>OY728162.1:1060607884-1061881879 GCA_963277665.1 Viscum album | reverse complement strand
TAACTTACATATTCAACCACTTTTTAATACATTTAATTTCATTAACCTCTCGCACATAGTCTTACGCCATCATTGTTATTTATTGTTTTTCAATAATAATAACAATTCATCAACTTATTTGATTAACTCATCACCGTTGTTATTTTTCATAATGATAATATTTATGCTCATCTCACTGGCCACGTTAAACCACCCCATCAGATATCAGAATCTAACCATGCCACGTCAATGTCGCATAACATCCGTCAATTTAATTATTTAATTCTATTTATTATTATTTCACTCTGATTAAATTGAAACCAATTTTATTAAATTAAAACCATTTAATTTAATAAACCCAACATATTCTTACAACACCAATAATATTATTTTTTAACACAATAATAATAACGAACTCACCTTTAATTTTATTAATGCACCACCATGCTTCCAATGTGCATCTTCAATTATTTGTTTGAAATAAATACCATGAATCATTTCATTAATTTCGATTTATTATTAATATTATGAATAATATTAATAACACAACACCCATTATTATTATTCAAATTTAATTTCAACAATTACTCAATTAATAATAAACCGGATGTTTCATTTATCAACGTCTAATGGGTCACACACCTTCCCACTTCTCATTACTAATAATAATAACACCCATTAAATCATCATATCATGATTATTATCTTTTTAGTTTAATTAATCCCACAGCTTATGTCATAATCATTATTATTTAACATATTTTTATGTTATCATCAGTATTAAAAATTAACATTATAATGCATGTCGTGTTGAGAACATCGATTTCAACAATGGAATGGACCGGAGGGGTCTGGGCCATTACATCAGATACCTCTCAAAACATTATCATCCTCGAGAATTAAAAACTAACCTAGAAAAAGAATAGATCTGAACAACCACCCCACAAGATACCTCTCAGGGCTCTTGTCATAATAGGAAACAACCGACAACCCAAATTATATGAGTTAGGAATTCCTTCTCCCATACCGATATAATATCTGCTTTAGGCAGCACTGACCCGCCTACACGGGTTTAATCGCATCCACATTAATGTGTATCGATTAGGAATTGGTCTTCCTAATTCCATATATTAGGATTTTACAAACATAAACTACCCCCAACACCTTATAAAACAATAATAAATTGCCTGAACACATGGCTTGAGGAATTACTTCTCTCATGTCGAGATATTATTCGCTTTAGGTGGCACTGACTCGCCTGCATGGGTATAATCGCATCCACATTAATGCATCTCGATTAGGGATCAGGTCCTCCTCTCCCCACATGTTTGGACTCTTCACACACATTTAAAGGAAAGAGGGAAACAACTTAGAATTATATACTCATGAAAAACAAGGTCCAGTCCCAAAGCATGGGCGAGAATGAGTTTCAACAAGGGAGTACGATTCTCCTGAATTAAAAAAAACATAACAAAGATCATTTAAGTAAAATCGAAAACATCTCTCTCAATCTCTGTCCTAGCTAGGGTTGCCACTTCTGTTGCATGCAACTGTCCGCGTCCCACTCCTCTGCCTCTCTGTTGACGTCTAGGTGCCATAGTTGTTCAGTAAACAAGGAACGCCTAATCCCAAGTAGCAATTAAAATTTTCTCAAGGTTTCATTTTTTCATTTTTATTTTTATTTCATTCCCAGAACACCCAAATCATGTAAAACACAATCATGATGATGCATGTACCTTCCCTAGGGTCTCTACCCGGAAAAAAAATGTATTCTCACTTGGTCATTTGGTAGGGTCAGAGTCCTTGCATCGGATCATGGGGGCCCTAAAATCCCGGGTCCTAGCCGGTCTTCCCTGGCCTATGTCACGCACCAAGATTAACCAACATGGTTGCCCTACCATCCCATGCAATCCTCATTGTGCCTAACTCCACACTCCATCCTATCTCTCAACCATCACCTCTGATACCATTCTGTCATGACCTCCTTCATATAAATAAACCCTAACCAGCACCCACATGTTTATTATTTCAGTTTGCTCAACAAGGGTTATCACAAAAGGGTTCTAGGTATTTAATCAACCAACTTTGCGTGATTAACCGATTTCCAAATTCAATAAAATTTTCATCCATAAGAAAATCCAGAAGGAGAGGGAAACATTTAATTTCATAATCAAAGGACCCCAATGACCATGATTTTCAGTAGGCAAAATCTCATTCAATTCACAACATAATATCACATGATCTAAATGATGTAACTACATTCAAAACATCACATCCCCGTTATATAAGCTAGTTATTATCTTTATTAAACCGGTTAAAATGTTTTTCATGTAAACAAGAGGATACCCACCCCACATGATGCATAATCTAGAGAGACGAATGTAAGATCCCTACCTCAATAGGTTTCGATGTCCTTCGACGAACACGACCACCACGATCACAAGGATTCTCCCAGAACGACTACACCCACCAAGGATGTCGCGACACCACTGAATCAACATCACAAGAAACTCCCTCAACATAGAGATCACATGTTGTAGCATGGAAATAAAACGAGAGAAGTAATATGGAAAGAGAATACTAGAACAGAGGTTTAACATACATTTTTAGAGTCGTTCGTCAAAGACCGTTGTTCCTGTCAATTATTAGTAGTATCCTTAGTTGGAAACTGCGGAGGGGAAGTCAAAAAAGAGGGAACAGAACAGGTTGTATGATGTTCTCCTCTTTGAAACGATCCCGCAATCACTGAAGGATCGACGATCGGAGTTCGGATGAAGAAGCTAGAGGAGGAAGACATGTCGATCGTCCAAGAGCGTCATCGTGCGAAGAAGAAGCGATCGGTCTAGAAATAATTCGTGACCCTTTCTTATATAGGCAACGAATAGGTAAAATGGTATGCAGCTTGTATTAATGAATACATCGTGTGACCGTACACCCGTTACACATTTTTACTAGTCAACACATGACACATCACATAGTTTCCATGCATTTAATGATAATAATAATTCTATTAATATTTGGTGTTTCATTGACCCAAGGCATAAGTCAGAAATGGTATTCAACATTGGTCTTAAAATGACCATCTTAATTTCACGATTATACTGCCGCTGACTGTTCGTCATTCCGACACCATATGAAGAAGTTACAGTCGAATTAAGATTATATAACCCAAAACAAAAACATGATTATTATATTATTTAATTTAATTTAACACTTATTTTCTTTCCACCTCTTATAAGAACCCACTCTCAACCTCTCTTAATGTAAAGTGTATAAGCCCCCATGATTGACTCATCTTTTATATTATCATTATTATCATTTAATCATTATTATATTTTAAATTTTCTATCTCAAATCACAATTCTATTTATGCCCCTTTATTTCCCCTCTCACGCCCAACACATCATAATATTTCACCTTTGTTTTATTTGACCTTATTTCAAATATTATTATCATATTAATAATTAATACTACATCAAAAGTGGCACATCCCTTCCTCATTACATGCCCAACACTCCCCACCTTCTTTCCTTTATGGTTTTTATTATTTTCTTTACTATTCCATCACCTTTTAATCTCTCTCCAATCTCACATCAATGTCATTATTAATATTAATAATACCCATCATTAATGTTCTCATTTAAATCCCATTAAATTAGATTACCATAATTATTCTCATATTAAACTGAAACCATTCCATGTGACTCAAAACCATTTCATGTAATTGAATTAAATGACAAAACAAAATTAATATAACTTACATATTCAACCCCTTTTTAATAAATTTAATTTCGTTAACCTCTCGCACATAGTTTTACGCCCTCATTGTTATTTTTTTTCAATAATAATAACAATTCATCAACTTATTTAATTAAATCATCACTGTTATTATTTTTAATAATGATAATATTTACCCTCATCGCATTGACCACGTTAAACCACCCCGTTGGATATCTGAATCTGACCAAGCCACGTCAATGTCGCATAACATCTGTCAATTTAATTATTTAATTCTATTTATTTTTATTTCACACTGATTAAATTGAAACCACTTTTATTAAATTAAAACCATTCAATTTAATAAACCCAACATATTCTTATGCCACAATTATTATTATTATTTAACATAATAAAAATAACTAACTCACCTTTAATTTTATTGACACACCACCATGCTTCCACTTTGCATCTTCATTCATTTGTTTGCAAAAAATACCATGACTCATTTCATTAATTTCTCATTATTATTAATATTATGAATAATATTAATAACACAACACCCATTATTATTATTCAAATTTAATTTCAACAATTACTCAATTAATAATAAACCACATGTTTCATTTATCAATGTCTAATGGGTCACACAACTTCTCACTTCTCATCATTAATAAAAATAACACCCATTAAATCATTTTATCATGATTATTCTCTTTTTAGTTTAATTAATCACCCAATTTATGTCATCATCATTATTATTTATCATATTTTTATGATATCATCAGTATTAAAAATTAACATTATAACATGCGTCGTGTTGACCTCATTGATTTTAACAAAGGAATGGGCCGGAGGGGTCCGGGCCATTACAAATTTCTTTGGTGGTAGGTTAAAATGTATCCATAATATCTCTCCATCGAAAAGTGTTATGCATTTTTTGTATGAAATGAAAGTTAAATCAATGGTTTATTTTACCTTTAGAAATATTTCACAATGTTTGACCAGTTACCCACCAAGTAGATTTTCCTCCATGTATATCTCATTTACAAACTGTTTTCTTGTTTAAAAGCTATGAATGTCTGTTTTAGGTTTATCTCATGTTTTGAGCCCCCAATTAGTTTATATAGAAGAGAACCTTTATTATAAATAAAAACCTATTAATATTTTTGATCGTAGAGAGAAAGTATCATAAAATAAAGTAATTCCCCATGTTATGTTTTTTACTGAAACCGCATGGTTGAAGAGGCAACATTGGAATCTGAAAATGTTTTGAGGGAAAGTTATCCTCAATAGATTAATAAGTGAATGAAAATTTTGAGGTTTCAATTTCTATAAGAGGTGGGGGGGATGTTACAACCCAGGTACTTATAAAAATATTTGTTTTGATTTAGGAATTAAATAGTTAAATTCAAAATAAAAATATATTGAAATAATTAGTATTTACAGAAATTAAGGAATATATAAAGATAGAAAAGAAACTTCATATAAGAAAGTATAAATAAAATTTAATAATCTTATATGTAAATATATTAAATATTTATATCATTTAAAAAGAGAATAAATATTTATATAATGATAAATTAAGTGATGGTATTGTTGTGACACATATTTTTTATTTAAAATTACAAAAATTAATATATTGATTTAAAATAAAATTTTTATTAATAAGATATATTCATAAATTAATATTTTTATGTCTTATTATTATATAATATTTTTATGATACCTTAATTAATTTTTAAAAGTGTTATCAAATATGTTTTAATTTAATTTTTTTATTTTTTAAATAAGTGATTATTTTAAATAGAAATTAAATTTCTCATATTTTGAGATATAGTGTCTTAAAATATATTCCATTTTTTAATTCTATATAGAAGAAACAATTAGGGTAAATTTTTAGCATTTTTCAAAAGTAGTTTAATATTTGGTGAATAGTTAAATATAGTAATTTATAGTATAAGATAAATACATGAATTATTGAGTCATTGTTGTTGTATATAATATGTAAGCCCACACTCTAAAAATTTCCTTATTAATTTAATTTATTTATTCATGGGAAAACTATTCATATTCTTAAGCCAAAATAATAAACTAATGAATAAATAATCAAAAAACACTTCAATCATTTACTAGAAATACCACCCATCACCACATCTTATCCTCACACATCAAAGCCTTATAGTTTGTTTAATTTATACCCAATTACCTTACCAATAATATTCCCCAAATTTTTTATCTGGTAGTATTACCACAAGGCCAAAACCAAGTGCCTTGAAGAGAATCTTAAGGAGATAATTCAAGAGGTGAAATCATGTTTCAATTTCATTTATTTTATTTTCAATTTATTTAATTTTCTTACTCTATACTCACTTACCCTCATCCAAGTGGAATAATAATTCCAGTATCATAAATATACTATAATTTTATTTTGTTATTATAATTACCATCATCAAACCAATCCTCTTTTCTTCTTATTAGAGAAAATGAGAATATCGTCTTTGATGTGGTGATTCATCGCCTTCATAGATAATGGGTATTTATTTTCTTTACTCCATTCATGGATGGTCATATAAACATTTTTTAGGTTAAATAAGATTTTATTATAAATATTAGAAGATTCATATTTTTCTGTAACCAATATATAAACATGATATCAAATAAATTGATATAAGTTTGTGATGGTTGTAAAAATTCCAAAAAAACATTTTCATTAATGTTATATCAAAAGAATAATTTTAATATTAGAAAAAATGATATATGGTTCCATATAAAATTCTAGAAACATATTAATATAATTTATTTCCACTCCTTTAGTTTGTCTTATTTTCTAAAATAAAATAATTAATGATCCAACCATAACGACCATGAGATAAATACCCCATAAATAATGAGAGTAATAAAATTGTTAATAAATAGGTGGAAATATTCTATAATAAGATAATATTAGGAATTATAGATATGAATATTTTTTTTAATATATTAATAACAGTCATTAATCCATTATACCAAAGGTTTGAACATGTTTTAATTAAGACTAAACAAAGGTAAGAGACTTTTTCTTTAAAAATCATCTTTTAATTTGAACGTATACATAAATAGAAATTATTTTTAATCATATATAGCATGTGTGGATTTTTAATTTGATGATTAATTAGATTTTTTATGCTTTCATTACAATATTAAATTTTTATTTTCAAATTACATGGTTTCTTTTGTATGTTCGTATTATTCCTTCAATATGTGATTGTTTCACAAGGAATGATTTTTATGATGAATTTATTCTTGTTTTATTATTGTGTTATGATTATTAGGAATTAATTAGGATTCATTGTGATACATATATCTATATCTAATGAAATTTGCATTATTATCTTTGAATTTGACCATAATAGTAATTTCATGTGTAACTACGATGGTTACACAGTAAGGCAGTCATGATGGGTACATTATAAGGAAGTCCTGAGGGATACATCTTAAGGCATCCATGAGGGTTAAAATCTTTAGTATGTAATTTACAAAGTTACCTAAATGGTTTATTTATGTTTTCTATGTTTTATGGAAATATCATGTTTTAACAAAGTAACTACATGATAGTTTATGAGTGAGAAATTTGAAAATGAAATAATATTTTTATAAGTATTCATGGTATAATGGTTTCTATCCTAATTTTTATGTCCCCATCTTATATTTTTTTTAGCCGTACCATGATTGCGAATGTTTTTCACAGGGTTTAAAAATTGTATATGAAAAACTAATAAGCAAAGATTAATGTTATTTAAGAATTCATGTTTTATTAAAAAAATTAGTATTATGTAAGAAATGGATAAATTCATAGTGGTATATAATTTGTATTCTTATTGTTTTTCATGAATGAGTTATGACCCAATTCTCTAAGTCTATAAACCAGAAATATCATTAGGAATGTACTGAAGTGAATTCTAGTAAGATTAACTAGATTATGTAATGTATAAGGTAGATTCCTTATACATATGTCGTGGATTAATTTAATCTTTGGAAGTCAATATTGAGGTGTTAAATATTAATGTAATATATTGCATAACATTTTATAACCAGTTTGGATTTAGTAAAGACCATAGTAATAAATTCTTATTATTTTATGGATTATATAACCTATTAACTATTAATTTTAGTGATTCAAGGAAAATAATCATCATGAATACTAATCCTTTGGAAATAAATATATTTTTTTGGGGAAAATTGATTAATGGATGAAATTATAATTATCAATTAAGTATATATCTTATATTTTTAGTCTATATGGTAAAGTAATTCCTGAATTCTAAGAAAAAGATCTTAAAACAAAAATATTGTACTATTAATGTCATATATGAGGAATGAATTACCATTCAAATCATCATAGATTTATGTTTTTTGGATCCTTAACATTCTATTAATCATTCACTTAATTTTTAGTGATGATTTTGGTCACTCTCCATAATTATTTAGGCTTTCCTTCTATGTACACATCTTCACATGCCACCAATGTTATCATATTAGGAAACATAGTACATGTTATTCAGGTTAAACTTTGTAAAATCCTTTATATTTTATCAAGATGATTTTTTTACCTATTTTAAGAAGAGGATTTACAACAAAAGTTTTTTTCAAATTTCAAACCCTTGATTATCGAGATGAAGATTAAATTTTTAGGATTCAATTTATTTATGGGGGTAGAATGTAAAAACCTGATATTTTAAACTAGGAAAATTATATTCTGTAGAATATATGATAGGGAAAAATATTAGAAGAGAATGTAACAACATAATACATAATTATATATTTCTTTTCAAATAAATTTAATCTATTTGATATCTTCTGATACATGTAACAACAAGTTTAATGGAAAGTGATATGCTATTAAAATATTATTATTTAAAAAAATTTCATTATATCTTAGCTGTTATGTTAGTGGTATAAAAAGGAGTAACAATATAATTTATTATATACATATATAAAATAAGTTCAATGTTTATCTACTGATTAGAAATAAAATAAGAACAATTTGAAAGAAAAAAATGTTTTTTGAACAAAAAACAAAATTTTCCCTAAAGTAGAATTAGTCATGCTTTACGTACGTAATTTAAATTAATATTTAACAATATTATAAAATTAATTTCAAAACATAAAAAATTGAATCTATATATAAAAATTATATTTTGGATAATTTCTAATAATTTTTTAAAAATGTTTATTTTTTTGATGAATATTGAAAAAAATGTTATTTAGTGAGAAATGTCTAGTATTTTAAGTAATTTAAAATGGTATATTATATTTTAAATTTTTTATAAATTAAAATGAGTTCAAATATATTATCATTTAACTAAACATGTCATTGGAATTAATTTAATACTGAATAATTATATAAAAACTTTTCAAACATTTGATGAATTTTCTTTGGAAAACTTGTTTTTTCGATAAATCTACATGTTAATTTTAATTTAAAATCTACAAATCCTGTAAGTTTAATATGGAAAAATGGATTAAATATTTCTAATCATAATGATTTATATTATCTAATAAATTCATCTTAATTTTTACCATAATTAATAATGAGAACAATAAAAATTTTATATTGTGGTTAATGTAAAAATTGTTTTTTTTGGGGTTAAACAAAAAAGTAAATAATTTAAAATGGAAAAAATAGGTATGATTCGTATTTTTGGGTGATATTTAGAAATTATCTCTTATAATATTATAAAATTGTTCGTTTGGAGACATTTGGATTGAGAAAACCATAGATTGGTTTCTTTCTTTTACAAACTTGTTCATCTGTCATGTCCACCGCTTATAAAAGCCCATCCACTCTTCGTTCCTTTTGGAACTTTTAAAACCAATTGGTTTTTAAAAATACTATAAAAAACATAATAACTTCTTTATCCTCATTTTAAAATCCTACTTTGGCTATAAATATTATTTAGGAAGTATTTTTTTTAAACTAAAACAAGTTTTTTGAAGAAGTTATAGCATCTATAACCAAGTATTTTTTTTATTTCTTCTTCCACGTACAATAAATATAATTAATATATGAGGATATAATAAAATAAACATATTAATTATACTAATATTTTTTTATTGTATTTTTTTATCTAAATCCATATCCACCTCCCCCAAATGGGAAATAAAACCTTTGATCGTGTGTTTGACAGACTACCGTCTCGTAAAGGTATGTAAATCCTTTTCCATCAGAGATTATGAAGTATGGATATAATGTCGTATCTAATATTAATATATTATTTTTATTATATAATTATAATTTTTTACTTATAATATCATATATAAATTATTAATTTCATTCCCATAGAGAATACGACAATGTCGCTCATGTGTATAGTGGACTACCGCTTCCGGAAGCGCTATGATTGATTTTTTAGTTGCACTTTTTTTATAAGGTGATAAGGTTAAATTTTATGTATATATATGAAATTAATGAAATATTATTCATTTATTAAAATAAATATAGTACACACATTCGTATATTGTCATTCATTCAATAATTGACAACGTTGTTCGTTAGTACGTACGACGTATCGTCTACACAAAGCAATGTGATTCATTCTCCATGATCAAAATTTAATAACAATTATATATATGTATCTACAAAAAAATTATTATATAAATAACATTAATATCATTATTTATATGATTTAAATAAATCATATGTTTGAGATCCATAACCTTCATGAAAAAACCTACATGAGAAAACAATGCAATTGACACCCAAAACAATAGTGATAATGAAATATTGTTAACGAATGGGATATACGATCTTATAAAAGGGAATATATATGATATTATAAATCTTATAATGGTTTTTTCATTAATATATATCATTTCTAAATCCATTATAATGTTATTTAAATAGTTATTAACTAAATAGAAGCATGAGGTAAGGGGTTTCTTAACTCAATTTCAATTAATTGGTCTATATATCTTATTCATTGATTATATAATTCCATGATCATTAGTGAAATTACCATATATTTACTTCTGTTTTATTTAAAATTTTATTTCAGTGTATTTAAATATGTTACAAACAACAACTTTATTGATTAACTCTCACTTCAATGATATGACCTTTGGAAGTGTTTCTTCTCAAAACATCATTATTTGAGACACATGTTCTTTTATAAGCCTAATCTATTTTAAATGGTGTATATAATTACCCTTTTTATATTTTATCAAGAATCCTTCATAGATAATTTTCTTTTAATTTATAACTAGTCTAATTTATTCATGGGAAGTTATGATTCAAAAGTTACCAAATTGGTAACTAGGATTATCTATTCTTGACCTTCCATTATTGGATATTATTTGATTATTTCATAGTAAAACCAATACACTTTATTATACTATGGTTATTCATGAAAATTGCAAGTAATTTTATGATTTCATACTTTTTTGTACTTAAAATTAATGAGAAAATGTTTTTAATAAAACCTATATTTATTTCCATCTTTTTTCGAAAATCATTATTCTTCCAAATCTATGTTTCCTAAAAATGTTATTAAAAATGTTTTACAATATTATTTTTAAATTCATTATTAACCTTAATATGATTTTTAATATCAATTAAAATAAATCGAGATATCATTTTCCAAAAAAGGTATTTTTTTTACTTTTCTCATAAAAATGTGTAAGAAATCTTGGTTTGTTAGTGTATTCGGATTTAATGGAACTATT
Organism: Viscum album; assembly: GCA_963277665.1. Taxonomy (NCBI): domain Eukaryota; kingdom Viridiplantae; phylum Streptophyta; class Magnoliopsida; order Santalales; family Viscaceae; genus Viscum; species Viscum album. The sequence continues at coordinate 1,061,870,480 of OY728162.1, read as the reverse complement.
CAGTCATCATGACCAGTCAACGTTTAAAATATTCATTTTTAATTTTAGGAAAAAAAATTCAAAAAAATTTATTCTTTAATTCTTGTGAAACATTTATAATTTAAATAATTGTTTTCAAAATGAAATGAATATTTTCCAGAAGAAATGTTCAATGTGATATTTAAAAATTATTTTCCATCTAAGATGACGTCTATTGAAGTGAATCGACGTGAATAGGTTGTTTTTCTCAAAAACATTTTTTTCAAAATTTATTTTCTTCAATGATAATAATATTCAGTGTTATTGACTACATCTAAATTATATATATGTCTCGCACATATATACCTAGTTTATTCTCCCTTACATTGATGGGGTAATAAAATCCTTACAATCATTTCTCAAATTCATTCATTAAGAAACATACATTTAATGTGATATGGATCAAAATAAATAAAACCACTTTCTTTACATGGTTAATTATTATGTTATTACTTATGATTTATTTAATTTATGTGGAACCCATATAACATGAATATGTTAAAATGGGTGCACCCATATTGCACTCCAATTCATTAGGTGTTGTTTCCATCTCATGAGAAATCACGTATGGGATTAAAGAGTAAACCGAGTTCATTATGAGGCTCTTTAAACCATGTGATATTGTCAAGGTATATATCCTTGGTTCATGATTATGTCATTTTATATGTTTAATCCACATTTCCTATGATTTCATGACATTATAATACCATGTTTTTTATGTTATGATTCATTTTGATTACTCATGTGACATATATTTTATGATATCATGTTATATCATTGCCTCACATGTCATTATTCCTTATCATATTTATTCCCTTAATGGATTTATGGGTCAGGAATTTCCTTTATGTATTCCCCAGTTTATCCCATACAGTTTTTGGAGATCAAAATGATTTAGGAGCTCTTTAAGTAAAATAAAAAAATTATGTAATTTTTTAGTTCCATTTGATGTATTATAATCCTAGTCTTCCAAATACACTAGGCCACTGGATCCTTCTATTGTGTTAATTGATATATGTGTTTAATAATCATGAATAAACAGGTATAAAAGGATTGTGTCACCATATTTACACCACTTATAATATTTTTTTTCATAACCATATATTTTTTATAATTCAAATACACAACCCTAATACCTAACATGGAAATTAAATATATTCTTATAAACACCTTAATGTGTTCTGGGAAATATGAAATAATAGTTTATATTTTCACTTTACAAAAAATATTAGGATTCAATGTCCTTGACAATATTATTTATATTTTTTTTTGAAGTTTTCAACTCTCTTTTATTCATCTAGTTTGTACATTTACCCACCTATAATATTCATGCACTAAAAATTTCCAGAAATCATATTCCATGTTCATGTATTCTCAAAATGTTGAGAATATTGAGTAAACTTTTCTTAAATTCATTAATATTGTGAAAATATTTCATAAATGATAGTAGAATAAATTCAATAACAAGAAAAAACCCATTTTAATCCCCCATTAATTTTTTGGAGAATTAAACATATCATAAAATATGTGTATGAAACACACCAATATCATCTTATCAATTAAATATTTCTTATATTATCTTATCATGAGAAAATTGGATAATATAAATCTTTTGAAAATTCCATACCAGAATGAAGAATATTTGTCATCAATGTAGTAACCCCATTATTAAAATACTTTAAATTATATTCCTTTATTTATATTTTATTTATAAACTATTTATATTGACAACACTTGTAAATCTTACAATTGATATCATGTATTTATTAAAAGAAGATAATTAAACTTAATTACCAATAAGTCATTATAGAAATGTTTATTCTATCAAAGTAAATGTCATATTCAATCATATTTAATATCATTTGGTATACTCAATCATATTGAGTTTTTGATATTAAAATTCAAAAAAATATTGATGTACCCTCCAATATTTTTTCCATGATAGGATAATATGATTCTATTGTTCATTTTTTATCTAATTACTTTGAAACATTATGTGAATTATTTTTTGCTTAAAAATCTTGTTGATTCACATTATTGAAAAATTTAAACACTTTGAATCTTAGGGGGTTATTTTTAAAATACCTATTATTTTTTTAATAAGTATTAATAAAACACCAGTATGGATTAATAAAATTTATAAGGTTATCATTTTAAAATTCACTAACATTAATATTCTCCTTCCAAGGATTAATCCCAATTTCTAGTTTGATGATGAAGATGTTATTAATATACTAGGGGATCTTTTAAATTGGGATTATAATGATTTATTAACTATTTTATAAGTACTATTATTAACTGTGATCCCAATAAAATATTGACCACACTATAAATATATCATATCAATTAGCGGGCCATGATATGTATTTCTCTACAAATTACACTGGCTTATTCACGTAAATAATCCATGATTATTTTGGTAGGGAATCATCCCAATCATAATATTTTTGATTCCTGGATAGTTGGGTGGACAACTATGAATCTAATCCATAATATATATAAACAAAATTCATTTCATCTAGTATCTTAACCGTTAAGGTTTCCATTCAAGTGCATCATTACAAAAATTCCATGAATATGCTAAAAATGGTAATGAAGGGATACTCATGTTGAGATCGAAATATCCAATAAGATAATCTTGTATTAATTATATCTTCCTTACCTTTCATAAGATAATCCATGGGTACTCATGTTGAGTTCAAAACTACACGGTTGAATGATCGAGGTCTGGAAAATTACTAATTTTTAAGGAATATCTCAACCAATATTTTAAATGGGATTTATTCCCACTATATTGTTTATTGGTACTCCCTTTAATGTAGTAATTATTATAATAATTTATTTGTAACATTATCACCTCCACCAAATCAATATGTTAAAACTATATTGATGTGTAACTATTTACATAACACACAATTTTATGTTACTTTCCCAAAAATAGAATTCAATTACTTTTATACATATCCAAATTAATCATATGCATAAGGTATATGGAATTTAAATTTAAAGTCATAGAGTTATATGATATTTACAATCTCAATATCAGTATGCTCATAGTGAAATATGTGATCCCCATTCAGATTTCTTGAAAACACATAATCCACTTGGTTGGTAGGTATTCTAACACCAAGTCCCTCTATCCAGTGACACATTACTCAAGAGTGAATCCAATTCATCATAACTCTAAAAAAAATTTACATAATCTATAATCTATAACTAAATTCATATTTATAACATAAATTATAAATTAAAGTAAATGTACATGAAAAAATAAATTCATTTTAAAACATATAATATCATACAAGGCATTATTTCCTTGAAGAATTTTATCATTTAAACAACTAAAACATGATTCATAAAATAAATAGTTTATAAATATGATTAAAATAGGAAATAAACTTTAAATAAATGAATGATTCAAATATTTATACATGAGATAACCATTTATGAATAATTAATAAATAAAATCAAACTATAAAAATGTTAGAATTATTAATATCATTATTGACCTTCCATAATTTTCAATATAAAATCTTTATATTCATTCCAATATGAATTATTTCATATACATTATTATATGACACTTTAAAAAAATATGATATTACCATGACTTATAAAAAGTTCTATAATCTAATTTCTATAAAAATTTAAAAAAACAAAAAAAAACATATATATTAATTTATTTAAACATTAATTAAATCAATTATCAAAAATATTTTGATGTCGATTAAATAATATCCCAAATATGACATTTTAACTTAAACAATTAAAATTAATTAGTTATCAAAAATTCATAAATGAAATATAAACATCATTATATTTTGGCCTTAATTATGTAATTTAAAAAAAATTATAAATTAATCATTATGATTTCAAAATGAATAATTTATATTTTAATAATATGACTTGTCATAAATTTCCATTAAAATATATTTCCAAAATTTACACTAATTATTTTATAGAATAATAATTTTTTATTAAAAAATAATTATTAATTAATCAATATTTTATAAAATAATAAATTTCCCTAAAATAACTTTAATTATTTTTCATAAATAATTTATAAATTATTTATTCAATGCATATTTTGAAAAAAAAAATTGGAATAACTATATTTCCATAGCATCATGACTTGCACTATATCATTTTCATGCTCGAGGTTACTTACCTTTATGTAGTCCAACTATGTAAGGGTAAATAATTCAACCATGAAAGAAAACATGTCACTGTAAACTTTATAAAGAAATTATGATGATCCATGGATCCTTTATAAAACAGAATTCAAACAATTCCCTAGAGGAAGATTTGATGGCCTTTTTTCAGGTGCTAACACTTAATGTAGGAACTGGAACGATTTCATCTCCATGACCTAACTAATAATAGTTATCCATTTCAATTGTGTTAATTCCTAATCATATCATCAAAAGCCTTTTCTCTACAATGTAGTGATGGGTTGTCCAAGTAGTGATAAAAGTTGATGCAGTTTTTTATTCTTTGGTATTCGCTATTTGCATAAAATTCATTTCATAAAATGTATATAATGGATTTCATTGATACCATTTTTGTGTTCCATTGATGTTTATTAACTCTTATGAATATCAATTAAATCAATAGAAACCATAAATCTAGATAAGAAAGAAATAAAATTGAAACCAAGCAAAAGATCAATATAAAGAAATGTTGTTAATGTGTGTACCATTCATTGAATAAGCCTATGAAACCATCTCAACATTCATCTAATGTATTTTATAATGATAACAATTGTGGAAGATGAAATCCAATCACATATATCTGTATCCATAGTCTAATGGTAATCACACATTATATGTGTGGACCTCTCCAACCTCTCTGATGTTCTATTATCTCATAATGCGATGGTGGTAGGAGAAGTGAGCATTGGGTGATTGAATGTTTGGACAAAGAATTAACTTGGGTATCCACACCAACATACATCACATTTTAGTGAATTTATATGCATTTTCAGAACACTCCTTGGAGGGGAATTCATTCATTCATTCATTCGTATTGAAAGAGTAAATTCTACAACCTATTTATGAACCTCATGAATAAAACTTCACTCACATGCTTCATCTTATGAAATGGATTTTTTATGTGTGGATAAATTGTTGGGAGTGTCAGATGTAAATGTTAATCATATCATGAATGTCATAAATACACTATATTTTTAGATCATATGATATATTCATTCATCACGTATAGGCTATAACTCTTATAACTTAACTGTTTGTATTGTATACATAGTTTGATTTTGGGAATATAACTTTCAATATAATGATTATAATAATTAATAATAATTATATTTTTTATAATAATAAATTAATATAAATTTATGATATATAATAGTTATATTATATTTATTGTAATAAATTTAATAAAATTATATATATATTATTTATATATTAAATCAATATATTCATAGTAATGTTTTTTGATAAAATAATTTTTAGACGGATTAAAATCCATGCCATGAACACCGTGTTATTTTTGATGGGTGATAAATCCAAAACATGTTAATTTAATATAATTGTACTTAATTATAATATTGATGATTGTATGTATTCTATTATTTTCACATGAGCCTCATCCAAGTTGGTGAGGACTCTTTAAAGTGCATCCAGGAGACCCAGGATCAAATCCAGGCAGAGGCTAATTTCGAGGTACTTTGGAGAACTGTAGTAGGGACTGTGCAAAATTGTAATAGGTACTGGGCAGAACTGTAGTAAGTACAATATAGAAATCTAGAAGGTAATCTAGCGGGTACTGTAGTAGGCACTGTTTGGCACTATAGCAGCCGAGAATATTCCACCATTTTGGCCTTCAAGCCACCGATTTTGTCCTCGAGTCGTTTAAGGCCTTCGGGTCACCCAGGCCATCGAGTCAGTATGGCCTTCAGGCCATCTCAAGGCCTTTGGTATACCTTAAGTGTAGATTCAAACCAAATAACTTACAAGGAACAAACATTAGAAGGAGGAGGAGCATGGAGTTTCACCATAGCAGAAGCTAAATGGAAGGCAAGAATGAGAGGGTATGTCACCTGCCATCGGGACAAGATTTTACATGCATGGGAAAGCCTAGACGAACATCTATACGAAGGAGGAGAACTGATTTTGTGATGATGATGCTGGGTAGATGTAGTTCCATGTTGTTATTCTGGGTTGTCTGTAATGTTTCAATCCTACGGGCAATGAATTCCTCTAAAACCTACGGGCCATGTAATACTTTCTCCTATTGGCCTTGTAAGGGTTCCACCTAACCCCTTGAAAGGTGGATTATAAAAATCAATAAGTATTCTATTATTTAACATTTATCATTCCAATCTGAAGAAAATTTATGGAGTCTTTTTGACTTTAAGAAACATCTACTTGACATATAGGGATTTTATAGCTCTATAATTACATCCTTAAGAAATATTTTTTCATGTTGTTTTCTTATCCAAGGATACATATTCCAAATCATGGGGGTATGGAATTGTGAATTTGAATCCTGGATTTCATTGGATTCAAGACTAGGACCGTTACATTAATCCATTGAATTTTTAGAATTAGATTACTTTGTTTTGGGTTATAATTAGAGAATTAGGATGTTCTTATGAAATCCACTAATTGAATGGGAGATTTATTTATCCATTATAGTTCCTATTAATTGTATAATGTTATTAAAAAAGATATATGTGGTCAAATTGAAAGGATATTACTATATTTTGGCCTCATATCTCCATTAATTAAAATAATGGTGTCAAATGATGATAATTATTAGTTTTATTTGCTTATAAATTATGAACAATTTCTAGTTTTTTTGGGATGTCACAATATGGGAAGAAAATAGAAAACATTTAATAAAATATATGTTTATAGATTATTTGGGTTGAAAGGCCACACTACTAATAGGTTTATAAAGGGAAAATACGCTACGAAAGGTGATATCCAAATGAAGGCTGCTACTCATCAAACTATAATAAACAACCTAGATGACCAGGGTTATGATGTGATTAACAAAAACCCTTGAAGAATATTATATTATTAAGAAGAGTATAAACAAGTTGATAATAATTTGGCCTCTCATATTGATGTCATCATGGATGGCAATGATTTAGATTCTAAACTCGATCTCTATATCTATGATTAATTGGAATATTACATTGATAAATACTTTTATACCACATTTAGAAAAGAGAAAAACCATTTTAGGTAAACTTTTAATTTAAATAAAATTCCACCTATCCAAAAACAAGATCTTTGTGGAGTGTACATGCTAAATATTCTGATATAAAACCATTGTTTGGTCATTTAGGGAAGTCTGAAACTATTAATATCTTTGCTAACCAGCAGAGATATTTTTATGATCACTCTAAAATTGAAGTAAAAAATATAAAAACATCCTTGGTAATGGATTTTTGGTTACATATATTTTCCTATGAAAATATGATAGTTTTTAGGAATTACATGGAATTGGATCATTTTTCTTCAAAGAATTTAGGTGGATTCATTTCCAAAGTTAATACACCATTACATACATAAAATATAGCTTTGAAACCTAGTAATGCTAGTTTTATTTTTTTCCCTCTAATTATAATTGAGGCTGATGGAATGGGGAACACTACTTCTGTCGAGTTTATAGGAGCTAGAGCTAAGGCACATACTACTCCCAATAAGGATACCATGGGTATGGATTTGTCACATATTTCATAACAAATGAGAATTTCCTAGAGTGGCAGATCATTTATGGTGTTTAATGAGATACAAAAAATTGAGTGTTCTGGGTAGGAGTTCATGGAATATCCATGAGGTATTGACAAGGATGGTGAAGCTCAAGCCTCAATTAAGCATATTTACCGTATGGTGGTTCCCCCAATGCTGGTGGATGAGAGTCACCAGTAGCCTGGTAAGGTCCATCTAAATTCACACATTGGCTCTATGAAAATTTATATATTAATCATGATTGAAAATATGAATACGTCTTGTAGAAAAGAATATTTTCTTGATGAATATGTAAAGGCTCGTGGAACCATTTGTGTTTAAGGACATATATAATCTGTAGATACAATCAATGATCTTAATATATTAGATATCTAGACCTTCAGGATTGATGCTGAACAAAAAGGGACTAGGTAGGATCCAATAGTAGTAGATATTGTGGTTTTAGTTTCAAACATTTAAAGTACCTCTGGATAATATGATCCTTGAGACTATGAGAGCCCCACCCCATAGAATGATAATATTATTGATGATGAAAAACATATAAAACCCAACTCAAAGAGGATGTTCCCCCAACCAAGATGTTGGGGAAATGGTCGTAAATGAATATGCATGTTCAACAAGTTTGTGAAAATTATTCTTTATGTTTGTTTTCCCGTTTCAATATATTTTTGAATGAATAGTTGTGGTAGTGAACATTTCATTTTTTTCACATGTAATATATTATTGAAATTTTTTCTTTTAATTAAATAAAATAGATTTAGTGGCGTTGGGTTGATGGTTGTATCTATTTTCATTTATTCATATTTTCATTATCAATTTAATAATAAAAGGTTATGTTATGGGTGATGTATTTAAGTATCCACCCATTACATAATAACTTAATTTGTTCATGGTTTTGGGTATAGGTATTTTTAGGTTCTCCCATGATGGTTATATTGGAATGGTGATTGATAAGTTATCTCCCATATATTGTGAAAAGAATAAACTGATGCTTCTTTACCTTGAACTCCATGATAGAAAATTTCATGTGGTTATCCCATATTACAATAGAAGATAAAAATCATCAATCGTCATTTTTTTCATATGTAAAGAAATTTTTGTTTATTATCTACAATAGTTTCAATGATAGAGTTTCTACTACCTATAGAGATCTGATTAGATATCTTCTATGTATTGTAGAAACTAGCTAAAAATATCAGACCCATCCGAGGGGAACACAGAATGTTAACTGTTGTAATCAGTGATTATACACTCCTCAATGAAGGATGAATAGAATATAGATGGATCAATACTTATTGAAGTTGATCCACATCCGAGTTAGAATATCCTTTGATGGAAATGACCTATCTTTTGTATATTATATTTTAAAAGCACATTAAAGTGAGTTTTATGGATTTTAGATTTAATTTTAGAATTTTAAATATCATTGGAAGTTATTTTTAGAATATTTAATGATATTTGGAAAATTCCTAGAGGAATACTAGCCCCATTTGAACCTACTTGTATATTTTTTCATTTTTGAGTTCTTTAGAAAATGGATATGTCTTGAGTGTAATTATTTTTCAACTAGAACAGATGACTTCAATATAAACATAGGACAATATGTGATGAGTGTATGTATTTTGTCATCATATGAATTCATCATAATTATTTGAAGTCTATAAAAATATTACTCAGGAATTGATCATAAGGATTCTATCATTGTGCATAAGTCTTTAAAGTCCCCAACGTAAAGCTTTGGTTGTGTATAAAGCTCCATTACTTAGTAATTTTTCTAAAATATATTTGATAAAAATAAGTGGTTAGATAAGAACATGAATATTCATCAAATAGTATTTTTGAACATAAGTTTTTAAATTCCCCAATATATGACTCCAACACTTATCAAAATTTCAAAGTAATATTGGATAAAAATCATGATTCAATATTTTATATCTAATGAATATTATATTATTTTGATGGTATAAGAAATTTTCATTCACGATATAAACATAATAAACACCTATATTGGTGTGTGATCTAATAATGATAATAAAAATGAGATGATCATTATCCATGGAAGGGTAATATCTAATTTTTAGTAAAAATGGAGTTTTCAGAATTATTTAATTCTAAGGGAAATATAAATCTAATGTTGTGGATGTTGTGATTTCTAAATTAGGATATCATGATTCTAAAAGAATCCATTATTAGTTTTTTTGTTGAAAATATTGAATGTGGGGTACTAATACATGTTTTTAATGAAATTTTAGGTTATGGTCCTTTTTATTAAGTTCCAATGCATTTTTTTCTTGAGGAATAAAAGGAAGTTATTGGGATTTAAAAAATAATATAGTTGATGAACCATAAATCCTCTATCTATTGTTTATCATAGCCTACATTATTATGATATGAGGCTATTCTAGTATTAAAGAGGAGCTCAGATAGATTTCTATAAATTTTACAAAAAACATGAGTAGTGATAAGAAAAGAATATATTAGATGCTACTATATATATATATATATAATATTACAGGTCATATTATTTTATATCAAAGGGATCATGTGGAAAAGAATGTTCCACACCACATATAAAGTGTTGTAAATTTATACAATAGTAAAAAAATTATGACTGTATTTTTTGCATGATATTGAGAATATTAAGGCATTATTAATGTAGATATTTTTTAAATATATTTTATGTTGTGCTTAAAAAGAATAAGTAATTAATGAGGGGTATTTATTGAATTTTTCATTAAAATAAAAATAATTTTGTAGGTATTAATGGAACCTAAATGCGGTATTTTGTTATAGTTTCTTTTCTAATAGAGTAATTTCAAGACTTGGCACACAATGGAATACTGGCCAAAATAATCTGAGAGTGATACCCCAATCCAGCTTCCTAGAGGCCAGGGGAATGAAACTAACACTAAGTAGGATTATCACACACAAGGGAGGTCTTGTCATGGGTATTTATGCACATGCACAGATCACTATATCCTCTAAGTAATATAATAAACAATGAATAAAAGAAGAACACAATGAATTCATAAACCACTAACATCCCAGATTAGAGTACACCATGCTATTGGAAATTAAATATTCTATATATAATCTAAATAAAGTCAAAGTGTCTTACATACTATCATAGAGTAATACAACAAAATGAAACTCCTAGATATATATACATTATATCATGAAAAATAATCCCTATCTTTTCTTGGTCTAACTAGTAATCCATTGAAATTTTTGTCATAAATATAAGACATGACCCATCTTGGAAGATCCCATATAGGGGTGACTATAATTATACCTAATATGAAACCTATAAATCACTAAACATGGAATCAAGGAATGATAAAGAGGGAGTCGAATCAAAATTATAATAATATTAGTGAACAATAAATTAAATAATACCCAAATATGATCATAGATATACTCCAATTCCTAGAGTAAAGTCACAGACACACTACCGGCCAAGAATCCTTTTCGAGTCCCCATGGTAACACTCGTCCAAGAGAACTCACTCATCAGTTCATGCTAAATTGTTAAAACGCATCAGATATGCCTCAATAACCAGGACATTCCATGTTCAAGCATGATTCATAACATGTAATATATTTCTAAATATATATGGGATCATATCCACATCCAAAGGGAAACACCTAACACTAGCTATAGTATCCGACTATGTGAGGGATCTATTGAGAACAAGATGGATGGATGTGTTTTTAGGCACATAAATAAGTTTGTGTGGTTGTTTTTTTATTTTTTTTCATTAATAAAATTTAATTCACTTTTTATGTTTTGATGACCAGATAAAGGAGTATCTAACAAAGAAATATCATATTCATTCTTGTTAATAAAACCCATCAGATTCGATTTTCTATTCTAGAGAAATGATTTGGGTGAACACGTTTATTGTACTCACATTGTCTGTAGTATGATATATTCTATTATAATAATAGGTTAGATCAGATACTGAATTTATTTCAATATTTTGATATAAATTTTATGATTATTTTTTATTATTTATGTTTTTAATTTCATAAGATGTCCAAAAAAACTTGTGATCCAATATTTTTGAAAGAATGGTGGAGAAAAAGTTTTTTAATTTAGATGATGATATTATGATCCAAATGATTCCAACATCATGAAGAAGTAATGATACAATATAGATTTTGTTGAAGAATATTGGTTATGAATTCAATTTCATCCAATTTCATATCATCAGTGAGATAATTTTCAAATGCCAAATTTATTAGTTGGTCAGGATGTTTGAAATCCCTAAAGTTAGAGGTTTTTATAATGGAATGATCGATTGATCCATCGGGCTAACCAATCAATATTACTATATAATCCATGAAATAAAAAATTCAGAGGATGAATAATCAGATTTAGTGAATATGGAATACTGTAGTGGATTTTAACATCAGCCCATTGGACATGGTGTGTCATTGATCTATCAGAGGACTTTTGACACCGATCCTTCAAAAAAAGTGTTCTTATAAAAATGAAATCATATATAGAGTTCTCTCTGAGGAATAATTATTAATAATTCATTGTATTTGTTGGGACAGATTAACTAGACAAAGATCAACAATTTATTATGCTATTTTCATAGAACAAAAGAAATGATGTCTTAAATTGGGTTAAAAGAAATCAGACAATGAATAGTGTTGATCTATCATAGGGAATTAGAGAAAAATTCATTAAACACTTAATAACACCAATAAGACATAAAAAAAATTGACATTATGGTATATAGAATCATTAGTCTGATGATGTTTTGTCAAATGAAGAAATTGTGATACGTTATTGAATCTATTGCTGATGTATTTTTGAGGGTTTTTGAATTCATTAGATGTTTCAAATATGTTTATGGAAAAAATGAACGAAATTATCAACATAAGTAATAAAAGATTAATTCCAAATAAATTGATTTGATTCATTATTGTGAAAAAGGTCAAATAAAAAAATGAATTATAATTATGTTAAAATATTGAGTATGTAGATTTTTTTAAAAGATTAATTTGATATAGGGCATAAAAATGAGAATCTTTTTTTTAATATGTGTTTCATCATAATGAAGAAAAATATCAAAAGGAAACTGTTTATCAGATGAGTGAACCCCACACATGAAGGAGAGATAGATACAGTCCTAAAATTTTTGGTTGAATAACATTTTTAGATATAGTTTAATTAATTTTTTTTTAGAAATATAAGAAAATTAAGTAAGAGTATACATGATCGAATTGAGCCATCATACTGAATGTTTTTATAAATAAAAAAGTGAATCAGACATGGTTTTGGATTTTTTTTCGTATTTTTTTCCTAAATGAAGAAATCAGCTGGGGATATTAAAAATTGTTTTTTATAAATTATTGGAGGTTTTTTACCTACTACTAGTTTGGAAAGTGAATAATTTTTTTAAAGATATACAAAATTAGAAGTTGTTAATGAAACATAGAGATTTTTTTGAAACAAACTGGTGAAGGATTATTAACTTTTTACACAAACTTATTTTACATAATTTTTCCTAGAAGAGGTACATGCACTATTGTATCAATCATAATCCAACATAAGTGTAAGGGTATTTCCATCTTACTATATCTAAAAATTATTTTTTTAATGTATTAGGTGGTATTATATTATTTCAAAACCATTATAATGACTATATACTCTTATTGATAAGTGAACCATGTAAATACTTGTGCTTAGGTGGATGTGTGAATATATATTTTTTCAGATATTTTATGATTCTTATATAGGTTGTGAATATTCTTTTATAGAAAATATAACATAATAGAAAAAGATATCACTGATTCAACCCTCACCCTATAATTTATGTATTGATCCTGTTTGGGCCTTTTAGAGTGGTATCAGAGTGAATGTTCCCTTAGTTTACTCTTTTATACTTTCTTTAAAGATAATTTGTTATGGAAAATCATTATTTTGTGTACATTAATGGGAGCACATTCTTCAATAGATAGAACTATCGTATTTGGTATTATAGAATGTTTTCATATCTTATGTCTCTTCGGTATGATCTATTGGATGTAGATAAAAATGTATTTCCTACTCTTTGGTAGAATACACCTATTGAATTTTTATATAAGATGAATCATGATAATGAGGGAAGATAAAATAATAACATACAATCATCACTTAAAAAATAAATTTCAGTAGGATAAAGGAAATTTCTACATTCAAAGGTGTTTGGGATAAGCTGAAAATCATTTATGAATTCAATACGAATGTGATGGAGAAAAAGAAAAATATTTATATTATAATGTATGAAGATCTCAAAATGGGTGAGTTTGAATCTATATGTGACTTTTTATAGTGTTGAATGATATTTTTAGTACCATAATATGTCATGCTGAGATGTTGGAAGATTCAACTATTGGTGAAATGATCTAGAGAATTATTCTTGGAATGTTTTATTCAAATGATTCATATTTGGAAGATAAATATTTTGAAACTCTATCTTTGAAATATATTTATAGTACTCTCATTACTTATGAAATGATAAGGAATATAGTTCTGAAATGAAAAAAAATTTGAATAATAAATTTACTTCAAGGCTTCCAAGGAACTGAAATATAAGAAGACTACTGATGTTGAATATGTTTCTGATTCTATGTATGAAAATGAGGGTTGTAATAGTACTGATGAGTTTTTATCCTAGTTTTCTATGAAATTGAAAACAATTATAAAAATTTACAAGTGGAATATACCCCTAAACTTTTATAATGTCGATATATTGGAAACATTACTGTGAATTGTCCTCAATAATGAATTAACTAGGTTGTGATAAAGATAGATGATGGTCATAAATATCATAGAAGGACAATTTTGATAAGTCAAAAACAAATTCCATGTGTAATTATAAAAGGATATCCAAATCAAAAGGGATCATAATTTTTTATAAGTATAATAAAGATGAATATAGTGAAGTTGATACTGAAAAAAAGAATATAGTTGGTAGAGAAAATATGTTTATTACAATAGTTAATAATGAATAATATGGAAGAATTAGTTCTGAAGATTTAGAGAATGAGTTATAATGCCATCTGAAAATATAGTTGAAAGAATGCCTCAGAAATATTTTTAGACTTGAAAATGAAATCATGAATTTGAAGAAGGAATGTTTTATGACAAAAAATCAATAATGTATTCCTAAAGAGAAAGCTAGCTTGCTAGAATAGTTTGATTGTAAGAATTTTTTACTTGAAAAATAAAATGATTATAATGAACATCTTGAAGAATAGTTTAATGAAATAGAATATGACTTTAAACTTTTTCAAAAAAATCTTTCTAAATCTGACCCAGGAGTAATTATTTCCATGACCTATATCTCTGAAGTTGGTGAATGTTCATGAATGTGGGAACCTTAGAATGATTTACAAAAGTGACCGTAAAAGTTTTAAATAAAGTTAAAATGTTTCATAAGAAGAGGAATATAGAGAAAATCATTTATGTGAACAAAAACAATAAATGTGGAAGTTTAGAAGTTTCTAAAGTTTATATGTTTTGTAGAATAGTTTCTACCATTTCTAATTCTGAAAATGTTTAGAGGAAAACATAATTGAAGAAGAAGAATCTAAGTGATAAAAGAATATTTAGGGGTCATAAATGTTATCATGAGAAAGTCAATAAGGTTACTAAAAACACATTCAAAATTTCAAGCAATATGAAAGTTACAGATGTTGATATACATTCAATGGTACTGCTGGTATTTTGGTAGATTTAAGCATATAGAAAATAGGTTTTTGTTATAAACCAATAAAATATTAAGTACAAAAAGAGTAATAAAAACAAAGGATTGATGGGGATTAAGTCTTCTCAAAGAATGAATTTTGATAATGATTTTTTGAAAGTTGAAAATATGTTCCATCCATTGGAAAATATTAGTCGAAGATGTGAACAAGCTGGACTTCTGAATAAATTTAATAGGAAGGAAAAAAAATCGTGTTGTTGAAATCTATCTGAAATATATAAAATGTGAATGACCTTGGATTCTGGATAGTTGGTTTTATTCTCATAAGAAATGATATTTGAAATTGTTGAAAATTGTGAATGATATCAAATATAGAACATTGATGTTTGTAAATGATGAATCATTCATAATTAAAGGATCTAGATCACCTATTTTAGGGAATTAAAGTTTAAATCCATAAAATATTAATTTTTTATGGATTAAAACACTATATTTTTAGTGTTTCGCAACTTTATGATGAAGGAAATAATTTTTTTTGAAAAGGGGTTTTTTGTGATAAGGGAGGGAGATATCATGTGAAAGGATACATTTTTCAAGTTGGTGAAGTACATAATTAATGTTACATATGAATCATGGAATAAAATTAGTTATGGCATAAATGGATGGTAAATAAATTTCAATGAATCATGAAAGAATTATCAAATAGAGACACTATTTGTGGTATTTTTCCATATGTCAAGAAGTTGAGATTAGTGTTGAACAATTTTTATGGAAGGTAATATTACAAACTCTGTGCATAAGAATGTTAATATTCATTCAGATTAACCCTTGGAACATATTCTTTCTCATATTTGTGTCCCATTGAGTAAAAAATATAATTTTGGAGATAATTACTTCATTTCATTCATCGATTTCTTTACTCACATTACTTTAATTATGTATATGAAACAAAAACAGAAATCTCTAAATATGATTAACAATTTCAAAAGAATATATGAGAAGGAATGTATGTATTCTTTGAAGAATTTAAGATATGACAATGGTGGTGAATACAATAATGAAGATTTAGAAGTTATCTTGAAAAAAATGGAATTCGATATCTGTCTGTAAACCATTTACACCATAACAAAATGTTGCTTCTGAAAGGAATAATAGAAGTTTAGATGAGATGGGGAATATAATGATTATTTAGAATGGTCTTTATCACTTCTTCTAGAGGCATTCAATGATCATGTGAGTTTATATTCAACATCAATGTTTATACAGGTCATGTTCTGATATGAATCTATATGAAACATTCTATGATAAAACTCGATTTTTGAAATACTAAAGAGTTTTTAGGAGTCACTATATCATGAATAACCAAGTATGATAATAAATAAATTTTTATAGAAGAGGTGAATATGGAGTCTTTCTTTGTTATTACCCATATGGAAGTTTATATAGATTTTTCAACAATGAAACAAGATAATTAGTTGATTATGTTGATGTAAAAGTTCTTGAAAAATACGGGGGAGATGTTTTGTAAACACATTTAGTTGATAATGATAGATAGGATGAAAGAATTATTTTCAATAAATGATAAAATGATTTCAAAAATTGTGACTACAAATAGATGATAAAATTATAGTCATCTACCTCCAGTGACCCAGAATAATTTATCATATCTCATCCTAGGATGAGACAATCAGTGGAAGCTCAAAACATTATTGGTGATCAACGACAAAAGGTTCAAACGATAATAACATCAAAAAATTTTACTTGTAATTCAATGTCGTCAAAAGTTGAGTCTAAATATGTGAATGAATATTTTAATCATCCAGAATTGAATCGTTCTATTAATAATGATCTGGATCAGATTCAGTAGAATCATACTTAGGATCTCATACCTAATCCAAATGATGAAAATGTTACTGGTACAAAGTTCATGCTTCAAAACATGTTGAATGAATATAATGAAGTGATAAGAAAAAAAACCAATTTTGGTATTCATATGTTTCTCAAAAATTGATTCTATTGATTTTGATGAACCTTTATCTCTAGTAGGAAGGTTAGAAACAATTATAATCTTTCTAGAAATTTCTTCAAAAGGAAGTAACAAAAACATTAAAATGGATGTGAAGTCATCATTTTTACTAAAGAACTTCATGGAGAATTATATATTTAAAACCCAAATGAGTTTTATTATTATAATGGTTGAATGTTATGTGTGATAGTTTAAGAAAGTGTTTTACAGGATGTAGCAAGCTCCAAGAGCTTGTTATTCAATATTATATACAGATTTAATGTTGTTTTACTTTAAGAATGGGGGGGGGGGGAGTTGATAGTAACATCTATACCAAATAATGTCAAGATATTTCCCCCATTTTTATTTTTTATGTTTATGATATTATCACTACTAGGAATGATGAATGAACATGCGAATGGAATGATTAGGATATGAAGAAGTTATTAAAAATGTCCATTCTTGGTGAAATGAAGTACTATATTTTGTTAAAAATATCACAAAATAAGTAATGAATTTTATTTTAAAAGAAATATACACTAAGGATATTATTATAAATATTATAATGGAAATTTTTAACCTATTTCAACAATAATTTTAGTGGGAACCAAGTTGAAAAACGTTAAAGGAGGAAAGGAAGTTGTATCTAAATAGTTTCCAAATTTGATTGCAAGATTGTTATATCTGATTTCCTTAAAACAATATGTTGTTTATGATATTACCATATCTAAAATATTTAAAATATTTAAAATTTAATATCCTATCTTGTATAGAAATATAATTCTCCAATAAATCAGAGGAACAATTGATTTTAGAATCAGATATGGAATATTAGGAAAACTTTATTTGTTTGTCTATACATATGCTTAATGGGAAAGATGTGTGGATGATAAAAGATCCCCATATGGTGTATTTTTCAATCCAGGAGATTTTTTTGCAAGTTATAATACTAAGAATAAAAATTCAATAAATCATAGAATGTGTGAAGTTAGTTTATGTTGATTCCACTAAAGATGTAAAACCAATTAAGTGTATGAATTCTCAATTGGAAGACTTACTCGTTGAAGTGATGTTAACTATTCTCTTTGGTTGTGATAATAATAGTACTATAATTCATTCATGAATCTGGTACAATTTTATTGTTCAAATAATATTTATATCCAATATCAATTCATCAAATTACATGAGTATAAGAATAAACTCAAGGTGGTGTATGTTCCCACATTGTAAAAAGTTGTTAACATTTTCACAAAACCTTTAAAAAGGATGATCTTTTCAAAATGATATTAAGCAGGGGTGTCCAAACTCTTTCTATTCATGGTTGATGTATGTGTTTCTTCCCCATATCTAATATTACTGTTGTAAAGTGTTTTCAAAGGTGTATAGATATAATGTTTCATAAATATATCCATTGATATGTGACAAGAATTATTAGGAAGAATATATGTAATTAGATTTTTGGGTAATCATTGAACTCAATATGTTAGTTCGTGAAATGTTCTTATAGTTTTTTAATGATTTTGAAGGATATTTTTTATTATAGGTATGTGAAATATTTTTATATTGTTGAAATTATAAAGAGTTTAATAATTCATTACTTCTGGATGGCATGTTTTTTTAATAATTATTGTTTCCTATAATGAGTTTTCTCACATAAGATTGTAATTGTTGACAAGAAATTCATATCTTGATGTTACAATGTTTAGTGATTTATGAAACATGGTTGGAAAAAAATCCATATAGGGAGATTTTTTAGACCATGTTGGATTAATGTGTCTTTCAAATGCTAAATGATGTTTGTGTAATTTGGTTTTTATTTTTTCCTCATAAAAAAAATACATTGAATTTTTATGTTCTAAGGATTGAAAAATGGAGTATCATTATCAAAAATATTATATGCATTCTTGGTAAGAAAATCCATCTGCTTCAGTTTTCTTTTCTAGATAAATGATATTAGTAAAGTTATATATTGGACTCATTCTGTCTGATATGAAATTTCCAATCAGAATGAGAAGTTGTATTGGATTCAAAATTTCATTAAAGATATTTGTTATAAATCAAAAAGCTTTTTTATGTTTTCAATGGAATAGGTTTTCTGGAAAACTTTTGGTCCATGCTTTTTGAAAGAAATGTGGAAAAACTGATTTGTAAGTAAGATAATGTTATTCCAATCCTAATATTTTCAACATCATAAAGAAGTCATGATACAAGCTGGATTTTGTGTAAGAAGAGAGTTTATGTAGTCAATTTCTTCCACTTCTAGATCATTGGTGTTAGAATTATAGGATTATAAGGTTGTTAGGTTACTCGGTTATTTTCACACGCTAATGATATATTTTTTGATAATATGATCATTGAACGATCCTTCAGGATGATTGATTAATCAAACATTCTGATCCACCAAAATGAAAAAAAATTAGGATCGATCATCAGTTTTAGTGAATCTGTAAGAAATTATTTGATGTTATCATCGGTCCACCGGACATAGTGTGTCATCTATCTATCATAGTAATTTTGACACCAATCCCTCAAAAAGTGTTCTTATAAAAAGGGAATCAGATGTAGTGTTCTATCATAGGAATAATGGTTTAGAAATAATTGGAGTATTTGGGATCGATCAACTGAATAAAGATCAATAATGTAGTCAATCATTTTCATTTAAAAAAATAAATGATGTCTTTAATTGGGTTAAGATTAATTGGATAAGGAGGGATTATAATCCATTAGAGGGAATAAAAGAACAATTTATCAGACACAAGCTAACATTGATAAGTTATCATAAAATGGGCTGTATCAGATGCAGTGTCATCATTCTGAGTACATATTAGTCAAATGAAATAAAGGTGAATTTTTTTGATGATATTGGTAATGTATTTTCAAGGGGGTTCAATTTCTTAAGATGTTTCAAGGATTATTATGGAATCAAAACTGAGCAAAATAATTGATCTAAGTGATACAAGTGGAATGATAGAGCAATTGATAAGATCCATTAGTTTGAGATATCCAATTTAAAGAAACTAAATTATAACGAAGTTAAATTTTTTTTAAAAGAAGATTGGTCTCAATGTTTCAATTGATATGGTCATTAGAATGAGAATCATTAATTTTATATAAGTATCATCATAATGAAGAATTTTATCAGAATTAAAATTTATATCAAACTGATGAAACGTTTATATGTTTGGAATAAGACAAAGACATAATAACATTTAAGAATATTTGATATGATTTAAGAAGAGTTGTGAAGTGCTTATGTTATCAAATATGAAGTTGAAATGAAAGTAAAATTTTTGTATTGAGAAATTTGGTTGACTTGGAAGGTGAATGTGGTCTCTCGCCCATTCCATTTTTAGATAACCTATAAATTGTAGGGTAATTGAAACATAATTATGATATTATATGTGTGCCCAATCCACATGATGGACATATTGAGAGAATTTAATGTTTAGGTTAAAGAAATTTTTTGAATAGAGATTTCTGGACAAAGATTCTGGAAAGAAGAAGAGTAAGGAATAAGTTACTGGATTGGAATCAGCAATTAGAAAGAAACTTTCAAGAAATAATTCAGCTAAATATAATTGATTCTATATTATCATTTCATAAATATTTTATGGATTGATGAAATCAAACATTTCTATCAAATTTATTTTTCTTAAAAATTCTATAAGGGGTGTTTCTACCTACTGCAGTGTAGGAATGTGAAGATTGTTTTTGAAGATTTAAAATAGTGAATGTTTTTGAATCAGTATAGTGACATGTTTGGAACCAAATGGGGAAGGTTTATTGACATCTATGAAAAATTTATTTACATCATTAATTCTAAAATAATCACATTCACTATTGTGTTGATCATAGTGCTACACATGTGTAAAGGTATTTTATACATGTTATATCCACGCAAAAGTATTATTTTCTAGTGAATTGTGTGGTATTGGATTATTTCAATCCATTAAAAAAGGACTAGATACACATATTGATTAGTGAAACTTGTAAATAATTGTGTTTCTATAGATTGGTGAATGTTTTGTTTTCATCAATTTGATAATTATTTAATAGGAGTATAAGGTTGTTTTACAAGAAAGATAACATAAAAGAAAAAGATATCATTGATTCAACCCTCCTCCTCTCAATGATAGGTTAATCCCTATTGTGCCTTTTATGGATCAAAAACCAGTATATAGGATATGTGATACATGACCCAATCTGATAAAATATTATAATGAGCATCACAACAACGAGCCCTATAGAGGGATACATACCTATAATCTATCAAGGGGATCTTACACCCAATACTTAGTAAACGATTCTGTATAGAACCCTAATGGTATTAGACTCAATGAACTCACCCATTGTGAATTAAAGCATGGTAACACGCCCAAAATTAAGAGATAAATGTCTTTTCATGGCCCTAGAAAGGGGTACATAGAATACGGAAGGGGTACACAATGTGTCACACCAGGTCTGATTCTACCTGTGTCTTATTATCTCACCTGGTATGTTATTATCTATATAAATTGCATGTTTTAATGAAACACGACATGTTTTGATCATTTTTGGTACTTGGTAATGTTTCTTTTTCCCGATTCCATGTATTATTTGATGTTTAAGGGGAATTCCCTGATATAATCATCATTAATGGGGTCACACGGATTCTAGGAATGTAAATTCTATACATTCCATGATATCCACCTATAGATAACATGTTGTGTGGTCTATACATATATGCATGTGATATTTAACTTCCTGGTAAACACTAGTTGTTGTATGAAGGTGGTTCATATGGTTTGTGTTCTTCTAAACCACATTTCATGTAAATCATAATATCTTAGAACTACATAACCACCATCGTATCTCCATTTATAATTCCATCACCTCCTCTTCCACTATAAAACTCAAAAAAAATTCCAACAACCCATGTTTATTGAGCCTAAGTCTTCACCATTAGTTGAATTTTGGCCACCCCTTTTCTAGGAAGGAACCATTCGTCACACCTATATAAATACCTACATCATCTAGATCATAAAAACACCATCACCTTCACCCCCATTGGATCTACAACTCCATCATCACGCCTTCTTCATGCCTACCATTTCAATACTAAACCCAAAACATTTAATCTTTCCACCAATGAGAAATATCAGGACAATAGGGTTCCCTAAAAAAGTTAAGTAACTGGTCAATTGAGAGTCCATGAAGATCATTTGAATTAAAATGGATAAATACACAAATGACAAAAGTTAAAATTAAATGTGGTTCGTGTTTAGTTTTCAATTATTGATGGAATCTAATGAAAATGAAGAATAATAAAATGATCAAATCCAATAAATTCACCATTATCAATATAAAATACAAATGCATTGATTAACCCCAACATAGATTCAAAGGGGATGAGTGTCTCCATGTTCAATATATAATTTAGAAGAAAAAAATCTATACCTATGATTTTGATTTATAATTTGTAAAGAATTTGTTTCACATGTGGTTCAATTGATGAATTCTATTGAATTTTCATGTTGATCCTTCATCATGCTTCCTCTCCATTTTTTTCAATGGGGGTTTCCAACAAATTGACTATCCATAAATGTTGTAGGGTTATGTGTCTAACCCTAGAAATTGGTTTTAAGGTTAGGTATTATGAATTTAATATAAATTTTTTTTATTTCGATATTTTCTATCATTCTTCTCAGGAATTCACTTAAATGAAATGTTCGATGCACACAAAAACCATATCATTATAAGGTTAAAACCCATGTCCAATATTTAATTGCACACTCAATTTTCACATTTGATATATCATTGTAAATATATTCCATTATTTTTGAATTTATGTGTACATGTTATATATTATATTTAATATTTTTAATACAGTAATACTAAGGTTATATGGTGCTCATAATTTAACATGAACTCGACATTTAACTACTCAAATATTCTTTAAAAGATTTTGAACATCCAAAAAAATGTAATAAAATTCTCTTCAATTTTAGGTATTTTTATCCTAAAATGAAAAAACCTATTAAAACTAGTGAGGCTATTGATCTCTCATCTGGTTATACCACCCCATGGTTATCTAATAAAGATTATAGTTATTCCATTAAGTATGAATGAACGTAATCACATTGAATTTAAGAATCTTATCCTACCAATCCTATATAGACACTATATACTCTGAGAATGTTTCTCTATCCTCAATGTCCTTCTCACCTCAATAAACAATGTATGATGTATTGTGTACATATCCCCTCAGTTGTGACAAATATAATACATCATGCACTTAGTCTAAATGTGGTGGTATATACAATAAGTATTCCACCTCACTAACTCTTTATAGTATTTGGAAAGGTCCAATGAACCTCTAAGACAACTTTCCACCTTATTAGAATCTCTATTGTCCTTACCAAGTTAATCCCTATAGAAATACATGGTCTTCCTCATAGAACTCTGAAAGACTTTTTCATTAGTCCTCATTGGACTTATGACTACACTAGAGAGTACTAATCTATACAGGGATGATCAACGCCTTCTCTATCATTTTCCAAACTAATAATGGTCTCATAATCACTATCTCTACAAGATTTTTATATCACAATGATTACCTAAAAGGTATCTCATATAAGGCCAAAAATGGTTCCATAAAAAATGTGTAGTGATAACTATTTTTGAATGCAATCTCCAACAATGGTAAATGATCATCATGCTATGGTAAAATCCAACATGGAAGCTTGTGGAATGTCCTTCATGACCTAAATAGTCAACTTAGTTTGGTCATCCATCTAGGGATGTGACATAACTCTCATTTTCAATTTTTTCCTAAAATCCTCCTGTAATACTCTTCATAATTTTTATAAAAAGAGATAATATTTGAATGAAACAACAATTGAGATAACTCCATGAATCTAAACTATATCTTATGCATGCAATCATCCCAAGATCTTCACAGGACTCTTCTCTCTAATATAAATTATGTTATCCCACTAGGTGATATGTCTTATTATCACCCAAATAGTATTGTGTATTTTCATTATTCATGTAATTACAATCAATCAATATTTGTAAATACCATCCCACATTCAATGTGGAACATTATGTGGTCTGGTTAAACCCACTGAAACCTAATGCTCTAAATTCACCTTCTATAAAATTATACATTGAGATACAAACAGATCTACACTACACCTCATCAACAACAACAAAAAATGATTTTGATGTTCCTTGAATATCTTTTCTACTTCAAGATAGAAAAATAATGGTAATGTTTGAAAATCCCTCAATACCTCCTATCATATTGAAACTGGAACCATTTTATATCCTAAAAAATGAATGATGCACTCCTTAACTTTAGAAAATCCATCATGAGCATGACCCAAGTAATATTAGGTCACATAAGACCTCATAATTGATATGTCCATGTTGTGTTTCAATGATGCGTTGTATAAGTGGAGGGTTCAAAACCATCGATTTTTTATATTTCACTCCATTCTTATCAACCAATATCAACTTCAATGAAGCTTACTGGTCTATTTCCTTACATAGAAACTATTAGTTTGGTTTTCTACTGAGAGATTCTATCAACGCTTTCTCCATCCCAAGTGTATATATTATCTCAAAGTCGTAATATTGTAGGATCTCAAGATATTTTCTATTCCATAGGTAATAGAGTCTCTTATGATAAGAATACATGATAAATATATCTTTTAAAATATAGTGTCTCTATGTTTTCATGTTGAATACTAATACTACACACTCAAAATTGTGGGTCACATAATTCTGCTAGTGGGGTCTCCAATTTCAAGACTCATAAGAATTCATTGAATGCCTATATATTAAAACACATCCAAGACCATTTTGTGAGGAATCAATGAACACTATAGACTTAACACCCTTCATGAGAAGTATCAAGATGGGGTCACTTAAAAACTAGTACCATAGATCTTAAAAATATTATTGAAACTTCTCCATCCAAATGAAAGGATTCCACTTTTGGATCAAAGATGTTAGAGGTTTTGTGAACCAAGAAAATTGATCATGCATTTCATATAGTATCTATAAAACCTATAAAATATCCACACCTCATTAAGGCTATTTGGTGGCTCCCAATTTGGCACAACCTTGATCTTTTTTCTGGGTAATCCCTCCACTAAAATTACATATCCCAGGAAGTAGACCTATAAAACCAATAATTGTAACATTGAGAGTATCAAATAAATATAAATTTCTTGGAGTACATCCATGACCATCCTCAAATCTCTCCCAAGACCCTCGTATAATGATGTGTACATGAGGATTTCATATATTATGACAAAAAAACTGGTCTAATATGGGATGAAATATCTGGTTCATGTGTCCCATGAACATGGATGTGGGGTTTTTAACACCAAATGGATTCACTACATACTCATAGTAACAATAATATCATCAGAAATACATATTTGATATTTCCTCCTCTGAAACCCATTGTTGGTTATAACATTACCTTAGATTAATCGTTGGGAACCACATCATCCATTTCAATTGGAAAAAGAGTTCATTAAATCCCAAAAATATATACTTATTATGGAATGTCACCTAGTTTAGGAGGTGATAATCTATGCATATCTTCATTCTCTCATCTTGCATCTTCAAGAACAACACTAGGACTATCCAAAGGGACACCCTAGTTTTTATAAAGTCATACCTATATAGTTTATCTAACAACATCGTCAACTATCATGGATATAAAAGGGCTATCTGATATGATATCATAGATATTTGGGAAATACATGGGTTTAGGTCTATGAATAATTGGATCAATCAGTAGGATGTTAAGCCCAAAATGTTCTCAAGAAATACAACCTTGTACTCTTCCAATACCATATGAATTTGAAAGATCATAGTGACTACTTCTCCAAGAATCATATAGAACAACGAATGAGAAATTAGTTTTATTATCATCTATAAAATCCTTTCATAGTATTCTAGATAATATTTCTAACAAATGGAGAAACATACAAACCTATATCCTAAAAAAATGGTATCCTCCACCTATAATAGTCAATCTATTATTTGACTATGGATAGCTAGTCAATTACTAGAATGAAATTATATAGATTCATTATATCTATAATGTGATATCATGTGAATCTCAGTCCTCCAATCACGAGAAACTATAAAAAAAATTGCATGATCATTGAATCTCACTAATTAAGAGTTTCTAGTCAAAAGGGGAGATCTAGAAGATATAATAGAATATCCATCTCTCAAATAGGGAATTCTGTAATGAAATGATGGTGTGTTATTATGTTTATAAAAACTATATCCAATGTAGAAAAGAAACATATTGTACCTCAGAAAATGGCTGGAACATTTGTGTCTTAATCCCTCACTAATGGTAGCTATCCATGTCCCTGCCCACCAACTCTCAAAGCCAAGAAGAGACCTCTTGGAGGTATTTATGGTGGTAGAATATCAAAAAATCAACCACCACTTGTAGCTCTCCCAACTACTCTTTCACATCTACTACTCTACATACCTCCCTGGTCAAGTTATTGCCTCTTCCTTAGAGGTCTAGTAACTGTATCCCAACCTATTACATGGTGGTTTTTTAAATACCACATGATATGTAATCATACATAATATGAGAAGAAACTCCCCACCATATACTAACTAGAACCTTAATGAGAGAATAAGTGGCTAACCATATGTCCAAAGACTATATCTGAAAACACCTCGTGTGCCTATACCCCTATATGTACCATTAACTATTGGATACTATGGTCTTATATACTAGGGTTCCACTACAAGATCTAATGCATTGTAATTTCTCTTCTATGAAGCTCTATAAAACTATTCCACACTCCATCACCCTAATGTAAGAAGGTATGCCAAGAGACCCCACTCAATCTCAGATATATAAAAATATTACATGATCAAATGTACATTCTCAAAATGTATCTATGATGAACAATATACATTGAAAAAGTTTAATGTATATTAAGCCTCAATGTGTACTATACAACTGACATACTACCCTAATAGACCTCTAGATGCTTTTGGATATGTATTCCCAACAAATTCACTCGACAAAACGCCTCTACCAAGAGGATCTAAAACTACTTCCAAGTGAGGGTCTCATTTCCTTTCATTGGTAACATCCAAATCCACTAGCACATTTTTGTGATATATAAGAGGCTCACCACAAATACCATCATGTTAGGAGGGGTATTAACATGATATAATAATTTTCCTAACACCTCAAGTTTGTCCTCTCCAAAATTGGTGTTTGGATGGTATGAACACCTAGATGGTCTTTTCCTCTATAACACATGAAGCATGCTCATCCTATATGCATCATCTATGAATACTTCCAGAAAAATTTCCTTCTTGATGGGTGACGGTACTATCATGAATCTACCTAAACGAACCACCACTTTCACATACCCTTATATTGTGGCCTCTTTACCAAGAATATCATTATTATGATCCTATTTTGAAATTATAACTAGTTGTAATAATGGAGGAATCATGTAATTGTAAAGATGCACCATGGATAAAGAAAATATCTAGGGTGCTGACTCAATAGGGACACTGAAACTAAAATCCATTCATATATGATACATATTCCATTATATTCATTGTAGATAATTTCTAAATGTATCTTATAGAAAAGTTTATTATTAGTGTATTGTTTATTGGATATGTCATTTTCACACAATCACTAGGTTCCATAGCCAGATATCCATACTCAATACACATTAACACTATATACCTAGTCCTCAAAATAATCCTCATTGTTATATTATCTATAAATCTAATTATATGATTGAATGGGATCTGATACCACTCTACAATGGCCCAACTCACTTGTCCCCTCCTAGATAGTGGTGGGAGTGTCACCCATTAACAAAACATGAATCATACATCTATTTGAGATAACATTTGGACCTGGAGAAAAAATGCTCACCAGATGAATATGTGCATCTGGAAACTTCATCCTACATAATAAAATAGTTTCACAATATTTCATCTTATGAGAGTTAATCCAATAATATCCAACTTCCATTTTATATTCCCTGGAACTAAGAAGAGAGACACAAACCTAATCACTACACAAAAAATCAATGGTTTCCCTTTACACAAAATAGAAAATGGAAAATAGAAAATAAATATTTTAATATGATTTAGACAAAGCCTTATGTATAAATTGGAACACTAAAATCATTTTATTTTAAGAGATTCAAGTAATTACAATCCCTCACCCACTTCCTCTTTAATTTTTGGTCTTAAAAATATTATGTCAAAAACATGGACCATTTATACAATTGTTAAATTATATTATAGATCTATTTCATCACATATTTATAGATATATTTTTCAAATAAGCATGTTTACATTGACTATAGATCTTTACGTTTAACCTTTCTTTGATATAAGTAACTAATGATACCCAATTTTTTCATTCATTTTAACCACCAATAACTTGTCATCAAGTAACCGACAACACCTATATGAGGGTACAAGCAGGTTTCTTATACTAATGAATGGGTGACCTTTCTATGCCCAGTGATATCTATCTGATCATACCTCAGTATGATGACACTACATACACTACACTCTATCTGATGAAATGTGTATTATGTAACAAAATTTCATCTAAATCACTCTAAAAAATCATTGTTCAAAAACATCCATCAGGTTTTTCTGATCATCACTGTCACAAAAACATTTTATTAACAAATCCATCCAGGAAAGTCTATCTAATTAATCCTAAAAAAAGATACAAAACCCAAAAATCTCTCAATTGTAATTTATTTAATGATTTCATCCATCTTCTTACTCCATTAACCATAAATTTTCTTATGTAAGAAGCAAGTAGTGTCCCCCATTTTATCCGATCAACCATGTCCCACCAAGACATAATTTTTCCTCAATCTTCTTCAATTATAACTTTCATAAACTTATTCGTCATATTTCTCCTTCCAGTGATCGTATAAATATATAACATTTTACATTAATGTATAATTTTTATGAAATTATATTTCAATTCAATTTTTTTCATTATTTCATGAAACACTGTGTTTCGGGCCAGATGGATGACACTCTAACAAACATAAAATAACATTCATCTCTCTGATCCCATTTGAAATTTACTCAAAAAAAACAATAACCATATCATCTATTTCCCTATTTTAGTAGTTGCAACATAATATAAATTTTCTGTAGATAAATTAACCATTGTTTTCAACTAATACAACCAACTTACCAGTGTTCCACCAAAAGTTAACTCAAACGCTATAGTAATTTTCAAAGAATCCATGTTACTATAAATATCTACATCTATAAATCCTATCAACTGATCATTATTTTAAAAACATAAAGATACATTATTTGACCATTTAAGGTATTATAATGTCCATATAATAGCTTCCCAATTATTCTTTCCAAGAATTAACATGAAATTGTAAACAAATCCCATGAAAAAGTATTATCTGATCGAGTAAAAGACATTGCATACATGAAACTTCCTACAACATAGGTATATAGAACCTTCTACATATCATGAACTTCTCCATCCATTGATGGTTATTTAGTTTATGTAATATTTAAGTGTCTTTTGTGGGATTTTGAGAATGATTTACAAAGATTCATTCCTACTATTTCGATGACATTCATAATATATTTCCTCTAGGATAAAACCAACAAACAAAATTTCCTATCCTCATAAAATCTCATCCCCATGATATTATTAGCTTTCCCAAGATTTTTTATCTAAATTATTTATGGAATATTCCTATTATGTTCCTCAATCCACTTGAACTCTTGACTAACAATCAACATATCATCCATATACAAGAGCCATATGAGATATGATCCACAGTCCAATTTATTTTGTTTTAAAAATAGTTTTTAGAATCAAATTGATTAGAAATTTATTTTAACATGAATGTGTGAAACTTACGATTCTACTGTCTTGGTTCATTCTTCAATAAATGAAGAAAATGTTTCAACTGAAAAACTAAATAATTATTCTGATGAACTTAAAAACCATTGGGATGAACCATGTAAATTTATTCCTCAATTTCTACAAGTTGAAAAGTAGTATTCACATCCATCTACTCCCAGTATAGATAATAACATAAAATAATGTTGAAATTTTATGAATAGTTTTGTTATTCATTAATAGTTCTAATTTTTTTAAAAAAATATCAGATTATTCCTTTTTATGATGGCATTTAACTGCCTACATTTCATTATATCTCTTACATCCATCGTCTTACACTTTTAGATAAAAGAACAATTTTATCTTCCTGAGCCCTATTTTTTCATGATATCATAGATAACTCTTAATTATTATTTAGAATTAAGGATCTCATTTCCTCTTCCATTGATGAATCCCACATTTTAGATTTGTTAGAGTGGATGATTCATTCAAACTAACTAATTCAACTACATCCAATAAAATTATGAAATTTATATTTGATCCAAACCTCTGGATAGGTTTCTTCATATTATTGGATCACCTCAACACAAGATCAAGTTCATCTATATGATCCTTTTTTTCTATTAGTCATTCATCTTGTAGAGGCCTCTATATTCATTCTATGTCTATTACATATCTATATGAACAATCACCATCAATCCAATGTTTTTGCAATATGAATCTATTTATTACTAAGACTAATGGAATTCTAACCTCAAATTTTTCTTGTAAACATTTGATACTTAATATTTCTTCAATTACATCTTTCTGATCACTCAAATATTTGGTATTTGAAATACCTTCTTCTTCCCCCTTAACTAGGTTCTAATCTTCCAATAGAATTTATTCATTTAAAATAACATCATGAATCCAGATGAATATTTTATTTATATCATCCCATGGGTGAAAAAATTATAATCATCACCATATATGGTAAGAAAACAAACTTCCCATTTCAGCTCTAACTTATATCTATATGTTTCATTGATATTAACATATATAGTACTCCCAAATATTTTGAGACGGTTGACCTCCGATCTCTTACTAGGACAAAGTTACTTAGGACTTTCTATCCCACTGCTGAAGTTGGACTTTTGTTCACTAGGTTTGTTTTGGTATTCATTGACTCTGCCCAAATTCCCTTCAAAATTCACGAGTGTATATTCTTACTTAAAGTTTCTATTTCAATGTCTAATTTATTCTCATAGATATTTCATTTTGTTATGGAATCGTAGGAATATACTTCAAATGTTTTGTAAGAACCCCAATTTTGAGCCTGTGAGACTTTGAAATTCTCTTGATATAATTCTAGAGCAGGGCGTTCTGACGGCGTACGAAACCGAGCCCCGGTGTGGCCGGAAATTAGTTTTGACGTGCATTCACACTAGGCAGGCTAAATAAATTTAATAACTCCTGAACGGTAGCTCATATGGGAAAACTGAGGGTTCCATTGAGTCCATAACGAGCCGTTTACCCTAGGAGGGGTATGTTTTTCACGGGCGCGGACCAACTGTGAAAAACGCCCCCGGGGGGATTTTCGTAATTTGGCAGTCGCGAGCGGCGATTTTTTTTATAACTCTTGAACGAAGGCTCAGTTTAAAATTTTTAGAACTCCATTGCATTCGGGGCATAGCGTTTTCCCTAAGGGAGGCTTAATCCTAGCCCCAACGAAAGTTCGGGAACAGGCCGATCAGCGGGTGATTAAGTGTGTTTTTCTATTTAAACACACTAACCACCCACTTCACCCTCCTTGGACATTCCTCCCTGGCGCAAGGGCTCTCAATAAGCTTCCACCCTCCCTTACATCACTCTGGAAAGGAAAGGTGGCTCCGGCATCCCGATCGTGAAGCGTCGGGCAAAGCCCTCGAGGTAGGCTCGCGTTTTATATTTTCCTTTCTCGCAAATTTCATCAATTTAGTCTTCTTCGCATCGAATTTGTTGTTCGATCGTCGAGCGAAGCCTCTAGTTTCATAGGGCTTGAATTTTTCTTCACAACGATCCTTTCGGATAATTTTTTTTGGTTTCACGGGGTTCCCAGGTTGGCCTCGAGAAATTTATCCTACCAAATACCCCACATTTCCGGTTCCAGGTGGGGGTCCGGCAAGCCGGGCGGCGGTGCGGCGCGTTCCAGCGGCAGCGGCGACCTCCGACACGGTGGATCGCATGCTGCGGCTCCGGTTCCATGCAGTGGATCTGGCTCCAGGTAGTAGGGTGGCATGCGGGCGGCAGCGCGGTGCTTCGGACGGGCAGCGGGGCGTGGTCGTCCGGGAAGACAGGGGTCGCGGCGCGACCCCTTGCGAGGAACTGAGACCCGCTTCCTGCGGGTCTCCTTGATGACCGAAAACCGGCCTCGCGGCCGGTCGGCTGAAGCGGGAACCACTAGGGGACCGCGGGTCCGCGGCCGGCCCACATGGAAATTCCGCGGGCCGGCGCCGCAAGCAGGTCCGACCGACTTGGGCCGGCCCAGGCCAGGTGGACTGGCCAGCTAGGCCGGTCCAGCCCCAGGGGTTGTCCCTTCCGGCATTGGACACCGGTAAATATCGCTACGGGTGTCCGTTTTACACGCCGTCTACGGAAGGTCGATCCTCGTCTCGAGGAGTATATTATGAGGTGGATTTGGGGAATTTTTATCCCCGGAACAGAAGCTCGGTGGCACGTCACGCGCGTTAAGTGCTACGCCAGAAAATTCTTGTTTCGGTTGGCTCGGACACATCCAATGTCCGATTTGAGTGTCGTCAGCGGCGATACGACCCTGGAGTCGAGACGGAGGTTTCTAGTATGTTTTCGGGAATTGATGTGGGAATTGAGACATGGGCCCCATGAGCCACCTTCGAGCTGTGTGCAGCGTTTTGCAGCATTTTTCAACAGATGTCCGTTCAGGGAACATGAGTAGTCGATTCTGCGTTTCGTTCAGAGGGCATTGCAATGGCGCAGTTCACCCGATGAGTATCGGAGCCAGGGTGTGGGCCCTCACGGACCGACTATTTGGAATAGTACCATATCTACCGGTTTTCCGTATTAGGCGAGTGAGTAGCCTATTTCGCATTTTTTTTCACGATAACTGCAACGGCGCAACTCATTGGGGCATGTAGAACCTCCTTTGAGATCGTACTAATGTTAAGTGGATGTCTTCTTTTACGTGCTCCAAACCAATGCACGGTGGCGTTGTTAGTGTCACCTGGTGATGTCAGTGGTAGTGCATATCTATCAGAATGATTCAGGGTCTACCCTCCAGCAGGGTTGGGAAGTGGGTCGCTCGATGACACCTTAGGGTATACCCTCCTGTGGGGCTGGGTAGTGGGTCACCCGTCGTCTGATTCCGGGTCTACCCTCCAGCAGGGTTGGGCAGTGGGTCACCTTTCGACATGTTCGAGGTCTACTCTCCCGCGGGGTTGGGCGGTGGGTCACCCGTTGATTTATTCCAGGTCTACCCTCTAGCAGGGCTGGGTAGTGGGTCACCTGTCGATGTGTTCAGGGTCTACCCTCCAGCGGGGCTGGGCAGTGGGTCACCCGTTGATTTATTCCAGGTCTACCCTCCAGCAGGGCTGGGCAGCGGGTCTCCAGATGATGTAATAGGATTTACCCTCCAGCAGGGCTGGGCAGTGGGTCACCCGTTGACGATTTGGACTTAGCCTTCTCCTGAGGCTAGTTGGGGACTTTTTCCTCCGTGATTATCGGAGCGGGATCCTAATTTTTCGGATCAGTGGTTTGACCGTTCTAAAGTTACCTCAGGACCCACGAGGAAGAGGGGTGCTTTTTCCCACTGAGACTCGTCTTTGAGACGCACCCCAATACCATGCGGGCGAGTCAGTGCCACCCAAAGAGGATTGTATTGAAGTGTGGTGATCGAGCCCTTCTGACTTGGGTTTCCAAGGTGGACGGGACCAAATGCTGGGTTGAGGATGGAGTCTTCTAGAGCTGATGGAGACTTACCCTGGGCTGAGCTTGGAGGTAAAGATCCCCTTACGCACCCGTTTGGGGTTCCTTTTGAGCATATATATATATATACATACAAATTGGTCCCTACCACTTTTTCCGTCCTCTGGGGTCAGTGCCTACATATTTCTGTTGGGTTGAGCTTCACTCTCCATACTAAACTTTTCTTCTGTTCTTGATTAGTTAACAGATCACCTCTTTAGTGCCTTCTTTGTTGCTCTCTCGAGCTTTCAGGGCATCCTACTGAGTATCCTTCTACTCACCCCTGCTTGGGCTATGCCCGTACCTGGTGTGCCCTTGTAGACGACAGATAGGTCGATCATGACTACGGAGGGGCGTAGAGGTCACGACAGTTGAAGCAGCATACCGCGGTCGTGCCAGAGCATTCAGGTGGGAGTCTGTCCAGTTGTCTTCTTTTTTTCACCTGTAGCCGGGTTGTGGCATCTTTGTGTTTGGGCGCGTGTTTTCCCTATTTACTTTTCCGATTACTTGTCAGTACTTCCATCACGTTACTTCTTCTTTTTAGTTGTTGTTTTATGACTGTGGTTGGGATATAGTTTCCTATCTTTTGGTTTCCTCTCTTCTTTGCACTACTGCGTCTTGTGGGTTGTGTATGCGTGAGCACAGGTACTTAGGTGAAGGCCTCCCCGATATTCTTACGCCTTCGGAGCTGGTCGTCAGCCTCTAGCCTATGGAGGCGGGCTTGAGGTAGTTGTGGCTCGGGACCGGTAGGGTTGGGTCGTGACAAAGTGGTATCAAAGGTGGTTCGTTCCTTGGAATGTTGTTCGTACGTCCCAAAAAAAAGGAACTGGTTGGGTTTTCAGGGAAATGATGTTGACATGTCTCAAGAGCGGCTCTCAGGCCAGGGAGTCCAGTAATGGTACGAGCGGCCGACGTATCCATTTACCAGGACCCTAATAACCTACTTGACGACTCGGCATGCTGAGACGTGTTGCAGGGAATTTTGAAACATGCATCACGTAGGAATGATTCCTTGACCGTCCTTTGTTTGAGTCAACTCCTCTTTGTTATTACTGTTATGTATATATATATGCTCATCTGATCGAGGTATCCCTTGATAATTTTCAGGATGCCACCACGATGGATGCCAGCCAGGTTACCCTCTCAATCTCGTGATGACGATCTGGCGAGTGACGAGGCATCAGTTCAGGGACCCTCCTGTGATCCCCTCCCACCCAGCGCTTCAGTAGTAGCCCCTGCACCTGAGGAGCGGCAATTAGTACCGGCAGTTCAGGCCGAGGTTGCTCGCAGACTGAGCGCGCTTTGAGACTTCCAGCGACAGAGGCCGCTGAGGTTCCATGGGGACCCGGATCCCCAGGTGACAGAGGATTGGCTTGAGTCAGTGGAATAACTCTTCAGGCTGGTACAGACCCCAGTGTACCAGATGGTGCCACTAGCCGCCATTCTTTTCCTTGGTACAGCCGGACGATGGTGGGATCTGGTGACGCAGACCCATGACGAGTCATCCCTCACATGGGATGGATTCCAACATCTTTTCGGGGGGAGTACTCCCCCTTGTGTTTGTGCTCCGTCTGGATCTAGGAGCTTATGGAGTTGAAGCAGGGGGGATGTCTGTGTCCCAGTACTCGGCTCGGTTCACTGATCTAACATGCTACTCACAGGACATGATCCGCGACAGCTACTTCCAGGTGCGGAAGTTCGAGCAGGGTCTTCGCAGGGAGATCCGAGAAAGCGTGGTGCCCTTGTGCATCCCCACTTATGTCGGGGTGTTGGAGAGGGTGCTTGTGACCGAGAGCTTCCTAGCCGAGGGGTGCCAGGTAGCAGGACCTAGCAGTGGCCATTTTAGAGAAGAGCCTTCAGTAGGCAGGCGAAAGAGGGCTGGGCCTCAACCAAGGAGGCCCTTCCGTGAGTAGACCCAGGGATAGGGTCGCACACCACAATGGCGCCGTAGGGCGCCGGGGAAAACAGGGGAGGTCTGATGCTATGCTTGTGATGGACTGGGTCACTTAGCAAGGGATTGCCCGACCAGGCATGTGGATCAGCCGTGGCAGGCAGCATGAGCACCATAGAGGCAGAGGCAGCGCTGCGACCAGGGGTCACCTAGGTGAGGACCCAGCGGTCCTCAGGGAGGCGGCGCAGGCAGAGCAGCAGGACCAGGAGGTGGGGGACGACGTTTCGAGATCCCCCCCCCCCCCCCCACCACCTCCAGGCGGCCCACTCCAGGCTCAGGGAGCTGGCGGTAGCGTCCGCGAGCAGCTTCAGGCCATGGGAGATCGAGATCCTCAAGCGCACGAGATGGTCCGAGGTACGCTTTGTGTTTACTCCACCCTTGCTTTAGTACTAGTAGACACGGGCACCATCCATTCCTTTTTATCACTGCTATTGGTACGAGAGTTGGGGCTTCCAGTAGAGGCGCCGACACCTACACGTAGCCTTGAGGTTCCTAGGGGAAGTTCCCCGTTGGTGACTTTTATCTGCAGGCAGTGCGAACTGTCATTTGGGGGAAGGAGTTTCACATGGGACCTGCTCGTCATCACGATGGAACCTTACGACGTCATCCTGGGCATGGATTGGCTTTCTATGGTTCACGCTCAGATCGACTATCATCACAGACGAGTCAGAGGGGAGTTTTCTGATGGGGTGAAGTTCACCATCCTTGGTGAACGAGACCTCGTGGCAGAGCAGATGGGTACTCTGAGTAGGAGACCCCGACCTTTTTCGCACCAGCTGGCGAGTATGGATCTCGGAGCAGTGGACGCTACAAGTACCTGGATCTGTACCATGGTACAGGATTACATGGACGTCTTTCCCGAAGATGTTCCGGGACTACCTCCGAGGCGGGAGATGGAGTTCTGCATTGACTTGCAGCCGGGGACAGCTCTGATATCTTGTGCAGCATATCGAATGGCACCCACAGAGCTTCAAGAGATACGACTTCAGTTGGATGACCTTAGTGATAAGGGATTCATCAGGACCAGTGTGTCCCCCTGGGCGACTCCAGTTCTATTTGTGAAAAAGGCATATGGGAGTCTAAGACTTTGTGTGGATTATCATCGCCTGAATCAGGACACGATAAAGAACAAGTACCCTTTGATGATGATCGACGGCCCCTTTGACCAGTTGTGAGGTGCGAAGTGGTTCTCGAAGATTGATATTCAATCTGGCTACCATCAGTTGCGGGTTCGTGAGGCTGATATTCCGAAGTTGGCCTTCCGTTGTCGATATGGGCACTACGAGTTTCTGGTGATTCCCTTTGGTGTGAAAAATGCCCATTCTGTCTTCATGGCTTGGATGAACTAGATTTTCCAGCTGTATTTGGACTGGTTTTTGTTTTTCTTTATTAACAACATACTCATTTACTCAGTGACATAGGAGGAGCACGCAGAGCATTTGAGGATGGTCCTAGACTTACTTCAAGAGCACCAGCTGTATGGGAAGCTCTCGAAGTGCAAGTTCTAGATTCACGAGGTTCACTTTTTGGGGCACATCATTACCGAACATGGATTGGCTGTGGATCCCGCAAAGATAGAAGCGGTGCTTGCTTGGGAGCCACCCAAGAACGCGTCTGAGGTGTGGAGTTTCCTTGGGTTGGCAGGGTACTATAGGAGGTTTGTGGAGGACTTCTCCAGGATCGCCGCCCCTTTGACCGTTTTGACATGGAAGGGGCGACCGTTTACCTGGACTGATCAGTGCTAGCAGGCCTTTGAAGAGTTGAGGCAGAGACTGACCAGTGCGCCGGTATTGAGGCTGCCAGAGGAGGGTGTTGAGTTCATCTTATATTGAGACACTTCAGGAGCTGGGCTCGGGTGTGTGCTGATGTAGAAGCGGGAAGTAATTGCATATGGGTCGAGACAGTTGAGGCCCCACGAGCATAATTATGCGACTCACAATTTGGAGCTGGCAGAGGTAGTCTTCTCTTTCAGGCTATGGAGACATTACCTTTTGGGTGAGAGTTTTGTAGTCTACTCAGATCACCAGAGCCTCAAGTATATCTTCACTCAGAGGGATTTGAACCTGAGGCAGAGGCACTGGCTCATGTTTCTACAGGACTATGACTTCGATATAGTCTACACTCCATGTAAGGGTAACGTAGTAGCAGACGCCCTTAGCAGGAAGTCTCAGGCTCACCTAGTGTAGGAAGCTTCAGAGCAGTTGGCTTCCCTTCGGCTGAACTTGGTGGAGCAGGAGGGTACAAAGTTTCTACAGTCGATAGTGTTGACTCCTTCGCTCCTTGAGCGTGTGAGAGAGTCGCAGCTGGGAGATGTTGATAGCGAGGTACTGCGTGATCAGATATCCATGGGCAATGCACCCGATGGGTATTCTGATTGAGGGAATCACGAGATCATGTTTCAGGGGCGATTTGTAGGACCAGTGGAGATGCATGAGGAGGTGATGTGGGAGTTCCACACTTCTCCCTTGGTCATACATCCCGGTGTGGGAAAGATGTACTGAGACCTTCGGTGACATTTTTGGTGGTCTGGCATGAGGCGGAGCGTAGATGAGTTTGTTTCTCGGTGTCTTACCTGTCAACAGGTGAAGGCAGAGCACCAGGTTCTGGCAGGGTTGTTGCAGCCCCTTGATATCCCGAAGTGGAAGCGGGATGGCGTATCCATGGATTTTTTCACGGGGCTTCCGCGCACAGCGAAGAGCCATGACTCCATTTGGGTGATAGTGGACCGGCTCACGAAGTCGGCGCACTTCCTTGCTATCAGGGAGCAGAGCTCGGTGGAGAGTCTGGGACAGTTATATATTCGGTAGATCGTCCGTCTTCATGGAATACCCTCGACGATCGTCTCCGACCACGACGCACGGTTTACATCACGGTTATGGCGAGGCCTGCAGGAGGCATTTGGGATTCAGTTGTGGATGAGTACAGCTTTCCACCCCCAGGCTGATGGGATGACCGAGCGCACTATCCATGTGTTGGAGGATATGCTAGGGGCGTGCGTGTTAGACTTCGGCCGAAGTTGGGAGGATCACCTGCCCTTGGTAGAGTTTGCCTATAACAACAGTTACCACTCTACTATTGGCATGGCACCTTTTGAGGCCCTCTACGGGAGGCCCTGCAGGTCACCCTTGGGCTGGAAAGAGGTTTGGGAGACCTCCCTCGTGGGCCCAGAATTGGTGCATGCCACGACGGAGAAGGTGCAGGTCATTCGTGAGCGGATGAGGATGGCTCAGAGCAGACAGAAGTCCTATGCAGACCAACGTCGCAGGACCTTGGAGTTTGAGCAGGGAGACCATGTGTTTTTGAGAGTCTCCCCACAGCGTGGAACACGGAGGTTCGGCCGAGGAGGAAAGCTATCCTCGAGGTTCATTGGGCCCTTTGAGATCATGCGCCGGGTTGGTGAGGTCACCTACCATCTCGCTCTACCCCCACAGCTGGAGAGAGTGCATGACGTCTTCCACGTGTCGCATCTGAGGAAATATGTGCATGACCCCACACACATCATCGACTGGGGAGGGCTGGACATTGAGGATGGAGCCACCTTTGCGGAGCACCCAGTGGCGATTGAGGACCGGCAGGAGTGGACTCTGTGCGGACGGGCCATTCCTCTAGTTCATGTGACGTGGCAGCATGGGAGGGTGCAGGAGAGCACCTGGGAGCGGGAGAGCCAGATGCGGGCCCATTACCCCGAGCTATTTATGTAGTTTTGTTTTTTGGGGATGAAAAATTTGAAGGGGGTAATGATGTAAGAACCCCTATTTTGATCCTGTGAGACTTTGAAATTCTCTTGATATAATTCTTGGGCAGGGCGTTCTGACGGCGTACGAAACCGAGCCCCGGTGTGGCCGGAAATTAGTTTTAATGTGCGTTCACACTGGGCGGGCAAAATAAATTTAATAACTCCTGAACTGTAGCTCGTACGGGAAAACCGATGGGGCTGTTGAGTCCCGAATGAGCCTTTTACCCTAGGAGGGGTATGTTTTCCGCGGGCGCGGACCAACTGTGAAAAACGCCCCCGAGGACATTTTCATAATTTGGCGGTCACGAGCGTCGAATTTTTTTTATAACTCTTGAACGAAGGCTCAGTTTAAAATTTTGAGGACGCAATTGCGTTCGGGGCATAGCATTTTCCCTAAGGGAGGGTTAATCCTGGCCCCGACGAAAGTTAGGGAACGGGCCGATGAGCAGGTGATTAAGTGTGTTTTTCTATTTAAACACACTAACCACCCTCTTCACCCTCCTTGGAAATTCCTCCCTGGAGAAAGGTCTCTAAACAAGCTTCCACCCTCCCCTACATCACTCCGCCAAGGCAAGGCTGCTCCGGCATCCCGATCGTGAAGCGTCGGGCAAATCCCTCGAGGTAGGCTCGTGTTTTATATTTTCCTTTCTCGCAAATTTCATCAATTTAGTCTTCTTCGCGTGGAATTTGTTATCTGATCGTCGAGCGAAGCCTCTGGTTTCGTAGGGCTTGAATTTGTCTTCACAACGATCCTTTCGGATCAATTTTTTTGGTGTCACGAGGCGCCCGGGGTGGCCCCGGGAAATTTTTCCGGCCAAATACCCCAAATTTCCGGTTCCAGGCGGTGGTCCGGCAAGCGGCGCAGCGTTGCGGTGCGTTCCAGCGGCGGTGGCGACCTCCGGCACGGTGGCTCGTAGGCGACGTCTGTGGTTCTAGGTGGTGGCTCCATCTCCAGGAGGCGGAGCGGCGTGCGGGCGGCGGCGCAGCGCTTCCGACGGGCGACGGGGTGTGGTCGTCCGAGAAGACAACGGTCGCGGCGCGACCCCTCGCGAGGAACCGAGACCCGCTTCCTGCAGGTCTCCTCGATGACCGAAGACCGGGATCGCAGCCGGTCAGCTAAAGCGGGAACTGCGAGGGGACCGCGGGTTCGCGGCCGGCCCCCACGGCAAAGCCGCGGGCCGGCCGGCTCAGGCCGGCCCAGGCCGGGTGGACCGGCCAGGTAGGCCGGTCCAGCCCTAGGGGTTGTCCCTTCCGGCTTCAGACAACCATAAATATCACTACGGGTGTCCGTTTTACACGCTGTTTGTGGCAGGATGATCCACGTATCGAGGAGTATATTCTGGGGTGGCTTCGGGGAATTTTTATCCCTAGAAAAGAAGCTCGGTGGCGCATCACGCGCGTTACGTGCATCGCCGGAAATTCTTGTTTTGGTTGGCTCAGAAACATCCAATGTCCGATTTGAGCACCGTCAGCGGAGATACGACCCTGGAGTCAAGGTGGAGGTTTCCAGTATGTTTTTGGTCATTGAAGTGGGAATTGAGACGTGGGACCCATGAGCCACCTTCGAGCTGTGTGCAGCG
The DNA here is from genome assembly GCA_963277665.1 of Viscum album. Taxonomy (NCBI): domain Eukaryota; kingdom Viridiplantae; phylum Streptophyta; class Magnoliopsida; order Santalales; family Viscaceae; genus Viscum; species Viscum album. The sequence goes on along the minus strand of OY728162.1, from coordinate 1,061,828,897 downwards.
TTTTGCGGCATTTTTCACCAGATGTCCGTTCAGGGCACATGAGTAGTCGATTCTGCGTTTCTTTCCGAGGGAATCGCAATGGCGCAGTTCTCCTGACGAGTATCGGAGCCGGCATGCGGTCCCTCATGGGCCGACTATGGTGAATAGTATCATATCTACCGGTTGTCCGTATTAGGCGAGTGAGTAGCCTATTTCGTGTGTTTTTTCGAGATAACTACAACGGTGAAACCCGTTAGGGGATATGGAACCTCCTTTGAGATCGTACTAATGTGAAGTGGAGGTCTTATTTTACGCGATCCGAACCAATGCACTGTGGCGTTGTTAGTGTCACCTGGTGATGTCAGTGGTAGTGCGGAGCTATCAGAAGGATTCAGGGTCTACCCTCCAGCAGGGCTGGGTAGTGGGTCGCCCGACGACACCTTAGGGTCTACCCTCCAGCGGGGCTGAGTAGTGGCTCACCCATTGTCTGATTCCGGGTCTACCCTCCAGAAGGGCTGGGAAGTGGGTCACCTGTCGACATGTTCCGGGTCTACCCTCTAGTGGGGCTAGCCAGTGGGTCACCCGTTGATTTATTCCAGGTCTACCCTTCAGTAGGGCTGAGCAGTGGGTTACAAGTCGACGTGTTCTGGGTCTACCCTCCAGTGGGGCTGGGCAGTGGGTCACCTGTTGATTTATTCAAGGTCTACCCTCCAATAGGGCTGGGAAGTGGGTCACTGGACGATGTAATAGGATTTACCCTCCAGCAGGGCTGGGCAATGGGTCACCCGTTGACGATTTGGACTTAGCCCTTCTCCTGAGGCTAGTCAGGGACTTTTTCCTCCATGATTACCAGAGTGGGATCCTAATTGTGCGGATCAGTGGTGTGACAGTTATAACTTTACCTAAGGACCCACGAGGAAGAGGGGTGCTTTTTCCCAGTGAGACGCGTCCTTGAGACGCGCCCCAAAACTGTGCGGGAGAGTCAGTGCCGCCCAAAGTGGATAGTATTGAAGTCTGGTGATCGAGCCCCTCTGACATGAGTTTCCTAGGTGGATGGGATGAAATGCTGGGTTGAGGATGAAGTCTTTTCAAGATGATGGAGACTTACCCTAGGCTGAGCATGGAGGCGGAGATCCCCTTACGCAGTCATTTGGGGTTCCTTTTGATAATATATATATATATATACATACAAATTGGTCCCTACTTCTGTTTCCGCCCTCTGGGGTCATTGCCTACATATTTCTGTTGGGTTGAGCTGCATCTCCTTACTAAACTTTTCTTCTGTTCTTGATTAGTTTACTGCTCACCTCTTTAGTGCCTTCTTTGTTTCTCCCTAGATCTTTCGGGGCATCCTACTGAGTATCCTTATACTCACCCCTGCTTGGGCTTTGCCCGTAACTGGTGTTCCCTTGTAGATGACGGACAGGTCGATCGTGACTATGGAGTGTCGTAGAGGTCACGACAGTAGAAGCAGCATATCGCGGCCATGCCAGAGTATTCATGTGGGAGTCTCTCTAGTTTTCTTCTTTTGTTCACCAGTAGCCAGGTTGTGGCAACTTTGTGTTTGGGCGTGTGTTTTCCCTGTTTACATTTCAGATTAATTGTCAGTACTTCCAGCACGTTACTTCCTCTTTTTAGTTGTTGTTGTATGACTGTGGTTGGGATATAGTTTCCTGTCTTTTGGTTTCCTTTCTTCTTTGCACTACCACGTCTTGTGGGTTGAGTACACGTGAGCACAAGTAATTAGGCGAAGGCCTACCCGAGATTCTTACACCTTCGTCATTGGTCGCCAGCCTCTAGCCTATGGAGGTGGGCTTGAGGTAGTTGCGGCTCGGGACGGTAGGGTCGGGTCGTGACATGTTTGATTCCATTCTTCTTATAGATGTTGTGAATGTTGGGTATGGTGTATTCACCACCATTGTCTATCTAGATACATTCACACTTTTTTCATAATTTTTTTCCAAAATTATACCAGAAATAGATGCTTGAAACATATCATCTTTATTCTTCAAAAATTATATAAAGACCCAGCAAGTGGAGTCATGAATAAAATTCACAAAATATAGTGATCATCCAAATGATCAAACTGATGTTTGACCTCAAAAACATGAATAATTTTTTGCTAAAATTAGATTCTTGGATTTATTTTATACATGATGATGGAATATATCTTTTATTCTCCTAAAATATAACACTCACATATTCCGAGGCCAGTTTGATTGATTTTAAGAATTCCCTTCGCCACTATAGCATTAATATTTTTTTACTAAGTTGACCAAACATGGAGTCATATTTTCCATACCATACAATAAATATATTATGATATATGAAACTTCATCACATTATTGAGTAAGATATAGGGTACTATTATTTTCTCCAAACCCAATCACCAAGTTACCTTTTCCAATCACTAAAACCCCATTTGAAAAAGTATTTATAAAATGTGAATCATCAAGTTGTCCCTTTTTTATGAGGTTATTCTAGTGACCTATTATATATCTAAAAATGTTCAATTTCAAGATACTGTTATTTTTTCATTGAATGTTTACATCACATTTCCCAACTATATCTTGAGAATTTTCATATACTATATTTACTCTTATTAATATTCCTATTACATAATCAAACATTTTCCCTCACTCTCTAATAGAATAAAAAAATTAAATTGATTCAATTACCCATAAATTCTTTGGAATGATCACACTAAGTATCATGATTGAACAACCTTTCACTATGCTCACCATGTTTGTCTATCAAAAAGAAGATACCTCTGGTTGATTCCTACAATCATTCATGATATGTCCCTTACTCCAACAAAGCCGACATATAGAACCTGAATATGTTGTCTTACATTGACTTCATTTTTTGGGACAAATCCTATGAATATTTGTTTGTCTAATGGTATGCTTATTGAATTGAATATCCCAATTCTGTAGTATCAAAGCACTTCCAAAAAAATTATTAATTTTCATCTACCTCAACTCCTCTTTCAAGATCATGTTTTGAATATAGTCAAACCCAAAATTTACCTTCCCACAAGAGTTAATCATTTTTACCATGGAATCCCATCTCTCTGGAATTCAAGAAAGATGAAGAATATGGAAAACACAATATTCAAATGTTATCTTCAAATATTTTAGCATCCCTCTAGTAATATTGAATTAATTCACATGTTTAGTAGCTGGTCCTCCATCTTATAACATCAATTAGAAAATTCTAAAAACCACCAAATTATTTTTATGACATGTTGTATTATCAAACATTTTAGCCCATGATTTTTTATCATCAGTAGTAGTTTTCTTCTCTATAATGTTTAAAGAAATATTTTGGGAGTGATATATTCTGATTATGGCCAAAGCCTTCTTCTCTAACTACCTCCATCCAACTTCATCCTTTGATTCGTTTTCTTTAAAAAAAAGGTAGCATCAATATGCTTCAGTATCATAAGATCTTATAGCTAAAATATCTAAATGGAATAGTCCATTACATATAACATATTGATACAAAAAAAATTTTCCAATAAATTCATTCAATTGATAATTGAAAACAAATGAAAATTTATTAACATTAAATACATTGGTATAAATCACCTAAATTTTGATAGTGAATTATATTCAAAACCAATAAATTATATATCCCTTTTATACAACGTTTTAGGAGGATAACCCTTAATGAAAACCTGAAACCTCCATATGTTTGATCTAATGGAAATTCCTGGTGATACAATTTTTATTGAATGAATATGTTCATCTATAAACATCTTCCTACATGGTGGAAGAGCATCACAATTTTTTATCATATAGTGAGTATGTCTGATAATAACTAATTCTCAAGTTATGTTAATAGGAGCAAGGAGGAGAAACACCAACATAATCAACACATATAAACTCTAAGGTTTAACTTCACATAAAATAATAATGGGAAAATGGACAAGAAATTTTTTATCATTGTTCATAAAAAGTTATAAATCAATGGGGTTACATTGAAAAAAAAATTAATTTCCAAAGATACAGGAAATTAAAATCTAAAGCCCACTTCCTCAACACTTTTCAATATCAATTAGTGTATTTTAAAAAAAAATTTATTATTCATATATATGTTAGAATATATCATTGAGTTTCAACACAACCAATTTATAATGTGATTTTTCTAGTCCATATGTTTTCTCTAAAATTTTATCTTCACTATAAACCATCCATTGAATTGAGAGACTACTGATACCATATTTTATCATTCATTGAAACTATTAATAGTTTTTCATCAAAAAAACATCTCTAAAAGGGAAGAATAAAGTATATTATACCCATAAATTGGTGAAATTTATTCATGTGATGATATATTTTTGTCAATTCATGAGTCTGATGACCATGATTTTTCTTCCTTTGTTTGATAGAAGTTCTATCTAGTAAAAAAATTTCTGCTCTAGTTCCCTAATTCATAAATTATTAAAACATCTCTAAAGTCTTTCTAGTCATCTTCATTTAGAAAACTGTGTTTGAACCAATTCGTCTTTAAATTTTTTTTTTAATGAATTCTAAATAATGTTTAAATATTATAACAGCTAGCACTAAACAAAGAGGGACATCCCAAGACCACCTCTCATAAGCCCAAGGAGAGTGACTAGCATCGAGTAGAAATATAATAAAAATTAGAGGCCTTATCCTAGGTACCATTACAAAAAAAATCTCCATATCTACTAACTAATTTTGTAAATAAATACAACAATTGGAATATAATTCATGTGTGAACCACTAAAATTGCACATCAGAGTATGTCATGTCAGTGGAATCGATATATGACAAATCAATCCAACCAAAAATTAAAAGAGTATGACCTACTTACAAAGGAGGATTCTACAAAATTTAACTCTGGGAAATGTCTGTGGTCCATCTGGCACAACTAATATCTACCTAATCTAACTCCTATTAGGTCTCCATTGAAAGGAATAACATCTTTATAATACTTAACAGATGTAGAAAAAGGCCATATGGTTTTGAGTATAAACATACATTGTATCTCCCCAAAATCACCAAACATAGCATCAAAGAGAGAGAGAGAGAGATTCATCTCTAGATCATAATAATGTGAGTGGAAAAAAAGGAATATATTATCCAAATATTATAATAGATAGACTCCATGTCCTAATGTAAGGAAATGACCCCACTACTAACCTAGGAATATTGCATCAGGCACAATGGTAAAACTCTTCTAGAAAAACTAACTCATTGGGTCATGATAAAGAGATTGAACTCATCTAATAGGTTTCCCTCATCAGATCATTCTGTATTGAAACATGAACTAAATATCATAAGATATCGACATACTAAGAGGATATCAATATCAGGGCCAATGGGGGAAACCGTACAATAATTTGATAAACCCACTAAGTAGGGGATCATATTGTATATATCTCTCCATCATGTTGTTTTCATGATAAAAAACAATAATATTTGTATCTAATGTATTGATTTATGTGATTCTTAGTTTTGATAATTGTTTAATGTTGATGGTTTATTCTTGGAGCAATAAAAATATCTTTTTGGAGGACATTTTATGTCTATTGAAGTCTTATTGGACTTATTGATCACATGGAGAGATGTTATATAATAAAATAGAGTGGTGAAATTTATGAAATTATTTGTAGCACTAGTTTTCTAGTGAAAGTCATTGACCAAATGATGAAATATGGAAAAAACAACTTGAGTAGTAGGAGTATACTAACTACTTGGAGGAAGGTCATTGGCCATCTGATGGTAGTCTAGAAGACCTAGTTCTACTAGAAGGACATTGTGAAGTCTATGGAGAATACTAAAAATCTTGTCAATAAATTCAATAAGTAATGAACCACCAAGAAATACAGTGTTTTCCGGGTGGAATCAAACTAGCTTCCTGGTGGTGTGAATATAGAAATCAAATGTTTTCACCCCACAACTCTAAACGTTAATTTGAAAATGATTAATGATACATGTTTATTCTATAATATTCTTTTATATTTTGAGGATATAAATAGAGGATCATGGAGGCATGGGAGATTTATAATTATGAAATTTGTGGTGATATGATCTTTGATTTAGTCAAAAAAACATTCCAATGACATTTTCTCATCAATATCAATGAATCCTCAATATAGATAATTTATATTCTAAATTTCATTGTTTATCTTCTACATAACTTATCTATATATCCTATCAAAATTTAATATTATTTTTTAGAGATAAGTGGGAGTCATTGTAATGTATTTTCACTGAGAAAAAATATCTTCTTCTCATCTTATTCTGCAACATGTTTCTTACACCACTATTGAAAATAAGGGGGATAGTGATCACAACCATAATGTTAGGGATCTTCATCAATTAGGTTCTTCATGAAACTAAATTAACTGTGGTGTATTTATTTATACAAACACCAAAAATCAATGGAGGAATTCATTACAGGATCTTCGTTATAATAAAAAAAATATTTAAAAAATCCTCTCAACCTGAGGGCAGGAGATGTAAGGACTCACACATAGTTATTATCGAACACCTTTATCAAATATCATCATTTTATTTCACTTTAAACTTTTCTATATATATTCCTGATTCTTCAATCAAATTACATCGATTCTACATTATTATATCATTTTACTTACATAATCAAAGTTATTGATTGTCTTGAATTTTTTTCATAAATGATACCCTATATTAATCGAATTTATATACCCTTTTCATTATTCCTCAATGCTTACTTGATAAAATCAAGAAATCAACTAATTAAATTTATTAAATTTATTTATTTTACATTATTTTATATTTTAATTTATTCTATGTTTACTCTTTTTATTATTATTATTATCATTATTGAGTTCTTTTATTTTTTTCTATGTAATTTACCCACTTTTGTCATCCGACTCTATCCTATATTTGATATTAATATATGATATTTGTTTTTTTCCTAAAAAATAATTTATTTCTAAATGTATTTTTATTTTTCAACATCTTAATCAATTTAGATGTTTGATATTTTTAAAATATAATCTTATTTTTTTACTTGGTGATCCTCATGGAATTCCCATAGGATGTGTTCCTTTTTAATGAAACAAATTATTCTTATTGTAAAAATTTCTTCTATTCCTTTCTTAATAATATATTTTAACCCATATATAAAATGGTTATGCATGAATACAACAATACTAATGAATTATAAGATAAATAAACTCCCCAATATATTTATAATTTTATCTTAATGAGATTAAAATAAAATATCTTCATTGTGGTCTTGACCAAAGTGAATTCAATTGTATTTATTTAGTAAAAACTACCCATGAAATCTAGAAACTCTTCTAAGTCACCCAATAAGGAACAAATTAAGTTTATGGTACTAGATTGGATATTTTTGGACAAGAATTTGGATGATTTACCTTTCATGAAATTAAATCTATTAGGGTAATTTTTATACATTTTATAGAGGTATATAAAGGAATAACGTCTGTTGGTGATTATTTGTATTTAGAAACCTTAGTGAAACATATTACATGGTTGCTGCCAATAAATTAAGAACCTACGGTGATGGTAATCCAGGAAAAAAGGAATAAATAAAATAGTGTTAGAGTATATTATACAATTACTAATGACATATGGAATAACCATGAAGTGAATAGTCAATATATAAGACAAACAAGCCAAGGAATCTAAATAAGTCAAAAATATTGTTTTCATAAAGGTTAATGATGTTTATGATTTATCTAAATGTGAATATGAAGTTAAAAATTTGGGAAATAAATCAAATAAACATATGAATAATAATAAATCAACCCATTATACAATGAAGAACAGACTAGAAGTAATATATTATAAATACAAAAATAAGGAATTCATCTAACCAAAATTTCAAATCTATAAAAACGAGATGAAAAATAATAAAAAACGTAATAAAGACATTAAGTTTTCAACTTTTAGTTGTAGTGATGACTCAAAAAACTAAACTTCCTTTAATTCCACCTACGAAAATAGTATCAAATTCCATATGGCTCATCTTTAGGTAAATGATGTGCTTAATTCTCTGACTTATTATCGATCAAAATATTTATATTTCTCATCTAGTCCTATAAACTAAAATGTAATAAAAATGAACATGTGTAATTTTATTATACAGTTTTTACTATGTATTAGGAACTAAAATACCAATATAAATTAGTTCTTATGGTAAATGATCAAATTTATAAATAAAGGTATGTTTAGGATTTGAAAATACAATAACAACAAAATATTACGAAATTATAATCTGAAATAAAAGAGTTTAAAAATTATCTCTCTCAATTTACCCAATGTGATAAATATCTATACATTATTTTTGCCTCTCCACGTATTGTTAAATTTAATTCCATACTTGATTTTTCAAAGTCAAATAATTATTCTAAGAAAATACTTTTTAATGGGAATTTCCAAACAAAATTGTAATTATTTTTTAAAATGATGGAATTTTATTTATGAGGGATATTAATAAAATTTATGATATGGGTAGCCTAAATCTATTTATCTATCATAAAATATTTTAATAGAAAATATTATACTAAGAAAGTTTGGGTACAAAAGTATCTTTTTTCTAACATTGTCAGACCCTAAATTTAGACAAAAAAAATATTTTTTGTTTTATATTTTAGGGTTATTCCACTAGAAATTATTGACATAAAATATGGTGAAATCATGATGAAATTATACTGTCTATCTCTAAATTGATAAATCATCGATCATGAAAATGGTTCATTTCTGTATAATTATTTTTATTTTCTAAAAAAAATTGAATGAATGTGGTCATGTATTAATCATTGAAATATAATATTATCTTAACTTTTTAAATGATAGATATATTATTAACTATTGATATTAGTAATCAATTCATTGGTATTTAACTATCAGGATAATCAATCATTAAATATATATTGATAATTTATGATTTTTTATACCTCTACATATCTTTATTGGTAATGCTCTATTTTCTAATTTAAATACACCTATTTAGGGGGAGCCTAAATTTTTTATTTCTAATGATGTTTAGATAATCAATATTCATAACATGGGGGATAAGTTAATTTTTATTTTTCATTCTATTTTAACTATTGATATTTATTTATAGATATATCCTAGAACACTTTCTCATATATGATTCCTTATTATCTAAAGGGGGAAGATGGTTTTTCAAATTTCAATTATTCAATATCCTTTCTCGTACCTTTTTTAAACATCTTTTAAATTTTATTTTTTCTTGGAAATCTTCAGATTCATTCAAATATTTCACTATTGAATTTTTTAAATTATTTTAGATAATATGAATGTTTTTTAATTACATTTCATCATTTTTAATTTCATGTATTATAATTTTTGATAATATCAAATTGGGATAAAGGTCTAATGTATATGGGGGAAGTTTGTATAAGGGAAAAATTATTGAATATGTGAATATATCTTACAATCAGTATATGTTTTTATTATAAGAGAAAAAAGTTTCATTATTTCTCAATGGATGGTTTATTTATGTTTTTGTTTTGTAATGTTTATTTCTTGAGTATAAATTATATCATGTTTGAAATTTATTGAGTACATCAGTATATGATTCAGTCTTGATTTAATCATGATATATACTTTTATTTCAAGTGTTTGTGGTCATAAAAAAGGGGGTATTATTGTTCTTATCTCCTTATAAGGGTGTTTTCATGATTGAAAACACTCATATTTGTGTCTAGTGGTTTCATTTAATTCATTAACAGTTATGATAATGTCATACCAAAGAAGTGTCATTATTAAAATAATAAAAATATATTTTGGAATGAAATTAAATATCTATTAAAGTATTTATGGATTTATTGATGCATTGGAGTGAAGTTCATGAATCAAATAGGGGAACAGAAAGTAGCGTAAAAGGTCATGGGGATGTTTGAGAAACTATAGGATACACTATATTACTGTTGTATTACTCAATCTATAGGAGTCCATCAACTATCCAAGGGATTGGGTCAGACTAATTGATGAAAATTCAAGATGTCCCAGTTATTCTAAAAGGAAACCTTAAAACGTATGGAGAATATAGGCGAGGTGGTGATGAAATTTTAGAAGTAGTGAACCCTAATGAATTAGACAAGCTACTTAGTGGAATCAAACCAGCTACATGGTTGAATTTGAATAGTATGTTAAAGTTACAATTTTTAGTGGACCCCATAGCTCTTAATAGTTTTTTGACAATGCTTACGGAGGAACATTGTTTCCAGAACATTCTTTGATGTTTTAGAAGAAATAAATAGGATACCTTAAAGTCTTGGGAGATAAAAAATTATTAAATTTGTGATAAACTAATCTATGATCTAATCAAATGATGTTATGATGAAAAATTCATTCAATATCAACAATTCCTCACTATAGACAATTTATATTGACCATATCTTAGGATCCATTTTACATTGCCTCTCCATATATTCTATAATATTATAATATCATTATTTATAGAAAAGTGAATGAATTCATAAAATATTTGACCAAATAAGATCTCTATTTTTATCATCTTTTTGTATGATTTTTTTTAATTCTAAAACCATTGAAATTTAATGGGTGGTTTCTCTCAACCAAAAAGAGAGGGATATTCATCAATGAGTTCTTACTAATATTAATGTAAGTGAGACTAGATTATTTATACAATAACATAAATGGAATGTTTGAATCTTTTACCTGAAATCTGGTAAAATAAATGGAGAAATGTAAAAAAAAATATCTAATTGAGGGGAGGAAATATATGGAATTATGCCAAGATATTATCAAAATACATTATCAAATCTCTTAAATAATTTTACATTATACTTCAGGTTTTATATTTTCAATTATTTGATCAAATTAAATTTTTATTCCTTTATTATTTTATCACATATACACAATCTATGTTATTAATTAATATTATTATCCATTTTTTATATTCATTAAACTTAATTAATCAAATTATGATACACTTTTTTATTCTTATATTCTCATTCAGTAAAATCTAGATATTTCTTAATTCGATTAATTATTTTTTCTTTGCTTGATTCAATATTTAACGTTCTAATTTCCACTAAAATAACTTTTTTGATTATTTTGTAAATATTTATTATATTATAATGTTTTTTTAAATGAAAATTCACCCCATGTATTAATTCAAATACAAACTATTTTGGTTTTAGAAAACGATATGTGTGTTTTTCTCATTTTTTTTGAAAATTACATTATTATCAATATCATAAATTTTTTAAATTTTTTAAATTTTAAAGACTGAATATTCTATTTATTTTAAAGTTACTTATAAAGGACCCTCCTTCACACATGGTTCCTTTTTAATTGGAACAAATTATATTATTTGAGAACCCACATTTCTAGATTTTTTATTAGTAAAGTTTGTCCTATACAAAAAATATATTTGTATGAATGCATCATTACTAACGATTTTGGGACATTCATATGTAATTATTGTGATTAATTTTCTATGTTTTATCTTATCTAGGGTTATATTAGGTTTTGGGAGTTTTCATGCCATAAGTTTGAGTTTTTAAACTTCTAATAGGTGAAGAATTGTTAGAATTAACCATGTGGTTACCATATAGGGGAACATAAAAAGGTGATATAATTTTTGTCCTAGATTTTTAAATTTTTATAAAATAATGAAGAGATAATGAAAAATATTTTGTGTGTCCTTGGCCTTAGTAATGGTTAGTGCATGATTGGTGCACGGTTTAGAAAATCATGAGACCAAACTATGAAAATTTCCCAAGTTTTGAAATTTGATTGTTTTTAAAAAAATCCCTTTTTGAACCAAAAGGGTTTCCTCTCATTGATAAAAACATTTCATGAACACATATTTGATATATAAATAAACTTATTTTGTTCATTTATTTGTCAAATATGACCTATAAATTTAATGTTTCATTCATATGTGTTAGGATATAATAATTTATGGAAAATGATAAATATAATCTAAAATAATTCAATAAATCTAGTAATGGATGGATTCTCATAATAACAGAATATCGTGGGATGGTTCTAGGTCTTTAAATTGAATAAATATGGTGTAAAAAAATTTTGCAGGTGAAAAATTATGATTCATGTTGTAAATCATGTGTATTATGTGAAATAATTAAAATATGTAAATAAAATATAGTATGTGAGGTGAATAAAACCAATTCTGAGGGATGGGGTATACAAATTTATTGTGTGAAACTATAATTTAATCCATGAATGTTTCTATATACACCTATTTTTTGTATTTTTATAGGATTTTTAATGGGATACATAATAATTAATGACCTTGGAGGCCATTTATTCCTCAATAAAATCCTAGGCCTCTTTTATGATTGAAATTTTGAAACATTACTGATAGAATAATCCCCAAGGATATATATAAATAGAGTTATATTATGATGAAATCATGTATCAATCCCAAGAACACACATTTGGGGTGACAATTTGCATTGTGTAGGGTGGTTCTCCACCATTCTTATCCTACAATTTTTTTGTCTTTTTTCTTCTACTTACCTCTTACTCCATAATTACTAGATTGAGGGAATAAATCATTCCTTGTTATAGGGTGATGTAGTATAAGGGTTATAGTTTGTTGGATTATTTTTCCATATTGTATTCATACATAGGGTTGGTAAAATGCATTAATAAAATTCCAAAATCATTGTTTTTGTTTAATCAAGACCATTGTCCAGAAAATATGAAAAGTATATTTTAATTTTGCAGTTATTAACCCTAAAATGGGATTTCCCATTGTCACATTTAGGGTAATCATTTTCAAAAAATGTATTGAGAAAAACTTGACTCGAGAATCCCTATAAGTAACTGACCATGGTAAAAGTGGTGTTGGTGCATTTATGAATGGATACCATGACCATCGGTCCAACCTCATCTAGACTCAAACACCACAATATATTAATAATTTTTTAAAAAAAATAAAATCATTGATGAAACCTACGTCTAAAAATCCAAAAACCTATTTTCCATGGATGTTTTTTGTATTTCTTATTTTCCACAAAAAACTAAATAGTTTCACTCTCTTTCCTCAAAATTCATTTCAATCCTATATTTTATATTTTTTCCTCACAAAATTTTAATTAATTACATCTCATTCTTAGTGGATCATCCTCGATTTCCACTCTTCTACATTTTCATATTATTTTATACCAGATGTGTTTTATAAGTTTATACTTAGCCAACCCTAATAGAAATAACAATTCTTTTGGAAAACATCATAACTACAACTGCTTTCAATAAGTCGTATTTAGTTATGATTATAATTGTTAGAAATTTTTCATTTTATTTCTTCTATTTTTCCATGTTTTAACTTGTTGTCATTTTTTTATTACTTTAAGAATTAATTATGTTCATGAATACTCTACCATATGAATGAATAAATAAGAAGTGTCAACCTGTTATCTGAAGATTGAAAGGAAACTAACAATTTAGAAGAATATTTCATAATAATAATAGGAATTATGCCTGGAAGATGTCAATATTGGGGAGATGGATCGTAATAAAGAAAAGGAGCACACATAGAGAAACACGAAAGGAATCTTGATTTAATAATAACTTTTATACTACAGAAGAACCTCAAATTGGGGTGTTCTAACCATGTATTCTCATACCTACCATCATTGTGAAATATTTTGAGGTAAATTAATCTTTCATAAAATTGATTACTAGTTCCATTCAATTCATCGATCTATCCCATGAAGACCCTAATTTGAATATTAGGAGTTTCCTGGAATTGAGTGACACATTCTTGTTTTATAAAATTTATAAAAATTCTATCAGACATTTCCTCTTTAGATTCTAATTTATGGACCAATAATAGGATTGGATTCAATGTATTTCCCTACATTCCATCACATCCTAGCAAGATCTAGTGTGAATGTTCTTTATAAGGGGTTTCTCAAACTCACCGTTTATGGATATATAGGTAAGTATTATAATTTTTTATAAAATGAATGAAGAATAATTAAATAGTTTATAGGATGGATAATAGACTTTGATAAGAAAATACCATCATCATGGAATCAAAATTTAGATTTTAATTCAAACATTATAAAAAGGTATTTCATAGGGAAATAATTATATTTATGATGTTACTACCAGAGGTTCACTTATAAAAAACTCACCAGAAGAGAGTTATGAGTTATTGGATTAAATTGCCAATAATAGATTTAAATAAAAACTTGGGGAAGGACAAGTAAGGGAGGAACATATGGTGGAAAAAAGCATTTCTTCCACCCAAATGAATGTCATTTCAATAAAACTTCTTATAATAATATCCAACTAAAATCCCCAAGGTGTGTAATGTGATGATTTCAACTATTTGGATTATAATTGTCAGAATTAGACATTAGGATTTAGTCAACAATTACCAAAAAAAAGAATCATAATCAAGGCCATTAGTATCATCCAAGTGTATAATGTTTTCTACCTCAGTACCAAGGGTCATCAATAACATTTCAGCTCCATTCACTAGAGGATACCCTAGTAACAATTTTGATAACCACTAGAACACTGTTAAAAAAATTTATAATATACTCTAGGTAACAAGGCAGCTTTATCCAGGAATTAACTGACACTATGAAAAATTATCAAGCTATAATGATAAATATGGATATTCAAGTTGTTCATAATGATAAGAAACTCTAAGGGAGGTCTATTGAAGTAATAATAGGATTCCCAAAATAGATCCATCATGAAACATTGAAATATAAAATTTTAATAAGATGAAAAACAACACAATAAAATTGTAAATCAAGTAAGGTATGTGAAGAAAACCCCAAGGATATAGAGAAGGGAAAAAGTATTGGTATATGAAGTAGCAACACCATCGTACAAACTACCTCTACCATTTCAAGATCTTTTGACTCATGTAAATATTAATGAAAAATGAGAAAAAATTTAGGTAATATTTAAAAAGCAATATATAAATATTCCATTTTTTAAAAAACCTGTGAACATAACCATCTATGAAAACATCAAGAAGGAGGTGGTGATGATAAAATTAAATTGTAAATAATTAGGCACCATTTAACTAATGGGGGAATCTTCAGCGGTGGTATCAAGAAGACAATCATAAAAGAGAATAGATCCATGCAGTTTTGAAATTCTGGTTAATATTTGTTTAAACGGGTTAAATAGTTCATTATATGATCTAGGTGAAAGTATAATCAAAAATTTATATACATAATTAAAGATATTGTAATTGAGGGAAATGAAATTGACTTGAGTTGTGCTTCAACTAGAAGATATGACAATGAGATTTCCCAAATCACTCCTTAAATATGTCATAGTCTAGCAATAAAAAAATTCTAATTTCCAACAGATTTTCTTGTAATTCACATGAACTAATAGAATATACCAAAAATATTGGAAATGTTTTCCCTATAAATTTTATGTGAATTTATTTATGTTCATTATGGGGAGTTGAGTTTAAGAGTTGGTTGAGAATAAGTGAAGTTCAAATTACAACTGATAATAAAAACTATAGAAGGGAAAAGTGAAGAGTTGATATAGGATTATTTATTGAAATTCAAAGACATTATTTTAATAGATGATGTAGATATTGTATAATTTAAATAGGAAACTATCAAATATCTAAGTAAATGAAAGAATTTTGTGAAAGAATATAAATCAAATAAATAACTACTATCCTAGAAGAGTCAAGATAAAGAGAATATGTTTGGGAATTGAGTGTGATACCATTTGATATCTTATTAAAGGATAATAACAATTATTTTGGGCCTATAGATATTGAGAAGATATACATTACTGGAAGAGTGAAAATATTTTTTGAAAATGAATAGGAACAATCTATTTGGAGGAATGATAGATTTGATATTTTATAGATCTTGGTCAGGAAACCATTTTTTCTCCCATATATCACCTATGTTTCAAGAAGTATGTTCATCACAATGATGATAAATAAATGTTCTTATGGGTATAAACCTTAGTTTTTATGATTTTTCATTATTATTAGGCACATTCACTATCCCTAAATCTTTAAAATTTTATTTATATTGGATTGTACCTTCACTAAATTATTTTTATTTGGTAAGACCATCAAGACCATGGAAAGAAGCATGATAAGAATCTTCAAGACCAAATCACTTAATGAAACCAATTCGTATTGATAATTAAACAATATACACATAGTAAAACTCAGTAATGTCATGAATATAGTGCTGGAGGAACCTACATAGCCATGTACGAAGAATCATTTATTGGGGATTAAAAATTTGATATCTAAAATATTCTACTATATTCTAAACATTTAATTTATTTAAATATATTTAACAACCAAATACATTTCGTTGCTTGATTCAAGATTTCATCACTTATCAATGATACATAAACTAATTAGGATTCTTTTTATGTCATGATTTTAAATTACTTTTTCAATTAATTAGAATGAGAGAAATGTGAGACTAATTTAGTAGAGATAAGCATGTGGTTTTTGATATAGAAAATCATGTTTAATTGGATAATGATAATATTTTAAATGAATTTTTTAGATTTTTCATTCGTTAAATTTATCATATATTCGTTCATTGATTTAATTACTCATATTTGTGTTCATGAGTAGTTTTAAAAACAATTCATCTCATCCTTTAAACATCATATGAGCCTAATATTTCCTAGTCATTTTTATGTTAAATTTCATGAGAAACTTGTTTATGTTAAATTATAGAAGATTCATTGAATATTATAAATTTTATGACTAAACTGAATAACTTTTAATATGATTGGTTTATTTTAATTGTTTATGTCATTTATCCTTGTACCCACCTTGTATTAATACTTTTTAAGATTATTGAATACATTAATGACCATGATAGGAAATGAGCCTTGTTACAATCCTGTTATATCCATACCTACTCTACTCATAGATTTTTTCATGATATTTAAATGAATAAGTGTGGGGGAGGATTCTTCTATAATGGATCAAGATATACATTGTTGAGGATATTTTTCTAGTGTTCTCAAGTGATTTGGGGACAGGCCATGGTATTTTTTTCATTATAATTTATTATTCAGATAAATTGCTAAAAAATTTAAAAATTGTTTATACCTTGAGAGGATCAAAAATAAATATTACAGGGATGATGGTCATTTGACCTTATGTGGTTAGGTTATGGATGTGAGATTTTTCTTACGAAACTTTCTTAAAAAAATGAAGAAAAACTCAAGAGAGGGTGATTGATTTATTGTTCTTACTTATATAATGATCCCACTTTGAGATTTGGGGGGGAGATGACATTTTTAAATGGATATTTCTTTTGATCTTATATTTTGATTCCCTACATTATGATATAGAAACAAACTGACTTTTTTTAGGTTTATTTTTTCACACCCTTACCCACATACACTAAATCCTCAACTACATATTATCATTGAAATGATTACCTAATGATTATTGTGATCCATGATATATGTGATGGATATTATATATGGATTATAATATTATGTTATGTGACATGTTCTTGAGGTATTTGTTGAACACTATTTACATTTGTACCTTGATAATGAGTGGAAATATTCAAGTGATATTTATTAAAGATGGTATTCTTATTGATAACGAATTGAAAAATCAAAGAGAGTAATTAAAATTCATGGTTATTTCAAAATAATAATGGTAAAAATACTTTCTTACTTTTTTCTCTTTCAAAAGTGAGGCATCGAGGAATTTTATTATGTGATTCTTAAACATTTATTTTACCATTTTATCAAAAAATATATTAACATGGAGTGTAAATGAAGGTATGGTGAGCATACTTTTTAGTATGTTGATATTTCAATCATCAGTATATGTATGAATTGAAGTGTGTGTGGATATTATAAGAATATCTCATGCAAATATTTTTTATATATAAATATGTTTATTTTGTTTATTTAATTGTTATATCCGACCTGATTAATTGTAGTTATTTTTCATTTGTGGTGGGATATAATAATTTATATAGAATGATAAAAATTTGATAAAATAGATCAATAAATACTATAAAATATGTCTTCGTAGGATAATGGATAATCATGAGACACTTTCGGGAATCTAATGTAAATAACCGAGAAGAAACAAAGGTTTTAGTTGTAGAAACTGTAGATTCACATCTTGAATCATGCTCTGGATGTGAAAACATTACATGACATGGAGAAAATACAATATGTGAAGTGAATAAACCTTATTTTTAGGTGGGGTTCAATCTTTAACATCATTACACCATAATTCATTCCATTAATGTTTCCATAATAACATAGTTTTGTCATTATGATAGGATTTTGAATTGAAGACTCAATAATAAATTACCCCGGTTTCCAATAATCACTTCGGATCGACACAAACCTCATTCATGACTGAAATTATTATTAATTATTTCCAGAATAATCCCCATATATTTCTATAAATAGATAGATTCAATTTTTCCACACGGTACAGATCTGAAGACAAAATCTTTGTGTGAGAAGCTACACACCTTTGGTCTTCCACAATTCTTCTTCTTTAGTTTTATTTCAAGATTTCATTTTGTTTTATAATTCCCTCTTACTACCTTGTTATTATAATTATGGGGTGAATCCCTCAATGTTCTAGGGTGATTAAGGAGAATGGGTATGTTTTTTTGAATAATTGTTTTGTACTATATTCATGATTTGGGTTTTTGGGGTTCATTAATAAAATTCCAATCTCATTATTTTTGTTTAATCGTGACCATTGAATATAGGATATGAAATGTAAATTTTCATTGAAAATCTAGTTACCTTAATGTTGGCATGACCATTTTATTATTTAGGGTAATCATGTTAAAAATGGCATCGATAAAAACTCGATTTGATAATTACCTAAATTACCAAGTCATGGGAATGGGGATTTCCTTGTTGATGAGTGGATATCATGACCATTGGATCTAACTCACATAAAATACGATAACCTTATAAATTAATATACCATTTTTGAAAAATCTAAATTCAACTGAACCTGAAGTCTATAAATTATCTACATGTATTCCTCAATTTATTTTAAAAATTATTTTTTCAGTGCTTCTTTTCTCTCTTTCTCATTTTTATCAAACAACCAAATTGTTTTATTCTCTTTTCTGAAACCTTGTTTTATACCACTATTTTAATTTTTTCCTAAAAATATTCTATTTAAATCCTTCCTATTCCCTATGGATAATACTTGATTTCCATTTCATAAATTTTTAAATTAGTTTGGTTTAGTTGAATTTTAAAAAAAATTACTTTCTCATTCCTGAGGAAAATAACGATGATTTATGGTGACATCACCCCTCTTCTACCCCATAAACATTGAGTAACCCCTTGGGAGCCAAGTATTATGTAGAGGCCCGAATCTTGACATACATGGACATTACATTACTTTTGTGGAATACTTAATACATAACAAAAACAGACACACAAGGACCGTAATAGTTTAGTGTCATTGGAAACTCAGAAAAATAATCTTCTAATCATGGTGAAAGATCTTCAACATCTCCCATAAAGATCTTCCCCTTCTGTTTTCTTACCTAAAATATTCTATATATCCTGGGGAAAAGAAAACATATAAAGGGTGAGCTCAAATGCTCAGGAAGGGTAAGCGTGGATAAAATAAAACAAATCATATACATTTGAACTTAAAACATGAACATTATGTTTAAACATCATAATCTAGAGCAATGACATAAAACATGGAAGTATGTAAGGCATAGATCATATAGAAACATTAAGCATGATAAAATAGAATAGGAGTAAAACATGTAATTGCGGAAACCATTAAGCACATGTTATGATTTCCATAGTATCCAAGGCATTTCTGCCAAGACCATCTTTGTGGACAAAGTCCCTTTCTGAATCGAGTTCACTCCTCGTTCTAGTTCTGTATTACTGAACCGGTTTAACTTTCTGTTCCAGCCATGTCTAGCTTATGAGATATAAATCTTTACCCAATGCATTGGAGGGATATATAGGTCCCACACATCTCATAATGAAATCATTCTTACTTGTGCCACAACATAAACATAAATCATTCATCATAACCCAATGAATAAAATGGGTTTCATAAACATCATTCCATCATCACATAATCCATATAAAAGAAATGGATATCATTTCATAATAAAAAAGTGAAACCACGTAAATCAGAAAGACATTATACTTGAAAGATACACATATGAAATAAACTCATCTTAGATGGAAAATGGTTTTGATAAAACAATTGAAATGAATTCTTGAGGAAAATATCCATTCTTCTTCAAAATTATTTTCATTTCACAAAATGGCATGCACTTTTAAAAGAAAAGGGTTTTTTTAAAGATAATCGTGCAAAATTTAGATAAAGATTTATGAAAATGCAAGGTTATGAAACTGTAAAAATCTATTCATTCCATATAAGATAAAAATAACATTCTTCTCGTACTTTTGTCAGAAAAGTCAAAAAGTACCACGTATGGTAAACAAAAGAAAGATTCCTTCAAAACCTTGTGGTAAAAGTCAAAAAAATGGTAAAAATTACTTTAAACATAAGTGGAAGAATAATAACATTTTATGAAAACATTTTTAGAAAAAATGGACATGGATGATAATCATAACCTCAGTAAATACTTACAGATAAACAAGCTCGGATAAGAATGAGATTGGAATAATTATCCCTTACCTTAGGTCTGATATGCTTCATATGGATCCAAACCTCCTGTATAATGATTTAAATATTGTCATTGACTTATTAAATAATCATATTCATTGTTATGATATCATATATGTTTCACTTATGACTTTATATTACCCGTTCTTTTGTAAATTCCATGTTAAAGCAGCGTTTTGGGTAAAATCATTTCATTTATTGTATGTGTTTCGACTAGTCGTTCTTGATATTATTACTTATATACCGATTTACATAATTACATAATGTAAAACATGATTTATATATAATATATATTCATCATATATATATATATTATATATCGATAAAATTAATGAAATACACCGTTCATGGAGACGGTAGGTCGTACGTATGCATGAACGTTGTTTTCGTTTCCTTATTGAATTGAATGAAACTAAATAGATGAAATACATATATATATACATAAATACAGTAGAATTATTATGTAATATATTTCATTATTATTCATTATATAAACTTTATAATCATTCATATATTGTTAACATATAGAATGAATCTCATCACGTTGTGGAGATGGTAATCCGTACGTACGCACGAGCGATGATATCAATCCCATAATTATTGAATAGAATTGGAGTGGATGGTATAATATATCAGAATCAGTATGATGTTATAATAACCATATATAGTTATTTTTTACACCATTATACCCATCCATGTAAGTGTTGGTGGAAAAACATGTTACACCACGGCGTGGAGACGGTATTCCGTACGTACGCACGCGCGGTGATTTTGTTTTCTGTAGGATGGATAGAAGGTGAAATAGGGTTGTTTCATATTTATAATAACATATCAGTATATGAGGGATACTGATGTTATTACTTCATAATGAAACAACTAATGAAGAGGGAGTATAAGAGGAATGGAACTTGAAGAAAACGGTAGAAGGTATTACCTCTTTCTCGAAGTGCCTCCTTTAAACATTCTCTTATGGCACTATAGTTGGTCTTTCTAGAAGACCAGTACCTCTAGTAGGTTTCTAAGGAAGTGGGGAAGTTAAATGGTCAGGGGTTGGCCGAGCTTGAAGGCTAAAATTGGTGTGAGGAGGAGAGGGAGTTTGTGCCTTTTTATAAGGGAGGAGAGGGGCACCTTTGCAAATATAAGAAATATTAGTTTATATTAAATCCCAACCCCACCTAAAAACTTCCAAAATGACTCATATCTGAAGCTTAGATAATATTGGGATGTAATATCATCAACCAATAAAATTTATACATGTTTGGAATTTATTTAAAACATTATCAACTTGATTTATCTTTATTTATCAATTTAATTTTATTTGTGGAAATAATATTCTAAATTTTAAATTATTATAAATAATTACATATGTGTTGTTATTTTTCCATAATTTGACACTTTATGACATTTTTGACCATATAAATTTTAAATTTATAATTTTTAAATATTTTTTGTGATTTTTAAACAATTTTATAATATGTTATTTTTATAAAATAACAATAGTGTCAATTTTGACACTATTCATTTATTTGAATTTAAATAAAATATACACAGAGGATATATTAAAACTAAAATATTTAATAGATTCCTAACATGTCAAATTTTTCTAGAAAATTAATGTATCACATTAAATAGTTCATATAATATTTATTTTTATATTTTTAAAACCATTTATTTTGTATATCTCTTAATAAAATAATTTGTAAAACATTTTTGTATAATTAGTTAATATACTTATTTGTTGCATAAAAATTAAAAATAAAATCCTTTGATGAATATAAATATCACAGATTTTATAATAATAATTTTACACGAAGTTATTATCTTAAAATAACAACATGTAAATGGTTATCTTTACTAAATTATGAAAGTGACAACTTTGGAACATTTAAAATAAAATATTATAAGTGTCATAATTGCCTTAATAAGGATCCAAATGCTCAAAAATTAGGCCAGTGGATGATTAGGGTTTATATATACACTAATAATAAATTTTGTGGATGTTTTTGGGCCTTTTTATATGTATTACTATTTCAATAAAAACTATATTATTGATTTTTCACTAAATAAATAATTTCTACATCATTAATTTATTAGATAACAAGGTAATTAAATAACTCTTAAAAATTACAAATAAATTACCATGATAAATAAAAACATTTTATCTTTCAAATGAGTATTTATAACCGAATTTATATTCTTTATAAATTTATATTAAAAATACTTTAATTATTAAAGTTGAGTGAGACATATTTCACTTTCCTTTAAATAAAATAAACTAAATGTCTTAATCACCTCCAAGTGGGTTTCAATGGATTCCATTTAGACCAAAATATGCCTTAAGACAAAATATAAGCATCGAATTATATTAAGACAAGTGTTAGGGTAATTTTATAATATTATATTTACCCTTAATTACCTCATTTACCTTTTACTATGGTAAATAAAATTTACCGTAGTTATTATTCATAATGCCCAAAAATAAAAAAGTAGCATATTAACATAATTTTGACCCACGGATTTTAAATATGGAACCCATTTTTCAAAATTCAATACACAAAAGTTGTGGAAATTAAATTAAAATTAATCCCGTTGTCGAAAGAAAATGGGTTTTTTTTAAAACATTGCAAAAGATTGAATTGATTTAACCTACGAATTCAAGGTAAAATCAATGTTAATGACATACATTATATTAAATGGTAAAAATATATTATATTTATACTTCAAAACCAATTAAAAATATAATCTATCCATATAAATTATTACGATGAAAAAAGTTGTTTTTAATTAAAATATAGCGTGTTTTTACAATTCATTAAAATATGAAAGTTATCAGAATAATATGAAAAATTTATCCAAAGTAAATTTTTATATCCTGATTCCAAAAAAGAATTTTATTTTGTAAAATTGATCTTAAAGGAATGTCAAAAACAATATTTAAGGTGGGTGCAGCATCAAAAGGCGGGAAAACTGCAATTTTTTAAAAATACATATTTTACACGAAAAATTTATTTTGTTCTCATACAATATTCTAGAAAATGTGTAAGATGAATAATAATGTTTTAAAATTCAAAATTTAGTTAATACTATTCATAACTGCTAGTCCATAATAATATTATAAAAATATATCGTTGTTTAGTAAAACCGGGTATTGCGTACTACACATGCT
Source organism: Viscum album (assembly GCA_963277665.1). Taxonomy (NCBI): domain Eukaryota; kingdom Viridiplantae; phylum Streptophyta; class Magnoliopsida; order Santalales; family Viscaceae; genus Viscum; species Viscum album. Next base: position 1,061,805,091 of record OY728162.1, on the reverse strand, counting down.
ATCGAGGTAGGTCACGATTGCATGTAATTCAAGCCAAGAATTGTATTAAATATACTACAAGCTAATGAGGTGTTGCGTATAGTACAAGCTAATCTTGGTGTAGTTTATAATAGAATATCAAAGAAATTAAAAATAATATATCTCATAAAATCTCGAGGTGTTACATTCTACCTCCCTGAAAATGAATTTCGTCCTCGAAATTCGTCGGGGTTATAAATCGTTTACTATTCATAGAAACCCACATCGTAAAAAGTAATACTAAAACTTCATTTTAAAAACTAAAGTATTAAATGTAATGATTACCCAAAGTAACTCATCACTGGGTTTCCATATAGGAGAACATAGGTGAAAAATGGAAGAAAAATCTAACCGTCAAGTTCTGATTGAGAGTGGTAGGGAACATGGCTATGAAAAAACCATCAATCACAAAGCCATAAATTTTTTATTATCTAAGGTACCATCTTATTCATCAGATATAAGAGTACTAGGACAACAATTTTGGTTTTCAATATCATTTCCCTAAATTTGAAAATTTTGAATTAGAAGAAATACTTGCTTGATTTTGGTACAATCTCACTATTGTTCGTGCTTTGAACAATTTACACTTCATCTCTTAAAGAAATGAAGTTGAATTTGTTATTTATCAAGTGTTAATATATCATGTGATATAATTATGGGCCATTCCATCTGTTTTAAACAAATGTTTAGCAAATTTTATCAAATATACATAAGTCCATCTATAGTGAGGTTAATCATATATCATACTTTTTAATATAATAAAACTAGTTTCTACTAACCAGGGACTTCCTATAGACAAGTGGTAGGTGATAAAGGCATGTCACACTTCGGTTGTGGGTTCGATTCCTACAGCCATGTTCGACGCGATAGGTTGTCGCCCGTCCTGCAGGTTGTCCCTTTTTTTCTTAAAATACATTATTATAACTTTCCATCAATAATATCAAAAATGTTCTAGCCTTAAACAATACTAACTTATGTCCAACATAATCCATTCCAATCTTTAGGCTTATCCAAAATACTGTTGTCCAATCTCATATTATAGTGAAAATGATTAACAGAGAGTTCATATAACAAGCATGTTAATACCATCGTTGATCCCCATATGTCATAAGATATTTATTGTTGGTCACATTCCAAACATTCAAAGGCCTTAATCATGTATTCTCTTGAAAAAAAATGAATACCCATTGAATCTTAGTAAAAACATGAATGCAATTAAAAGTAAATACTTTCCACATACCAAAATCTTCAAAATTCTATATACTCAAACCATGATATCACTTAGTCCTTATATCAATCATGATCTCATTAATACTATCTTACAACTCATTATCTCCTTATCCTTTCATTATGCACATATCATCTACCTTCCAAATTTTTTTGAATAACATTTCATGGTTACCGGTACCATTCATCATATAATTTCAAAACTCAAGAAAAGGCAATAGTATAACAATCCATAGATTTTTTCATTATTCCATAGTACCATACATTATTCATGATCAAAATACAATCATTACTCTACCTTCTTAAACCATTGATCGAGCTTCAACAATTCTTTTATCTCACATATCATTTGTAGTCTCTTCATCGTCATCAATATAAATACTACCCATACGGCCATGATGATTATTTTTATGATACTTTCCCTTAGGGAATTGGTTTGCATAATGCCCATACATTCCACATTTAAAACATTTAACCATTGTTGATATCTTAGAAATACCATTATCCTTGTCCATGGTGTTAACTAATCCTTTTCCTTTACAATTACTAGCTTTGTGTCCTTCTTTTCCACAGCCAAAGAATCTTCCAATTCCTTTCAAAAGTTCACCCAGATGCATCTTCCCACATGATTTACATGAGGGGAATTGAGCTTTCATTCCTCTATGATCATCACGAGACCCCATCTTTCTCTTATTAGATGAGTCAGGAAACTTTCCAAAGTTGAGATTATTGATCATGTTATGAGATTTCTGATTAGGCATAATAACGATATTTGGACATCAAGATCCAATTTCATTTGGTTGCTCGTGAAAAATATCATTCCATTGTCCACCATATCCTCCATTATCGTGAATCTTCCTATTCCCAACCATTTTCTAAAACCCAAAAAAATAGTGTGAGAGGCCAAATTCATAATCAAGGGAGATTACCTTCAATATCTAACATCTTACGTTAAATTCTATGATCGTTACCATATTTCGTGGATTATAACCTATACTTATATATAACATTAAGGACATCCCTAGACATACCTTAGAAATATATCTATGGATATAACTAAAGTTCTCGCATCCTAGTTTCCAAAGGTTGACTAAACCATTCCTCTGATACCAACTGTAGAGGCCCTAATATTGACATAAATGGACATTAAATTACTTTTTCAGAATACTTAATACATAACAAAAAAAACACAAGGACCGTAATAGTTTAGTGTCTTTGGAAACTCGTAAAAAATAATCATCTAATTTTGGTGAATGATCTTAAACAAATCCCATAAAGATCTTCCCCTTTTTTTTCATGCCTAAAACCTTTCTTTATATCCTGGGGAAAAGAAAACATATAAAGGGTGATCTTAAATGCTCAGTAAGGGTAATCATGGATAAAATAAAACAAATCATATACATTTGAACTTAAAAACATGAACATAATGTTTAAACATAAAAAGCTTGAGCAATGACATAAAACATGGAAGTACGTAAGGCATAGATCAGGAAGAAACATTAATCATGATAAAACAGAATGGGAGTAAAACATGTAATTGTGGCAACCATTAATCACAAGTTATGATTTCCATAGCGGCCAAGGAATTACTGCCAAGACCATCTTAGTGGACAAAGTCACTTTTTGAATCGAGTTCACTCCTCGTTCGAGTCCTGTATTACTGAACCGGTTTAACTTGTCATTCCAGCCATATCTATCTCATGAGATATAAATCTTTACCCAATGAATTAGAGGGAGATATAGGTCCCACCCATCTCATAACGAAATCATTCTTACTTGTGCCAAAACATAAACATAAATCATTCATCATAACCCACAGAATAAAATGGGCTTCATAAACATCATTCCATCATCAGATAATCCATATAAAAGAAATGGATATCATTTTATAATAAGAAAAGTGAAACCATGTAAATCATAGAGAAATTATACTTGAAAAATATACATATTAAATGATGTCATCTTAGATGGAAAATGATTTTGATAAAAACTTGAAATGAATTCATGAGTAAAATATCCTTTCTTATTCAAAATAATTTTTTTTTCAGAAAATGTCTTGCACTTTTAAAAGAAATGGGTTTTGTTAAAAATAATCATGAAAAAATGTAGAGTATTATTTATGAAAATGTGGGGTTATGAAACAGTAAAAATCCATTCACATCGTATAAGTTAAAAATAGCATTCTTCTCACACTTTTTCAGAAAAATCAAAAAGTACCTCGTATGGTAAACAAAAGAAAGATTCCTTCCAAACCTTGTGGTAAAAGTAAAAAAAAGGGAAAAAATGACTTTAAACATACATTGAATAATAATAAAATTTTATGAAAACATTTATAGAAAACATGGACATGGATGATAAATATAACCCATGTAAATACTTACGAATAAACAATCTCGGATAAGAATGAGATTGGAATAATTATCCTTTACCTTAGGTCCGATATGCTTCGTATGGATCTAAACCTCATGTATAATGATTTAAATATGTTCATTGACTTATTATATAATCATATTCATTTTTATGATATCATATATGTTTCACTTATGACTTTATATTACCTGTTCTTTTGTAAATTCCATGTTAAAGCAGCGTTTTTGGTAAAATTATTTCATTTATCATATGTGTTTTGACTTTTCATTCTTGATTTTATTAATTATATCCTTATTTAAATAATTCCATAATGTAAAACATGATTTATATATAATATATATTCATCATATACATATATATTATAGATCGATAAAAGGACTGAAATACACCGTTCATGGAGACGGTACGTCGTACGTATGCATGAACGTTGTTTTCATTTCCTTATTGAATTAAATGAAATTAAATAGATGACATAAATATATATATATATATATATAAATCCAGTAGCATTATTATTCCATATATTTAATTATTATTCATTATATAAACTTTATAATCATTCATGTATGGTTAACATGGAGAATGAATCTAATCGCGTCGTGGAGACGGTAATCCGTACGTACGCACGAGCGATGATATCGTTCCTATAATTATTGAATAGAATTGGAGTGGATGGTATAATATATAAGAATGAGTATGATGTTATAATAACCATATATAGTGATTCTTTACACCATTATACCCATCCATGTAAGGTGTTGGTGGAAAATTAGATTACACCACGACGTGGTGATGGTATTCCGTACGTACGCACGCGCGGTGATTTTGTTTTTCGTAGGATGGATAGAAGGTGAAATAGGATTGTTTAATATTTATAATAACATATCAGTATATTAGGGATAATTATGTTATTACCTCATAATGAATAAACTAAAGAAGAGGGAGTATAAGAAGAACGGAATTTTAAGAAAACGGTAGAAGGTATTACCTCTTTCTCGAAGTGCCTCCTTTAAACTTTCTCTTAGGGCACTATAGTTGGCCTTTTGAGAAGACCCATACCTCTAGTAGGTTTATAATTAAGTGTGGAAGTGAAATGTTCAGGGGTTGGCCGATCTTGAAGGCTCAAATTGGTGTGAGGAGGAGAGGGAGGAGGTGCCCTTTTATAAGGGAGGAGAGGGGCACCTTTGGAAATATAAGAAATATTAGTTTATATTAAATCCCAACCCCACATAAAAACATCCAAAATGACTCATATCAGAATATTAGATGATATATGGTTGTACTCTCATCAACCAATAAAATTTATACATGTTTGGAATTTATTTTAAACATTATCGACTTGATTTATCCTTATTTATCAATTTAATTTTATTTGTGGTAATAATATTATAAATTTTAAATTATTATATATAATTACATATGTGTTGTGAATTTTCCATAATGTGACACTTTATGACATTTTAGACCATATAAATTTTAATTTATAATTTTTAAATTTGTATTTTATTTTTGAACAATTTTATAATATGTTATTTTTATAAAATAACAATAGCGTCAATTTTGACACTATTCATTTATTTGAATTTAAATAAAATACACACAGAGAATATATTCGAAATAAAATATTTAATATATTCCTAACATATCAAATTTGTCTAGAAAATTCGTGGAGCACATTAAATAGTTCATATAATATTTATTTTAATATTTTTAAACCCATTTATTTGGTATATCTCTGAATAAAATAATTAGTACAACATTTTTGTATAATTATTTAATATACTTATTTGTTGCATAAAATTTAAAAATAAAATCCCTTGATGAAGATAATTATCAAAAATTTTATAATAATAATTTTACTCGAAATTATCATGTTAAAATAACAACATTTAAATTGTTATCTTTACTATATTATGAAAGTGACAACTTTGGAATCATTTAAAATAAAATATTATAAGTGTAATAATCACCTTAATAAGGATCCAAATGGTCCAAAATTAGGCTAGTGGATGATTAGGGTTTATATATACCCTAATAATAAGTGTTTTTCAGATTTCTGGGCCTTTTGATATGTATTACTATTTCAATACAAACTATATTATTGATTTTTCACTAAATAAATAATTTCTGCATCATTAATTTATATGAAAATAAGGTAATTAAATAACTATTAAAAAATACAAATAAATTAACATGATAAAGAAAAGAATTTTATCTTTCAAATGAGTATTTGTAAACAAATTTATATTCTGTATAAATTTATATTAAAAACACTTTAATTATTAAAGTTGAGTGAGACATATTTCACTTTTCATTAAATAAAATAAATTAAAGGTCTTAATCACCTCCAAGTGCGTTCCAATGGATTCCATTTCGACCAAAATATGACTTAGGACAAAATATACGTATCCATTTATATTAAGAAATGTGTTAGGGTAATTTTATAATATAATACTTACACTTAATTACCTGATTTACCTTTTACTATGGTAAATAAAATTTACCGTAGTTACTATTCATAATGCCCAAAAATAAAAAGTAGCTTATTAACGTAATTTTGACCCACTGATTCCAAATATGGAATCAATTTTTCCAAATTGAATACAAAAAATTTGAAGAAATTAAATTAAAATTAATCTCGTTGTCGAAAGAAAATGGGTTTTTGTTTAAAACATTGCGAATGATTGAATTGATTTAACCTACAAATTCAAGGTAAAATCAATGTTAATGACATAAATTATATTAAATGGTAAAAATATATTCTATTTATTCTTTAAAACCAATTAAAAATATAATCTAACCATATGAATTATTGCGATGAAAAAAGTTGTTTTTAATTAAAATATAGCGTGTTTTTACTATTCATTAAAATATGAAAGTTATCAGAATAATATGAAAATTTTATCCAAAGTAAATTTTTATATCTTAATTCCAAAGATGAATTTTATTTTGTAAAATTGAACTTAGAGACATGACAAAAATAAGATTTAAGGTGGGTTCCCCATCAAAAGGCGGGAAAACTACAATTTTTGAAAAATACATATTTTATATGAAAAATTTATTTTATTCTCATACCATATTCTAAAAAATGAGTAAGATGAATAATAATGTTATAAAATTCAAAATTTAGTTAATACTATTCATAATGGCTAGTTCATAATAATATTATAACAATATATCGTTGTTTAGTAAAACCCGGTATTGCGTACTACACACGCTATCGAGGTAGGTCGCGATTGCGTGTAATGAAAGCCAATAATAGTATTGCATATACTCCAAGATAATGAGGTGTTGCATATAGTACAAGATAATCTTGGTTTAGTGTATAATATAATATCAAAGAAATTAAAAATAATATATCTCATAAAATCTAGGGGTATAACATATTGGTTCCAACCTCTATCCTTCTTGATTAATGGATTCTCGATGGTGATTTCCAAGAGGATTCAAGGTATTTATTCTTCTATTTATCTCTTTATCCCTCCTCTATCTCTATTTTATACTAGATTAGGATTCTCCCATAAACCTCAGAACCCTTGTGGATATTTTTAAGGTTTTTAGTGGGACTAATGTTAGTATTTTTTGTATGTGGTTTTTAAACAACCTATCGTTCCCTTTTAGAGTTCTATAAATTCAACATAACAAATTGTGATGGGTTTTAGATCATTTCCCAAGTCATTAATATAAGTGTTTCTATGAAATTGTTTCATTTGAAATTATTTTTTATGAAAGAATTAATTTATTTTATATCCTTATGATGATTCAAAACCATTTCATTATATGTTGATATGGGGATAAATGGTTTCCTTTTAAACTACAATTTTTCTTGTTTAAAATTGAATGTTTTCATATTCTATGATTTTGTGAAATGACTAGAATTCTTATTGAAATTGTTTTAAGGATTCCTGTTAGTTTTTTATCCACTTTTGGATTTTATTGAGTGAAAAAAAAATTTTAATGTGATTTCTATTTTAAAGTGAGGTGCTAGAATCTGAATAATTAATAAATTGGTTTTTTAAAGAATTGGAAATAGTAATTTGAATTGGTTATATGGTTTACCCTATGTTGGAGATTCCTTGATGGATCATTAAAAAATGTTTTGTTTTAATTATATGACTTTATTCTTGTTTGGGATTTAACTGTAGAAGACTCATATTTTATGTGTAGATTTGAAATGATCTAATGGCATGAGTAATTTCGTTGAACGATTACAAATTTTTAATGTCTTGTTGGATGAAATTTGAAAAAGGTATCTATATTTCGAGCCATGCTTTGGTGTTAATAGTTCATTTTTAACCATGGTTTAAAATCATTTATTTAAAAGAGACCCCTTAATCTCCCATTATGTTTTTACCCCGTTTGTGGATGTTTTTATCACTATTTGAGGTAGTTCCTCACCCTATGTGGGAATATGATTGTTTATTAAATAAGTTCATCATATATGTGAGGCTCTTTATTATATTGATATTGGTATAAAGGGTTAGTAATTTCTATTTCCTTATATGTCAATCTTATCATGAATGTCCTTTCTCCTCACTTATTTATCAGTTATGGGAACCCATGTACTATGTGGGAGATATAAGTATATTTTTAGTGTTGGTTCACATGATACATGAAACCCTCCATTCATGCTAGTCACTAAAACTGGGAGGGTGTATCCTAATAATTATAGTTTTGTGGGATAATTAGATGAACTTTGGCTTAGATTTCTACCCATCCTGGTAGTTGGTGTATGGGTTAGAAATTTATTAAAAAATTATTTGCACCTCATGTTACTAATCTAGTGTTGTTACCATGACACTTTTGATTTCTTGATCGATTATTAATGTATGGTGTTTTGATCTATTTCTTGACTGTATCACTTCCTTGTTCTTATATTTTCGTTGAATTCATATAATTTTTATGTTTTTTATATTCCATTTGACATATGGTTCCTTCATTAACATACATTAACCATGTTTTTTGTTGTTTCCTTTAAAAAAATTAGTTTTTATAGATGTTGGAAAACCTATTTTGAATTAAAAAACCCTTCTGTGGGGTTTTAAAGTGTATTTCAAAATGGGTATTTTATTTAAAGAAATATTTTTCTAATTGAATGTTTACAAAATGATAATTTTATTTACATAATAGGATGATTTTATATTATAAATTATATTGGTTTTGTGGTTTAGAAATTGATTATGTTGGTGGAAATGTCTTTGAGGCATGTGTTTTCAATTTAGAAAAACATCATGTAACATTTTTAAAGGTTATAATAAAAATTTTGGGGTTTTCAAAAATTATTTTTTAAAAGAATACATCCCATTTTATTTTCAATGATTAATTTATATATTTCATTATGAAACTAATTTCATAGTCTCAGTGGGTTGGGGTGAGCTAAAAGTATTTCTTTCTCAAACCTATATATTTTATGTTTTAGTTTTTCTGATAGATTCAGTTCCCATTCCATGAGGCTAGTGTGGGGTGAGTGGGGTGGTGGGTAGATACAAAATGTTCCATAATGAATATATTAAGAAAAAATTAAGTTGGTTTGTAGTTGATTATTATTATTGGATAGTAGTGTATCTATTATAATATTATATATCATTCTATTTATAGATGATTATAATATTAGGGAAAATGGTCTGGATCAATGTGGTTGGTTATAAGATGTTTGGAATTTTTTTATTATTTTTCTTATATGTTAATGATAAACTATATGTTTATCTATGATTAAGGTGAAATCATTCCCGAAGGGATTCATGTGTTGCCAAAGAACTAGTTATGAGACTTTGAGGTTGGTGAATGCTCTCTGGGCCTTATAGAAATCTGATTGGGGTGTCATGTAGATGGAATCCAAATTATTTTACTATAAAATGCTATCAGTGGATTTTTTTGTGGGATCCTATGATTCTTGAGTAACCCTACGATATTTTGGGATTTCTTGTTAGTGAGGGGATTATGTTGTCAGATCATTAAAGCTAAGGGTGGGGAGTTTCTAGCTATCTCTTTCTCATCCTAAACCACATGTTTTCATGGGAAGTTTTGTTTCAAAAATGTGAATTTATTTTTTTATTGGAGGTTTCTTATGGATTTTGTGGTTTATTATTGTATCCATGATCCCCTTTAAGTATGTATGTGATATTAGGGGTAATTAACTGGTTTTGGGGTGAAATTGGAAGTGAAATCGAGCTGCATAGATAGTTCATATATCTTGTGAAACCATATGGTTCCCATATTGATTATTTTTCCTCCTTCGAGGAGAGTGTTCCAAATTTGGTGTAGGGTTTCCCAACGCATGTGGAAAAATCATGTGAAACACTATTTATACCTCATTTGAGTTTTTTGACTCCTCTTGATTCCATATATCTCCTAAATTGATTCTCACTGAGAGTGGATGGATTAGGGAGTGTTTTTATTCTAATTTGATGTTGTTTTTGTTCACGTTGGTTAAAAGTATGTGTAGTTCTTTGGTTGTAATAGATTTAAATATATTTATTCAAAAAATAAGGGGATTTTTTGAAAATTTTGTTTTCAAAACCTATTTTATAAATTAATGGTATGGGTGGATTCTGATATTTTTTAAAAAATATTTTATAAATTAGTTGTTTATATTGATATATTTGGTAAATTTTCAAAAAGGGAAGAAGTTTATGTCAATATTTTCTTTCTTGGAATTTTATAAAAGAAATTTATTAAAAAATATTACATTTCAAAGTGCATATGGATCAATGGGGATACTTTTTTTTAAATAAATTGGAATCTGGTTTAAAAAAGGGATTTAGTTTTGATGAGCATTATTTGGGTGCTTTGGTTTTCAAAATAGAGTGGAATTTTGAAATCACTTTTCATAGAATTATTTTTTTGGGTGACTCACATTCTCGCAAGGTTTGTTATTTTTAAATATTTGGTTGTCATGGTTTTCAAAAATACACATCAATAGAGTGAGATTTACAAATTCCTAGGAGAAAATTTATGGTTTCAAAAAAAATTTTCCCTTTGTCTGAAGGTGGTCTTCCTTGCATAATGACTTGGTTTCTGGGGATGATTCCTAGTTTATTATGGGATAATTAGGATTAGGTTCCTAAAATGAATGATTATTTTTCATTTATAGTGTTTTTTTGTAGTATCCTATCCCAAATGGAAAAAAATATTTCCTTATGTTTCAGAATCTACCAAGGCTTCAAATGGAGTGGTGGACATAGAGCCTTCCTTGAGCTTGGACCACGTCTCAGACTTCTTAAATCAGTGTCAACCTTCTTTCAGTGGTGATAAAGGTATATGGAATTAGTTTTGTGGATGTAGGATATTGATGTGACTCTCAATTATCTAAAAATACCTGATGTTTCATGGGTAAAATCAAGAATTATATTTCTTTTAAATTTACCCAATTTTGGTGGCAGTCTACTGATTCCATCTCTTCTCTGTGAAAATATTTCTTAGGGGGTTTTAGGATGGAGTATATCATGTGATTCATTACTGAGGTTGTGAAATAAGAGAGAGTTCTTGAGCTTGTGATAATTCATCAGGGTGATTGATTAGTCATTCCGTTTTCCAATAAATTTCCAGAGTTTCTCGTCGTTTCTCTGGGGCTAGCCATCAATGATACTGATAAAGTTCATTTCATTAGAGGTGGAATTTAACTACATTTCATCCAACTATAATTAAATTTATCTTTAAATATTTTAAATAAGTATTCAATGAATCCATTCTAGTGTAATTTGTATAATCCACCTATACCAACCCAAGATTTCATACTACATTATTTATTCAATATAATTCAATGACTTGCACTACATGCAACACCGAGTTCAAGCGCACCACAACATACCAAACTAGCCATTAAAAAGCTTCTATGAATGGTAATAACTGAATATTGAACTATATATAATTCTAATAATTTTAGAATCCATATTATGAGTTTCATAGATATAATGTCATAACTAATTCATTTTTTCAGATAAAAAAAGTAATTTTCAAACAATGCACTTTTACCTCCATTTAATGGAGAACCCTTTTTAAATTCAATATTTAAAACTTTGATATATTAAATTTTACTAAATAAACTTCTTCTTTAAAATCGGGACATAAGAATTTGGTTTTAATAAATTTTTGGTGTTTTTCTGATAACTTTCATATTTGGGTGAATAGTGAAAAATACTACATTTTAACTGGAAAAAACTTTTTCAATCAAAATAATTAATAGTGTTAAATTATAAATTTAAATGGTTTGGAAGTATAAATAGATTATATTTTTACCATTTAATCCAATTCTGGTCATTGGAAGTAATTTCACTTTGAAATTGGTGATAAACAAGTGTCAATCTTTTGATAGTTATTGTTTCTAAAAAATAATCCTTTTGTTTTGACAACGGGAATTAATTTTATATTAATAAACGCAACTATTATGTATTTAATTTGGTATAATAGAAATCATTTTTGAATTAATAATATCAAAATTATCTTAGGGTGAATTTTTGGTAATTATCTGAAAACTTTAAATTTTTGATAAATAGTAAAAAACAATGAGTTATTGTTTAAAACTAACTTTTTCTATTAAAAATTATTTATTTAAATTTATTTTAGGTCAAAATAGATACATAATACTTATATATGTTCAATTTAATTCATTGGAGTCATTTTTTAATAATATTAGATATAAAATATTTTATTGAACTTTTCACCGTCTTTTACCAAACTACAAGGAGAATTTCCAAATTCACATAAAACTTAATTTTACCACTTTTGTAAGTGGAATTTCAAAAATCCATGATACAAGGTTGATATCAGTAAAAAAAGTGGGTCAAAAAGATAAAAATAATATTTGGTGAATAGTAACTTTTTACTTTTATTTACCATTGTTAAGAGTAAATATTGTAATTAAGGGAAAAATGATATTATTATTATGCTAACGCATGTCCTAATTATATTGGATTAGTGTAATTAGAAAAATTACAACCTTAGAAATAAAATATGATCCTTTAGGTTCAAATGGATTAGATTTGGACATTTATTATTATTTAATTCAAAGAATAGTTAAAAGAGATATAATCAAAGTTTAATAACTAAAACATTTTTAATAATGATTTATACATAGGATAAATTTGATTATAAATATTAATTAGAAATATAACAAGAATTAATACATAATTAAATTTCATTTATAATTTTTAGACATTAAATAATTTATTTTGTTTATGTCACAATTATGATGAAGTAATTACCGTATTAATGAAAGATTAAAATAATTGAGATTATAAATATCTAAATAAATGTAATTTGGTACTTTTTATAAATTCAACTAATTTTATAGGTTAATAGGACATTTTAGGGTTGGTTAGATCAAATTTTTTCCAAGTAATCAGGTTGTTATGATTTTAACAAAAAAACAAATACCAAACAGTGTCGAAATAGACATAAAATAGTTTTTAAAAATATTATTATATTAGTAATTGATATAATAGTTCTAAAAATATAATGTTCGTGCAAAAGACTTATATAATAATATATATAACATTAATTAACCAATTGGGGTTTTAATGGAATTTTATAGTATGTTTATTGACCATATAATATAAAAATACAAAGAGACATGGTAAATGTCAAACTATTTAACTAAGAGTTGACTCTAAAAGTTAAGGTTAATATGGTGACCTAAACCTATCTAAAAACTATTTTTGAGTGGCTTTAGACCCATACCCACCTTAGGATTTAAATAATTCATTTTGGAGCCACTATAAACCGAAAATGGATTTATTATAAAATAATAATTTAATATTTTCGTAAGGTGCCCCTCACCCCTCTTATAAAAGGGAACTTCCCCTTCTCTCATATTCACACCTCCAATTCCATTTGTCTCAGCCAAAACCTACTCAAATATCCTCCCAACTATAATAAATTTATCCTTGATTCCTTCCTTTGGTCAGAAAAAAAACATATGGATCCCTTTTGATCAAATCAAAATGAAGAACCCGAAGAAGAGGTAATGATTTCACCACCATCTTTCAAGTTCTCTTATTCTTCCGATTACTATTTATTTGTTGTTTCCATTATAAAATGATAAATCTATTATCTTATTTATACTGTGATGTTATTATAAATATGTCATAACTATATTAATTATTCTATCTATCTTATGAATGATAATGTCACCATGCCTGCGTGCGTACAGCTTACAGTCTCCACATCGTGGTGTAATTTTTTATTCAACACTATGTTATTTGGAAGGATATAATGTTGAGTAATATGTATATAAATAATGAAAATAACATGATAATGTCTTTGTAAAAATAAATATACCATCCTATTCCACACCTTTAAGGAAATTATATTGTCACTCGTCCATACGTACGGATTACCGTCTCCATGACGCAATGAGATTCATTTCCACGTTCACCAATCAACGACAATTACAAAAATATATATTACTAATAATTATGTAAAATATGACATAATAATGATACTAGATATATATATATATATATGTATTTATGTATTTATGTACTTACATATTTCATATTAACATACTTCCGTTCAATACGATATGAAAATAGAAACATCGTTTATGCATACGTACGACCTACCGTCTCAATAAATGGTGTTTTCCATTTTATATATCTATATATTATAAATATTTATATTCTAAATATATATGATATATGAATCAATGTTTATATTCTATAATTATTTAAATAATTAACTAAATGATACGGTTAAGAATAAGAAGTTAAAATACGTACGATAAAGAAAGTGATTATTACACGAAATGTTAATACAACATGAAAATCATTATTAAATGGGTAGTATAAAGTCATAAATGAATAATGTATGATATAATATATATTAATATACTCCTGGTATAATCTAATAACATAAAAAGGTAATTATACAGGAGGTTAAATGTACCCTCGACCAAAGGAAAGTGCAAGGTAAGAGGTTTTTTATCTCATTTTTAATTCTGTGAAATTTCAATAGTTCAAAACATATTTATTTCATGTGGTGAATTTTGTACTTCCATTTGATATATATTATCATGATTCTCTTAATATTCATGATATTTTGTGATTAATTTGGTGGTTATTGACTATTGTTCATATGAATCGATTGATTACAACGAGGTAATGGTTATTTCCTCAATCTCATTATTATCTGAGATTGTCCATGTATATGTGTTTTCTAGGACATAATTTTCATAGATACCCATATTTTATAAAAATTATTTCAAAATTAATATTTTAAGGTTTTACGGGAGGGTGTATTTATCTAGATCATCATTTTAAATGTTTTAATGATTTATCTTTCTAAACCCTTTTAATTAATGTCCATGTTTTCAAAATGATTTTAAGGATTTATTTATATAGACATGAATGTTTTGAAATGATATTTATATTAAAAAGATTCAAAGTGGAATGGGAGAATTTGAATCGAAATACTTTTTAAATGACTACCTTTATAAATAGTGAGAATTTTTAATGATTTCAGGAAAAAGGGTTATTTCTCTCAATGAATTTTACTGATCATTTTTATCTATGTCAACATCATTTAATGGATTTTAAACTTGTTTGAAGTTGATTTATTATATTAAAATCTTCCACATTGTATTGAATAAGTTACAATAGGTTTGAATATGGATGTTCTTTTTTTATACCATTAATGGTTTGTGGTTAATGTATTGACATTTCATATGCTAGTTTTCATACGAATGTTTATGTTATGTTTCAACTTTTCATATGAGGAATGTAGTGGACTTAGTAAGTGATGGGTGGAGCCTTATATAGCTCCTTGATGCATCAGTAAGTCTCATGATACCAACTACTGTCTTGGAACAAGCCCTTGACAACACAAATCCATCACTATGTGGCAATGATGTCCAACATTAGGCATTCCCTCATTATGAAATTTGTTATTACATGTGATTATTCGACTAGTAGAATATCCACGTGCTTGTTTATATGGTGATGTTTATTATATTTTTTCCATATTATGTTCATGATTGTGTTAAAAAAGGCTGTTGTTTTTAATACACATTTTATCATAAAAGTTTATAGCTTCGGCTAAATTATTTACCCTTACTGAATATCTATGCTCACCCCTTTATTTTGTTTTATTTTCCCAGGATCCCAAGAAGTGTTTTATGTTTGATATGTAGGGTTAAGTTAGGGAGAAATGGCTTCTTCAAAGGATTTTTTTTTGTATGTTAGAAATTTTAATGTAAAATCCATGCATGTAATCCATTTTCCAAGACTGCTAATCTGATCGGCCTCTCGGGACTTGATTTTTTATAATCATGCCAATGTATTAAAATAATGCACCAGCTCTGGGTAACTCAGGTCGGGGCTTTATAGTTGGTATCATTTGAATTTTATTAATATCCTTGGAAAATAGATTTATATAAACTCTGATTAGAGATAATTGCCCTTAGATAGACATTGAGAATTAGTATTGAAGAACTTCCTAGAATTTTGGTATTGTAGATATTTTGGGAGTTTTTAAAGAAATACATCCCTATCTTGATACGAGCAGGTAGAGGCAGCTCTAGAGAAGATGTACCTAGGGGTAAAACTCAGAAACAATGCTTTGAGCTAGACTCTAATGGGAACTGGTACACGATTACGGGCCTTGCTGCACTCTTGGTTTCGACACTCCTGAGGGATATACTTAGGATAATTCTCATTTTCTTGACAAATCATTATGAAGTATTTATGAGTATATACATCCTCAAAGAAAATATTTTTTTATGATCACAGATTATATCCATAAACTGTTCAATTTACTTTAGGTTTTTTACAAGTTTAGAATTATTTATTGTGATTCACAAACTGACCTAGTGTATTCCATTTTATAGAAATAGCGCCCAGTATAAGAAATGAGAACACCAGCAATATGTATGATCCAAAGAGTAAGAAGGATCAAATGATTCATGGTATAAAGCCAACATTTATAAGGTAAATATTCTCCCATGTATTCTCAACATATGAAGAAATAATATCACATGTTATTAAGATAAGTAAAGAATTCTCTCTATCATATGGTTTTGAAGGGAAGCAAGAGAAGAAAAGGATGGTAGAGAGAATGATGGATAAATGGAAGTGATGAAAGAATGATTTTACCATATGTGATAAATGTGGAAAGAATAAACTTGGTAAATGCTTGAAGGGAATGGGGATTTGTTATAGGTGTAGAGAAAAAGTACACCATGTACATAATTGAAAGGTTAAGAAAATGTTTTCAAATGTAAAATGATTTATCTCTATAGTGTTGGGACACTACGTGAATCAATGTCCTAGTCATCAGTGTACACTAAAAATGATTATATTGGATAATAATGAAGTTATGATAATACCTCAGATGAAGAGGAATGACTAGTGTTCATATGTTGTTATTATAGAGTTCTTTCATTTGAGTATTTTATCTATAATATACTGGTTATATGAATTATAGAGACAAGTAAGGATTATACAACAGTACTATTTTATTGGGCATTTGATGTTATATGGTTCTAAGAAAAATTACTTAATAGTAAGATACACATTTTTGGAAATACATGTTTGAAGGAAAGGTAATCCTTAATATGGTTCTGATAATGAGGGATTGATTTTGGAATAAGAGATGGTTGATTTGGATAAATTATATTGGATATTCTTGACTTCCATGGAACTGATTAACGGTTTGTTTTTTTCATCATAGTTGGAATATTCAAAAAATTTGTAAGAAATATATCTAGTATTATATAAAGGATAAGGGATAATTAATGTAATCAATAAGTTTTTATGGTAATTCAGGGAGTTACTGTGTTTTTAATGAATACATGATGAAGGTGTCCACATGTTATTACGTGTCAAAATGATATTCATTATGTTTAAATTCCTTATAAATATTGGACTGTGATTTTGAGAATAAGTATTTTGGATAATTCTAAAGGTTGGAATGGATTAAGTTTGAAATTGGATACAATTGTTAAGGTTATTTTTGGATTCTCATAAAAAGGACAACCCAGAGGCCGGGCGACAACTAGTCGTGTCCGAAAAGGCCAAGAGACTTGAACTCGCAACCAAAGGGTGACAATGGTGCATCACTTACCACTGGCCTATGTGTTGTCCTGGATTGTATAATGTAGGTTTTTTTCAAAAGGACTGATAAGTGAATTATACATTCATTATTTTTAGAACCCTATATGATTAGGATAAATAATATATTTTTTTTGAAATCTTTTAGAGTGAAAGATGAGTTTGTGGTTGGAATTAGTAAAATGGTGTAACTCTACCTATCATGTATATATATATATATACATATATTCACTCTTATTAAGACTAAATTTTATTAACCCAATTTCTCATGTGAGTTCTCCATAAAGGTATTTTCTTATTTTTAACCTTTTATTTTTAAAGAACAATTTCTAATTTTGAGGATGCAATTTATTGAAAGATGAAGAATATAACACCCCAAGATTTCATAGTACGTTATTTCTTTAATGTAATTCAATATCTTGCACTACACACAACAATGAGTTCAAGCGCACCACGACTTAACAAAATAGCCGTTCAAAAGTGGTTATGAATATTATTAACTGAATTTTGAACTATATATAATCCTTATAATTTTAGAATTCATATTATGAGTTTCTTAGACATAATGTTCAAGATAAATCATTTTATTCAGATAAAAGAAGTATTTTAAAAAAATGCACTTTTACCACCATTTAATGGCGAACCCTTTTTAAATCCTATATTTGAATATTTTATATATTCAATTTCAATAAATGAACTTATTCTATAGATTCGGGACATATGAATTTTGTTTCAATAAATTTTTGGATTTTTTCTAATAACTTTCATATTTGGGAGAGTAGTGAAATATACTATATTTTAACTGAAAGGAACATTTTTAATAAAAATAATTTATTGTGTTAAATTATACTTTTTAATGGCTTGGATGTATAGATAGAATATATTTTTACCATTTAATCAAATTTTGGTCAGTGTAAGTAATTTCATATTGAAATTGGACATAAACAAGTGTCTATCTTTTTATAGTTATTGTTTCATAAAAATACGTCTTTTGGTTTTGACAAAAGGAATTAATATTAAATTAATAAATGAAAATTCTATGTTTTTAATTTGGTAAAATATACTTAATTTTTGAATTTTTAATATCAAAGTTAGCTTATGGTGAATTTTTTGTATTTTTCTGAATACTTTCAATTTTTGATGAATAGTGAAAAACACTAAGTTATTGTTTAAAACCAACTTTTTATTTAAATAATTATTTATTTAAATTTACTTGAGGTCAAAATAGATGCATAATACCTGTATATGTTCAATTTAATTCATTGGAGTCATTTGGTAATAATATTAGATATATAATATTTGATTGAACTTTTCAGCGTCTTTTAACCACCTCTTGGACGAATTTGCAAATTCGCATAAATCATAATTTTACCACTTTTGTGTGTGGAATTTAAAAAATCTAATAGAAAAGGATGATATCATTAAGAAAAATTTGGATCAATAAGATAAAAATAATTTTGGGTGAATAGTAACATTTTACTTTTATTAACCATGGTTAAAAAAATATTGTAATTAAGGGTAAAAATGATATTATTATTACCCTAACACATGTTTTAATTGTATTGGATAAGTGTAATTAGACCAAAAACAACCTTATAAATAAAATATGATCCTTTAGGTCCACTTGGATTAGATTAGGACATTTATTATTATTTAATTCAAAGAAGACTTAAAAGATGTAAAATCAATTTTAATAACTAAAAAATTTATAACATATGATAATACAGAAGATAAATTTGACTATAAATATTAATTATAAAGATAACAAGATTTACTATATAATTTTATTTTATCTATAATTTTTTGACATTAAATAATTAAATTTATTTATGACACAATGATGATGTAGTAATTACTGTATTAATGAAATATTAAAATAATTAACATTATAAATATCCAAATAAATGTAATTTGAGACTTTTTATAAATTCCACTAATTTAATAGGTAAATATGAAATGTTAGTGTGGGTTAGATCAATTTCTTTTAAGTAATCATGCTGTTATGATTTTAACAAAAAAATCTAAATAGTGTCAAAATTGACTTAAAATAGTTTTAAAACAAATATTATGTTATTAATTGATATAACCGTCCAAGAATTCTAAGGTTCACTCAAATTACTTATATAATAATATATAAGAAATTAATTAACCAATTGGGGGTTTGATTGGAATTTTATAGTATGTTTATTAACCATATAATATAAAAACACAAAGAGACATGCTAAATGTATAACTATTTAACTAAGAGTAAAATCAAAAAGTTAAGGTTAATATGGGGACCTAAACCAGTATAAAACCTATGGGTTGAGTGGTTTTCGACCCATACCCACATTACCCTTTCAATAATTCATTTTGGAGCCATTATAAACCTAAAATTAATTTATTATAAAATAATATTTTGAGATTTTCCTAAGGTGCTCCTCAACCCTCTTATAAAAGGGCACTTCCCCTTCTACCAAATTCACACCTCCAAAGCCATTTGGATCAGCCATAACCTGCCCTAATATCCTCACAACTATCCTAAATTAATACTTGAGACCTTCCTTTGGTCATAATGCCAACATAAGGAGTCCTTTTGATCAAATCAAAAGGAAGAACCCGAAAAGAGGTACTGATTTCACCACCCTCTTTCAAGTTCTCTTATTCTTCCACTTACTCTTTCTTTTTTGTTTCCATTATAAAATAAAAACTCCAGTATCTTCTATATACTATGATGTTATTATAAATATGGCACCACTATATTCATTATTCTATCCATATTTTGAATGATAATGTCACCATGCATGCGTATGTACGGCTTACCATCTCCACGTCGTGGTGTAATTTGTTATTCAACACTATGTTATTTGGATGGATATAATGATGAGTAATATGTATATAAATAATGAAAATAAATTTCTAATGTATCTATAAAATTATTATACCATCCAATTCCACACCTTTACCAAAATGATATTGTCGCTCATCCGTACGTACGGATTACCGTCCCCACAACGCGATGAGATTCATTTCCACGTTCACCAATCATCAATGATTATAAAAATATATATTACTAATAAGTATGTAATATATGACATAATAATTATACTGGAGATATATATATTTATATATATATATATGTATTTATGTAATTATATATATATCTTATTTAGTTACTCCTATTCAATAAGATATGAAAACAGAAACAACGTTTATGCGTACGTAAGGCCTACCGTCTCCATAAACGGTGTTTTCCATTTCATATATCTATCTATTATAAATATTTATATACTAAATATATATGATATATTAATCAAGGTTTATATTCTCGAGGTATTTAAATTAGGACCTAAATGATACAGTTAAGAATAACAAGTTTACACTACTTGAAAACACTCTTTTCTCAACACTTGTATACCAACAGTTCTTTTGAATCATTGTTATAGGTGTTCTTTTCCAACAGTATTCATGAACCATTGGTAAAGATGTAGTTTAGGTGGATTTTACCCAATAGTTTGATGAACCCATTTTGAAAGATGGAGTTTAGATATATTTTTTCCAATGGTTTGATGAAACCATTGGGAAAACAATGATTTCCCAATGGTTTTTATTAACTGTTGGGAAAATTATGCCCCAAATTCAAACAATAGCAGGCACCCCCCCCCCCCCGATTAAAGAAGCAGATTGCGTCTCCTAGAAGCGATTCCCAACTCATAGAAGTCCTTGGGAAGCCCTGGCATAGGTGCACCTCTTCCATCTAATCTGCTGCCAGGTTATACTTCTTCCACCACTTATCAAAGATATCCTTCCACCTATTGTAAAGGACATGCTTCTATTCTCAAGGATATCATTATTCCATATTTCTATGGATTTTGGAAAATATTATGATTCACTACTCCATGAATTGTGTACTCAAATCACTACATCCACGAATTGTGTACTCAAATCACTACATCAGCGTACACATTGTCCAATTAATTCTTTCATTACACATATATATTTATAAGGGCATGGTGTCTCTTTCTTGTGTTCTAATTTTAAAGATTCATATTTTTTTTAATCTCAATGCTCCAAATATTACAGCTTCATGTATATGAACTCATAAAAAATTGTTTGTAATATTTATTCATAGTATTTCATGAAAATCACTCCTTTCATTAAGATCATGTCAAACATGATGATATTATTCAAATTAATTTTGTACACTATGTGTATTACATAACAAGTATATATCATGTTTATATCAAAATATATATATATATATAAAATGACACACTATTCACTTATCCATTGCAAAATAGAACATATGGAGTATCTTCTTGAACATTGAAAAATTGTATGTGGTCCCTAATTATTCTTCACAGAAGAAATAAGAAATACTTAACCATATAATCCAATGTAATTTAAGAATAAAATATATACAAAGGGCACTCTTTGTGGGACCTTTTCTTTTTCTCATATAGTACTTCTTCCTTCTTCATGAAACTAATTAACAGAATTTCAAATTCAAAATATTATTGAATATTAGTTTTCCCATTACAACCATTAATCATTCTACCTTCAACATCATACATGAGTTATTCAATCACCTTTTTAAAACACAATGATCATTTTCACTGATTTGGGGTTCCTGAAAATGCATGGGAAAATCAGAAAAACACATCTATTGAATCGTGATTATCATATGGTTTTGTGGATACAAGTTCATCTCTAAAATCATGACTGCATGGTTCAAATATCAGGAGGACCATGGGATTATTATTCTTCACACAAATGAATTTTTTTGATCTCTTCCTTTTGTGAACACAATGCTCATGAACCACTCTATTTCATTCCCAAAAATCATTATTCGTATGTGAGATAAAACATAATAGAACTTGTATGGAATGGACGGATATGGTACATTCTATGCAATAGGTGGTTTTCCTTTTTTTTAGTGGGGTGATATGATACATTATGTGGGCTTTAGTGTGGGTTTTATGAAATGTAATAACTTTTCAAAAGATTTTCATTTTTTAGCATCAATAACTTATTTCAAAAACTCTCTTTACAGGGTTGTGGGTGGTCATTTAGGATATAAGATAGTATGACTTCATTTAACATGATATATCCAATATTATTATTGATTTAGGTTCAATTTGATTATCTATGATAGGTGATGTTTTTTAATAAGTTTTTATTAATGGTGGTAATAATGCTGATATGGTAAAAGGGTTTACATGGTGTGTATAATGGTTGAAATGGTGTCTACGATAATCTAGTGTCTTGGGAATATACATGGGAATGTACACATTGTACATGAATTGGATATCCAAGTAAATATACATGGAAAATACCTTTTGGTGAAAGGAATGTTTGGCCAAATGGGGTTCTAAAAACATCACATTTACACATGGCTTTGTTTCACGGGTATTCCCACATGATGTGTTGGACATACTATAGAGTAGGTAGTAATTAGATCAGTCAAAACCCTTTCATCCCTGAAATTCAATACTACATGGTTAAATGGAATAACCCATGTTATATTGACATGCCTAACATGGTTTCTAACTCACCTCACCCAAAAATAAACTAGAACACTGGTTAAATGAATGATTTCATCCTAAATGTACACTATAATAAACCCCAAATGTCACCCCACCCACCTTTCTAGACCCATGATAGCCCCCCCACCCGTCCTTCCTAGAACCTGGACAACCTACCCTCCCCCCCCCCCCCCCACCCTCCTCCATGGACCCTGGACAGCCCACAACCCTCCTCCCTGGACCCCAGACAACCCAAAAATCATTATTTTTATGTGAGATAAAACACAATGGAACTTGAAGGTCCCTCTCTAATGAGTGGCCATCTAGGTTCGGGTCACTAATGAGTGGAATCCTAGTTTAGGATGTCATAATTCCATGATATCCTTTTTATAGGTGCTTCTAATCAAATCAATACATATAACTATTGAAGGTCCCTCTCCAAAATCAATTGGGACATGATTCAATAAATACACCCTACCAACCTATGATCTATTTCCCCAAACCTAGGATCCTTTAATCCATGGTTAAGGTGAAACTTGATGAGGCTATAACTACTTTTGATGTGATCCTCATCCTACTCCTCATCCAGATCTCCCTGAGGAAGTTAAAGTATAAAACTCATGTACTCCCAATAAGACTCTTAAGGATTATGTATTCCTTGATCCACTATCAATATCATACTGGGAAATCCTTGAATATAGGCATTAGAAACTCTGTATCTTATTTTATTATATACACTATATTTTTCTATATTTCTTAATATGATTCTCATATAGAGTAATGTGTCAGTTATGATTTTATTTAAAGTAAATAATTGTCATTTACCTAAATATTTTTCTGATTGAACTTTAATATTATTGAATTAATTTGAAATGAATTATTTCAGTTTTTACAGAATGGATAGAAGTTGGATGTAGGAAACTAATCGGATTTCAACCTATTTTGAAAATAATTTGAACATCTTTGTATATTTTTTCATTTGACAAGGCTTCAGATAGTGGTAGCATACACTATACATGTTCCAATTGTGTTGGAAGACCTTTTTTGAGTCATGAAGAAGTTATATATCATATAAACAAATATAATTTCCAAAAAAGCTATTATTTGTGGTATCACAATGGAGAGAAAATGGAATCTCAAAATATTGATGATCCAAATGATAGGAATAAATTGGAGAGTTTGATATATGATCGGTTTCCATTTATTTGGTATCAAGAGAAGGAAAGGATGCCTAGACAACAAAATTTCGATACAAGCACACATGATGCATCCAATGAAAATGATGATGTTGATAGGGAGAAAAAATTGATTGATGTTAAGATAAATCCAGTATATCAGAAATGTGTTAAAATGAAAAAGTAGTAATTTTTAATCCGATTGTTTCATGGGAAAACTAGGTATGAGATTTCAAATTCTGCAATCGATTACATTCTTACCTTCACGAAGGACTTTCTTTCAGATGATGAAGATATTCCATCAAACCACTATATGGCATGGAAGTTATTTGATGAACTTGGATTCTAAAACAAATTCATTCTTTCCCTAATGATTTCAGCTTATTTTGGGAGGAAAATTCTGAAAGAAATGATTGTATCAAATGTGGAACCTACTTATGGAATCCAAAAGATGATAGAGCACTATCTCATGTGCCAAAAAATGTAATGTGGCACTTTCCATTGATCCCCATCTTACAGAACCTTTTCATGTCTGATGAAATATCGGTAAAAATGTGATGGTATGACACCGAGAGAAAAAAGAATATTGAAGAGTTAGTTCACCCTGCAGATGGATTTTCATGGAATAGATTTGATGCTCAATATCCTGAATTTGCATCCGACATGCATAATTTGAGGCTGGGTCATTCATGTGATGCTTTTAATTCATTTGGGCAGATTCTTACTTCACACAGCACATGGCCGGTTTTCATACACATTTATAACCTTCCCCCATGGTTGTGTATGAAATATCCTTACACATTCTTGAGTATACTGATATCCGGCCCTTCTGATTATAGGAATGATATATATGTATACATGCACCCTTTAATAAAAGAGTTGAAACTTCTTTCAGATGTGGGTGTGCCCATATACGATGCATGTTAGAAAGACATATTTTAGATGCGTGATGTGCTTATGTGGAGGATCAATGGTTTTACTACTTATGCAATAATGTCTGGATGGAGAACAAAAGGAAAATTGTCCTGTCTTGTTTGTATGAAGAATACTCGATAGAGAAGACTGAAATATCATTGTAGTTTTGGTTTTATGGGACATCGACGATTCTTTCTAATGAACCATCCATATAGAAACAATCATTGAAGATTTGACAATACCATAGAGACTTACGATCCACCTCAGCGTATGTCTAGAACTGATGTTCATAATGAATTAAAATATTTTAGTTACTCATTTGGGAAGGGTGTAATGAAATCTTGAAAGAGGAAAAATGTTTCCAATGATACCTGTTACAATTGGAAGAAGAAGAGTATATTCTTTGAGTTTTCGTATTGGTCAACCAACTTGTTATGTCATTGATTCGACGTAATTCAAATGAAAAAAAATATATTTGAAATTTTTCATTCAATTCTTCTAAATGTAAAGGGGAAGACAAAATATTATTTACGATCTCAGCTTGACTTGGTAGATTAGGGGATCAGACCAGAACTGCATCCTGTCTGTATCAATGAAAATAAATGGCAATATCCATGTACATCTTATGTGATGACACCTACTGAAAAAAATCAATTTCTGGAAGCGCTATAGACTATTAATGTTCCTGATGTCCATTCAAGCAATATATCAAAACAGTTTAACAAAAAATATTTGAAGATAAAATCTTTGAAGACTCGTGATTTTCACGTCCTTTTGCATGATTTGATTCCAATAGTAATCTACCATATCATCTCCAATAACGTATGATTCTCAGTTATTTGGTTGTTATATTTGTTTAGAAAATTTTGTGCTAAGAAGTTTTCCAAATCTTTCAAGAAAAAACTATTGGCAGAGACACCATTAATATTTTTTGAGTTAGAGAAAATATTTCATCCATCATTTTTTACATGCATGTTGCATCTGACTGTCCATCATCTGACTGAAATACTTCTTAGAGGACTCGTTGCTTTCCATTGGTTGTATCCAATAGAAAAAAATGTACACATAGAAATCATATGTTCGGAACAATAATTATCCCGAAGGTTCTATTGTGAATGGTTAGTTGGATCAAGAATGTATTGATTTCTGCTCAATGTATTTTTATGATCTTACTACGAGGATAAACAGACCAATGAGAAATTAAGAAGAAGAGTATGAGAAAATTGAAGCCAATTTTCTATCACTTCCTTAGACAGGAGGAATTTTGAGAACATATACATTGACAGTATTAATCCTTGAAGAGCGAGAGATGGCACATAGTACAGTGTTGTTCAATTGTGATTTGTTCGGTGAGTATATCATATAAGTAAATTGGACATGTATCTCTTATCTTATCACGTGTAATTTTAAATATTTGTTAAACCATTATTATTTTTATCTATAGGGAACATAAATAATTGATATATAGAAAGAATCATTCTTTATCTTTGAGAAGGAAAGAGACTTTTCATAGCAATGGGTTTTATGCATGGTTGAAATTTAAGGAAAAAATATTTATGTAATAACTAAATAGAAATAATATTTAATTAAGTTTGCTATTTTTTTAACTTTCAAGTATCGAGTTTCCTTGAAGACTCTGTTTTTCAGGAAATAATAGCTTTGGATTTTTGTTTTAATACTGTGGTTTGTTCTTGTAAATCACTTTTTATCAATGGATAGAAATTTAATATCACTGAACAAGCAAGAAACATGAGAACACATCATGATGTTGTTATGCTAACAACCACAACAAGCTATTTTTCCACTTCATCGGATAAGAGACCTCATTATGAAAATGTAGCTTTTTATGGGGTCATGGAGAAAATAATAATTTTGGATTATTACTCGCATGGTCGAGTCACGAGGATAAAATTTCAATGATTTGATTCAATGATGAGGCAAGGCACCTTTATTGATGACTGTGTAATTCGTGTTATTGACATGACTCACACTCTTGCCACCGATGAACCATATGTATTGGCATCAATGGTGAATCATGTTTTTTATGTCAAAGATCATTTTCATCCTATATTCTGTGTAATTATTGAAGTAAATCCTAGACATGTTTTTGATGATGGTGATAATGAAGTTGACACTATCCCTACTACAATTGGAAGCAATCCATTTATTACTTATGGTGACTCCAATAGCTCAATTGTTAGAGTTGATTGTGATCCCAAAGTTGTGGTGGGAAATATATAGAATTCTACAGTCATTTTCCCACCTACAAGTTTCACCTACATCATTTAGAGTGTGTATCCTAGTACTTACCTTCAAACCCGCATAAATGTTATGTTTCATTATGTTTTTTTATCATAATGGTTCTTCTTTATTTTGTTTTTTGGGTTACACATTAGTTATCTGTTTCTAATTACATCCATTTTTGTTTTCATTGCAGTAAATGACACCCATTGAAGAGAGGTGGTGGAAAAAGATGACATAAAATAATCGTCACGTGACATAGATGGGCGTTCCTCCACTCATCCCTACTGTGAGTATTTTATTACAAATATATATATTTCAATAACTTATAATATCATGTGTTTAATTTTGTGTTAAACTTTTTTTTCAAGATCCACCCCATATATGAGAAATATCCGATGAGGAGCCTGATATTTCTCCTAGTATAGAGGCTGGTGGTAGGGGTGGTGTCAGAGTTAGACGATCATCTGGTGGTCCCGGTAATGAGGCCGGTGGTACGAGGGCACATGGTGTGAGAGTTAGATGATACACTGGTCGTACCCGATTAGACTGTGCCCCTACGACAGACATCTCTTCTACACCCCATTTTGATCCTGGTGTGTCTTTATGGACACAGGGGATATTTAGGCCTCTGATGTTTACACTACTCGATGGCCAGATGTCTATGCCATCATCTTTTTCTTCTGGTTCATTATCTCTGAGCTATTATATTCTACCTTCTTCGACTCCTGATCCGACACAGTATGTGGCTGAAGAGCGTATGATGAGGGACACTCCACCTCTATAGGATATTCCTTCAACTTTTTGCACATCCAGTGACACCCATTGATCTGACTACCACAGGTATATTTATATTACTCTAACAAATTTTTATACCTAAATTTATTTTTATTATAACTTGTACTGATTTTTTTCTTTATTAATATATTCATCTACTGATAGGAGTTGGGGTAGGGGTCGTACTCGATTTCATGTAGTATGGAACCACCATACACATTTGATGGTTGAATACCATGATGATGGACAGATGATTGATAAATATGGGTAGGAATGTCGAGGGTTTTTGGTGATTCTAGCCAAATACTCTGAAATCATTCTGGTCATCCCTTTCTCTTGGAGACATCTACCACATGAATTCAATGATAATGTGTGGGCACAAATATGGGTAAACAATCTATTGGATTTAATGTAGTATTTTTTGTAATTTTATGAATTAATATATTGGGTGTCAGCTTTAGTTTAACTTCCATAATGGCGAAGGTTCATGATCAGCGTGTTTAAAAAAGGCTAGGAGAGCTTTGGAGAGCTTATAAGCATGAGTTATATGTTGGATAGTGTGATAGAGTGGGCATGGAGTTTGAGGCATTACCTATCATGGATGAATTCCCGATAGATCAATATCTCCAAATTATTACGCATTGGGTGACTACCAAATTTAAGGTATTAATCCCATTTAACATATTTAAATAACAGTTTCCATATTTTTCATTTATATTATCTTATTTATTATTAAACATTATTTTGTAATCTTCTTTAAAAAAAATTGATTCAATGAAATACCTCCACATTTTGGGGTGCACAACTATGTCAGATCATGAGAGGCAGCTGGTACGATATAGTTGCTTATAATTTTTCTTTAGGACTTGTTCTTTTTATTGTTTCCTACTTAAATTATGTGATTTATTGAATATTAAATATATGATTATACCTGAATTTTATATTTTTTCAATGTCATTATATAAGAAAATATTTAATATTGAAGGACGTATCCCTCAAGAATTTTTTTTTTCTCGAGTAAAAGGAAAAAAGATGGAACTGTGGTTAATGAACCGACACAAGAAAATATTATAAGTTTTAATTTGTTTATTTCAATGTTTAATATCTATTTTTAAATTTAATAATCTAATAATATTTTTAACAGGCTTCTTTAGAGTCCCTTTTATGCCCAGGAGCCTGAAAATTTAGGTCCACATGACCATTTATATAAGGTTTTGGGAGATGAGCACTCTGGTCGAGTACGCTGGAGACCTGGTAAGAATATAGACCCGATGAGGTATTGATCCTCCCCTGGTATCCATTATAGTACCACCGAGTTGGAACAGGTCAAGTACCATGAATTAAATTCTGATAAAAGGGTCATAGAGTTTGAAGAACATGTTCAAACAGGGGATAAAGAATTTATGAAACTAATTAAAGCTTTATCTTCATCACTTCCACTAGAGGCCAGTGCGGATTATCAAAAATATATATCGTCTATGGGTGCATTATCCAAAGCACCAGGTGGAAGTTATAGTGGTGGTTGAGATGATGACGTTCCTGGACATGATGAGGTTGATGAAGAGGACAAGGGCGAGGATGAGGATGAGGACGAGGACGAGGATGGGGCCGAGGGTGAGGATGGGACCGAGGGAGAAGATGGGGCCAAGGATGCGCATGGGGATGTTGGTGAAGATGATGATGATAACAGAGATGGTGGCGAGGATGAGGGTGATGATGACTGTGGGGATGGTGATGGTGATCAGGGGAAGATTGATCCATTACATTTTTGAATTTTGTATAACTCTTTATTTTTGAACCAGGGTTTTCACTCTAGTATGGATATTTTTGAATTCATTATAACTGGTTTTTGACTCTGGTATGGATATTTTTGAATTCAGTATAACCTGGTTTTTCACTCTGGTATGGATATTTCTGAAATAGACAACATTTTAAGTGAAGACAACAACTGACATATGGAAACCTGACCAAATACATCCAGATTCTGTTGATACTTCAGGAAAACGATCCATGGGTAATTTGTGATGTGTATGAGTCAACTTCGACTCAATCCGAGGCACATTGTGGCCCGTATCACTCGAAATGTCTATCTTCTGTTTAAAATGGACACTGTTTTAAGTAAAAACAATAGGCATACAGAAAATTGACCAAACATATTCTAATTTTGTTGATACTTTAGCACAACAATCCATGGATCATTTGAGACGTGTACGAGTCAAATGAGCCTCAATCTGAGGCATGGTTTGGCCAGTACCACTCAAAGTGTCTTACCTTTATTTGAAATGGACAAAATTTTAAGAGAAAAAACAACTGGCATATGGAAAACTGAACAAACGTAATCAGATTCTATTTATACTTTTGGAAAATGATCTATGGGTCATTTTTGACGTGTAAAAGTCAACACTACCTCAATATGTGGCACGGTGTGGCCGGTACCACTAAAAGTGTCTCACTTTTTTTGAAATGAACAACATTTTAATTGAAAACAACAACTGTCATATGTAAAACTGACCAAACACATCCAGAATATATGGATACTTCAGGAAAAAGATCCATGGGTCATTTGTGACGTGTATGATTCAACTTAGACTCAATCTGAGGTATGATGTGGACCGTATCACTTGAAATTTTGGTCTTTTGTTTAAAATGGACGATGTTTTATGTAAAAACAATAGGCATATAGAACACTGACCAAACTTATTCTAATTGTGTTGATACATGAGCACAATGATTCATGGGTCATTTTTGATGTGTAAGAGCCAACAACACCTCAATCTGAGGCATGGTTTGGCCGATACAACTCAAAGTGTCTCACTTTTATTTGAAATGGAATACATTTTAAGTGAAAAAAACAACTCGGATTCGAAAAACTGACCAAACGTATTCATATTTTGTTGATACTTGAGAACAATAATCCATGGGCCATTTGTGACGTGTATAAGTCAACCCCTATCCTATCCAACGTACGGTCTGGCCGGTACCACTCAAAGTATCTCACTTTTTTTTTGAAATGGACAACATTTTATTTGAAAACAAAAACTTGAATATGGAAAACAAACCAAACACATTCGTATTTTTTTGATACATCATGAAAACAATCCATGGGTCATTTTAGATGAGTACGAGTCATCCCCACCTCAATATGAGGCACGGTGTGGCCCGTACCACTTGAAGTGTATTTCTTTTGTTTAACATGGACATCATTTTAAGTAAAAACAACTGGAATACCAAAAAAATGACCAAACGCATTCAGATTCTATGGATATTTTAGGAAAACAATCCATGGGACATTTGCGATATGTATGAGTCATCCTCGACTCAATACGAGGCACGATGTGGTGGGTATCACTCTAATTGTATGTCTTTTGTTTTAAATGGACACTATTTTATGTAAAAACAACATCCATTTGGAAAACCAAACAAACGTATTCTGATTATGTTGATAATTTAGCACAATGATCCATACATAATTTTTGACGTGTACGAGTCAACTGCGCCTCAATCAGTGGCACGGTGTTGCTGGTACCACTCAAAGTATCTCACTTTTGTTTGAAATAAACAACATTTTAAGTGAAAACAACAACTTCAATTTGGAAAACTTACCAAACGCATTCGGATTCTATTGATACATCAGGAAAACTATCCATGGGTCATTTTTGACATGTACAAGTCATCACAGACTCAATTCGAGGCACGTTATGGCCCGTATCACTTGATTTATCAATCTTTTGTTTAAAATTGACATTGTTTTAAGTAAAAACAATAACTGGCATACGGGAAACTAACCAAACATATTTTGATTGTGTTGATACATTAGCACAATGATCCATGGGTCATTTTTGACGTGTGAGAGTCAACCCTACATCAATACAAGGCACGGTGTGGCCTGTACCACTCAAATTGTCTCACCATTGTTTGAAATTGACAACATTTTATGTTAAAACAACAACTGGAATACGAAAAACAGACCAAACGCATTCAGATTATATTGATACTTTTGTAAAAAGATCCATGGGTCATTTGTGACATGTATGAGACAACATCGACTAAATCAAAGGCATGGTGTGGCCCTTATCACTTTAAGTGTCAATCTTTCGTTCAAAAAAGACATTTTTTTAAGTAAAAACAACAACTGGCATATGGAAAACAAACCAAACTTATTATGATTGTGTTGATACTATAGAACAACGATCCATGGGTCATTTGTGACATGTACAAGTCAACTGCACCTCAATCTGAGGCACGGTTTGGCTGGTAACACTCAAAGTGTCTCACTTTTATTTGAAATGGACAACATATTAAGTGAAAACAACAACTGACATATGTAAAACCGACTAAACGCATTCAAATTGTGTTGATACATCAGGAAAACGATTCATGGTTCATTTGTGACATGTACTAGTCAACCCCGACTCAATCTGAGGTATAATGTGGTGGGTATCACTCGAAGGGTCTAGCTTTTTCTAAAATGGACATTGTTTTATGTAAAAGCAATAGCCATACGGAAAACCAACCAAACATATTCTGATTTTGGTGATAATTTATCACAATGATCCATAGGTCATTTTTGATGGGTATGAGTCAATTGCGCATCAATATGAGGTACGGTTTGACTGATAACACTCAGAGTGTCTCACTTTTATATGAAATGGAAGACATTTTAAGTGAAAACAACAACTGGCATATGAAAAACTGATCAAAAACATTCGGATTCAGTTGATACTTTAGAACAAAGATCCATGGGTAATTTTTGACGTGTAAGAGCAAACCCCGCCTCAATCCAAGGTACGGTGTGTCTGGTACCACACAAAGTGTCTCACTTTTGTTTGAAATGAACAACATTTTAAGTGAAAACAACAACAAGAATATGGAAAACTGACCAAATGCATTCGGATTTTGTTGATACTTTATGAAAACTGTCCATGGGCCATTTGTAACATGTACGAGTCAACCCTGACTCAATCAGAAGCACTGTGTGGCCCGTATCACTTGACGTGTTTGTCTTTTGTTTAAAATGGACACTGGTGTAAGTAAAAAAACCATATGAAAAACTGACCAAATGTATTTTCATTGTGTTTATACATTAGAAAAACTATACATGGGTCATTTGTCACATGTAAGAGTCAACTGCGTCTCAATCTGAGGCAGGGTTTGGCCGGTACCACTCAACGTGCCTCACTTTTATTTGAAATGGACAACATTTTAAGTGAAAACAACAATTGGAATACAAAAAACAGACCAAACACATTCAGATTCTGTTGATACTTCAGGAAAACTATCCATGTGTTATTTTTGACGTGTAAGAGTCAACCCCAACTCAATACAGGGCACATTTTGGCAGTTATCACTCGAAGTGTCTATCTTTTGTTTAAAATGGAAACTATATTAAATAAAAACAACAACCATACATAAATCCCACCATACGTATTGTAATTGTGTTGGTACTTTAGAAGGGGCAGATTGATCCATTACATTTTTGAATTTTGTATAACTCTTTATTTTTGAACCTGGGTTTTCACTCTAGTATAAATATTTTTGAATTCATTATAACTGGTTTTTGACTCTGGTATGGATATTTTTGAATTCAGTATAACCTGGTTTTTCACTCTGGTATGGATATTTCTGAAATAGACAACATTTTAAGTGAAGACAACAACTGACATATGGAAACCTGACCAAATACATCCAGATTCTGTTGATACTTCAGGAAAACGATCCATGGGTCATTTGTGATGTGTATGAGTCAACTTCGACTCAATCCGAGGCACATTGTGGCCCGTATCACTCAAAATGTCTATCTTCTGTTTAAAATGGACACTGTTTTAAGTAAAAACAACAGGCATACAGAAAATCGACCAAACATATTCTGATTTTGTTGATACTTTAGCACAACAATCCATGGATCATTTGAGACGTGTACGAGTCAAATGAGCCTCAATCTGAGGCATGGTTTGGCCAGTACCACTCAAAGTGTCTTACCTTTATTTGAAATGGACAACATTTTAAGAGAAAAAACAACTGGCATATGGAAAACTGAACAAACGTATTCAGATTCTATTTATACTTTTGGACAATGATCCATGGGTCATTTTTGACGTGTAAAAGTCAACACTACCTCAATATGTGGCACGGTGTGGCCGGTACCACTAAAAGTGTCTCACTTTTTTTTGAAATGAACAACATTTTAAGTGAAAACAACAACTATCATATGTAAAACTGACCAAACACATCCAGAATATATGGATACATCAGGAAAAATATCCATGGGTCATTTGTGATGTGTACTATTCAACTTAGACTCAATCTGAGGTATGATGTGGACCGTATCACTTGAAATTTTGGTCTTTTGTTTAAAATGGACGCTGTTTTATGTAAAAAAAACAGGCATATAGAAAACTAACCAAAATTATTCTAATTGTGTTGATACATGAGCACAATGATTCATGGGTCATTTTTGATGTGTAAGAGCCAACGACACCTCAATTTGAGGCATGGTTTGGCCGATACCACTCAAAGTGTCTCACTTTTATTTGAAATGGAATACATTTTAAGTGAAAAAAACAACTAGGATTCGAAAAACTGACCAAACGTATTCATATTCTGTTGATACTTTAGAACAATAATCCATGGGCCATTTGTGACGTGTATGAGTCAACCCCTCTCCAATCCAACGTACGGTCTGGCCGGTACCACTCAAAGTATCTAACTTTTTTTTGAAATGGACAACATTTTATGTGAAAACAAAAACTTGAATATGGAAGACCAACCAAACACATTCGTATTTTTTTGATACATCATGAAAACGATCCATGAGTCATTTTAGATGAGTATGAGTCATCCCCACCTCAATCTGAGGCACGGTGTGGCCCGTACCACTTGAATTGTATTTCTTTTGTTTAACATGGACATCATTTTAAGTAAAAACAACTGGCATACAAAAAAATCACCAAACGCATTCAGATTCTATGGATATTTTAGGAAAACAATCCATGGGTCATTTGTGATATATACGAGTCAACCTCGACTCAATACGAGGCACGGTGTGGTGGGTATCACTCGAAGGGCATGTCTTTTGTTTTAAATGGACACTATTTTATGTAAAAACAATAGCCATTCGGAAAACCACACAAACGTATTCTGATTATGTTGATAATTTATCACAATGATCCATACATCATTTTTGACGTGTACAAGTCAACTGCACCTCAATCAGTGGCACGGTGTTGCTGGTACCACTCAAAGTGTCTCACTTTTGTTTGAAATGAACAACATTTTAAGTGAAAACAACAACTTCAATATGGAAAACTTACCAAACGCATTCGGATTCTATTGATACATCAAGAAAACTATCCATGGGTCATTTTTGACATGTCCAAGTCATCACAGACTCAATTTGAGGCACGTTATGGCCCGTATCACTTGATTTATCAATCTTTTGTTTAAAATTGACATTGTTTTAAGTAAAAACAATAACTGGCGTACGGGAAACTAGTCAAACATATTTTGATTGTGTTGATACTTTAGCACAATGATCCATGGGTCATTTTTGACGTGTGAGAGTCAACCCTACATCAATCTGAGGCACGGTGTGGCCTGTACCACTCAAATTGTCTCACAATTGTTTGAAATGGACAACATTTTATGTTAAAACAACAACTGGCATACGGAAAACTGACCAAACGCATTCAGATTCTATTGATACTTTTGTAAAAAGATCCATGGGTCATTTGTGACATGTACGAGACAACCTCGACTCAATCAAAGGCATGGTGTGGCCTGTATCACTTGAAGTGTCAATCTTTTGTTTAAAAATACATTTTTAAAGTAAAAACAACAACTGGCATATGGAAAACAAACCAAACTTATTCTGATTGTGTTGATACTATAGAACAACGATCCATGGGTCATTTGTGACATGTACAAGTCCACCGCACCTCAATCTGAGGCACGGTTTGGCTGGTAACACTCAAAGTGTCTCACTTTTATTTGAAATGGACAACATATTAAGTGAAAACAACAACTGACATATGTAAAACCGACCAAACGCATTCAAATTGTGTTGATACATCAGGAGAATGATTCATGGTTCATTTGTGACATGTACTAGTCAACCCCGACTCAATATGAGGTATAATGTGGTGGGTATCACTCGAAGGGTCTAGCTTTTTCTAAAATGGACATTGTTTTATGTAAAAGCAATAGCCATATGGAAAACCAACCAAACGTATTCTGATTGTGGTGATAATTTAGAACAATGATCCATAGGTCATTTTTCATGGTTATGAGTCAATATCACATCAATATGAGTTGCGGTTTGACTGATACCACTCAAAGTGTCTCACTTTTATTTGAAATGGAAGACATTTTAAGTGAAAACAACAACTGGCATATGAAAAACTGACCAAAAACATTCGGATTCAGTTGAAACTTTATAACAACGATCCATGGGTAATTTTTGACGTGTAAGAGTCAACCCCGTCTCAATCCAAGGTACGGTGTGTCTGGTACCACACAAAGTGTCTCACTTTTGTTTGAAATGAACAACATTTTAAGTGAAAACAACAACTGGAATATGGAAAACTGACCAAATGCATTCGGATTTTGTTGATACTTTAGGAAAACGGTCCATGGGCCATTTGTGACATGTACGAGTCAACCCTGACTCAATCAGAGGCAATGTGTGGCCCGTATCACTTGACGTGTTTTTCTTTTGTTTAAAATGGACACTGGTTTAAGTAAAAACAAAAACCATATGAAAAACTGACCAAATGTATTTTGATTGTGTTGATATATTAGAAAAACTATCCATGGGTCATTTGTCACATGTATGTGTCAACTGCGTCTCAATCTGAGGCAGGGTTTGGCCAGTACCACTCAACGTGCCTCACTTTTATTTGAAATGGACAAAATTTTAAGTGAAAACAACAATTGGAATACAGAAAACAGACCAAACACATTCAGATTCTGTTGATACTTCAGGAAAACTATCCATGTGTTATTTTTGACGTGTATGAGTCAACCCCAACTCAATCCAAGGAACAGTTTGGCGGTTATCACTCGAAGTGTCTGTCTTTTGTTTAAAATGGAAACTATTTTAAGTAAAAACAACAACCATACATAAATCCCACCATATGTATTGTAATTGTGTTGGTACTTTAGAAAGGGCACTCTCTGTGGGACCTTTTCTTTTTCTCATGTAGTACTTCTTCCTTCTTCATGAAACTAATTAACAGAATTTCAAATTCAAAATATTATTGAATATTAGTTTTCCCATTACAACCATTAATCATTCTACCTTCAACATCATACATGAGTTATTCAATCACCTTTTTAAAACACAATGATCATTTTCACTGATTTGGGGTTCCTCAAAATGCATGGGAAAATCAAAAAAACACATGTATTGAATCGTGATTATCATATGGTTTTGTGGATACAAGTTCATCTCTAAAATCATGACTTCATGGTTCAAATATCAGGAGGACCATGGGATTATTATTCTTCACACAAATGAATTTTTTTGATCTCTTCCTTTTTTGAACACAATGCTCATGAACCACTCTATTTCACTCCCAAAAATCATTATTCGTATGTGAGATAAAACACAATAGAACTTGTATGGAGTGGATGGATATGGTACTTTCTATGCAATAGGTTGTTTTCCTTTTTTTTAGTGGGGTGATACGATACATTATGTGGGCTTTAGTGTGGGTTTTATGAAATGTAATAACTTTTCAAAACATTTTCATTTTTTAGCATCAATAACTTATATCAAAATCTCTCTTTACATGGTTGTGGGTGGTCATTTAGGATGTAAGATAGTATGACTTCATTTAACATGATATATCCAATATTATTATTGATTTAGGTTAAATTTTATTATCTATGATAGGTGATGTTTTTTAATAAGTTGTTATTAATGGTGGTAATAATGCTGATATGGTATAAGGGTTTACATGGTGTGTATAATGGTTGAAATGGTGTCTACGATAATCTAGTGTCTTGGGAATATACCTGGGAATTTACACATTGTACATGACTTGGATATCCAAGTAAATATACATGGCCAATCCCTTTTGGTGAAAGGAATGTTTGGCCAAATGGGGTTCTGAAAACATCACATTTACACATGGCTTTGTTTCACGGGTATTCCCACATGATGTGTTGGACATACTATAGAGTAAGTAGTAATTAGATCAGTCAAAACCCTTTCATCCCTGAAATTCAAGACTACATGGTTAAATTGAATAACCAATGTTATATTGACATGCCTAACATGGTTTCTAACTCACCTCACCCAAAAATAAACTAGAACACTGGTTAAATGAATGATTTCATCCTAAATGTACACTATAATGGACCCCAAATGTCACCCCACCCACCTTTCTAGACCCATGATAGCCCCCCCTCCTTCCTAGAACCTGGACAACCTCCCCTCCCCCCCACCCTCCTCCCTGGACCCTGGACAGCCCAGAACCCTCCTCCCTGGACCCTAGACAACCCAAAAATCATTATTTTTATGTGAGATAAAACACAATGGAACTTGAAGGTCCCTCTCTAATGAGTGGCCATCTAAGTTCGGGTCACTAATGAGTGGCATCCTGGTTTGGTATGTCATAATTCCATGATATCCTTTTTATTGGTTCTTCTAATCAAATCCATACATATAAATATTGAAGGTCCCTCTCCAAAATCAATTGGGACATGATTCAATAAATACACCCTACCAACCTATGATCTATTGCCCCAAACTTAGGATCCTTTAATCCATGGTTAAGGTGAAACTTGATAAGGATATAACTACTTTTGATGTGATCCTTATCCTACTCCTCATCCAGATCTCCCTGAGGAAGGTAAAGTATAAAACTCATGTACTCCCAATAAGACTCTTAAGTATTATGTATTCCTTGATCCACTATCAATATCATACTGGGAAATCCTTGAATATAGGCATTAGAAACTCTGTATCTTATTTTATTATATACACTATATTTTTCTATATTTCTTAATATGATTCTCATATAGAGTAATGTGTCAGTTATGATTTTATTTAAAGTAAATAATTGTCATTTACCTAAATATTTTTCTGATTGACGTGTGAGAGTAAACCCTACATCAATCTGAGGCACGGTGTGGCCTATACCACTCAAATTGTCTCACCATTGTTTGAAATGGACAACATTTTATGTTAAAACAACAACTAGAATACGGAAAACTGACCAAACACATTCAGATTCTATTGATACTTTTGTAAAAAGATCCATGGGTCATTTGTGACATGTACGAGACAACCTCGACTCAATCAAAGGCATGGTGTGGCCCGTATCACTTTAAGTGTCAATATTTTGTTTAAAAAAGACATTTTTTTAAGTAAAAACAACAACTAGCATATGAAAAACAAACCAAACTTATTCTGATTGTGTTGATACTATAAGACAATGTTTCATGGGTCATTTGTGACATGTACAAGTCAACCGCACCTCAATCTGAGGCACGGTTTGGCTGGTAACACTCAAAGTGTCTCACTTTTATTTGAAATGGACAACATATTAAGTGAAAACAACAACTGACATATGTAAAACCGACCAAACGCATTCAAATTGTGTTGATACATCAGGAAAACTATTCATGGTTCATTTGTGACATGTACTAGTCAACCCCGACTCAATATGAGGTATAATGTGGTGGGTATCACTCAAAGGGTCTAGCTTTTTCTAAAATGGACATTGTTTTATGTAAAAGAAATAGCCATATGGAAAACCAACCAAACGTATTCTGATTGTGGTGATAATTTCGCACAATGATCCATAGGTCATTTTTGATGGGTATGAGTCAATCGCGCATCAATATGAGGTACGGTTTGACTGATCCCACTCAAAGTGTCTCACTTTTATTTGAAATGGAAGACATTTTAAGTGAAAACAACAAATGGCATATGAAAAACTGACCAAAAACATTCGGATTCAGTTGATACTTTAGAAAAACGATCCATGGGTTATTTTTGACGTGTAAGAGTCAACCCCGCCTCAATCCAAGGTACGGTGTGTCTGGTACCACACAAAGTGTCTCACTTTTGTTTGAAATGAACAACATTTTAACTAAAAACAACAACTGGAATATAGAAAACTGACCAAATGCATTCGGATTTTGTTGATACTTTAGGAAAACGGTCCATGGGCCATTTGTGACATGTATGAGTCAACCCTGACTCAATCAGAGGCACTGTGTGGCCCGTATCACTTGACGTGTTTGTCTTTTGTTTAAAATGGACACTGGTTTAAGTAAAAACAAAAACCATATGAAAAAATGACCAAATGTATTTTGATTGTGTTAATACATTAGAAAAACTATACATGGGTCATTTTTCACATGTAAGAGTCAACTGCATCTCAATCTGAGGCAGGGTTTGGCCGGTACCACTCAATGTGCCTCACTTTAATTTGAAATGGACAAAATTTTAAGTGAAAACAACAATTGGAATACAGAAAACAGACCAAACACATTCAGATTCTGTTGATACTTCAGGAAAACTATCCATGTGTTATTTTTGACGTGTATGAGTCAACCCCAACTCAATCCAAGGCACATTTTGGCGGTTATCACTCAAAGTGTCTGTCTTTTGTTTAAAATGGACACTATTTTAAGTAAAAAAACAATATCTATATAGATTACCAACCAAACGTATTCTTATTGTGTTGATACTTTAGCACAACGATCCATAAGTCATTTTTGATGTGTACCAGTCAACTGCGCCTCAATGTGAGGAACAGTTAGGCCTGTACCACTCAAAGTGTCTCACTTTTATTTGAAATGGACAACATTTTAAGTGAAAACAACATCTGAAATATAGAAAACTTACCAAACAAAATTGGATTTTGTGGAATCTTTATCACAACGTTCCATGTGTCATTTGTGACATGTATGAGTCCTCCCCGACTCAATTCGAGGCATGGTGTGGGCGGTACCACTCAAATTGTCTCACTTTTGTTTGAAATAGACATCATTTTAATTGAAATCAATAACTAGAATATAGAAAACTGATAAAACGCATACTGATTATGTTGATACAGTAGGAAAATGATCCATGGGTCATTTTTTATGTGTATGAGTCAATCCCACCTCAATCTGATGCATGGTGTGGCCCATATCACTCAAAGTGTCAGTCTTTTGTTTAAAATGGAAATCATTTTTAGGTAAAAAAAAACTAGAATACAGAAAACTGACAAAATGTATTCGGATTGTATTGATACTTGAGCACAAGGATCCTTGATCCAGCCTCACACAATCCACTT
The DNA here is from genome assembly GCA_963277665.1 of Viscum album. Lineage (NCBI taxonomy): Eukaryota > Viridiplantae > Streptophyta > Magnoliopsida > Santalales > Viscaceae > Viscum > Viscum album. Next base: position 1,061,763,527 of record OY728162.1, on the reverse strand, counting down.
CTCATGTGAGGAACTCCTACCCCTATTCTAAAACATATGTCATTTATTACGCCATGAATCACAATATTCCCTAAGTAACACAATCTCATTGATACACACCCATTATCATCATCACTAAGTTCAAAGACACATGCCCCAAACCATGAGACATTATATTTGTGTTCGGTTGAAGTCATTTATCCATTTCCTTATTTTGGGGATATTAGATTCTTACTTCTTTATTGAATCGTGTATGTGTTATACAAAATGAAATTTTTTATGTATTCATAATTCTGTATAAAACATATAACTATGCATTCAGTTTTTTATGTATTGTATTCATACTTGATAATTAAATTATATAGGTATTCAATTTAGTATTCAATTATGAATTTAATTTCGGATTTCACATGTAATTGTCTCCCATAATTGAATTCTAAATCAATTATGTATGTTTATAATTTCTTTATGAGTTATGTTTTCATTCTATATGTGTATATTTTTAGGAAGGTGGAAACTAATTGATTTAGAAATATTTTTTTCATTGTATATGTTTTCATTCTATGAATGTATTCAATTCATGCATGGAAATGAGGCCTAGAAATCCCTCAAAGAGGCCTAGCCATACCACTCACTGCAGCAGCTCCCAACAGCTTGCTATAACAATATCTTAGTATGGCTTACACCAACAGTTGTAAACCATTGGACTAGGGAGTTTTATACCAACTATTCTATAGAAATATTGGTATAAAACACCCAAACATATATACGAAATAGTCTCTTCACCAACGGTTCCAAACTGTTGGTGAAACATTTATACCAATGGTTATGTAAAACCATTGGAATACGGTAGATATCCTAAGATATGCCAACAGTTTTCCACAAACCATTGGAATATATCTTTACCTACACCTTACTTCCAAACGGTTTAGATAATAATTGGTATAATATATGCCAGTGGTTATCCAGCCTTTACCAATCGTTTTTAACCATTGGTAATGGCTTATTTTCTAGTAGTGTAAAACACGTACAATAAAGAAAGAAATTATTACCTGAAATGTTAATTTAACTAGAAAATAATTATTAAATGGTAGTATAAATTCATAAGTGAATCATGTATGATATAATAAATATGAATATGGTCCTGGTATAATCTAATAAAATATAATGGTCATCATACAGGAGGTTAAACGTACCCTCTACCGATGGGAAGTTCAAGGTAAGGGGTTTCTAATCTCACTCTTAATTCCATGATATTTCTATTGTCCACCAATTATTTATTGCATGTGGTGTATTGTGTACTTCCATTTTATATATATTTTCTTGATTCTCTTAATATTCATTATATTCTATGATTCATTTGGTGGTTATTGACTATTGTTCATAGGAATCGATAGATTACAACAAGGTAATGGTTATTTCCTCAATCTCATTATTATCCGAGATTTTTCATGTGTAAGTATTTTCTGATCCATACTTATCAAAGATACCCATATTTTATAAAAATGATATTAAAAGAAATATTTTAAGGTTTTATGGGAGTTTATATTTAATTAGATCAACATTTTAAATGTTTTAATGATTTATATTTCTAAACCCTTTTAAGTAATGTCAATTATTTCAAAATGATTTTATGGATTTATTTATATGGACATGAATGTTTTGAATTGATAATTATTTTAAAAAGTTTCAAAGTGGTATGAGAGACTTTGATTCAAAAATCCCTTTTAGATGACTACCTTTATAAACTGTGATAATTTTAAATGATTTCATGAAAAGGGGGTATTTCTCCCAAAGCATTTTAGTGATCATTTTCATTTATGTCAACATCCTTTAATGAATTTTAAACTTGGATGAAGTTGATTTATTATAATACAATCTTCTATATTGTATTGAATGGGTTATGAAATGTTTGACTATGAATGTTCTATTTTTGTACCATTAATAGTTTATGGATAATGTATTGACATTTTGTAAGATAGTTTTAATATGAATGTTTATGTTATGTTTCAACTTTTCATATGTGGAATGAAGTGGACTTAGTAGGTGACTGGTGGAGCCTAATATAGCTCCTCGATGCATCGGTAGGTCTCATGAGACAAACTAGTGTGTTGCCACAAGGCCTTGACAAAAAATTTATTTGTAGTCTTCGCACAAGGTCATTACTATGTGGTAATGATTTCTGACATTAGGCATTCCCTCATTATGAAATTAGTTTTTGCATGTGATTATTCGACTAGTAGAATTTCCATGTGCTTGTTTATATGGTAATGTTTGATTTATTTTTGCCACATTATGTTCAAGACTATGTTTAAAAAGGTTGTTATTTATATTACACATCTTGCCTTAAATGATTATAGCTTCCGCTATAGTATTTACCCTTACTGAGCATCTGAGCTCACCCCTTTATTATGTTTTGTTTTCCCAGGATCCCAAGAAGTGTTTTGTGTTTGTGATACAGGGTTAAGCTAAATGAGAAATGGACTTCTCAAAGGATTATTTTTTTTGTGTTGTATGTTAGAAAGTTTAATGTTACATCCATTTACGTAATCTATTTTCCAAGATTTCTAAACTGATTGGTCTTTCGGGACTTGATTCCTTGTAATCATTTCAATGTATTGAAATAATGCACTGGCTCACGGTGAGTGGGATTGGGTAATTACACCACACATCCAGTAGTGGAAGATTCCATGGTCCAATCTAAAGGGATTTACGAAATCCAAATGAATAAGGTGAAAACACAAGATGAGAAAGAGCTATAAGAAAATAGTATTTCTCTTATGAAGAAAATTTCTATCATCTAATTTATGTGGGGAGATATAGAGAACTATATGACCTCTTGTATTAATTATCTTATATTTTTCCTCTACTGAGGCTTTTTGGGTTATCTTTTGAAGTTTTTTAAGTAGGTTTTTCAGAAAAGTTATTAAGTTTAACCCTGTTATGTATGGATTTTTTTTGAAATTTTACATTGTTATTTATAAAATGTATTGAACGTTTTGAGATTTAGATATTTTTGTGGGAATATTATGGTTGGTTGATTTAAAATGTTCCTTATGGATGGTTTTTAATGTTGTTTTATGGAATGAATTTTTTATTTTGTTGAATATCTCTTTTGGATGGATTTTGAGGCTTCTAGTTTTCCCCTCCCTTTTGTGGAAGTATATATGTGTTATTATGTTCTTCCTCATTGCATCAATGAATGTTCATATCATTAATGGGTTGTGATTGATATTTTGTTAATATTTCCTAATGATAATTTTTTGGACCTGAGAATGGACATGGGTGATTGATTGAATAACTAGGTTGAGTGTTTCACCTGTTTGGTGTTTATAATAGTTGGTGTTCGGAATGTTTCATTTGGGATGCACCATGTTATGGTGATCCATTTTTTTCCCTAGGTTTTCTCTTTGTGTCAGGGCTAGTGGTTAGAGATAATGTTATTCATTTTAGGTTTATTGTGGTTGTTCTTCTGTTATTTAGTTTGGAAATGATTTTGATTTTAGAGTGAGATTATCTCGTGGTTTCTAATTTGTTTCAAGGTTTCATCTATCAATAATTTTTTTGTGCCAGCATGTTAGATAAATCATAAATGGCATGGATTATAGGTTAGGTCTCCTTTACTTTTTAGGAATTTTTGTTAAGGAATAATATTTTGGTTTCAAATAAATTTATTTTGGAAACCAAGTTTTTGAATGGTTTAATAGTTTTTTAGGATCCGAGTTATTTATTTTGTGATTGGGTTATGTTGGGAAGTTATTTTGGTTTGGTGATTTTAGATCATTCATTTTATCTCATTTTTTATTTTTCAACCATGTAATATCTAGGAAAAGAAATTTTATTGGTGGGGAAAATTATGATACCCACATAATATTATAGATAATAACATTCTCTATTTTAATTTATCCTATATTGATCATGTTTTTGGAATGTTTTTATGATGGAGTTTTGAATTGTTGATGGTTTAATGGGTGAAGCACGGTTATCCTTCATGGTTAGGAGTAACCATGTTGTCATGAACCAACCCATCATGTATTTATTGGTCACTAGTATACTAAGTGTGACACGCAAATCCTACCTTCTATAGGCCAGGGGAAGGTGCATAACACTGGGTAAAAATAACACACACATGGGAGTCCTTATCCTATGTTACCTATACAAACACACATCTCCATGAACTGATATAATGGATAAAATAAAGATAAATCTGATATAAAAATGCATGAATGGAACTATATCCCACATAAAAGTATGACACATCTATGATAAATCGTGAAGGGTAATATACAAGCCTAAAATAATTATAGAAGGTCCAACTTACTAGAAAGTAGGGAAATGTTATTAAATGAAACTCATAGAAGTTACTATGGTCTTTCTATCACAAAAATTCCCCACCTTACCCTATTTATACTAGGACTCTGTGATAAATCATATCTTCTTTATAAGACTTGATACTTTCAAGATTGGCCCATGCAACGGTGAGTATAAACATACCTAATAGGACACCCTGAAATCACAAAACACATAACTTCAAGAGGCATATATAGATTTTTTCAAACTAAAAGATAAAATTAAGATATATTTAATCATGATAGACACCACATTTCATGGTAAGGTCACTACCATACCACCACCCTTGGATTCCACTCGAGGCTCCAAGGTATTACTCATTCAGGTGAACTCACTCATCGGGTCTTCCTAACACTGATAGATCTCATCTGAGAGTTTGTGCCCATTGGGACTCACCATGAAGAAGTGGATGGTATAACTCAGAAGATGTCAATACATGGATATAGGATCACACCAAGTGCCTATGGGGTATAACTAACCATACCAAAATTAACTCAATAGGTCGGTGATCATAAACCCTAATAGTTAGTGATGGGATAACTGACCAAACCGAGGGATGAATGATATAGGGTCACACCACAGGCCACATGGAAGAATGTCTGAATCTATATGAGGATAACCCATAGAAGAGATAAATCTTCTTATTCCCATGATTTGATTCCTTATTATATCTATATAAGTATGATCCAACAGAACATACTGGGTTGAAACTCATCTAGAATGAAGAGAATGAGGACTCTAACTAACTCTGGATAGGTCACATGGTATGTATAAAGAGGACATTATGTTTCTATCTAATTATAGACCTATATGTGTAACACCCTGAGATTTTAAGAAAAATATTATTTTAATTTCATTAATGCCTTGTGTTGTATGCTACACCAAGATTACCTTGCGCTATACGCAACACCGTATTAGCTTGCAGTATAGGCAACACTATTCTTGGATCGTGTTACACACAATTTTGATAATAGTTATTCTACGCAACATTGAGTATATATATATATATTCAATGTATAAATGAAATATGGTTGGATTCTGTTATACGAAACAACGAAGGATTCTTGCACAACACACAACCCTGACTTGGCTTGCCTTACATGCAATCATGACCTTCCTCAATAGCATGTGTTGTACACAATACCGGGTTTTACTAAACAACGATATATTATTATAATATTATTATGAACTAGCAGTTATGAATAGTATTAACTAAATTTTTAATTTTATAACATTATTATTCATCTTACACATTTTCTAGAACATGATATAAGAACAAAATAAATTTTTCGGGTAAAATAAGTATTTTTTAAGAAATGCAGTTTTGCCGCCTTTTGATGGTGCACCCACATTAAATCTAGTTTTTGACATTTTTATAAGTTAAATTTTACAAAATAAAATTCTTCTTTGGAATCAAGAAATGAAAATTTACTTTGGATAAATTTTTCAGATTATTTTGGTAACTTTCATATTTTCATGAATAGTAAAAACACGCTATATTTTAATTAAAAACAACTTTTTTAATCGTAATAAATTATGTGGTTAAATAATAATATTTAATGGTTTCATAGTATAAATAGAATATATTTTTACCATTTAATATAATATATATCATTAGCCTGGATTTTACATTGAATTCATAGGTTAAATAAATTAAATCTTTGGAAATGTTTTAACTTTTAAAACATGTTTGCTTAACAATGGGATTAATTTTAAATTAATTAATTCAACTTCTGTGTTTTGAATTTTGAAAAATGGATTCCATATTTGGAATCAGTGGGCCCAAATTATGTTAATAGGTTACTTTTTTTCGATATTATGAATAGTAACTACGGTAATGTTTTTATTCACTACGGTTAAAGGTAAATAGGGTAATTCAAGGTTAAAAGAATATTATAATAATTCAAAATTATCTTCACACTTGTCTTAACCTTATTGGATGAGTATTGGCCGACCATGGGAATCCTTGTGTCGATTTTGGGACCCCATGGAGCCACTTATGAAAGACAATGACACATTAGATTAATTAATTCAATGTAAAGGAAAAATTGGAATTAACAAATATCGTTTAGTAATTAATTTTTATAAGGGGCTATATAAATTATATTTTGGACTATAAATATTCATTGGAAATCTAAAAATATTTCATACATGTTAGTATTTTTTTTATAATTTTTATAAATCATATAAATTAAATTATTTATGACACATTAATGATGCAGTATTTACCTCATTAATAAATGATTTAAATAAATAAGATTAAAATGATTAAAATATCATCCAAAACCTATAAAATTCCTATTGGATGATTTTATTTCGAATATTAGTCATATTATATTCTACATTAATGTGTTTTGGACCTCTTGAAACTGAAGATAAGTTTATAATAAAATAATTTTTTCACACTTTCCTAAAGAGCCCCTCCACTCCCTTATAAAAGGAGACCACTTCTATGAAATTCATCACACCTCTCAAGCCTTTTGTCTCGTCCAAAATCTGACCAACTAAGCTCCCTAAATCCCTCTCCTTCCCCTTTAAGCCTTACATTAGGCAGAAGACTCTCCAAGAAGTCCTTTTGGTTCACACCAAAGAAAGTTACCAAAATTAAAGGTAACAGTTTCTCTTAAGTTGTTTTCTTTTATTCTACTTCTCCAACCCCAAAAATATTTTTAATCCTTTATTTTGTGATAACACCAGTATACGGAAAATACTAGGATGTTTTTATGAGATGTATTATAACTACACTTACACACACCTCCATCTAATGGATGAAGAACATAATGTTTCTGTGATGGCAAACTAACGCCCCACGAAACGATGATTGTTCGATTTTCCCCTACCGCCTCTCATGGTGGCCATTATGATGGAAATGTATTTATATATATTATATATTATGTTTATTATTTCTTTATTCTTCTTTAATTCCAAATTATATCAATCCTTTATGGTTTCCATAGTCGGTAAATACGATAATATCATTTGAGGAAGTGCGGACTACCGCCCCCTCGAAGTGATATGATTCGTTAATACCTTATGTGGGGTGTATAAAGGATGTGGTTAATGATATTATATATGATATTATACTGAAATTATAATATACCTATTTATCATTATGTTTTAATTCCATTAAAATAAGAAATAGAAATGAAAGTAGCGTTCATGCGTACGTACGGCTTACCGTCTCCATGAACGGTGCGTTTCATTTCTTACCTCCATATGTTATGTACTATTATAAATGATTGTATATGCTGGATATATAATGAATTTATATGATATATAAATCATGATTTACATTTTGGAGGTAAGTAACTCATGATATACGTAATAATAACATCAAGAACAACAAGTCCAAACACGTACGATAAATAATATGATTTTACCCAAAACACTACTTTAACATTAATTTACATAAGAATGGGTAATATAATGTCATAAGTGAACCATATATGATATCATAACAATGAATATGATTCTGTAATAAGTCAATGACATTATTAAAATCATTATACATGAGTTTCGGACTCTTACGAAGCAAATTGGACCCAAGGTAAGGGAAATATCACAATCTCATTTTTATCCAAGATTGTTTATACTTTGGAATTTACTAGGGAGTATTTTATCATCCACATCCATGTTCCCTCGATATGTAATATTGTTTACATCCACCTAAAAAAAATTTAAATCCAATTTTACCCTTCGGTGAGTTTTTAGTAAAAGATATGAAAAGAATCTTTTTTCGTTTTTCATTTGAGGCACTTTTTGACTTTGCCGACAAAAGTATGAGAATAACGCTTTTTTAACTTAAACGGAATGAATGGATTTTTAAAACATTATTTCCAAGAAGATTCCTTTACATGTTTTCATGTTTATTTTTAATCAACTTATTTCAGTTTAAAATTGTATGGCATGTTAACAAAGGAAAAATGTTTTTAAAGTAGAAAGGATATTTTCCTCAAGAAGGGAGTTCAAGTGTTTTATCAAAATTATTTTCCATCTAAGATAATATAGGGTTTTGTTTCTATCCATATTATTACATTGATATGATTATGTTGTGATGGAATTATTTTTATGAATTCCTTTATCTTATATGAATTGTTTTATGATGTCATGATGTTTAAGAATCCCATTTTTATTACATGGGTTATGCTATGATGTATGGTTTATGATTTTGTGGCACACATAAGAATGATATCATTATGTGATGGGTGGGACCTATACCTCCCTCCAATGCATTGGGAAAAGATTTTATATCTCATGAGATATACATGGCTGGAATGGCAGGTTAAACCGGTTCAATGAAACAGGACTGAAACGTGGAGTGAACTCGGTTCAGAAATGGACTTTGTCTACTAAGATAGTCTTGGAAATGAGTCTTGACTAACAAGAAATGATTCTCTATGATTGTGTGTGTATTCCACAAAGTTTCATTATTAAGTTATGATTATTTGGATTACATTTCACTACTATGATTTATCCCATGTTATGAAATTATGATTTTATTTGTAGGTTAAGATTTCCAAAAGTTATGTTCTTATGTGTATGATGTGATTGATATTTCTTTTGTTTACCCTTACTGAGAATTTGAGCTCACCCTTTTATGTTTTCTTTTCCCCAGGATATAAAGAAATGTTTTAGGTAAAAAAAAGGAAGATCTTTATGGGATATGTTGAAGATCTTTCACCACGATTAGAAGATTATATTCCGAGTTTCCAAAGACACTAAACTATTACGATCCTTCTGTGTGTGTTTTTGTTATGTACTAAGTATTCCACAAAAGTAATGTAATGTACATGTATGTTAAGCTTCGGGTCTCTACAATATGTGCCTACTATCATGTTAATTATCACATTCTAATGTACTCTAGATGTCCCCATGCACTCTATTCATGCCTATGTACCTAGTCAGGTCCTACTACTCTAGTCAATTCATTGTAGCCTTGTCGTTCATGTGTCCTATGGTCATGCCCATGTACCTTATTGTGTCTATGCCTATGTACTCTAGGTTTACATGTAGGGTATCTAATATCATCTAACATGATGTGTGGACATCCCATAAGGTATTTGATATTTATGTTTGTAAAAAACCCTTTTAATCTTACAAAGGTTTCCACATGGTGTGTGTCCATCCGAACATTCTGGCATGTGACTCATAATATTTTTAGAATTCTACAATCCTTATGTGTGTCCTCCAAAATGTTATCCTCCATTAATAAAGCCTCAAAATATTCCAAATAACATAGATCTAAGGTTTAATAAAATTTAATCATCACTGGTGGTTAGATTCCATCGAGCCATCCAATTGGGACATATCTCCCATCACACTACACCATAAGATCGACAACCCATTGGGGGAAAACTCCTGATCTATTCCTTGATAATTCATTTTCATCATAAATAAATTATCATTACTTCAATCCCGTAATTAAAACCTTGATAACGATCTATTATAACAAATATTGATTCCACAATGATTGGTTTCTATGTATAGTCAAAATGATGTCCAAGTGAAACACAAATGATGATTGTTTGAAGAATGAGGTGGTAAAAGCACAAAACATAAGAGTGATAAATGTAATAATCAATTAATTGGATTGTACTCAATACATGGATAAAACAATTGATCATATGAGAATAGAAAATGATCAAAATAACATTATCAATTCATAATTTTAGAAAGATAATTTTTAATTGAAAATAAAACTTCTAACTATGAATTAATTTTCTTAAAGTGATTAATTTGAATCTAATAGGTGATAATAAAAATAAAGAATATATCCAAAAAATTAATAATTCAAAACTTAGGATTGGATTGATTTGGGATGAATAATGTTTTTGTTACATTGTCATGGTAGATATCAAAGAACTCTTTTTCCAAAGAGGAATTATCTGGCCAACAGATTGTCAAACCCATGATCATGAATTTCATCAAGGATCTCCTCCAAGAACCACTCCCAACACAGGGGTTATATAGATAAACCAAGGGTTTGGAAATAAATGTGATTATATAATAGAGTTATTATGTATATCCATTTAATGAACAATAAATTAATTAAATAATTTATTGAATTATTAATCTATACATGACTACTCTTTTGAAAAACACAAGACATGTACAAAGGTAATGTCATTCCAAGGGTTGAACATGAATTATAGATTTAACAGTCGTCTCAAATTCCCTATTTGAAACATCATTAAAGAGGTATTCAATTATTTTATAATATTAATTTTGATATAATATATTTAGTATTATGATTATATCAACGTTGAGGATCCTCGGGCCCTATAACTCTACACTAACTCTTAATATGGATTTGAAAATATTATTTAAAATATTCCAATGTTTTACAATGAAAAAATAGTGTTGTTTCATTCTCCCTACCTTAGGTATTTTTATAGTGAAAATAAAAAATCCTACTAAAAATTTGAGTATTTTGAGTTCACAATTAGTTCTCCTACTCTTAAGTGCTCTCTTAATGATTCTCATTATACCATTAGACCTAAACCAATTGAATTTCTCACCGGTGATAGATCTTATCGAGTTGATCCTCAATCTCTATCGAGTGATATTTGATGGTATCTCCATACTAAATGCATATCCCACCCCTGTTGATAATATTTGAGGGGATACAAACATACCTTTTTAATTGAGACATGTGGAAGAAACCATATACCCAATCAAATTGTGGTAATAGGGCTATAACATATGCCACCCTTCCAACCAAATGTACTATTTGGATAGGGAAAATGAATATCGAAGATAACTTCCCACACCAGAAGAATCAATGCAATCGTTATGGAGGTTATACCTTGAAGAACACATGGTCTCCCTAGTAGGACTCCAATGTCCTCTATCTTTATTCTGCATAAGAATTTTCACAATTCTCGGAATTCCTCATCCTCTCCCAGATGATCTTTTCCTTCTCTATTACCACTAACACCATCATTAGGACCATGAGTGATGACTCCACTATATTAGCCCAACAGTGTGGTAACCTACAAGGTATCACATAAAAGGCCTAGAATAGTTGCATAAAAATGGAGGAGTGGTAAATGTTGTTATATGTGAACTCCATCTAGGATAACAGATGCTCCCAAATATGAATAAAGTATAACAAAAAATCCCTAAGAATGTCCTATAGAACCTGAATGGTCCTCTTAGTATGGCAATATTTCATGGGGTGAAATTATATTCTCAATTTTAACTATGATACAAAGGCCACCTATAATCCTCTCCATAATTTTTACATAAATCAATAATCACAGAATAAAAAATAGTTAGGAAAACTATGTCAATATGGGTTATCTCATAGAAGTAAATGCATTACAACCCCTCTACTAAACTCCACTCTCATATGGATATAATGTGGGATAAATAGGTGAGTCGGTCTATGATCACTCGAATAGCTTCATGTCCAATAATCGATTGTGGACTTATTTTTATGATGTCCATGGATATACCATCCCAATTATACTTCGGATCCTCAAGGGGCTAATCTAAACCCACTTGAACCGGGTGCTCAACCTTCAACTACGGACAAGTTATGAATCAAGAGGCAATCTCAGCTACCCACCTCCTCATTATTTTCCACTTGATTCGTTATTGATGTTTATGGAAGACCTTTTACATATATAAATGTACCTCTAGGGGGGATGTATGAAACTCCCTCACCACCTCCTCTGATCCAACCTTTTCCTAGAACAAACCAGTGGGGTTGTCTGGGCTGTGATAGACTAAGTGTGACACCCAAACCCCACCTCCAATGATAAAGTGGTTGGAGACTAGTGTTGGGTATTCATAACACACAAATGGGAGGCCTTTGTCTAAGGTACATGTACACACACAAAAATATACCAGAACAAATTTAAAACAAAATTAAAAGGTACAAATGATACCAAAATTCATTTATGCAACTATATCCCACATAAATGTATGACATATTGATGGGAAAGCATAAAGGGGTAAACAAATACTACCAAAACAATAAGAGTACAACCTCATGCAATCAAATAAAAATCATGGAACCTAATACAGTCCATCTAGACAAAATATGTTACACATGCTCAAGGTCTACCCAGTACTCAATCGTAAGGTGTTTTATCTGCATAAGACATAACATGTGTGTGCAGAGTTCATGAAGGGATGAGTATAAACATGGTAGTTTGAGACCCTAATATAACTAGACATAAAGAGTCATGATAGATAAAGTGTATGAGCTCAAAGGAAAATAAAACATAAAAAATGAAATACTCAATATAAAAACCAGGTCTCAAGGTAGGGTTACAACTACACTACCAACCTAGGATTCCACTCAAGGCTTTAAGGTAATTATTTTCAAGGAGAATTAATATATGAGTGGTTTCTATCATTGATGGCACTCATTAGAGATGTCATGATTAGTGTGACTCACCATGAATAAGTACATGGTGGTACTCTGAATATGTAGATAAATAGATTGGGGACCACACCCAAGGACTATGGTGGATGCCTAACATTTCTTGGATTAACTCTCCTGGTTGAGGATTACACAGAATGATAGTTGTTAGAGGAATACCCATCCCAACCTAGTGGTGAATGATATATGATCACACCCAATTCTATATTGTAGGATACCTGACTCTATCTGGGATAAACACAACTAGTAGAAAAATCATCCTATGTTTAAGACAAGATACCTCATTTTACCCTCATAGGGATAAACCAAGGGAATGTGACCTATTGAAAATCACCCAGACTAGGGATAAATAAGACTCTAACCAACTATGGAAGGGGTACACTGAGTATACAAAGAGTACATGACATGACCTAATATGTCTGAACCTACCCATGGATCCACCCATATTCATCAAACCATTCTAATATACTCCATCCATGCACTTGTACGATTGAAATTCCAATGTAAATGGTTGTGTCTACATACTATGGTCATTATTAAATTGCTTGGATGTGCCCATGTACTCTCCCTATGCCTATATACCTAGCCATGATTATAACCTTGTACCATAGGGATACGTGATGGGTTACCAAAAGCAGGTCACATTGAATATGTATATCCCCATGGTATGTGTTATTTATCTCATCAAAAAACCCAATCCACCACATAAAGCATTCTGAATGGCATGTTTTAAACTAAATTGCACACCGTGTAACAATGAATTTCCAGAATATCATAGTATTAATTCGTCTCTTCCAATGCCCCAACTCCTTTAATCCAGCCAAAAGATCCACCCATGAAATCCTATATAAACATAACTGAACTCGATGTCTCATTGGTGGCCACATTCTAGCCACCCATCTACTCAACATGCACATCCAATCACATTATGCCACCAAATCAACAACCCACTAAAGGAAAACTAAAAATTAGATCCTTGGTCATCCTTTATCATAATGAATCCATGATCATGACTTTAGTACCATAACTAAACACATAGGAACAATTCGTTCATCTAAAAATCGATTTCACAATGATTAGTTTTTGGGTATTATCAAATCATTGACCAAATGAAAAACTGATGATGATCGGTTAAATAACGGGTGTTGAACATGGCACAAGAGTTGGCATTGAACACCATACATTGTTTGGATTAGTCTCAATCCATCAATTGAGAATAAGTTGATCATAAGATAATAAAATATATTATCAAAATAATATTATCAATTCCTAATTCTATGCGGATAAATTTTAATCTCAAATCAAACATTGAACCATGAATTTATTTTCCAAAGGGGATTAATTCTAATTTTATAAGAGGTAATAAAAATAGGGATCAATTATAATAAAAACAAACATCCTACCTTGGGATTAGATTTATCATTGATGAAGAATGATTTGGCGCCATTACCATTGGGGAGATCTAAGATCTCCTTTATCAATGATGAGCTCTCCAAATACACTGACCATCAACCCCATGATCTCGACATCTATCACGGTTCTCCTCCAGGGTCCTCTACAAACATTATGGCTAACCGTATTGTATAGTTATAAAAGATATTATATAGGGGGAATTATGTATATAAAATTATTAAAAAAATTAATTAAATGATTAATTTATTTATTAATCTACCCACAACTAATCTTGAAACTAACACCCCTCACAGACAAAGGTTATTATTCACCATGGTTAAAACTAATGTTTTGGATTTAATGGCAGTCTAATATTTCCCAACTAATAAACCATTTTGGTGGTATTAGTTAATTTCATATAAAATAATATGCATGATATAATGTATTTAATATTTTTATCATATCAATACAAAGGATCCGCATGCCTTTGAATCCAATGTTGACTCCAAGCATGGATCCAGAAATATTTTTCATAATTGTATAATGTTTTTTAAGGAAGAAATAGAGTCATTACACATGTGGTTCCCAGGTAGATGATCCTATCAATGTGAAATATCCATTTTAATGGCTTCCACTTGGTTGAAAAAACAATATGGAGCTCCCTAGAAACTGAGTGGGTGTCCTTGGCCATGGCTATGGATACAACATGATTACTATAGGACTTAGAAAACTATACAGCATGAACATGTGTTAACAATGTTGTAATTTAAAAAATTATCTTATAAAATGAAAAGGGTTTTCACCCCTCTTATCCCCTATACACATAAGCCAACCTAGTTGGATCCAAATATAATTTTCAACCTCATTTATAGTTTTTACTGGTCTACCGTTGCAAATTTATAAGAGGATTTGAGATATTTAATCTTTTAATTATACCTTCTTCCCTCTTTCCCCTCTTATATCATAGATTTGGATTCTACCAAGAACCCTAGAACCCTTGTGGATGATTTTAGGGTCCCAACTGGATCTAATGTTGGGTTTTTGGTGTCTAAGGTTATTAGACACAATATAGGTCCCTTTTCGTGTTCTCTTCATTGAAGGAGAAACGTTTCAGTGGGTTTTATATAATTTCACAATGTTTTATGATAGTTATTTCTATAAAACAGTTTCATTTTTGAATTAAAGGTCCCCTTGTTATTTCTAAATTCTTTTTTCATAAATTTTTGATATATGTGAAATCCTTGTGATGATTTAAAATTGTTTCATTATGTGTCGAGCCTGTAATAAAGGTTTTATCTTATAAATTCAATATTTTTATTTTTGAAATGGAATGTTTTCATGTGATAAGATTTTTTTTAAATTCCTATGAGGCTTGTATAAATAATTTTAAAGGTTCGCATTTTAATTTCATCCAGATTTCAATTTTGATGGGTGAAAACAATGTTTTAAAGTTACTTCCAATTTAAAGTGAGGTTATGACCTTAAAATAACTTGTAAAAGGTTTATTTTATGAATTTCATATGGAAATATTAATTTAGTGTGTTCATTATCCTTTGTGAGAAGCACCTTAATGGATCATTAAAAATTTATTTGATGGGAATGGTAGGCCTTTTTCCAAATTTTTGACTTAAAAGAAGAAGAATCATGTTTAGATGGTATCTTTGAAATTTATTAATGGGTTGAGTGGATTCATTAATACTTTAAAAATGTTAAAATTTTGTGTTTAGTGTGATATGATAAAGGAATATACTTTACGATCCATGTTTTGGTGTTAAAGGTTCAATTGGAACCTGAGTTTAAAAATGTTGGTGTGAAAGTCACCCAATGATTACACCATACATTTTTCACTTTGTGGGGTTTTTTATCATTATGTTATGTTGTCTCTACAATTTTTTTGTGATATGTTGTTTATGTAGTAGGTACTTGTGATATGTGGGGTTTTTCCTTATGAGGGTGTTGGGTGTGAGGTTTGGTCATTACTTATGCATTGAATGTGAATATTAGCATGAATATTCATTCAGCACACTTATTTATTAGTCATGAGAACCGAAGTAATAAGTGATATACCTAATTATATTATGCTATATGGTTCACATTTTCCTAGTGTACCTCCAATCATGCAAGGAACTAATGATGAAAATGGGTTCCACCAAAATTCTTCTTATCTTAGCTAGCAGGATGGATTGTGGTTTGGATTTTGGTATATATATGTAACTGGTCAATGATTTAGAATAATCTTAAAAATTAGTTGTGTATCATGTTAGGGATCTATGGTAGATCCCATTACATATTCTATTTCATGTTCAATTTTTATGTAAGGTATTTTGTTCTAGTTTTTTATTTTATCACTTCATATTTCTTATATTGTGGAAAAATCAACATCTTTATTATGGTTTTATATGCTTTAGGATATATGCTTCCGACATTTTTATGCTTGACCTGTGTGTGTTGGTTCATTTCCTATAGAAAAAGATTTTTCAAAGATGTTATAAAACCTACATAAAATTTAAAGATCATTGTGTGGATTTTTAAAGTGGATTATAAAATTGGTTTTCTAGTTTATAGAAGGATTCAGATAGTTGAATGTTTACCAAATTATTTTTTTCATTTTTATAAATTAAATTATTTGTTTTGATAAATATTAATGTTTGATGGGTTATGAAAAGGAATATGATGGTGGAAATATTTTCAATGAATGTGTTTTCATTTTAGGAAAAAAATGTGGAATATTTTGATTGGTTTGTCGGGAATTTATTTGTTTTTCATAAGTTATATTTGAGAATCATAATTTCTATCTTATTTTCAAACTCGCATTTATGAATTTCCATCTTAAATGAATTTCATTGTCTTGGGGGGTGTGATGACATTTGGTCCATTCTATATCATGATATTATATTTTATGCTCTGCTTTTTTATCTATATTCAGTTTTCATTCCTTCAGGCTGGTGTGAGGTGAGTGGGTTGTTGTGAGAAAATATAAAATTCATGGAGATTATTTTGCAATCATGTCATATTAGTTTATAGTTTTTTTCTTGTTTGGTTACAATTTTATTTGTTATTCGAGGATATTTCATTCTATTTATCAGTGATGATTATATTTATGAAAATGTTATGGATAAGTGTTGTTGGTAATGACCATATTGTCATGTTTATTTGTTCTTGTTTCTTATATGTTAACATTCGACTAGCATTTTTTCTTTTATCCAAAAAAAATAATTACCAAATAGATTCTTTTATTTATCAGACACTAGTTTCCAACCGTTGGGAATCGATAACACCCTTCATGACTTCTGAAAAAGAAATTCGAGTTTCTAGAAGATAGAAGCCCGAATTGGTTCAATGTAGAATAAAATGAAAAATGGAATGCAGAAGATATTATAGCCTTTTATCATCATGTAAATTCTATGAACGACCATTATTGTGTGATTGGAAAAAACGAATTCAAATATATTTCTTCTTGAAAAATACCAAATAAATTAGGTAAACTCTTATAATTCACCAATGAATGCACTAAAATATTTAAAGATAATAGATTAGATATGTTTATACATGTCTTTCAAAACATTATGATTAAATAAAAATGAATCTATTACCAATATGTGTACACATTTTAAAAGTATTTGAAATTTTCAAAAGTCTCTTGGTGATGATTTTTTTATAAAAAAATGAGTGAAAAATATTCTATTGGTATTTCCTTGAAATTTGGAATCTAATGTTACAATGATCCATGAAGAAAAAGACATAATGAAAATGGTTGTTGATGAGCTCATCAAATCTCCTGTAAAATTTTAAATAACCATGAAGAGAAAATTCAATAGAAAATACCATGAATCTGAACAATCTAAATAAGTCAAAAATACTATTTCCTTAAAATATGTTGATGTTGCAAATTTATTTAAATTTGTAGATGAAGTTGAACGTTTATCGAAAACATGAATATAATCATGAGGAAGGAGAATTAAACCCTCAACACTAAGAAGAATATAGTATAACTAGCATGATATGAATGTTATAAAAAGGTACACATCTAACTACAATATCCCATCTATAAAAAAATTAAAAATAGGAAATAAGGTAATAATAATCATAATGATTCAACATATAGAGGTTTTTATTACTCACTGAACTCAACTTCCATTATTTCCTTGGGTGAAACCTGTCTCAAATTCCATATGAATCCTCTATAGGAAAATGATTAGGTTAATTCTCTAACATATTCATTCTTAACTTATTCCACTTTCTCATATTTTCCTCAAAATCATGAAGAGGTAAAATAAGCTACATATATACACAAATAGGATAGTTACTAAATTTAAACTATATATCATAAACTCATAAATAAATATAAACAAGTTCTAATGAAACGAATCGAATTCCATAATAATGTCATTTTTTTGTTTCAAAATTATAACAATTACCAAATATTGAGAATTTTGAATCTCAAATAAAAGAGATTAAAAATTATCTCTCTCAATTAACCCATAATGATCAGTATATGATTATGATTTTTGGGATCACAACATTTTTCTAAAATTAATTCCCTGATTTTATCTCAAATTCATATAATTTTTCTCAAAATAAGGCTTTTGTAAAGGGTTGTTCCCAAAAAAATTATTTATTGTTAGAAAATTTGAAATTTTTTATAAAATATATTGATAAAAGAAGGATATGGGAGGTGTAAATAAGTTCATATTTATTCCCATATTTCTAGTATAAAATCATATACTAAACAAGTTTTGGTACCTAAGTCTCTTTTAGAAAACATTGTCAGACCCAAATTTTGGGTACCAAATGGAACTTCTGTTTGATATCATGAGGTGTTTTTTGATTATACCTTCTTGACATATCATATGCTGGATTCATGATGGAAATATATTTCTTATATTTGAATTGTTTATCCCTCAAGTAAAAAAGTTTCTTTTCCAAATTTTTATTTTTATTTTCACTAATTGTTTTATAAAGGGAGATTAGTATTTTGTTAAAATTTATATATCCTTTTATATTATAAATTGAAAAGATTAATATATTATTAATTATTTATTTTATTGATCAATTAATTTATATTTTAATCTTGATATTATAAATGATTAAATTAATAATTATTATTGTTTATTTATTTAACACTATATATCTCTTTCATGGTAATGGTTTTGTTTCTTCTCTCAATGTACCAATTGAGGGGTACCCTAAATTTTTTCATACTGGAGAAGTTTGGAAAATCTAATTTAATATCATGGGGGATAAGTTATTTCATGTTTTATAATATATTTTATCTCTTGATCTTAATTTCATGATCCCTCATCTCTCTCTCTCTCTTACTTGTCTATGATTCCTTATTTTTTAAAGGGGATATGTTCTTTTATAAATTATTTTTATTAATAACTTTTTTTTCTATTGCAAATATCTTTTTAATTTTCCTTTTAGTTTGAAACATTAATAATCACATTAATCATTTACTTTTGAGTTTTTGAAATTCTTTTAGACACATAAATCATCTTGATTTATATTTCAAATTTATTCATTTCCCTCATTGTATTTTTGATAATCCCAAATTGGGAAAAACATAATTTATAAGATGATAAGTAATTTAGAGAATAAAATTGTTGAATATATGAATATATATTATAGTTGGAAGAGTTACAGCTGTAAAATTCTATATTTTTTCTCACAGTAGAGTTTATTTATGGATTAGTTTTGTAATTTTTATTTCTAGAGATTATTGGATAACGTATTAAAATGATCATGAATACCTTTTTATATTATTTACTTCTGATTTTATACTGATATATCCTTATATATTAAGTGCTTGTGATCATAAATAAGGGGATATTATTACACCTCTCCCTCTCTCTGATGTTTTCTTCATGTTAACAAACACTCTTATTTGTATCAAATTTTTTGATTTAAGTGATTTATTGTTACGATAATTTCCTTTGAATGAACAGTCATTTTTAAAGGTGTTGAAATCACATATGGAAGGGCATTGAATATCTATTGTTGTCTTATAGGGATTTTTGATCTCATGAAATGATGTTACAAAATTAAATGGAGGCGTGGAATGAATATAGAAGGATGTGGTGATGTTTAGTCAGTTGTAGGTAGCACTAGATGACCTATGTATAGTAACAACTATTTGATGACACATGGACAGAACCCCTCGAGTTGTAGGGGTTCATCGGCTACTTAATTTTATTTTAAAATCCATCTAGTGACAATAAAAGAAGTCCTAGTAATTATAGAATGCCTCCATACATCTTTTGAAGCTTACAAGATAGACTGTGGAAAAAGTTTATAAATAGTGAACCCCAAGATAGAACATCGTCCGCCCTATGGAATTAAAACAACTACCCGATGGAGTTTGAACAACAAGTCAATGTTCCAATTTTCATTGGACCCTATAACTCTTAATTGGTTTCTAAAAATGATTAATGGGGACTAAGTATTCCGTAACATTACATTATTTTTTTGATGGTAGAAATAGTTGAAATTTAAGGCTTGGGAGATCTATAATACATTCATTTGATACAATACTATCAATGATCTAATCAACTTATGTGTTATTAAAAAATTCTCATCAATCTCAATCTGACCACTATATAAAAATTTTCTATTATTGGTCTTTTAAGCTCTATTCTACATTAACTCTCTATCTATACTCTCAAATATTAATAAACTTGTTGAGAGATATGGGACCATCTTCGTAACATATTTGTTCCATGAAAATATCTCTTATTCTTCTCTTCTTCTAAAAATAGTTTGTTTCTACAGTACTTGAAATGTAATGGGAATATGTTCTCAATACAAAAAAAGTGTTGAATATTCATCAATGTATTCTTAATACAATTTAAGTAAGTGAGTCATTTGTCTAAATATAACCTTTAAAAATCAAGGGAGTAATTATCAACTTCATATCATTTAAAACCAGTGGAGACATACAAAACCATCTCAACCTATGGGGAGGAGACTTCAGGGCCCACAACAAGATATTATCTAACTCATTTGTCAAATATCATCATATTCATTGATTTTATACATCAAATTTTATATTTGAAATGACTCAATAAAATTATATCAATAATAATTTATGATATAATCATTCTTACATAATCAAAGTTATCAATTATATTTCTTATGTCATTTTTATATTATGTATACTTATTTAATTGAAACATTTTAACCTTTTATTTTTTTCCTTACTATATAAATCAAGATATCACCTAATTTATTTAATTTATATTAATTTTTTAGTTTTGATCTGTAATATTTTATTTTTTATTCATTTACTCGTGTTATCATTTTTATCATCATCATTGATTTCTTTAATTTTGTAAAGGATATTAATCCCCTATTATCATTCTACTCCGACCTACATTTGGTACCACAGAAAGATATTTGTTTTTTCTCAAAAAATACTTATTTTAAAAAATTAGTTTTATTTTTCAAATTCATGGCTGATTTCAAAATTAAATCCTTTTAATATGGAATCATTTTCTTATTTTCAAGGTCGTCCAAAAGGAATATCCTTGGGTAGTTCACCATTTTAAATGGTAGAAATTAGTCATATTGAAAAAAAATCACAATTAAAATTCTACGTAATATATGTTATCCTACATAGAAAATGGTTTTTCTTGAATTCATCCCTGCTAAAGAATCAAAATACAAATGGAGAACCTATGATATTACATCCATTATGATTGATAAAAAATTATGAATTATCATCATTGTAGGATTTCCAAAAATGAATTCAATCATATTTATTATTTCAAATCTACCTATGAAATGTTTATACTAACACAATTCATATGAAAAATGATGGATAAATTTAAAGATACTGGCTTGGATATATTTATAAAAGACATTGAAATATTTAACATTACTCAAAATGAATGTATTAAGAATATTTCTACAGATTTTTCAAATATTTACAATGTTCAAAAGTCTCCTGGTGGTGATTTTTTATAGAAATATTAGCTTAAAATATTACATGGGTCTGTATTATAAATTGGGAACCCAATGTCACATCAATCTAAGAAGAAAAATAAATAAACAAAATAGTAATCAAGGATCTTATCATATATCTTATAACCAATGAAATAACCATAAATCTAAAATCTAATAAAGAATCCTCAGAAGCCTATAGAACTAAAGAATTTAAAATTTATATTTCCTTGAAATTTCTTTATGGTCATGATTCATTAGAATGGGAAGATAAATATGAATACATGGCCACAAAATTGAATAAAATTAGGATGAATAGAAAATAAACCCATTATAATGAAAATAATGGTAAAGAATTTACATTTTATGAATGTAACAAGAAGTGACACATCAATCCATAATTTCCCATCAATAAAAAGATCATGAAAAAAAGAATCCAGATAAAAAATTACATAAGGTTTCAACCTATTATGCTAGTGATCACTTTTCTGACTCAGATACTTCTACATCATCATGTGACACTAGTCTCAAATGTCATATTGGCTATCTAATTGAAAATGATGAAGTTATTGGTCAAAAATATTCTTGCCCAAATTTTTCTTATTACTTATCAAGTCATATAAATTAAAAAATATAAAATGTGCTAAATATTATCATAAATTTTATTGTTAAAAGATTTTCAATATGTATACAGAACTAAAAATTATGTATAAAAATGTTCTTAATTAATATAATTAGAATTCTAAAGAAAATTGTGTTTTGGTTTTGAAATTATAAGAACAACCAAATATTTATAATTTACAATCTCAAATCAAAGTGCATAAAAATTATATTTATCAATTCACAAATGGTTCTCAACATGTAGATATGATTCTGGATCCTGAAAGTTTATTAAATTTATTTTCAGAATTTCTTTTTGAGAGTCAAATTATTTTTATGAAAAAACACTTTTGTGAAGGGATGTTACAAAAACAAATTATATAATTATTTTCAAATTGTTGGAAATATTATTTTCTAGTGAAATTGTAAATATGAAAGATCTCGGATACCTAAATCTTCTCATATTTCTACCCATATTTTAAAAAAAATCATGTAATAATAATGATTATGTACCTCAATTTTTTTAGTTCACATTGTTGGACCCAAAAATTGGGTAGAAAAGTCACTTTTCATTATTATCTTGCATTTATATTTTGTTCGACCTTATTAACATGTCATACGATGGCCTCTTAATGAAAATGGAATATCCATATCTGAAGTAAGGATCTATCTAGAATTAAAATGTTTCATTTCTGTTTTCTTATTTTTATTTCCTCTAATAGTATTATGTAAGGGTAGTAGTCTTAAATAAATCCTTGATATATCATTTTAACTTATTCTTGAAATGATTTTACATTTCTACCTCATGAGAATATAGGTTATGTAAATGGTATTTTACTCTACATATTTTCAATATTTCAATTAATATTTTTAATTATTGATTTATTTTCCCATCAATCTCTCATTCTTTGTAATGTTTTCATTCCATATTTAAAACCAGAAATTTAGGTTGACCCTTAATTTTTTCTTTATGAATATGTTTGGATAATAATAATTCATCTCATGATGGATAGGGTATTTTATATTTTAAATTATCTTTCCTCTCTGGATCTTTATTTCATGATCTTTCAACTCTCTCATCTATGATTCCTTATTACATAAAGTGGTGAAGCACGTTTTTTACATTTATTATTTTCAAAATCCTTGTCCATTTATTTTTTAAATAAATTTTTACATTTATTATTTATTTGAAATCATATTATTCATACTTATACTTTACTCTTTAATTTTTGAAATTATTTTAGCAGCTATGAAAATATATTATTTTCATTTCAATAATGTTCTTTCCCCATATTTTATTTATAATAAGAAAAAATTAGAACACATTTTTAATGTATAATGGGAGAAGCATGAAAAAGGGAAAATTATTGAATATATGAGTATATCTTATAATTGGTATAATTTTTTACATAGGATAAAAAAGTTTCATTGTTTCTAAATGGGTGACTTATTTATGGTTTAACGTGTCATTTTTATTTATTAATCATACTATATATCACATTAAATATATCTTAATTACCTTTTTATATGATAAACTATGGATTTACTCCTGATATATCATTTTATATTAAGTGTTTACAATCATCCAAAAGGAATATATTGTTGTACCTCTATCTCTATCATGATTTTGTCATGATAAAAAAATCTTCAATGTACATAGTGTTTTCATTTAGGTTATTCAATTATATGAAAATTTCATTGTAATTAAGGTTCATTTTGGAAGAAATCAAAATATATTTTGGAAGGACAATTAAGATTTAGTTAAATGTTATCGTATTAGTTAATCTCATAGAGTGAAGTTACCAAATCAAATAGAGGAAAATAAATAAGTTCATATGGACATGGTTATGATTTTGAAACATTAGCCAGCACCAAACAACAGGTGACATGTAGAAAAAAACCACTCAAGCAATATGAGTCAGCCTGTTATCTGATCGAAGGGAAATGAACAACCTGTGAAAGTTCCAAATGTTTTAGTTATACTAGATAGACATTTTCCATTATGTTGTGTATAATAGATATCATGTGTTTAAATTATTGAATAAATGATCCCCCATGTATTACACCAGCTACATGGTGGAATCGAATTAGATACCCTCTTCAATTCGAACAAAAAGTCCAAGTTTTGATTTTTAGTAGACCCCAAAACTTCTTATTGGCGTTTGACGATTCATAACGAGAACCAAATATTCTATGAAAATAAATAGGTTTTGGAGACTATAAATAGATTCCCTTGGATTCTCGGTAGATCTATAATATTATATTTGTAAAACACTGTTCTAAAATCTATTCAAGTGATGTGTCAATGAAACTTATCATCAATCTCAATGTGTCCAATCTATTTCAAATTTATAATATAAATATATTTTTTTATTAAAAATTTCACATATATCTCAGTAATAAAATTATAATATATTTCTTGAGTGAAAAGGGAGAATATTTGTAATGTATTTTCACTAATAAAATTAATCTTCTTATCATTTTATTCTAGATAAGTTTTCTTGCAAAACCCATTGAAATAAATGGGGGGTCGGTTCTCACAACCACAAAATTAGGGATCTTCATATATTATTGATTAAAACCATATAATTATGGTCGATGTATTTATTTATATAACCACTCAAAAGAATGTGAAGATTTTTTATCATGATCTCCATTAAAATCATGATAGAAATACAAAAACATCACAACCTGAGGGGAGGATACATATGGGCTAAAATAGATACATTAATGAACTCCTTTATCAAATCTATTTATATCCATATTCATTCCTTTTCAATTTTTATATTCATAATTCATTAATCAAATTACCTCACTATGCAATTATTATATCACCATGCTTAAATAATCAATGTTATCAGGTAATTTGATTATGTTGTTTTTTTATTCAATACACTTAATTAATTGGATTCTAATTAACCTTTTCTATATTCTGATGTACATACCATATAAAATACATATATATACTAATTATATTTATATTTAATTTATGGGTTTTTAAGTCATTAATCATTTAATTCTCACAGTGCTTACTCATGTTGTCAGGAACTAACCCAGTTCTAGACCAAACCGATCGCCCGATCCATCCCATGACATCCCTAAGCCACATTCCCAATCACCCTTGGGTGGAAAAAGCACCAAGGGTATGAATGAGGGATAATGAGAATTATTTCACCTAGTTTAAAAAAACTAAATTATTATAAAGTTCAATGAGTAACCTAATGTAAATAAAATAACCAATAAGAGCGACGCGACCTAAAATTACAATACAACCAAATTATAGCGACCAGACCCCAGTAAACCAAAATTGGTTTCATGATATCATTACATTGGTATAAGATATAAGGGAACATATCCTGAAGGATTGAATAGTTTATTAGACTTGGAAAACTACATACATTCAAGAGTTTTACATTAAATTTACAATATAATTTTTTTGAGAATAACATTATTCCATCTAGCATAACCATGAATATCCATCATTGTAAACTTCATGGAATATGGGGGAGTGGAAAAATATGGGTAAGCTAAAATGCTGTGTAAGGTTTAAGTATAGTGTATGAAATAATTAATCAACGACAAAAATCAATATGTACAAGTAAATAATTGAGAAAACATTCCATTTAATGAATAACTGAGATGTTAATAAATAATTTGTAAAGGAATATTACTGAAAAACAATCCAGTTAAATGAATGTATATGGAATAATCAATATACAAAGTTAAATAACTAAAAACTCTTCCATGTAATCAATAAATAGATAATTAAATGAATATATATATTTTTTCATATTGAAAATATCATGGATAAGAATCATATAATTTTTAATGTATGAAATGCTTAAATATTGGATGTTATGTCTAAGGCCCATGGAAACCTATACCATCAAGACCTTTCACAAAAAGAGTTTACAACTATAGGTATACACCCATTTAATTAGCCAAATTTATTTTTCTAACGAGACATGTTGATGCATCAGGAGGCCATGTAATGTTTGGGCCCACTCGTCACTACCGGTCCAAACAATTCCTTATATATAAAATAATTGAATTAGTATATAAACAATGTGGATTCTGAAAAATATATGTATATTGAGTAACGAATATAGACATTTCAATATTTAATAGACAATAAAATCTCATTCAAAGTAAACACTTTGTGTAAAAATGGTATACAATTTAGGAAATAATCATATAGATGATAAATAATGTGATTATATATGAGAAATTTAATGTTCAATGTACATTTTAAAGTTAATTACTAAAGGGGAAGTTAATTACCATGAAACTAATTCAATGAAGTGAATTTTAATACAATCCTTTGTCATAATAATCATAATCTATCCAAGGAAAGAATAATTAGACTACGAATTTGATGTATGCCCATTAATTTAATAATAATGTTTTATTTTCATTAATGAATATAATTACAAAGAAATTAATATTTAAAAAATCATTTGGGGGATTACCTTTTTTTTGAAAATATTTTTTTAATCACTTCAAAATAAATATTCTAGAATAATATATTCCTAAAATTTAAAATAAATCATCAACTAAATTATGGAGTGTAATTCCATACATGGTAAAAAATAACAGTCACAATTCCATAGTAAAATGTTAGAAATGTTCATTGATATGAAATTAGAAAGAAAATTCATTCCAAACAAACTTATAAAAAAATGGGGAAAATTAATTTTTTGTAAATAATTTTCAATACTATAAAGAAAAAAATTAAAATCATTTCTATAAAACATTTTTTTTCAATAAAACTGATTTCTGTCTAAAGAGATAAATGAAGTTGGATTTTTTTAATTAATTTTCTCAATATTTTTAGTACCCAAGAGTGGTAAAATGGTAAAATGGTAATATAAATATAAATTTATTTTAAATAAATATTTGAGAATAAATGTAATGTTTTATTAATTAATGATAATATTATTTTATTTAATGTAAATTCATGAAAAAACTATCTGGATTTTAATGAGATTGTGTAATAATCCCTTAAAAAGTTCCTAAAATTGATGTGAGAATGCAAAAAATAATCGATTATGTGTATCAGTTTTACATACAAAAAAAAGTGTAAATACAACATAAGATAATAAAAATATATCATACTCATAATGTTATAATATTTACAAAAATGAGAATGTAATAAAACCCAATGGAAAGAAATTGAGTTATGAAAATCTATACCAGTTGTTAACTTTTAATTGAAATACCCTGAGGTGAAATAATTAAAATTAAAACCTAAAATACCATGAAAATTTAATTATTCATTATTTTACATTTCAATGGTATATCTATAATCATTATAGAATTAGTTAGGTGTATAACATTATAATATGCCTTAGTGAAATGAAGTTGAGATGAAATCACTTACCTTACGCTCCCTTTTGGTTGAACATCAATTAAAATCATGTATAATGGTTTTAAGCATGTAATTAATTTATATAAAAACCATATTAAAAATTATAATATCATATATTATCCTTTTAGAACATATTATCTCCCAATTTTTAATATTATTTTTTTATTTTCATTGTTCCATGTGTAAATTGGCTTATTTTTCAAGTATGTTTTGACTTGTTATTTATTTATTATCTTACTTAGATCGTGATTTAATTATCATGATAATTTAATACCTGATTTAATAATATAATATATTTAGAATATATTTATTTATATTAATCAATAAATTTTTTATAGGAAATAAAATACACCATTCATGGAGACAGTAGGCAGTATGTACGCATGAACAATGTTTCCGTTTTGTTATCATATTGAAATAATGAAAAGAATATGATATATATATGTTATCCTTAAATTATTATTATTATGTACAACTTATCACATATTTTTATTAAAACTATCCTAAATTCATTTTATGTAAAGCATAAATGAATCGCATCGCTTCATGAGGTGGTAGTTTGTTGTACGTACTAACAATGTTATCGTATTCCTACAAAATTGATGGAATAATGTTATATATTGATTAATAATTATCAAAGAATAAACACATCATAAATATAATATATAAATACATTGTTTATTAATATTCCCATATTTCATAGGTGGTAATGGAAAAAATCAATGACATCAATTCTTGAGCAGGTTGTCACCGTACACACGAATGATGATTTTGTAACCCATTTGATGAAAGTGTGTATGTTATTTTAGTTATTACCATTAACATAAAAACATATAATAATATTTATCATACATTGGTTATTATATTACTATAATATAAGAAAATTTTAATGATGGAGATATACAAATAAAATAAAAATGATATGTTAAAATAATTACTTATTCTTCTGGTCTCCTCCTTAGGTATTCAATAATGTATTAAGATAGATTTATGCAAATGATATGGACTATATAATGTGGGGAATAAAGATTGAGTGTTATTTGGTCTGGGATTGGATGAACCAATCTAGTTTTAGAGGTGTGGAGAAGAGGGGAGGGATGGCCTTTTATAAGTGTGGTGAGTGGCAAACTTGTAAATTGGTGGAGGAGGGAATTTCACCCAGGGTTTTCCCATGTAAAGTGGATCAAATAATGAAAACAACATGATAATATAAGGGATAGGGACAAAATGTATCCATATATTGGGTTTTTAAGATGTTTCTAGGTTATTCGGTCCATGAAATTTATTGTTCAGTCCCTTGGTAAACTCATTTGTCTTTTAGTCATTATAATTAGTTTTTTCTACTTTCACTAATAATTTTGGTCAAAATTTAATTTGATAATTTTATAAATTATAAATTATGTTGATTATATATAGGAAATAAATTCATTACAATTTAAAAAAAATTATGTGGAAAATAATATTTTAAAATTAATCCCACGGATGGGACGAGAAAGTGGGTTTTTAATGTGAAAGTGTTCAAAAAATTACCAAGTTTTTATATCTAAATTTAATATAAAAATTATTCAAATAAAATGAAATGGATTAATGTACATATTATTTATATATTTTTACTTTAATAAAAACATAAAATATAATTTTATATTATTAATTATTAATAAGAAATGTCGGTTTTCAATTAAAATTTAGTAGTTATCACTATTCATCAAAAAAATGAAAATTCTCATAAAAATAAAAAACTTCAACCTAATAAAATTTTGATATTACAATTTAACAAATGAATTTTAATTTTTAAAATAAAAGTTATAAAGGATTCATACTTTTTTTAAATACCAGTTCTCCATTAAAATGAGGCAAAACAGCTTTAAGAAAGGAACATCATTTTATAGGTAATATTAAATTTTTTGTTATCTTATGCATATTAAATATATAGGATGAATGTAAAAACAATTTATTAAATATATAATATATAAATTTAATTAAAATAATTCATAGATATTAATTTATTAAATTTATTAGGATAAAATTTCTTTTGAACATAAATATTGTTTTTTTATAAAAACATCTTTTTTATATTCAATTAGTTTTTATATTAAATTATAATTAATTAGTAACCAATTAATTCAACCACATATTTTCATATGTTAATTAATCCTATTTATAATATATTATTTAATATCTAGGAGAAAAAAATCATGTCAAATAATAATAATCATAATAATAGTATTTTGATATTTTCTAAACCAGATCCTGCATGTAGTGTGATCTATTAAAAAATATCAAAGTTGCATGTAAAGAATGATAACTCATTATTTCATGAATTAAAATAAATAGAATATATTTAATCTATTAAATCAATTAAATATAGTAAATATATCATAAATTACTGGTACGTTATATTAATTTATATTCACGGTGATTAATTTCATTCACGCTATCGAATATGATGTTAATATTTTAATATTTCATGACATTACATTATCCAGACCCCAAATAAATTTCATCCTTATAGTTTAAGAATGATCCATTTAAGAAAAGGGTTTGAAATTTTTGAAATACAAATGTTAAAAAAACACACATTGTAAAAGGGTTAATAAGTTATCCCTTTTAGAAGATAAAATGGTAAGTAAAAAGGTCATGCGGAATAATATATAACTCATTTTATAAGTTGAGAACAATTGGTGGGGAGTGATTACATGGGCATAGAGGAAAAATGTAAATATTTATAGAGAGTGATTGATGTCATTTTCCAAAAACAAATCAATGATTAGTGGCATATTGAGGGACTCAAATCCATAAATCTGTAATGATTTAATAGACCATCAGTTCAATAAAAATGATGGTATTAGGATAACATTTTTTGTTTTGACACCCATTTTTCTCATGTTGAGAAATTATATCACTCTCTATGAAAATAAGTAAATATACTTACTTGGAACATGTGAATTTTTAAGAATAATTTCATCTTTTGGTTATGGTTAAATCAATTTAGAATTCATCCCTCACTCCAAAAAAAATTACTTTAATGACTTATTACCTTTTAACAAATAATATGATCCATAAAAGAGTAAAAACATATCCCTACTATCATTACTAAAACCAAAATGGTTGTAAAAAGTTGTCCAACAAGCCATGAAGTTCAACTTAATACCCTCCATAAATAGTTAACCATAAAGCTTGTCTAAAATATAACTGTCTAAATTCCCAAACAAGATGAAATGTCATTTATTCTTCATGTACCAAAAATTTCATTTCCTATATCATGTATTTTCTCAAAACGTGATAATAATATGAATTTACATAAAACATTATTGAACACATTCATTCAACCTTATTCCTTCGGTAAATTATATGTTATTCGATATATTCTTTAATGGAAAAAATGTTGTAAACTCATCAATGATGGGTGAAACTGCATTGTTAACAAATCATTCAGCAAGTCCAAGGTATTAAATAATATCCAATTCACTTTATCCATATCAATAATCTCTTTATCCAGCCCTCATTTTATCAATATTCAGGACATATTACCATTTTTCTTCCCTTCATCCATGTGTTTTCAAAAAAACCAACATGCTACTGAATCACTATTCTTATTACCATTTAATTCAAAATTTCAAATCCTTTAAGAAATAATACTACAGTGCAATGATTATATATTTCATAATTGTTATGATGAGAATATCAAAAAAAAAATACTTTTAAAAAATATTTCATGGACACAAATACACAATATTATTAATCATTCCACTTCATTGCTATCAATTTCATAATTTAGACTTGATCCCTTATCATATTCTAAGGTTTATTCCCTTGTATAATGGTGTAATAATTTTGGTAGTTCCTCATATAATTATAGTTAAAGAACATAATAACAATGTTTTATTTCCCCGTTTGCATTCTCATACTAGTGACTATTTTACCCACACAGTGTCTCAATACGTTAAAGAATTTCCTTGGGTGATTCATTACACATTTATCACATGTCATATAATTCTTCTTCAACTTATTCAAAATTTATTCTAATATTTTGTCTACCATTATATTATTCTTCTTATTCCATTTGAATCCGTAAGTATTGGTGAATTAATTATCTATCATGACATCACATAAATCTATTCCATCATTGGAACAAATAGTTTGAGAAATTGTCACCCTTCAGAGACATGGATTATGAAATAAAAATATGTAATCAATCTTTAATTCCATGTTCAAT
The DNA here is from genome assembly GCA_963277665.1 of Viscum album. NCBI lineage: Eukaryota > Viridiplantae > Streptophyta > Magnoliopsida > Santalales > Viscaceae > Viscum > Viscum album. The sequence goes on along the minus strand of OY728162.1, from coordinate 1,061,731,292 downwards.
TTATAATATTTAGACATCCTACTAGTTCTTTAAAGGTATCTTCATAATCTGCAACATATTATTCTTCCTTTTTATTTAAACTATGTAACCATCTCTTCATCATAGTTTTCTGATAATAAAATAAATATTTTCAAAAATGTATCCTTAAAATATTTCAATTCCATGAGTTATATTTCATATTCATCCCGGGTATTTATGCCCAAAAACCACCTTTGGTCAACATTAGCATTGAAAAAATATAATGAAATAGTAACCTTTTCCTTTTCCACCACATCCAAATACCATAAATATTTCCTCTAATGACTTAATTAATTACCCAAATACCATTGGATTAGTAGTCCCACTAAACGATGGGAGCCTCTATCATATAAAGTTATTCAGAATTGAAGAATCTCACTATGGATTGGGTTTCTCCATCCTGGCAAGGTTAATTTTCATAACCTGATTAAACTTACCTAATATATCTATAATTTTCTCAGTTCCAAACCAATCTATATCATCATTCTCAATAGGTAAACCTCTACATTGGCTACATGTATTAACACTATTCATCCTTCTATGACCTATTTCATATAAATGTCATACACGACATTAGATCATAGCATTTTGTAACAAAATTCTTAATACCAAAACTAGGTAAATACGTATCTTAAATAGTAAAATTTATTCATAAATATACTCATATTAATTAATATGGTTTATTTGCGATGTTCATATACACATATCCGATAAATTTTTCATATGGTTATGTTCCATAATCTATGTTATCATAAATCTAGTTCTCCAGGGTTTTACTAAACTTCATTTCATACCAACTATAGTGACCTCAACCTAGTAATCCTAGAGTGATTTATTTCAGTCATTATATAGGAATAATATAAAAATAATGGAATATCGAAGGACTGAATAGTTTAGTTGTACTATTAAACTAGATGCATATATGATTTTTTTTACTTTACATTCGTATTCAAAAATTACAATATAATTTTTTAGGAGAATAACTTTATTCTGGGGTAGGTTTGTATATAATATGAGAATATAAATAACTAAAAACACATTCCATTTCAATAACTGGATAAGTTATAATCAATATGTCTAGGTAAATAACTAAAAAACAAACAATTTAATCAATAAACTACGAATGGAATGCATCCATATTTTTTTCATGGTGAAAATATCATGAAAAATAATAACTAAATTATTATTGAATGAAATGATTAAATATTGGAAGTCATGTCTCAGGAAACATGAAAACCAGCACCATCATGTCCTTTCATAAGATTGATTAAAACAACATGTATAAACCCATTTAATTTTTCCAAATGATTTCTCGGATGAGACATATCATTTCATTGAGGGTCTATATAGATTCATTCCCCCACCCTTAACTTCCAGTCCAAATATTTCCTCATATATTGAATAATATATTTAATTGATAAATTACATACCTCATCAAATATATATATTAACTAAATAATGCAGAACTATAGAAATTTAAATGAAAATAAAATAACCTTCAATGTAAACACCATATGTAAAAAATGAATAATTTTTAGGTAATAATTATATCCATGAAAAATAATGTGCATATTTAGGGGAATGTTAATTCTCAATGGTCACCAGAGAGTTAATAACTCGAAGGGATGTTAATGAATGTGAAATTGATTCAAGGAAGTAAATTTCAATACCATCATTGGTAGAAATATTCATAAACCATATAGAGGATCAATAAGGATGGTATTAATATGATATATACCAATTCAAGTATGAATAAGGGTTGTTTTCATTGATGAATGGAATTACTATAAAAATATCATTAAAAATATTATTGTGGAAAGATTAATTTTCTTTTTGAAAAATATTTTGAAAATAATATTCATTGAAAATTTATTTTAATATAATTTTATTTATTCATATATTATCATAATTTTAGAGAAATTTTCAAATAAATGATAATAGGTAAATCTATACAAGGAAAAAGCAACATTCAGTTTTCATTATAAAAAGATAGAAAAGTGCACTATTCCTAAAGTGATAAATAGATTTTTTGGAAAAAAAATTAAAACAAAAAAAATCCGTAAAAATAACTTTTAATAAATAATTTTCAAATGTTGAAAAAAAGTTTGTTGGTTTTTTTTAGAAAATGTGGTTTTTTTATGGAAGAATATTTCTGACTGAAAGACAAATGAAGGCATATTTTATTAAAAGAGAATCTTAACAATTTAAACAACAAAAGGGTAAACAATTTATACTATAACATGAAAAATATCATGAACAAAAAATATTAGAAGGAAATTAAGTGGTTTGTTAAATAATTATTATATAAAATACATTAATTTATATTCAATAATAAGAAATTTCGATTAGAATTATATTGTGAAATAAACCCTTAAAAAGATCATAATGTTGAAGTTAGAATCAACTAATGAATCAAATATGTGTATCAAAATTAAATTTACATACAAAAGAATCAATATAACATATTATAAAAAAAATTCATATATGAAATTAATCATATAATATTCAGGACTTCAATGAATTAATATATCCCAATGAATAAAAATTGAGTTTAGAAAATCTTTTTCGCATGGTACTTTTTATTCAAATCCTCATAGATTAGATAATTCGAATTGAAACTTGAAACATATTTAATAACTAATTATTCATGATATTAAATGTAAATTGGAATTATATACACCACATAAAATTAATTAGTTTCATAACATTATAGTATGCCTCATGAAAATTAAATTGACATGAAATCACTTACCTTACACTTCCTTTTGGTTGAAATCCGATTAAACTCGGGTATAATGGTTTTAGTCATGTTATAAAATTTTATAAGAACACCATTAGTATATTTAATAACATATATTATCCTTTTTTAATAACTTCTCACAATTTTTTGAATAACCATTCATTATTTCCGTTGTTTAAGGTGTTAATTTCCTTGTTTTTCAAGCATGTTATGAATTGTTATGTTTTGTTTCATCTTATGTAGATCATGATTTTTTCATTTAAATAAAGTTAAACATGATTTATGTATCATATAAATTTATTATATATGTATTTATAGAAATCTTTTAAATCTTGTGATAGGAAATTAAATATACTATTCATTGAGATGGTATGTAGTACCTACGCATGAACATAGTTTCCATTTTCATGTTCAATTAAAAGAAAGAAAAGTAATATATATATATATATATATATTATCATCTTATTATAATTAAAATTGGATATATAGCACATATATTTAGTAAAACCATACTTAATACATTCCACATATATCATGAATGAATCAGATCGCTTTGTGAGGCGGTAGTCCTCCGTACACACGAATGGCGTTATCACATTCCTATAAAAAGGAAACCAATAAGGTATGTATTATATAATAATTATAGAAGAATAAATACATCATAAATATAAAATATAAATTTTATTTCTATCATTATTCCCAATCATGATAGGTGTTAACAGAAAAACGAATGACATCGATTCACGAGGTGGTAGTCCGTCGTACACAGGAATGATGATTTTGTATCCCTTTTGATGGAAGTGTGTTTCTTAGGTTATACCTATAACATAACAACATAAAATTATATTTAACATATTTATTTTATTATAAAATCATGATATAATAATAATTCAAGGAAGATGAGATGTAAATAAAATATAAATTCTTTTAATGAATAATTACATCTTCTTTGGGTATCCCCTATAGGATTTCCCTAATTCCATCATAAAATTTTTTTATGCATAATATATGTCTTCTAGGATTAAGGGAAATAATATTTGGAATTTCTTTGTTAGTTTTTGGATGAAAATAAGTTTTTTCTGATAGTTATGAAGAAGTGGGATATGGGGATTTCTTTTATAAGAGGAGTGAGTGGAAAACTTATAAAATTTTGAAAGAGAGAGTTGTGAAAAGAACATCCATGAAAAGTGGACTTAATAATGGTTCAAAATATATCCTAGAAGGGATAAGTATGAATCAGATCCATAAAATGGCTTTTAAAGAGGTTTTAATAATATTATCCCTATATATTTAATGATTAGCCCTTGGTAAAATCAATTTTCTCTTCATCATTGTAATTAATTTTAACAGCTTTCACTAATAATTTCCATCATAAATTAATTTTAACTTATTAGAAATTATAAATTATTTGGATTAAAATTATATATTCCATTTTTCCAAATTCAAATCACATAAATAGAAACAATTAATTTAAAATTAATCACGAATATAGGACAGGAATGAGGGTTTTTAAAGTAAAAATGCACAAAAGGTTACTAAGTTTCTATATTTAAATTAAAAATAATATTTTTTATATTCAACTAAATTGAATTAATAAATTTATTATTTATCTAATTTTTCTTTAAACCCAATTTAAATTAAAATTTAACATTATAAATTACTTTCATGAAAAGTTCATATAAAATTAAAATTCAGTATTTTCACTATACATTAAAAAAGGAAACTTCTCATAAAAACTACAAGAATTCACCTTATGATTATTTTGGAATTAGGCTTTAAAAAATGTATTTTATATTATAAAAAATACATATAATTTTTATTCAAATTTTTTAAAACAATTCTTCATTAAAAGGAAAAAAACCACCTTTAGAAAAAAAAATCATATTAAACATAAAAAAAATAGTTTTTTACTTATGAATATAAAATATAATGGATGAATGTCAAAAAAAATTGATTGAATATATAATATATAAAAATAATTAATATTATTCACTAATAGTAATTAAGTTAATTTATTTTCATGAAATGCCTTTGGTGCCTAAAAATATTTTCATTATATTTTATTGGTTCTTATATTCATTTCTAATTAACTGGTAACCATTGAATTCAACCATATATTTTTATAAGTTAGTAAAAAATAGTTATAACTACTAATTTAATGACTAGTAGATGACTATCATATAAAATATTTTTGTTAATAGTATATTGTTCATTGATAAAACTCAGTCTTGAAAGTATCACAAGCTATCTAAGAACTTACAGTTGTGTATAATGCAAGCTAGCTCATTATTGCATGAATTGAAATCTATTGATTAGATTGAATTTATTTAAAATAGTAAATATATCATAATGTATTAGGATGTTATATTCATTTCTAATCTTGGTGTTGCATGTCATACATGCTATTGGATATGATGTTCATATTTTAAAATTTCGAGGTGTCACAAAAACTAAACATGATAACCAAAATAATATTCATATGAACTCATTGGTCACCCACCAAACCCAATGACAAAAATTTCACCACAATTATCAAAACCAAACTATAACTTATACATGAAGCTATAAATAATAATAAGAGTATAGGTATTAGTAATAAAACTCAATAGGCATTCCTAAATAAACTATTCCCAATTTTTTCATTTAAATAAAAGGTTCATTTATCACTATTTTAAAATAATGTACATAAATTTAGGGATTTTTCTAATAATATATTTTATAATAAATCTTAGTCCACTTCTCTCTTCAATTTAAATAATGGTTATTCAATAATGGTAAGGCCTATATATTTTAGAGAGAGATAAGGAACGAAATTTTTAAAAAGGAAGGGAAGGGATTGTGAAAAATGTTTCTGAAATATTTTTCTGAATGAAATTAAAAAAAATCATATTTAATCATAATAAACCTCACAAAAAATTATCAGCTGCAATTATAGGATAACAAGTGAAATGAAAACCAATTCACAAGGTATCAAACCATATAAGGAACCTATATTATCCACCATAGATAAATAAGTGTTGGGGAACATGCGAATACCTAAGAGATTTGGGGGGAAATCTAGAACATACTATTCCAAATCCATCGTATCAGTATTCCTGATGCAATCAAACATTCCTCATGCTCAATCATACCATATATGGAATAATTTATAAGCATAATAACAAATTAAATAAAATCAAGACTAAGGGCCACTCGACATAGTTTAATCCTAAACTAGTGTTATAACCCTTCTCTTTATTTCACACATAAACATAGTTTTTTACGTAAAATATTATCTTGATAAAACATTAAATATCGAGAGGTATAGTGTCTTTGTGGATTAGGAACATTAAATAACAACTTAAAACAATAAATACACATATTTATTGAAAACTCATTTTACATAACCACACACATTCCTTCGTACTTGGCATTTTATTGGATAACCTGAAGAAGTGCATAAAATATTGTAAGATATAAAGCCTCACGAGGTAGTAAAAAAACATGAATATTATATTACATGTTAGTAAATAGTCATATCAATCTATCATTATAGAAACATTAATATAAAGGCAAGATATATCATGATTATCATAAGATGGAAATGTGTAAAAAAAAATTAACATGTTATTAACATGTGTCAAGGATCATTGCACATGTAGAATGAGTAAACCATCATTTCACATTAATTATAATGGGTAAATCCTCATTAAACATGATGTATCATGATAATATTCTTTATCCAATGTATTGGAGCTCAATCAGGGCGCACCCTTCTTAATCATTTCATTTCATGCATAAGTGTTCCACATAGATCACAAACGTAGATTCATTAAATATAATAATTTATTCCATGATAAAAGAATGTGGAATTAATACATGAAATTATACAATAAATATTTAATTTCAAATAATTTTGAATACCCATTATAAATAAATGTTCTTGGTCTTCATTACACAATGACTTTTGCTTGGAAAATCATGGTACAATTTCGGCAGCAAAACGGTGTGACATAAGAGTTCATAAAAATGGTTTATGAGAGATAAAGGGTTATATAAATATATTTACATAATATGTACTGTAATGGGTTCATATATATTTATTTCCCAACATATGATATGGAATTTATATGCATAATATAAAAGAAGTGTGTGAATGTAAATGAGCAGAGAGAAATTCCTTACGAAATCCCTGCATGGTAACGGGTGTACATGGGATGAATTAATGAGAGTGGAATAGGTATATCATAATTAAAACATAATTTGAGATATATTGAGTGGTTATAAATAATACCCCAACATTTTTAAATGAATATAAAAATGTACAACAACATAAATAAATTTTGAGAAAAAATTAGAATGGAATAAATACCATACTTGGAAGTGTGATCCAAAAGGATTGGGAGGGGATTGAGGGAGACTTCTTAGAAGCTTGGGGTGTCTTTGGAGTATTTTAGAGAGATGGCCTATGGTAGGGACTTGATAAAAGGGTTTTTTGGGAAGAGAATTCGGATCTTGGGTGGGTTTATATAGAAAAAGAGAGGGAATTCTTGAATATTTAGGTTTTGGATACTACACATTACACCAATCAAAACCACAAACCATCCAATGGTTTTTTCCCGTGGTTCTTTAAAAAAGGGATTGTAATTAATTATTTTATAAGGAAAATAGACGAACTCATTAAAATATTATTCTTTCTTATGTGGAGGTGAGTTATACTCTCAATAAAATAATTTTAAAAAGTTGAAATTTTTTATAAGTCTTGGAGGGTCCACTAATGATTTTTAAAATAAATCTAAAAACCATAAATCTAATTATTCTAAAAATAAAATATATATTGGCTGAATTTCCCATTTATAGTATTTTATTACATCACTATTGGGTCATTATGATGTCATAAAACACATTATATATTTAAATGACATTTAATTTTTACTTAAAAATTTTATTGTCTTAGAAAATTATGAAAAATTCACACTTGGATATTTCCAACATCCTGATTCAAAAAAATAATATTCATTTTATCTAAATAATTTTCTAAATATTAAAATCTTTAATTTTAAAATAAAAAATGATATATATCGAAAATTCATGGGTTTTGACAAAAACAGCTTTCATACCTTAATAGAAATTATAATAGTATTCTTAAAAATTATATGACAATTTATATTTAATAAAAAGGAATTTAGTAATAATATTTAATAAAATATTATTTAATTAAAAAATCAATTAATTCATCAAAATAGTATTCTTAATTCAATATTAACTAAAAATATTATTTGTGCTTTAAAAACCTTTAACAAAATGAATGTATATTTTTTATACAAAAATAAATCACACAATCATGGTGCTAGGTTGTTTTTACATGTAGAATTATAGCACCTGTATAAGACCTAAGGGTATGGTGTGCGATGGTGACATATTCTTGGGGTGTATCAGATAACATTTCTCGGGTGGTAATCTCTATCAACTTCAAAATCCCCCATAGGCAGTTCTATCCAAGATTAATGTTTTGAAGCTCATCTTGGTTTTGGTCATGAGAGAAGCACAGTGATGCCACCTCTTTTTATAGCTCTGAAAAATGGGTTTCATACAGAGAAATTATACTAGATGATTCAATCACTTCATTTTTATTAATAATTTAATTTGTTAAATCCCTATATTTATATTAATCATGTGGTCGTTGATCAAAGTCTATATTAGAAATGGTAACAATTCTTAATGGTATTTTAAAATAAAAAAACATAAAACCAATGGAGTGCATATTTTATATAACCATTTTAGGTAATAAGATGTTTAATTAGATCAAGAAGAATTTTCATTAATAAAATTTTGGGTCGTTACAATCTTGCACCCATAAGAAATTTCACCCTTGAAATTTCCTTTTCCTACATTAAAACAGATGTCGGAAACTATGCTTCATCACTTCCTCGAATTCCCTTGTTTCCTCTTCAAACGTTGGTTTTTCCACAACACCTTGATGAGGGGAATTATATTATTTCATAGAACTTTTAACCTACCATCGAATATCATCATCATATTCTCTTCATAAAAGAGGTAATTCTCTAATGGTACCACATATGGATTTAGTACATGCAATGGGTGAGGTATGTACATCCGTAAAAGTGATACATGGAATACATCATGTACATGAGATAGGTTTGGTGGGAATTATAGTATATAGGCCACTTCTCTAATGCGATCAAAGATCTCAAAAGGGCTGATGAACCTTGGAATATGATTTCCCTTCTTCTAGGATCTCATAACTCTTTTCCAAGGTGATATTTGGGGGATTACCATGTCTCCGATATCAAACTGCAGGACTTGATGAGGATTATCATAATAGCTCTTTTGTCGAATCTGAGCATCTTTAAGGTTATTATAGATGTTCATAACCATCTCCACCATTTCTTCTACCATTTCTGGACCTAGAGGTTTTTTCTCTCCAACTTCATCCCAACATGCCGTTCTCCTACACCTGTTCCCATAAATGGCATCAAAAGGATCCATTTGGATGCTTGAGTGGAAACTTTTATTGAATGATATCTCAAACAAAAGAATATGTTGATAACAACCTCCTTTTAGGTCCATTGAGAATACACCCAACTTTTCCACAAGTTTTTGGATACTCCGCTCATATTGGCCTTCACTTTGGGGATGATTAGCCATACTGATGTTCATCTTTGTATTCAGAGAACATTGAATACAATCCTAGAACATAGTGGTGAATCTTGGATCATTATCAGATACAATAGATAGTGGTGCTCCATGCAGCCTTACCACTTCTCTAATATATATATTTTTTATAGTCAATCCAATGATAAATCCTCTAAAATTGAAATGAAGTCTTTGGTCATTCTAAGATGATCCATAACAATTCTGATATAATTGATTCTATTGGATGTCTTTAGAAGTCTGATGAAAAAGTACATGGTTATGTTCTCCCAATTTAATTGTAGTATGGGTAATGGTTCCATAATCCCCATAGACTTCTGCCTCTCACCCTTAACTTGATGACATACCATTTACTTTTATGTGTACTCAATGATCTCCTTGTTCATGTTATCCCACCAATAATGATCTCAGAGATCTCAATACATCCTTCTGTTTCCTGGGTGAATAGATAAATTCAAACTATGGGCATCATAAAAAATTTCATTATATAATCTATATTTTATGGAATGCATGATCTTGCACAAAATTTCACAATTCCTTATTCATTAACATTGAACTCCGAGTATTTCCATCTTCTAATAGTTTCTACTCTCTTCAGAATTCCCACATATTCATTTCGAGCATCCTTTAACTTTTCCAAAAGATATAGTTTAGTAATAATTTTTGAAAGGATTGACTATGTTCCCCTCTATATGATTCCCATTTCTATCTTAGTCAAATCATAGAAGATTGGATCCTTTTCAATTCTCATCAATGATAGAATCACCAGGTCCTTCCAACTTAGGTAGCATGTTACCCTGTTCTCTTTCCCAGGGTGGTAATGGATTGAGCAGTCATATTATATGATCAGCTCTATCCATCTTCAATAGTTCACATTCTACTCTTTCTGTGTGTATACATACTTGAGGATTTTGTGTTCTGTGTATATTTTAATCTTCTCCAAAAGAGGTAATGTTTCCAAATTCTCAAATAGAATATTTCTGCATCCAACTCCATATCATGTGTTGGATAGTTTTTCTCATGAACAATCAATTTCCTTGAACAATAGGCAATGACCCTATCATTTTGCATCAACACACAAACTAGAACCTTCCTTGAATCATCACTAAGTACCACAAAAGGTTCTCCATGTGTGGGAAGTGTGATCACATGTGTAGCGATAAGCCTCCATTTTAACTCCTTGAAGCTATTTTGGCATTAATTGCTCAAAGAAAATTTACTCATTCCGAGTTCTGTTGGTAAGAGGTTTGGATAATCGTGAGAAATTTCCCACAAATCGGTGATAATATCTCGCTAACCCCAGGAAGCTACAGATATCCATTACTGATGTTGGCCTCATCCATCCATCAATTTCATCTATCTTGGAGGCATCCACAGATATCCCATTTCTTGAGACAATATGACCCAATAATGAGAGTTTATTCAACTAGAACTCACACTTTCTATACATTGCATAGAGCTTCTCCTTTCACAAGGTGTCTAGTATAATTCTTAGATGATCCTCGTTCTCCTCCTTGGTTTTGGATTATATTAGAATATCATCTATAAAGAATACCACTAAATTTTTACGTCAATTATAAAGACTCTATTTATTAATTCGATGAAGATTTTTATAGTATTAGTGAGTGAAAAAGGCTTTAATATGAATTCATAGTGCTTGTATCTTGTACAAAAAGCTGTCTTGGGGATATCCTCTTTCTTCACCCTTACATGATAATATCATGACCACAGATTCACCTTGGAGAAGTATTTTTCTCCATGTAGCTGATTGAACAAGTCATCAATTCATGGAAGAGGATACATATTCTTTATATTGATTTTTTTGAGCTCACGATAATCAATGAAAAGGAGCATTGACCCATCCTTGTTTTTGATGAATAGGGATGGTTCACCCCATAGTGAACCACTTGGGTTTATAAACCCTTTATCTAGATTCAAATGTAATTGTATCTTCATATCCTCAAGATTTACCATAGCTATTCTATATGGAGCCTGGGATATCAGAAAATCCCCAGGTATAAGATCAATCGATAATTCAACATCTTTTGACCATGAATTCTTTAGAAAACACTTCTGCGAATTCCCTCAAAATAGACATGTCTTCATGGATGGTTGTTTCCTTAGAATTAATCATCAGAGGAAGATTTGAATTCTCATAGGGTATTAATATCCACACATGAGATGATGGTGATGAAGATGATTTATCCTCCTACTTGTATTTATACTAACTTGGGGGTCAATTCACCATATAGAGATTGATTTCCCTCTCATGGAAATTTATGTTGGATCTATATAGGGAAAACCAATACATGCCAATAATTCCATCATATTACAATATAGGGATAATGAAGAGTTTCTTCAGGAAGTTAAGTCAAAAAATTATGACTGGGGAGGAGTTATATTCAATGGATGCAATGATTTCTCCATTTACTGTTCTCACCGACATCTTTAATTCCATGATTTGTGGTGGTGTTGCAATTATTCTACTAAAATTTTGGGATATAAAAGAATGTGTAAAATTAGAATAAAAAACTATATTTCCTATTCTTGAAAGAATAAATAACGTACCTATCACCACTTCATTGTCAAGGTTCACATCGATGGTAGTTATGGAAAAATCTCACCCTTACTGCCTTGAGGGTTGTTGGATTCCACCAAAAAACCTTGGAATAGGGCACTAGTTTGCAAAGTTCCCTAATAATTTGTTGTTTAAGCAATGGAAAACTCATTGAGGGTCTAATGGAGCATTTATCTAATTTATCACAACATCGGTTTTTTCTTAGAGGCAGTTAATGGCTTGGATCCCTTCTCTTCTACACCTATATCATTTCCTCATCCACTTTACGTAATTTCTGGGGTGATTCTTTCCACTCCTTTGGGATGTGGGGTGGTGGATTTTATTAGAACCGTTATATTTACCCATAAAACCGGTATAGTTAAACTCCACCTTACACGTATTATCCCCATGATACCCCTGAGATGTTTTATATCTATTTTGACTCTGAGGGCACATCGGACAATTTCCTCATAGCTCTCAAAGTCACGGATCACTAGGGATTTCTATAGGCTATGATTTATCCCACCGAAGAAGTGGTAAACCATGTATTTGGGGGTAAAAATATGTAAGAGGCATATGGTGCAGGCCTTGTGAAGTTTTCCTTGTACGCTCCAATAGATTCATCATCATTTTTCTTGAAGGCACGAAAGTCCCTTTGCATCTTAAGTTAGAGGGTGCGAGGAAAATATTAATCAAAAAATATTTTCTGAAATTTCTCCTTTTCCAACGAATCGATCTCCTCTATAGGCTTAGTATATTTGATCAATGACCACCATTGATTAGCTTCACCCTCCATATGATAAGCATCCAGAATAACCTTCTCTTGTTCGAAACATTGAAGGATGGATAAGATCTTTTCAATGGATTTGATCCATTGTTTGAGAACTAAGGGATTGTATGATCCATTAAAAGTAGGAGGCCTTTGTCTCATGAATCTATCAATCATGATATTTTTCATTCCTAGGGGGGTTAAAATTCCTATTTTCCCATGATTCTATTAAAAAACTGAGTTAACTAAGATATTATAATGACAAAGTTTGCAATTTCTTCTCCCACCAGAATGAGAATTTCATTATAACAGTCATTACATTGATCTTCATATCGGTTGTTAGCCTAAGTCATCCTATTACAGGTCATTAGATGGAATAGAAGTAAATTTAGGGGTAACACATTAATGGAGATCCAAAGACAAAAATGGATGAATTATAAATTACTTTTATTTCATTAACTTATTAATATATAGGCTTCAATCAATGTTATCCATGATATACTTCCCAATATATATATTATTAGGGGAATTTTTTATTCTCTTAATAATGGTAAATACTAAACTTATTAATTTACCAAGTCATATCCCCCAGGAGTGTTGTAACCAAGAGTGTATGAAGGACCGTTATTGTGCACCAGTTCTCATTCGAGTTTAACTCAAAGAGTTGTTTTCAGGTTGACCATTAGATACAACTTTTCCAGAGTCACCTCTACCTACTCGAATCCCAATAATGATGTATTTTCTTGATAATCCACTTAATAAATACTCACAAAAAATTTGTGATGTTTTTATTATACTTAGTCGTATCCCTATGGATTTCACTAGGGTTTTCTAATCCTAATCCCAAAAATAACTAAACCTATCCTCTAATACCAACTATAACAACCCTACTCTTTATTTCACACTTAACATAATTTATTATATAAAATCTTCACTTGATACAACAAGGATGATCAAGATGTCTATTGTATTTAAGGATTAGGAAGATTACATAAAAACTTAAAATATGAAATACACATATTTATTGAAAAATAATTTTACAAGACTACACACATTCCTTCGTACTTAGCATTGCATGGTATAACCTAAGAACATGCATAAAAAAGTTTGATCTATAATGCCTGGTAAGGTAGTAAACAATAAATAATATGAATAATATAGTACATGTTAAGAAATATAATTATCAATGGATCATAAGAGAAACATTAACATAAAGGCATCATATAGGAATATTATCATAATATGGAAATGTGGCAACAACATTTAACATTATATTAGCATGAGACAATGCTCACTGAAAATGGAGTATGAGTAAACCATAATTTCACTTTAAGTATCATGATTAAACCCTCATTTTACTTGAAGTATCATGATACTAGTATTTACCCAATGCATTTGAGCACTATCAGGGTGCACCCTTCTTAATCATTTCATTCCATGCATAAGTGTGCCACATAAATCGTACAACATGGATTCATTAAACATAATATATTATTCCATAATACAGGGATGTGGAATTCAGAAATGAAACTATTTAATCAACAATTAAATTTTCATAAAGTTGAATACCCTTGATAGATAAATGTGCATGGTATTCACTACACAATGACTTTGTCATGTTAAATCGTAGTGTAATTTCGGTAGCATAACCGTGTGACATAAGAGTTTATAAAAATGGTTGATGAGAGTTAAAGGAGAATATTGTCATATTTAGATAAAATAGAATGTAAGGGGTTCATATATATACATGTACCAATATATTTAATGGAATTTATATGCATAATATAAAAGAAGTGTTTGAATGAAAATGGGGAGAGAGAGATTCCTTAAGGAATTTAAGCATGGTAACAGGTGTACATGGAAGGCATTAATGAGAGAAAAAGAGGTCATTCAGCATTAAAAAATATGGAGGGAAGTATGGGAGAAGTTCTAAATCATACCTCAACATTTATTATTGAAAATAAAATGGCATAACCACATAAAGAACTATGGGAAAAAATGCGAAAGGAAGAAATCTATTACTATTAAGTATGATCCAAAAGGGTTGGGAGGGGCTTGATATAGGCTTAATGGGAGATTAGGGTACCTTGGGTGGATTTTATAGAATGGTGGGACGGTAGAGATGTTCTACAAGGGTTTTGAGTGAAGGGAAGTCGGAGCTTGGGTGGATTTATATCAGAAAAGAGATATAATTCTTTAATAATTAGGTTTTGGACACAACACATTAAACTAATCAAAACCACAAACCACCCCATGGGTTCTTCCAGGGATTTTTTATTAAGGGAGGTAGAAAACATTATTTTATAAGCTTAATGGAAAAACTTTTTAATATATTAGTCCTGCTTATGTGGAGGTGAGCCACACTCTCAAGGAAATCATTTTTAAAAGTGAAAAAGTTTTATAACTCTTGGAGGGTCCAATAAAGCTTTGTAAAATAAATCCAAAAAACTTAAAATCACTTTATTTTGAATTGAAAACATATATAAGCCGAAAATCAAAATTATAGTATTTTATTACATCATTATGGGGTCATAATGATGTCATAAAACAAATTATATATTTAAAACCTATTTAATTTTTATCCAAAAATTAGAGTATATAAGAAATTTTTAAAAAAATCACCATTGGATAATTTCAACAGCTTGATTCCAAAAAAAATATTCATTTTATATAAATATTTTTCAAAATATTTTAATTTTTACTTTTAAAATAAAAACTGGCATTCATTGAAAATTTATTGGTTTTGAAAAAAACAACTTTCAAACCTTAACAAAAATTAAAATTGTTTTCATAAAAAAATATGATCATATATATTTAATAAAAACTATGTTAGTAATATTATTTTATTAAAATATTAATTAATTCAAAAATCCCTTACATCATCAATATATTTTTCATAACTAAATATTAACTAAAAATGATATTTTTTCATTAAAACCCATTTACAGAATAAATGTATATTCTTTATACAAAAATAAGGGACATAATAACAGTGATAATTTCTTGTTCAATTTCCACTTATAACACCCACATAATACCTAAGTATAATCTATGCGACGGTGATAGACTATTGGGGTGGCTCAGATAACATTTCTCAAGTGGTAATCTCTATCAACTTCCACTTCTCTTGAAGGTTCTTCCGTTCTTACTTAACATGTTGAATCTCAGCTTGGGCTTGGTTAAGAGAGAATCACAGTGACGCCACCTCCTTTCCGAGTTCCGAATAATGGGTTTAATATGAATAAATTCTATTATAAGTGTCCATCGCTTCCTTTTTGTGAGTAAATTGGATTTGTTAAAACCCTATATTTATACTAATCATGTGATCAATGTTCAATGGCTTTATTAGCGATGGTAACAATTATTAATGCTTTTTAAAAATCCAAAAACATAAGACAAAGTATGTGCATAATTTATATAACCATTTTACATGATAAGATGTTTAATTAGATTAACATGAATTATCATTAATAAAAGGTTTGGTCATTACAAGTACAACAAGTGGTCTCAGATAAACCACTAGATATGATAGGTTCCCATGTTATTTATAAAGTGGTGGTGAGGGGATATGTTCAAAGAAATCAACCACATACATATATAGTAATCCCAATACATTGCACAAACTACACAACCAAGAACCACCCTCAAATAATCCCAAGTGTTGATCTCATTTCCTTCCAACCTTAATTTCATAAGGGAGGTCCCATTATGGGACCTCTTATTGTTAATATCTAGGGAAACCCTGAAGCAGTGAAGCCCAATTTTGGTGAGACCATTGCAGAAAAAACTGTTGTGGTGGAGGTCAGTAATGGGAAATCCCTAGGGATGCTTATGCACTCAGAGGAAGAAATGGTGGAGAAGCTTCTCACTATAAATTCTACACAAGAAGATGCTAACTAGATTATGGGAAGGATGCTTTTTGTGGTTAATAATGGTGAGAAATCTTCCAGGATCAACCAAAAAACCATATACTGATAAGGGGTTAAATGAAGGTATGATAAGTAATTAAGAGTACATTAAAATGTGGGAGAAGATGGTCGATCGCTTTCAGGTCATTATCAATGACGATCCAGATACACAGGTGCACACTCTCTCTTATAAATTATTTTGTTACGAACACTCTAATAGTATTAAGTTATGTTTTAATTATTTTTTGATTTCTTAGGAGGTTTTTACTCCAAGTTGAACTTATGCAGTTTCTCACTTTTCCTTAAATGTGTTTAATAAAAAATAGAAAAAGGATCCAATAAGGTTTCACATATCATTTGAGTGAAAACCATTTCAAATA
Organism: Viscum album; assembly: GCA_963277665.1. Lineage (NCBI taxonomy): Eukaryota > Viridiplantae > Streptophyta > Magnoliopsida > Santalales > Viscaceae > Viscum > Viscum album. Next base: position 1,061,714,266 of record OY728162.1, on the reverse strand, counting down.
GGCGCAAACACACCAGGTCTAACATCATCATATATCAGAAACTTGTTTATAAATCCAAAACAAAATTTAGAAACCAAAAACCACTTATCAATGCAATCATGGAATTTCAGCAAACAAATAGCATGCAAGGACAAATAAAACAATCCCATATAATTCAAATTTAATTAAAATTAACATGATTTAACTTCAAGTAATCATTATAAATAGTAAAAATCACTGATTTATATCAAAAAAAAGTTTTAAACATCCCAAAAGCCATGTTTCCTAAATTTAAATTCCAAATTAAAATGGGAACATATCGCAAACTTATGAATCATGAACAATGGAAACATAAAAAACAAAAAAAAGGGTCCAAGAATTAAATAAAACCTAATTAGATCCTTAGAAAAAGAAAAACCCTTATTTAAAAGCCGTGAAACAGAAACTATATAACAAATAAACCAAGGTATAAGGGGAACCCAAGGGAATGTGGAAGAAGAAGGGAAAAACATAAGAGAGGAGGATATTAATTGGAATATTTGGCCCCAAAACTTTATTGAATCCATTTATTCCACCCCTAGATAAGGAGGGAAGGCATCAAGAAAATGGGAGACACCCCCAAGGGTTAAATGATCCAAATGATGGGGAGGAGAGGTATTTTGGAGTAAATATATGAGTGTGAAAAAAGGTGGAATTTTTTTTAAATGAACCTCGGAACTATGTATGATTAGGTTGCATAGTTTGGGAAACCATTTGTTAACCATGCATCCATTATAAGACTCATAGGACACCAACATGGTTTCGACACATGATTTGGGAAACCATCCACCAACCATGTGGTTTGGTTCTATTAATAATTGAAGATCTATCTTCATGATTCTAACATAATTTTGTCAAACTATTCTCAAGATGTGAGCCCTCATCTAGGGGAACCCAAGAACCACATGGCTACTCCTGGGAGCCTCACGGTTTAAATCTTACGATGCACTAAATGAGAAAACCTAACCATTCAATAATAAAATGTTCTAAAAAGGGAACTAGTATCATTAGGTCACATGGTTTCCCCTTAACCACGCACACAAACCATGAAACATAGGAAAACTCCACAAAAATGAAAACATCAACTTGAAACACTGAAGAGTAAAGATGTATCCAAACACAAAATGATAAAGAAGTTTAAAAGAGAAAAATAAAATAAAAATGGAGGTGTTATAATTCTCTCCACCATAATTTCTTCTACCCCCAAAAGACTAAATGTTTCTAGTTGATTGATTAAAAGACAAAGTTCCACACAATAACATGATTTAATTCATTAAATTAAAGAAAACACTTAGCAGCACTATAATAAATCTTGCACCTCTAACCTGAACACACTAATAGACCCAAAACCAAATCTCAAATGATGATGAAAATATAATCCATAATCCAATTTCAATACCATGACCTCAACCATAAAACATTCTCTAAGAGCCTGTATTTTTCTAATATATTTTTGAAAATCCTGGTTAGAAACCCAGGTGTTGACAAACTAAAAACTTTTCAATGGAGAAAAATTAAAAATTAAAAGTAGATACAAGAGTTTATTTTTATAAATATGGTTGTCCATGGTGGAATCTCCACCATATTAGAATTATATCCCATCACCAAGAAAATTTCAGCAGTTAAACACTAATTTTCCAAACCAAAACAACCATGAAAAATCCTATAATGATCCAAGTGATAGAAACAAGACCCATAATGAAATACACTCTCACTTATATATGACAAGATCCAAAATTTAAAGAATTTTTATCTAATTAAAACCATATTTACCAAAATATTCAATACATATATTCATTGCAAACAAAGAAAACATCTCAAGACACCTAGACTATAATAAAAGTATAATTTACATCAAAAAACTTATATAGAACCTGCACTATCACCATATTCATGTCGTTGAAAAAAATGATTTTTTGAGAGAGAGGATATAGATTCATCCTTTTTCCTAGAAACACTCATGAATAACTTATGTGGATGGCCTAAATGACAAAATGCAAGGTTGGGCTTTGGAGAATTTGGGAATGAAGACTTCTTGTGATATGTCTTTCTGCATTGATGACACACTGATGTCTTAATCACATAAGTAGATGATAAAATTTTAGAAGAACTCTTAATTACACCACAATCCCAATCAACTTCCGGTTGTATTTTCATATATATATATATATATAGGAATTCCCCTCACCTATTCCTTGGACTGAATTATGGTTGGCTACCATGAGTACACCCCAAATATGGTATGAACTCGAACAGATTTCCTCACAACATCGACAAAGGAGGATGGATGAATTATGATACCCTAAATATTAGATAAGGATTAATTCCTTCCTAAAACTTTTAACATATCATAGAATCATCTTGGGACATCCTTGATAAATAGGGAAATATATACAAAAAAAATGATGAAAAAAATCCACCATTGACTAAATTCCTTATTGAAGGTAACATATCTCTATTTCCTTCTTCAAATTCACAGCCTCTGAAAAGTAATCTCAAATGAATGAGGCCTTGAAGAGTTCCTAATAGAAGTATTCTCAAAGTGTAGTCTTAATGAATGACTCACAACACTTCTAAAACAAACCTTTGAACATTATGGAAATGAACTTGACTTTTGGAGACTCATCTAACTCAAGGAAATCTAAGATACATTTTATTTTTCGTATCCACTCTTATGCATCCAAAGGATCCATTTTAAAATAATATAGGGGAGGTGTTAACTTTCTAAAAACAAGGGGGATGTTTTTATGTTGACAAACTTGAAGGTCCCTTTATAGTGAACATCCAATATTTACACCTCGTGTGTCCATTGAATCTTTGGGGGGTATAATCTAAACAACAAGAAAAAAACTCTATCAAAACCATCTCACCATTGAGAACACTTTACAATTAATCACCAAACATAAAAGAAAACCAACTCACCAATTCCACAAATAAATTTCAAAAATCTCACTAAATAACATTCAAAATCCATTTTCAAACTCCATGCTCCAATAAATTTCATTCCACAAAAATACCTTGTATTACACCAGTAAATCCAACAACATTTTATGCTAAAACACCGTCTCAATTTAAAAAAGACCCTAAATACCCCTTTTAAATACCTCAAACTATATTTCAAATTTGACAATGAGGAGTGAAACCATTTTTTTTCAAAACCCTTTTTATCAAAATTCATTTTAATTTTTAATCTATTTTTTAGATTTTTCACAAGTAGGTTTAATTTTTTTATCTCTTTATAAAACCAACACCCCACTATTGGAAATCCATGTATTATAATTGAAATCATTGTTTTCAAAAAATATTTAAAATTATTGAATACCTAACATTACTCCCCATAGGGGACTAGGGACAATGGGTGACTTGGACAAATGGTTGGAGGCCATGTTCCAATCACACCACTACCACTAAGACATATTCAGTACCCCATTCTCAGGATCCACATGGCTTTCCAAGATCTATGAGATCACCAGAAACCACTATCATAACTCCCATTTCATTCCCCAAGTACATATAAACCCATAAAAATCCAAAAAAACTAAATAAACTGAACCACATAAACTAAAATCAAAGAATATAGATAATAGAACATAAAAAAATCAAACCCCAATGCACAACATCCCATAGTAACCCAATGTTTGGAATAGTAATTATTGGTTAGGAACCTCCTCATACCTAAACTGAAAGTCCCAACATTCCTACTCCATATACTAAGAATTCTCAGCTAGAGACAATGTGTTTGACAATATATTAAAATAAAAGAAAAATATAGAAAGAAACTACCACAGGCTAGAAAAAAATACTACATATCATAAAAACCGTACCTGTCACCATATCCATGATCCGTTTCTTCATCCACACTACCTGATTCCAACTCTGGGATTTTATAATGATTTAGAGTCTTGACATATGTCCTTATGATATTTAACATTTCAAAAAATAGAAACTCCTCAGAAGAATGTGTACCCTCTCCCTTGCAAACAGAGGACCTGGTAGGCATCATATTTGGCATATAAGAGTATTCTTTCTTCTTCCTTCTTCTTGGAGGAGCATTAATAACTTCCTCATTCCCTGGAACATTATTATTTTCACCCTAAACAATGTCACTATAAGATATTCGAATCCTGCCACTAGCATTTTCCTTTTCACTATTAGAGAAGTCCCCCCATTTTCCAGAGATATGCACCTCGTCGTAACCATCATTCACTCCCAGTTCTTGATCAAAGGGAGTATTAGTATCAATCATTTCAAAACATTGTGGGTGTTGCAAACATTGAGAGTTACCAAGACCAACAAAAGACTCCTTCTCCATTTCACCCTCCATAGCTCCTCCTTTGTCGGTGACTACAACCTGCGAAAAGAAACCATCTATCACTTGAGAATGTTCCATCACCATTGGAATCTTCTCATGGTCTAGACATTTAAAGCGGTTGCAGGTCATAATTCCACTAGAGCTATGAGTACCCGTATTCATAGCCTCATAGTCACCATCCATATTGGACAAAGGCTCCTTAGAGAGAGGAACCAACTGCAGATGGAACTCACCCTTTACCTCAGACCAGGATGCAAATCCAATGTCATCCTTCAGTCTATCAAAAACCTACATAACTATTTGATTTAGAGGCACCAACACTATCTTTATACTACATGCAATACGTGGCGCAGAAACAATTATATCATGCCTCATCTCCCTCTCCACATTCCCATCAGGTGTCTCTTCAACCATTGCAACGGTAGTGAAAGAAGACTCCAACCGGTCTTACTATCCAGAATATTTTATAGAATGGGTACACACAGTGGATTCTAGAGGGGAACTCATAGCGCCATTCATGTTTGTACATTCTAATAGAGTTTCCCCAACAACACACTTCACCACCGACTGATCAGGACTCTCAGCATCACAAACATAACGACCATCACTACACTACCTTTCCACCACCCATGAGGTAACACCCATCCTTCTACTGCAGAAAATAGCCTCCAGATGCCCAAACCGTCTGCAATACACACTAAACTCCATCCATGATTCGAAGACAAAATCTTGCATCTAGAATAAATCCTTCCCATTAGTAATCTAGATGCAACACACTGAATTCTTTGAAACATAAACCTTGAGATAGACCCATGGGACAATCGGGTGTGACACAGACATAGTTCATCAATCTGAGCATAAATATCACTCAATGATATTGGAAATGGTGGAGAGAATATAAGGAATTTGAAATTAAAGAAGAATACCAGAGATATTTACCGATGTTGCGATCGATGAAGGGTCACACCGCATATAAAAATCAAAACTCCATCGGAATAAATAAATGGAAGAACCATCGCACCTATGAGGAGTTATAGACTAAGAAGAAATCATATCTTCCTTCAATACAAAATGAACCATTACATGTCTCCAATCAAGAAACCCAATGACCACGTGCTCATGAAGCTTCCAAAATTTAGATACAAACTAGGTAAATGATTCCACTGAAGGTCGATGAAGATGAAAGAGAGCCACAAAGGTATACTTGACAAGATCTGTAACACTACTGAGCTCCGCCGGGAGTAGAGATAATTGGGTCACCTCCCGGAAGAGATCTAGAAAATATGGGGAAATAGAGATCCCAGGGATGGGATAAGAAAATTCATGGTATGAATATAGGTCATCCCTCCTAGGCTATAGTGAACACGAGACTCCCCCCACTGATAGGGAGGGGAGTAGGTCCTGGATGTATGGATCTAGTTCATCACTATGACAACATGACAGCAAACTCAAGGACTCCTCCTCTTCCTACTCCATGTACCTTGAAACCCCAAATAATGATTCTTTTAATGGTAAGTACTCTAAAGAACATATTCTCTAATACCAATTTTTCATGAACCTGCATAGGATGACCATGAACCAAAATCCCAAGCTATCCCATTATATCCATGATTCACGTTTCCAATTACCCGAGGGATAAAAAAATCACCAATGGTATCAAAAAGAGACACTAGGAATGATTTAACCTAGTTAAAATAAAAAAATGGAAAGATTAATCAGAATACCAATTTAAATAAAAATACAAACAATAAAAACGACATGTATAATGAAAATATGACAAAAAAACCTGAAAACAAAATAGATCTCCATATGACCTCACATGTCACTCACACAACCCAATACCCTCCATCATACCATAGAAATCAAAACAAATATGGAACTTGCACCTGGATCTAAAAATGTATATATATATATATATATATGAGTTTTTATTACAACTAAATAGTCATTCACAAATAAAATATTCTAAATCCATTTCCTTTAAAAAATATTTATTTATCTTTATTTTGAAATATAGTATATAAATATATGTTTTTTACATATCCATTTTTTTAAAACATATCATAATCTCCCACTATCATATTTTTTTTTAAATATCATTTTATTCTAGAATTGGAATAATTTTTGATTTTAGACAGAGAGAGAATAAGATAAATTATTAAAAGGGGTTAGAAGGTAGTGTGAAGCATTTTTCAAAAACATTTATCATAAAAATTTCAAAAGAAAATGTTTTATTTATCCCTAAGACACCTCAAATACGAGTAGAAGAAACAATGAAAAGAGAAGAGCTAAATGGAAAACAAATCACAAATTACCAATCAAGATAAGTCCCCTAGATTTTCCACCATAGATAAAGATGTTACAATGAACATGAGAATACCTAGGATATTAGAACATAATATATAACATAATATACCTGATCTATCCTTATGTAATTCCAAATTAAATCAAATAGCCCTAAATCTCGGTTGAACCCTACATGGACTAACCGAGGGTTATAATCCCAAAGGAAAGATAATACACACTAAGGGCCACTATCCATAGTATAATCCTAAAATATAGAAACAACGGGTCTTGGATAATGTATTTGTTATGCTAGGTTCCCATGTCATGTTTATATTTGGTGTGATCCATGATATGCCAAGAAATCAGCCATATATGTGTATATATATAATAAAACATCCATCACACATACAACACAACGAATATCCACCACATAATAACCCAATGGGATGATAACATTTCCATGAAAACATAAATTAATGATGTAATTAACATGGAAGTACCTCCCATTTCTTTTAAAAACCATCGAGGTATGAGATGCATCTGAAGGGGAGTTTTCACAAGAAATCCATTTTCCAAGGTGCTAACCAGACCTCAAAAATCCATTGAGTTGAAAACCATTTCTAATAGGTCCTAAGACACAAATTATAACTTTTTGAAATATTAGAAACATGTTTAAAAAAAAGAAACCAATTAATAAACCATAAATGACTTATAAAGGATAACTGGGAATTTTAACAAACACTTGGTGCTCAAGGATAGGTAAAACAATTCCATAAAATTCAAATTCAATGGAAACTAACTTCGTTTAAATTAAAATAATAATTATAAATATCACATATCACTAATTTAAATCAAAACAAGGATATAACATCAATAAATCCATGTTTCTTAAAATAATGGACAAATACAAAGGGGATCCTAACTCAAACTCAGGAATCTTGAACAATGGAAACCAAAAATAACTCCAAAAGGGCCAAATAAGGTATGAACATCCATGAGGAACCCTATGAAAAAAAACACCTAATTTAGATCCCAATAAACCTGAAACCTGAACCAATGAAATAAAGGGATAAGAGGAACCCAAAAGAAAATGGAATTAGAAGGGAGAAGAGGAAGATATGAGGATAATACCATGAATATTTGGCCCCAAAACATGAAATAATCCCTTGATTCCACCCTTCTAAGATGATGGCAGGTGTGAAGGAGAAGGGAGGAGCCCCTAAGGGTCTCACATGGAACCTTAGTGGGAAAAGAGGTGTTTTGGATTAAACATATGAGAGGAGAAAATGTGAAATGAAGTTTTTATTTAACCTGGGCACATTATAATATTAGGTAGTATAGTTTAGGAAATCTCTTTACAATCATGAATGCCTTACTAGACTCACAGAACAAATGAATGATTTTACTGTATAGGTTTTGAAATTGGGTTCCAATCATGTGGTTTAGTTATATTAAATACTGCATATTCATATACATGCTTCATGTATAATTTGGGCTAACCATGCTAAATTCATGCACCCTCATCCAAGGGAACCAAAAACATACAAAGTTACTCTTATAAGTCATGTAGTTTTAATCTAACCATGTTATTCCATGAACTAATAACTATGAATGAAAAAAAATAATTGAAAATTGACCCAATATCCATTGGTTTCACTGTCCTTTCTTAAAGATGCAAACAAACTGTGAAACAGACAAAAGCCCCACATAACTAAAAACATCAATCTGAAACACCCAAGACTGAAGAGGGAAGATGGAGACAAAATTATAAATAGAATTAAAAGTGGAAAATTAAATGTTGGGGTTTGACCCATGTTATTATTATTATTATTATTATATTTATGGTGTTATTTTTTTATTGGAAATTCACCCCACCCACCTCTTTCCATCGGACTCTGACCTACAAATAAAACACCAATTATATATGATACATGATAACTAACCCCCCTAGGGAAATATGGGAATGAGGATCACAACTCTGGTCCTCATAGAGGGATCCATGGCTCTAATCCACAAAGGGGAACTTATATCCTCTTCTCAAGTCAAGATGTCACACTGAACCCTCATGGGAGTGGACTGAGAACAATCACCCATATAAAATTTGAATAAGGTAACATAACCATACTAAAGGGATTGACATATTTACCAAGCCCAATAAAGGGGCATATGGTTTGCTCAATTGGTACGTTGTGTGTCATGTTATTCTTGGTCCTACCCATTTCCTTCCATATCATATGAAATGTTCTTATCTATATACATGGAATGTTGTAATGACATATAGTGGGTAAAGTTCAGGTCTACTACCCAGGCATGTTATATCTTCCCGCATCCATTTATTCTCTAAAATACACAGTGTGTGTCATGACATGAACATGGGGTGTGGGGTTATATGGCTCCAAGGTGTGTAGTCTTTGTACATGATGAACAAGATGAATACGGATCACATTAAGTGTGGTGTATGCACATGATTATGTGATATTTATATTCCTCATAAACACTATCCACAACATGAGGGGGATCCATGGGGTTAGTGTTATTGTAAACATTACACTGTGTGGATTGGAATTTCCTAGTATTCAAAAGCTATTGATGCATCTCTATTTTGCACATCATCACCTCATCTAATTCTATATAACTCACATGAATATCCCATAAACTACATTGGAAGAGCCTATGTCATCACAGGTGGAAATATTTATTCCTCCCATTTTCTATAAATCATCATTCATCACACCTTTAATAAATACCTACATGATCCAGTTCACAAAATAACTATCACTCTCACCACTACTGGATTCTTTTAATCACTCTCATTCCTTCTCCTAGTCTCATATTTCAATTTTATACTAGTAGTAATGACTTGTAGAAACAAAAAATTATCTCTCCATAATCATGTCTCTATAAAAAGTTGAATAATTGATCAATCGAGCACTGGTGGTTAACATTTGATGAATAGAGTGAGAGAGAGAAAAACAAAAATTTGGGCATCAAATAGGGGTCACGTTCGATTGTTCATATATAATTGAATCTAAATAATGGGGAGTATAATCCAATTAGAAAAACCAATAAATTAACTACTCTCAAACTAGAATAAAAAGCCTTTTATTATCCCAAAAAAGTATTTAATAAGGATGATTTGATCCATTTTCAATCTAGAGTTACATAAAATTTTGAAAATACTATAACAAGAAAATCAATCGTAGTATTAATATCAATTATGGGTGAATAAAGTGTTACATATGTTGTGTAATTGATTAATTATAATGACTTTAGTCATCGTTTCTCCTCTTTTTACAACCCCAATGGGATTCTACAACCCATTCACTATCTAAATAGGATCTAGGGTTATGAGGATAATTCTAGGATCTTTATATAACCATGTTTAAATAGAGTTATGTATGGTTTTAAGAATTTAAAACAAAATTATTTCATTAATTTAGCTCTTCTTCTATTATTTTATACATAAATATATTTAAATGAAACTACTTATGTGAAAAAATATGTTGTTCCTAGGCGAAAATGCACATTATGTATTTAATGGATGTTTTGGTTTTCTATACTGAGTCATCATTCATGATATATTTTGTTATTTTCAAATTTATGCTCATCTATGTTATATTATAATTAATATTTTTAATATAATACTATTAATTATTAATGGGGCTTGTAATTTCACACAGACCCCATTTCAATATAAAAAAACGATAAAATATTTCAAACTACAAAACAACAATAAATATGCATTACATTTTTCTATATTTAGGGATTTTAATCTTGGTAAAGGATTCTGATCCCAAATCTAATTATCTTACTATTAGGTTCTCTCCTAAATATTTGTGTGCTACTAACAAAAAATCATTTGGGGAACCTCTTTTAAATGAATGATCTTCTTCTGTCAATCTTTGATAGATATTTGGTTCTCAAAGAATGTATCTCCAACCTCAATGTCTATCTCACCCCAATAAATAATATTTTATAGGTCATGAATGTATCTCCTCATTTGTGACACGTGGAATATTTCATGTTTATAGTGTACCTATAGTGTTAATTCCAAGATTTATGCCACCTCACCAACTCTAGGAACTATCTTGAAAGGGATGATGAACCATGGAGATTACTTGTTTTCCCAACCAAATCCATGCAGTCCTTGTTGTGGAGAAACCTTTAAAAATACATTATCTATATTGTTGAAATCTAATGGCCTCTATCATTAGTCCACATAGTACTTCTTATGGATATGGGTAATCCTCGCCCACTCCTAAATGATCTCCACCTTCTCTGTTATCGATCACACCAACTACGGGCACATAATCATTGTGTCTCTTGGATTCATCTAGAATAATGGTGATATATATATATATATGGTGTCCTATATAAATCCTTAAATAGTGTCATACCAATGGTGTAATGATAAATATTATTATAAAAAAACTCTACCATGGGTATATGATCCCCCTATTAATGTCCAAAATCCAACATGCAAGCTCGCAACATGTCCTCCAAGACCTGAATGGTTCACTTAGTATGGTCATCTATCTTGGGGTAAAACATCGTTCTCATATAAAAATAATTCCCCAAACCCTCCATTAATATTATCTAAATTTAAGACACTATGTAAGATTCATAGTTCATTACAATATTCAAGGGAACGCTATGACATTGGACTTTCTCTGGAGCAGAAAATCATCCCAAGCTCTCAACTAGAATTGGTTCTCAGATAGCATGGAAGTGGGTTGACTTGATAGGTCAGGCTACTATCACTTATATATCTTTATGTCCTCTCATTTATTATGGTATTAATATAAAAAATACATGCAGATGTCATCCCAATTCAACTCTGACACCTCAAGGGGATGGGCTAAACCCACGGGTACCTGATACATAGCCTTCACCTACTGGAAACTGAGGTATCGATAGATGAACATGGCGATACTATAATTTATCCATAACTTCCAAAAGTGATGTTTATGGTCATGTTACTTTTTTAACACTCATATGTACCACTAAAAGGGATGTATTAAACTCCCATATAACCTCTTTCCATAACATGAATAGTACCATCATATGTCCTCAGAAATGGTTGATGTGATCCTAACCATCAGAAAATACATCAGGAGAATATATTTTAAATATATGGTCAAACAATTCCTATCAAATAAATATCTCCATGCTACACTTAACTGACACACTGGACAAGTGGAGGGACCACAAAAATAAATTGGAGATATGATACTCCACCCACATTCCCAAATGTATATTACAATGAGTTCAACTCCTCTGTTAAGTAAATCAACATATGTGAATGGGATTTCATACTGAGAGAATCTAAAATCTTGTTTTCATTCTCTCGGGAATAGTGTATATCATTGTCATAGTCTTTCAGGGACTCTAGACAACACCTCTTCCTCAAGATGAGATATTTCTGAGAGAATATATACCTTAAGAATCTTATGATCAGATTAAATGATGAATAAATATCTCAAAAGGATATGACTCTAAGTCTTCTGGGAGAATAATACTTATTCGAGATCCAAATCAAGGGTCATGTAATTATTCTTATGGGGTATCTGTTTTTCGGTATGGACATGAAATGGATGTCTTCCTATGCATCATAACACATCAAATCCCATATCTAAAGATATCATATAACATTTTTTACTAAACATCATACTCTAAAAATATTACGATGGCGGTGCAATCATTAACCTATGAATCAAATCCAGAAAATACTTCTAAAACATATCCATCCAAATAAAATGTTTTTTATTTTGGGTCAAGGTAGATATATATTTCATGATCCCCAAGAAATTGGGAAATAATATCTATTAATAGAAGTCTATTCCATGTAATCTTCACAGTTTAGTCCTACTCTTGGGTGGATCCCAAGTAATAACTACCTCAATATTTATTAGGTCCATCACAAGTCCCTCTATTGCAATAAGATGCCCTAGGTTGTAGACCACTTGAATCCATAACTAGAAGATTGATATATTCCCATAAATATAGTTCCATTAGAGTATATCCAATAACATCCTAAAATTTATTATATGATCCTCCTAAAATTTTGAGTATATGAATATTTAATATATAAACCATACAATGAATCAGTCTAGGAATGGATGAACGAATTGGTTCTTGATTCACATGAACACATATGGGTAATTGTTTCACACCAAAGGGAATCATCAATTACATATGGTGGTTATAGAAGCACCATAATTTCATCTTAAGATTATTCTCCTCTCAAATTCATTATTGGTGATAACCTGACCAGAGGTTGATCATTGAGAACCACTCCACTCCCTTGAACTATTCAAAGAGTTCATAGAATCATGGAATTGGATACTTATTCATGACCATCAACTCATTTACGAGTTTATAGTCCACAGACAATCTCAATAACTAATTCCCATTCTTGATGAACAACACTAGGGATGCCTAGGTGACATAAAGGGTCTAATGAAGCCCTTCTTTTTTAGGATCTCCAATTGCACCTTCATCTCTCATAGCTCTATATGGGCCATCTGACATCCTTGTGTAGATATTAGGGAAGTGCCTAAGTACATGTATATGTAGAATTCAGTATCTCTATAGTAAGGTAATACTAGATCATATTTATGGAATACATATTCATACTCTTCGATTACTATAAGTAACTAAAAGCTCAGATGTCTAATTCTCCAATGGTCATTCTAGACAACTAATGATAAATCATATGGATTCTCATATATATGATTTTATCCTACACTTCCTAATATTCCTTTTCACCAAAAAAAGAAAATTTCATCTCATCTACTCAGATACTCCCTATCTTATGCCTATAACACTCAATCTATGCATTCAATTCAAATATATATTACATATGTAGAATGGTTTGATATGGTTTCATCAAAACTATGAATATTTCTCAGGTTAAGATGTCTCCTCCAAGAGGTAGGTCACACTATTGATAGAAGTGGATGATAAAAAAATCTCCCTCATTAGGAGTCTTTAGTTCCCAGGGTCAAGAGAGTGGTTAAAATAGTATATATTTGTCCCAAATAACGGATATGAAAGGGAAATAATATATTGTTCTTATGTCATTAAAAACTATATCCAAAGTAGATAAGACAGAAATAAAACACTGGATCAATCCTATAACATTTGGTCCATAACCCTCTACTACCTTCAAATATCAACATCACCTACTACTATCCACCTAAGCCTAGTGGGTACCACATGGATGTTGTAACAGTGGTATTAGATCATATTTTCGACAACCACTCAATTCTCTCCAAACTCCTTTGTCACATATTCCACCTTAGGGATATCCCTAATAATTTTTTGGCCTCTTAATTGGAAGACTATCGATCATCTTCATATATTTTTTATAGATATTCAGGAAATATCCTTTGATATGACCTCATTCCTCAATTGAAAAGATCAACCTCTCTGTCGGTTGACTAGAACCCCTCTGTAAGCCCTGGGTGGTAGACCCTCTTTCCTGAGAATACTTTTAAAACTTTCTCACTCACCTAGACCCATTTTCTAGTCATCAACTACCAGCTACTAATATCTTAGCACTACGTTTTCCTCGACTAGATCTAATAGTCCATGATTGGTCTAGAAAAAAATTATACATAATTAAGGCACAATCAAGCACCCTAGTGTAAGAATGTGTGTAAAGAGATACCAAATTATCTCAAATATCATAGAAAAGTTCATTATCAAGGGTTTATGATCGAAATTATCTGTGTTGAACCATATCCATGGAATACCAAAATCGGTTAGTCATCCTTTATTTGTACTTTATGACTAATGTGATGCAGTACTCCATATCTGAAAGATCATGGATATGTTCTACCTATAAAGTCAATCGATAAAACATTTCACTGGAGAGGAACTCAAACTATTTCCAAATGAGGTTCATATCATCATGCATCTAAAATATTAATCTTCTCCATTTCTCTATTTTTCCATGTAGGATTCTTACAGCTAGGTCCCCCAATGGGTCGAGAGGGGTCATAATAAGGTGGAGGACTCACTCCACATCCAAGATCCATTCCTCTACTTCTCAGAGGTTTTCATCACCTTGAATCCTAGGAATTCACTACCACTATAACTCATGAATCATGATCATATCATGTGCGTCATATGTCAATACTTTCATAATAACTGATTATTTGATTGGTAGAGGTAATACAAGGAATCAACTTACAGAACCGACCTCCTGCACAAGCCCCTGTACTAAGGCCTCATCAGTATGTTTATAGTCAACATGGTCTTGTTATGGAACATTATTTGGTTTTCATTTTAGATTCATCTTGAAAAATTCATGACGAACCATGGTCAAAGATCACATTTGAGAAGTAGAATCAATACGAACATGAAAACCATAAAAATTTCATATCTGATGCATGTACCATTATTTACCCTACAACAAATTCCTATAAGTATTGAGTGGATATGAAGGTAATTATAGTCTTGGGTAATACATATTCCATCCATGACACTATTACTGGGTTCCCTAGCCTGAGATTAATACATAAGACACATTAACAGTATTTCCCTAGTTTTCAAACCAATCCTCATAATAGAACTATCTATAAAATAGGGTTCTAAGACAACCTATGATATGATACCAATCAATTAGGACATGAACCACCATGCCACACTTTAGTGGAATAAGTTGAGAGTGACACCTCAATCCCACCTCTAATAAGACAGGATATAAAGACTTGTGTCGGGTAGAAATATCACACGCATAGGAGGCCTTAGCCAAGCTACCAATAAACATGCACAAGTAATCACATATACCAATTAATCCTGTAATGAAACACACTGGGTGTTATATTATGCATTCGTGGACCCCTAACATTCCACATTAAATTACATGAAGTAAGTCAAAACTAAATAGTCCAAGTAAAATCCAACCAAAATAGTAAAATATTATAACCATCTAACAAAGTGAATACTACCAACCACAAATTCAAGGAACATTTGTTATATATCTAGAAAAATTAATCTCTACCTACTCCTTGTCCACCAAGGACTCAATCAAACTAAATATCATCTACATAATACGGAACATTTGTGGGAATAACCCACAAAATGTGAGTATTATCCAACCAAGTAGGACACAGCAAACCAAAAAACATAACATCAAGGAGAAATATAGGGAGAGTCATCTCAAGATTTTAATAAGTTGAGTAAACAATAATGAAATAAAAACAGAAATATTCACATAGAAAGGTTCCAAGACCCAAAGTAATTTCATGACATCACTACTAGCCAAGAAATTATATTCGAGACCCCACAATAACTCCCATCTAGGAGAAATCATTCATAGTGTCTTGTTAGACATATGGAATGCATCCGAGACATCACAGTCATTAGGCATTTCCAGGTTGAATCATGTACTAGAATACTGAATATGTGACTATAAAGATAGTGGATGACACACTGGGCCTGTGGAAGAATCCAGACACTAACTATTTAACCAATCAGGTAGGGGTCAAACACTCGGTATATAGGATATGTGATACCTGACCCAAACTAAGATAAATATATGAATGATGATCAAAATAATAGGCCTCAAAGTGGTATGAATTATTCTACTCTTCTGATGGGAATTTTTGTTTAATTTTTAGTAAAACATTGTTCAATGAACCCTAATGGAGGATAACTAAGAAAAGTCACCCATAATAAATTAGAATAAGGGAAAATACCAATAATGGAGATATTTAGGTAATTACCTAGACTTGGAAAGAGGAAAATAGCATAATTGATGGCTACATTATGTACCTTACTATGTTTTGTCCTACCCATGTTATATCATTACACACGACATTCTCTTCTATATATACATGCATATTACAGTGACACATGACATGTAGTGGCCAGGATAGGTACTTGGGAATGTTCCCTCATCCCATGTCCATGTATTCTTGGAAGTACATTGTGTGTGTCCTAACATGAACATGTCTTTTATGGATTACATGGCTTCTGTGAGTGTACACATTGCATATGCCGATTTGTTCAGCTAAGGATCAAATGTCAGATATTCAATGCATATTTTTATGTGATAGTTAATAACCATGTAAACCATATTCATCACATAAATGGCGTCAACATAGAATGTGTTATTTCAAATAAAACAACATGTTGATTAGAATTTCCTAGAATTATGAAATTCTCAATCCATATCCACTATTGATCCCATAACCTCCTCTTCTCATATATTACAATCATAAAATGATGGTAACCCACATTGACCGAGCCCATGTCATCATTATTGGCAAGATTTTCTCTTTCCCTTACCCAAAATCATTTATCATCACACCTTCAAAGATACCCACATGATCCAACTCACAAAACCTCCATCTCCTGCACTACTATTGAATTTCCTGCACCACCTATATTCCTATATAAATTCTCCTAATTTCAATCCTGAACCCACAACAATGATTCATGGAACTAGTGAGTAATCATTCTATAATGGGGTTACCATAAAAATTATAATCGCTAGCTAATCAATAACAGATGGTGAATATTCAAAGAATATATGGAAAAATATGTGAACATATAATTGATAACAAAAATAGGCCCATGATCAGTTTTTCATAGTTGAAAAAATCCAAAGAATATGGAGAATAATACAATTATCATAACAAATAAATTCATAATTATGAACATATAATGAAATGAAATTGATTAACTCGAACATTCATTTATTGGGGATGATTTGATCCATGTTTAAAATTGTTAAAATCCAACAACCACAAATACCATCCTCAAATTCTGATTAACAGTTAGCAATGAATGTTTTCTTTTCATAGTATTTTAATAAATTATATTGAATCTGGTTTTCAATCCTTCATCATCCCTCCTGTCCATTCATCCCCAGTATAGTTTTGTTCTATGGTCACTCTCCAAAAAAGTTATTGGGTTTTAAAAATATCACTAGGATTTTTTCTATAACCATGTTTATATAGAAATATGATAGGTTTTAAAATTTAAACAGGCAACTAATTATTTAATTAGTTCAATTTTATGTTATTCTTACAATGATTTCACATCAATAAAAATTATCCTCCGCACAAAAATTATTTCATGACTCGGGTAAAATCCACATTCCATGTGTAATAATGGTCACAAGTTTCCCATATGAGACATCATTCAATTGATATTGCATTATTTCATGATTTATGCACTCAAATGATATATTATATTTAATATTTTTAATATTTCAATATCGAGGCTCCATGAGGCCCATGATTTGTTGAGGAATCTGCATTTAACTCCAAATATATTCTTTTAAATATTTCAAATTATCAAACAAAAAAGTGATTCATTACAACTGCTTCTGTTAATAAGTGTTCCATTTATGGAGCATTTAAAATTAAAGGAGCATTTGATATGCTCTATTTTTCATTGTTGGAGTTGGTGTTCTAGTGCCAACTTTTTATACCACAATTACATATATATTCTATATATTGAATATTAATAAAACAATCTTACTAAATATGGTTTATTGATCCATATGACTATAATTTAATAATGCCCAAGTGTATATGTTTCTTTGATAATGAAATAATAGTTCCCCTATATGATGAGATCCATGTAGTTCTATTATGATATTCGTAAATAATATTCTATTGTACGATAATATACTATGATGGGATACATAGTATATGAACTGTCAGGTTCTTGTACTCATAAGATAATGAGGATTCTTCTCATGATGTTAGCACTTAGTAAACTCTCAAATGGTATATTATGAGAACATAACCAAAAATATGAATTCCCCATGTTTTGGTGTCATATGATATTTTTATCTACGATTATGTGGAATGGTTCTTAGAATTTAAGATTAATCATTATTTAATACCATGAATCACAAACCTAAAATGGTAGAAAAAAAGCATCAAAACATATATTGAGGGGAAGTAGGTTATGTTAAGCATTCCATGAATGACATGTTATCAATTGATATGTTGCGTATCTATTTTTCCCTTCTACCTCTATATGAGTTCATATCTTGAACCATTTATTGGAATAGAAACTTTTCCGTCAATTCCATGCTCATGATGTAATTTTTGAGTTTATTTGAGATAGCCAATGAAAGAAGTATTTAGCATATATGTTTTGTGACATAAATGTGAAACCTTCACGATGAGATATTATGACAAAAGGATTTTTTTTCAAATATTGAGTGTTCATATGTGGTTGTTATTATTATGACATTAAGTTCTTAATCCTTGGTTCCTTGGCTCATTTCTAAATAGTAATCTTAGACTTTAGGAATGTATTTTTAATTAAAATGATAAATAATCCTAGATGGTCACATATTAAGTATTTTTCATGGTATTGATAAAATTGTATTTGAATTTAATTAATTGAATAAATATTATTTTCAAGGCCTAGGGATAATTTTATTCATTCTTTGTCAATCTAAATTTTTTTAATTAATGAAATATTTAAATTAAACATTTATTCGGGTGTTCGATAAATGATATATGAGGTCAAATGGACTAAGAGAATGTCTGGTGAAAAATATTAATTCACATTTTAGATAAACAATATTTGTTATTACACAAGTTGATGCATGCCAAAAAATAGTAATAATATTATTATTAGGTGGATTGTATATTATTAAGGTTTATTATATAATTTATGTGCTCACATGAAATGAAATTATTTTTTAACTTATAACCTATATCTATAAATATACGGTCATGACAATTGTGTATTGATTCAAAAAATCAAAACATCAGAATCATTTCACACAATGTAGATCTCACCTAACACATTTTATCTCACTTTCTCTCACGAATGAGAAAGACATGAGTGATCCCTTTAAGATCGAATGAAGAGTGATAAACACGAATAATGAAAGATAATCAACTCACCACAGAAGAATCCATAGATCAATTTGAGTTGCTTGAAGATAACTTGAGAATGTGTGGATCACTGCTAGATGGATTCTATCCATGGATCCTCATAGTTCAATGAATGTAATCCGAAAGGGTATTTTTAGATGATCGATATATACATAAAATAATGAATTCTAAAATTAGGTATTTGTTTCTTATGAAATTAAATAAATTAATTATAAATTTGATATTTATGGTTCTCATTGAAGGTTTCATAAAACTCAATATTAATTTAAAATATAACATATCACCCACAACCGTATTCTATTTCTAGTCCTGTAACAAACATGCACATGAAGAGATGATAAGATCATGAAGAATAAAAGAGAAAATAATGTTTTCACTATGTTTCTTGAGGTGTGTAGGAGTGTTTGAATTGTGAGTATGCAAGAAAACTGAATCTCCCAAATAAGAAGAGAATAATCTACCACATGTTATAGGGAAGAATAAAGGGGAGGATTCGACACTCAGTTTGTGATTATTCTGAGAAAGTTGAAGTTTTTTTAGCAAAGAGGAATTCATGTGAGAATGTTTTGAAGGTCATTGAATCTGAGCTTTAAGTAGTTATTGAGTTTCGAAGCATTATTTAAGACGTTCTGACATTATATGATTTTATGAGTTAAAGGATATATATTTTATGAATTTAGAGACATCCTTTTACTAGACAAAGATCTACTTCTAATATGGAGTTGGAAGAATATAAATTTTTATACATGGTGAAAATCTATCAAAAATGTGGGAATTAGAGTATGAATGAACACTACCATATGGACTCGATGAATATAGGGGGAAGCTGTTGAGGAATTATGGTTTGAAGCTGACAGGATATGTTATGTAAGAGGTATACAAGTGGCTAGAGAGACTCTGGTAGAGAGAAGATCGGCGTGACTCTGATCTGGTTATGGTGTTTGAAGCACCCTCCACATGTAATTGAATGATATTTGTTATAGTGGATAGTACTTGATTAGGGTGCATAACTAATCAAGGAAAATAGTGGGTCTTGGTTCCAAAAATTAAAAACATCCATGTTTTTATGCCTATTGTTTTTAAAAGGTGTTGCCTCAGTCAAAGACCCAGGCACAATTTAATGATCAAGAAAGAAAAGGAGTTACAAAATTATGAAAAACAGAATCTTATTACAATCCTTATTAAATAATGGGAGCAGATCACCAGACAAATCATCCAGCCAGGTAATATCCTGGTTGACCCCCTTGTTGGAAAGGGTATTAGAAACCTTGTTCGCTTCACGGAAGACATGCGTGGTCATGAAGTTGACTTCTGTGAGCGAAGAAATACAATTCATCCATCGAGAAGTGAGAGGTCTGGCAAGGTGCACTACCCCCTTCCAGATAGCTTGGATAACAGTGGTTGAATCACTTTAAATCCATAGATTGTTCCAACCTTTTTGTTTGGAAAAATCAACAGCATGAATCACTCTCAGCATTTATTCCTCCAGGGCTGAGGCCGTACCACATCAGCTGAAGAAGCAGCCATGCCACCTGTCAAGATAGTCTCTATAAATGGCACCACAACTTGCTGGACCTGGGTTTCCTCTTGAGGAACCAACGACATTGACTTTGATCCATCCCAGAAGCAGAGCCTGCCAGAATACTTCAAAGGTGCGCCGAGGCTGCCTGTAAGATCCTGCAATCCTAAGACGACGAAGGATCTCAAAATCACCAACAGTGTTGTCACAATGAGCTTTCTGAAGGGAGGCAGCATCCTTGATGGAAATAATAATACATGTTTTACCTGTAGTGAGACGGAATGTGAAATTATTATGAAGAAATTTATTTCTATCAAACCAAATCACATGTAGTAGTTTCGCTACTGCAGTCAGAAAAAGGTTCTTAATTTGCAACGAAGAATCCTAATTAACACAGTGCTATAATTGATAGTTGATAGTATAAATAAGAGACCATCTACAACCAAAAATGTCAAGAGTGTGATTCGAAAAAGCTGTAGCTGTAGCAGAAGACAATTAAAAAATATAAGAATCTTCACGGTGTTGGTTGCACAGAAGACATCTAGAGAAAAGAGGGATCCCAAAAATATTGATGGCACACATCAGCGGGGACACTATTATGAGCAATATGCTATGTAAGAGTAAATATATATTATACTAATGAAGTTTTGTGGAACATGATAGAGTAGATCAGGACTAGAAAAGTCTAGGTGATTGAATTTTAAATTAAAGGGATTCACAAATGCTTTAAGTAACCATTGATTCACCCCTCCTCTATCAGTTGTCCATCGACCATCTAGGAACCTCATAATCCATATGCTTCCATCTTCAAACTCATTATATATGTTATATCCACACACAAGCACAACTATAGGTCGATGTTATTAAAAAAATGAACACTATATAAATATTTTTTAATTTATTATTATTTTTATTATTATATTTGTTATAAAAATAATTTATTAATTATTTAAATATGTGTGTGTGCACATAGTTTTTAAAAAATGATTATTTGAAAAATTATAAATTAACCTCGAAATAATCAACTTATTGGGGATATATTTTATTTTTTCATAAATAATTATGTTCTTTGACACATATAGTCAATCTCAAATAAATAAAAATAAAATAATTATAACAATATATATAATTTAGATATATATTTACATGCATGCATACTTTCATTAATACATATATGAAAACATATAATCAAACAAACACACATACAACTAAAATTCTTAATATATAATATATTAACACAAATTAAGGTTAATATACTACACAAAATATAATATATTTATATGTTACTATTTTAATATTTTTATTAAAAAAAATTTATACATTTATTATAATATTACATAATACTGTATTTGGTATAATATTGAAATTAATATACATTAACATTGTATATTAATACATATTAATAATTATATATTTTCTATAATTATGATATTAAGTATTTTCATATATTATTATTTATATATTCCATCACAATATATATATTTGCATATAATTAAATTATCTCTATGAAAATGTTATTTTGGATGGATTAAAATTAGTCTCAAAATTAGAATGTTATTTGGGATGGATAATCAATCCTAAATAAGTTAATGTAATATAATTCTTACTATATATATACAAACACACATGTATGTCAATTTATAATTAAGTGAGAATATATTTGTGATTATACTACATTACTACATAACTACATACATATATGTATACATATATGAATATAATTAGTTTTATATATTATTATAATTATTAAAATTATGTAAAAAATAGTATATATATATATATATCATTTTTGGTATTTTTTTTGTTTATTATAAACATTATTTATTTTTTATTTATAAAATAATGTGCATGTTTCTGTGTTATTTTATTAAAAACTGTTATTTAGAATGGATATATGACTCTCCCAAATATTCAATTTTTTTTTGGGAAAGATAAAAATTTCATCCCAATATAACCATCTTATTTTGATTGATCCATCCCAAAAAAATAAAAATAATATATATATATATATATATTATAACATTTTTAATATAATAAAAAATAACCATAATATATAATATATATAACTATATGTTTTAACTATTAATAGATAAATTAAAAATTAATTAGAAATATATTATTCATTTTATATAGTATATATATATATTATAATATATAAATTATAACATAATATACGTTAAGAATTAATTATAAATATAATATATTTCAGACATTAATATTTATTTCATATATATTAATATTTTATAAATATTTATTCTTTATATAATATAAGAATATATATATATATGAAATATAAAAATAGTTATATATTTTTTAATTATATTTTAAATATTTTATATATAATGAAATTATATATATTAAATAATTATTTTATATTTTAATATTATTTTATAAATAATATATAATTATAAATATATTTTAAACATTAATATTATTTTTATATAGTAAAATTTTATATTCTTTCTATATTCTATATTATATATTTCTCGTAATAAAAATTTTAGACATAATATATAATTCTAAATATATTTTATATAGTTTAAATATTACATATTTTAGAAAAAATCCATGTAATACATATAAGGTTCATATATTTTATATATAAACATTGATTTATTTTATATATAGTCGTTATTAATTAAATATATAATAATTATAAGAATTAATATATTTATATAGAAAAATAGTTAATAAAATATATAAAGAATAATAATTATAATTAAAAACATTAACATTATGTATTTTATATGTTTTGTAAACATTAACTGTATAACTGTTACTGTTATTATAACTATTATTATAAATGTTATTTTATAATGTTTTTTGTGTGGAGATTAAGTTATGTGTCATTTTTATTGAGGTTACCCATCCCTCATAAAAAAGTTATTTGGGGTTGATTAATTTATCCTTAATAAAAATACTATATGGACATATTAAACTATCCAAAATAAATCAACTTATTTCGAATCGATTCACCCATCAAAAAAATTGGGACAACTTAATCCATCTCAAATAAAAAATTAATTGGAATCGATTATTTCATCCCAAATAACTATATTATTATTATTATTGTTGTTGTTGTTGTTGTTTTTATTATTGTTGTTGTTGTAACACCCAAATGTTTATATGAAATAATATATTTAAATAATTTTTATTCTTCAGTAGCTAGTGTTGCACACAATCATGATTTTAAATGAACTGTGATACACCCTTAGTACAAAATTACCATTATTACCTAACTGTTAGGTTAGTGGGAATAAGTATTAATAACTTATGAAAATGAATTGTGAATTTATTGGCTATCAATTATTTATGAAAATTAAAATTGGATATTTTTATTTTTGATTGAATTACTATTGGTAATGAAATTAGTGAGATATATATGTCATATCAAATATTTTTATATTCATCCAATTGATATTTCAATCATTGGGTCTGAATAAACCCTACTTGTTGTATAAAAACCTATATTTTTTAAGGGTAATATTACGCATTTCAATTGAAAACAACTTCAAAATTTAATATATTTACACGTTGTTAATTTTTATATGAAAAAATAAACATTTTCCTTTAATTCGGGATATAAAAATTTACTTTGGATGAATTTCTGA
Source organism: Viscum album (assembly GCA_963277665.1). Lineage (NCBI taxonomy): Eukaryota > Viridiplantae > Streptophyta > Magnoliopsida > Santalales > Viscaceae > Viscum > Viscum album. The sequence continues at coordinate 1,061,689,639 of OY728162.1, read as the reverse complement.
TATTTTTCTGATATCCTTCTAGTTTTGATTAATAGTAAAATACACTAAACCTTAAGTGAAATGAACTATTTTCATCAAAATAATTTATATGGTTAAATTAAGATATTTAATGGATTTAAATTTTAAATAGAATATAGTTTATAATTCAACATAATGTAAGTCATTATCATTAATTTTACATTGAATTCATATGAAAAAAAATTCAATCTTCTGCAATGTTTTAACATTTAAAAACATGTTCTATCATTCCAAAAATGGGATTGACTTTAAATTAAATTTTACCATTTTTTTTTGAATTTACAAAAATGGATTCCAAATTTTTAATTAGAAGATCCTTATTTTGAAAATAGATACCATTTATTTTTTGACATAATGAATAGTAACTTCAGTAATTAATTTTTTTACCATGGTCAAAGGGTAAATCAGGTATATAAGGGTAAAAAATAATATTATAATAATATAAAAATACCCTAAAAGATGTCCTAATCCTATTTTTGAGCATTTTATGACCATGATCATCCTTGGGTCGATTTTAAGATTTCATAAAGCCACTTGGGTGTGGTAATGTTCTTTATGAATTTTTTATTTAATGTAAAGTGAAATATAACAAAAACATGTCTCTTTTACAAAAACATTATTAATATAGGGTTTTTTAACTGATTTAATTTACTATAAATATTCATTATAAATGTGAAAATATTTTATACATCATGTAATTTTTTTTATAATTATTAGACATTAAATAAAGAATTCTTTTCATGACACAATGATGATGTAATGATTACCTTGTTAATGAAATATTCAAATAAATGATATTAGAAATAAAAAATAAATATAATTTTAACATTATTATTCCATCCATACATTTCTTGGATTATTCTTCCATGTTATCATTTAGTTTATGTAGTCTTTTCAAATGAAAAAAGTTTTTATGAAATTAAGAACATTCAATTACTAAATAGTGTCAAAATTGACATAAATGAGTTTCTAAACAAATACTATTTTATTAAATGATATAATAGCACACAATGTCTAATAATCAGCCAAATAATAGTATATAATGTAAAAAATGTCTTTAATTATCCACTTTTTGTTCAATTTGTAATTCATAGAAACTATAGTAACCATATATTATATAAATACCAGAAGACATGGTAAGAGTTAATGTTTTTTACTAAGGGTTAAAGATAAAAGATAAGGTTAATTTTTTACCTAATCATGTCTAAAACCTATTTTTTGAGAGGATTTAGACCCATCCTTATATTATCCTAGAAATTTATCACATCCAAACTATTTCAATTTGAAAATAATTTTATAATAAAAAAATATTCCAAAACATTTCTAAAGTGCCCCCTCCTCCATCTTATAAAAGGCCACCAACTATACCCACTTACTCAATCCTTTAAAGAACATTTTATAATCCAACATATGATCACATGATCTCCCAACATCCATTCCTTCCTCCAAGATGCCACACATTGCATATAAATCTATCCTAAATAGACCTTTTGTTCAAATCAAAAAGAGATACATGAAAAATAGGTAATTGTTTTATCACCTCTTTAAAAATTATTTTCTACCTATACTTCCTATTCTTATGTTTTTTCAATGCTAAATTATTAAATAAAGTATCTCCTACTTTATTAGGTTTTATTATAATTATTTTACAACATTAGACCTCCTTTTATCCATTCTACGAATAAGAAGTTCACCATGCATGTGTACGTAATAGTTACCGTCTCCAGGGAGTGGTGTAATTTTTTATTCAACAATATTTTATTTGTATGGGTATAATGATGCATTTAATGGATTTAAATAATGAATATAACATTAAAATTATTCCTTATAATTAATATACCATAAAATTTCATATCATTTTTCGATTAAGTAGATTATATCGTCGCTCGATTGTACGTATGACCTACCGTCTCCATGATGCATTGCGATTCATTCTACATGATCATTATTATTCAATGCTTATATACATAAATGGAATAAATAATTATTATATATATTATATTAATATCATTCTCTAAATGAAATAATTATATCTTATGAAGTTGAACATGAACCTACCTGACAAAACTTGCATAAGAACATAAAGCAGTTAATATCCGAATAATGAGTGACAATGAAATGTTACTAACAAATAGATGATAATATAATAATATATTATATCATAAAAATTATTATGATTCAGGAATAAGTCAATTAAATTATATACTTCATTATAAAGGAGTTTCAGATACATATGAAGGATATCAAACCTAAGGTAGGGGATTATTTTGCAATCACATTTTTATGTGAGATTATTTATACGTAAGTATTTACTAGGGTATATTTATCATCCACATAAATGTTTCTTATTTAGGTAATATTATTTCTATTATTATATAATTTAATAAATTTAATTTTACACTTTGGTGAATTTTTATTAAATGGTTTGAAATGAATCTTTTTTCATTATTCAATTTAATGTACTCATTGACTTTTCCAGCAAAAGTACGGGGAAAATGTTTTTTATAACTTATAAGGCAAGAATGGATTTTTATGGTTTCATGACACCATATTTACCTAAAAAAACCTCTACACTATTTCAAGATTATTTTCAATAAAATTTGTTTCTTTTAAAATTGTGTGTCATTTTGAGAAAAGAAAACATTTTTTAAAAGAAAGGATATTTTCATCAGGAATTAAGTTCAAGTGTTTTATCAAAATATTTTTCCATAAAAGATGATACAGGGCTAGGTTTCTATCCCTAATATTACATTGATTTGATTGTTCTTTTTATGGAATTATACATTATGAAATCCATTTATTTTATATGGATTATGATGGAATGATGTTTAAGAAACCCATTTTATTTCATGGGTTATACTATGATGAATGATTTATGTTTTTTTGGCGCTAGTAAGAATGATTTAATTATAAGATGGGAGGTACCAATATCTCCATTCAATGCATTAGTTAAATATTTATATATCATAACATAGACATGACTAGAACAACAAGTTAATCTAGTTTAGTAATACAGGTCTGGAATGAGAAGTAAACCCGATTCATTAATAGATTTTGTCTGCTATAATTGTCTTGGCTATGAACCTTGGCTAATATGGAAATTATTTTTAATGCTTATGTTTATTCCAAAAAAACTTCATTTCTTATGTTATATATTTTTGGATTATTTAAAATAATTCTAATGAAATTTTATCCCATGACATGATATCATGATATTTCGTATGCAGGATAAGTTTTTAAAATGTTATGTTCTTATGTCTTGTGATTATGATATAATTGATATTTCCCTTGTATAACTTTACTAAGAATTTGAGATCACCCTTTCATATGTTTATTTTTCCCAAGTCATGAAGATAGGTATTAACTAATATATGTTAGAAAGGATTCAAGTTATGAAGAAATAAGTGGGAGACAATATAGATGTTTAATAAACCAGTTGTTTATATCTACTTGTTTCTAAAGACAACATACCTATGTGATCCAGTCATGGTATTATTATTTGTTATAATGAATGTACATAAATTTTGAAGCAATATCAATGTATATAAAGTATGGGTCTCTATAGTTGGTATTAGACGAATGCTATAGTTATTCTTTGGGAACTATAATGATAAAGAATTAGTAAGTACCCTAAGGATATGTCTAAGTATTGGATGAAACCCTAGTGTTTTAAAAATTGACCATGAATAACATAGAGTAAAACCTAATGGTTCATAAATTAAAATTTTAATCTTGATTATGTGGTTTTCCTGTTATGATTAGTGTTTCACAAACTATGATTCTTGGTTTTAGTCAATGGAAGGAACTGAAAGAACTACGTTAATGATGAATGCGATGGACAATGCAATGTTTGCCCCCCCTGAGAAACAAAATTCTATGGGATTTGGAATGAAAAATATTTTAGAAATTATCACACAACATTCTCAATATATGACTCATATAGGACTTCCAAACGTGAAAAGTAGGGAGCACCATTCTGTTGAGTCCTTCATAAGGCTACATCCACCTTCATTTAGTGGGTCTTATGATCTATTAGTGTCTAAACAATAGATCAGTTCCACTAAAAGGTATTTTTAGTTCTATAATGTTCTGAACATGATAAGGTCACCTTAGCAGTTTATCATTTGGAAGGTGAAGATGATCAATAGTGGAATCTTATCAAGAATTCCAGGAAAATAGGCGAAACTGAGTCCATGGAATGGGTCGAGTTCAAGAACATATTTTTCAATAATTAAATTATTCAAATTATTCGAACATAGATGGAGAATGAGTTTCTTGAACATAAGTAAAAGGATGATGAATTTGTTGCTACCTATGAATCAAATTTTACAAGAATTTCAAGGATCATTTTGGTAATTTATATCCAACCTGAGAGTAAAATTGATCCATTATTTAGTGGATTAAAACAAAGTCCTTAAAGGGCATTATCCATAAGGTACTTTTATAGCTATGAGGAAATCGTTTGACTTTTTCTCAATGTTGAGATGGATATTGGAGTAACCCATTAGTCATATGGGTCAGATAAGAAGAGAAAAATGGATTTCAAAGAAAAATTTAAAGACCACACTGAAAAGAAGATGACTTTCCCCTCATACTAAAAGTGTTGAAATAATTATGGGGAAAATTTTATTAAATGGAAGAATTTTATTTTGAGTTCCGGTTTGAAATTTTTGAATCTTAATATATATATATATATATATATATATATATATATATTATGGGTTCTGGTCTAGTGAGCGGGCACCGCACCATTAGCGGTGACCGTGCGTTTGGCCCAGGTTACCGTGTCTTTTCCTGACACTTAAAATATATATATATATATATGTGTGTGTGTGTGTGTGTGTGTGTGTGTTGATAATATTTTAATTGTTGGAATTATATTTTTATGATAATAAAAATAATTAATATCTTTATTTTCATTTTTATCTTATATTATTTTTGATTTTATTTCTTTATTTATGTCTATTTTTCCTTCATTACCTAACCCTCGCCGCCCAGCCTTCCCCTCTCTTCTCTCTCGTGCGCCTTGCCTCCCCCTTCTACCTCCCTTACTCCTGGCCGCGCCAGCCTCCTCCTCCTACTGCAGCCCGTCACCGCCCTCTGCACCCACATGCCGGCCTCCGCCTCCCGCTGCAGCTCATTGTCGGCCCGTGTAACCCCCCTGCCAGCCTTCTGTCGCTGCCCTCCTGTGACCTACGCTGAGCCACCCCACCCCCTCCCATTCTCCTCCCTCACTCCCTCCGGCCTCTCCCACCGGCTGACCCCGCTTCCGACCCGCCACGCTGGCTCCTCCTCCACCCGCTTGCAGGCCGACTACCTTCATCCCGCTTGCCGCATGCCAAACCCGCATCGGCCTCCTCGTCGCCCTCTCTGGTCGTACCCCATTGTCTCGACTGGCGATCTCCACCTCTAATACGTCGTGCTTGTGCCGGTTCCACCTACGGCCTCTGTTCTGGCCTCCGATGACGCCCCTTCTCTGGCTATGACCTTCGGCGACCCACTACTCTGGCGTGAACCCCTCGCCGACTGGGTGAAGTCTTCCTTGGCTCTCGATCATTCAGATTCTGACTACAGCTGTCGAAGGCGAGATGGTCCAGATCACGTTGGACCTCCCGCCGTTAATCGCATGATGCGTTTGGTCTTGCTCTCCATCTCCATTGAAGGTTAGAGGTTTATTATCATGTGAACATTTATTTTAGTATCCCAATTGTGTTTATGTTTCCCTGATAATGTTTTGTGCTACGTTGGTCCTCTCCATAATTGTTTTAGTGTTCTCCATTAAAGGTGAGTTGGTTGGGGTTGTTCGGTATACTTTCCACTGTGTAGAGGTGAGGTTTGCACTGCTTCTTCATTTGAAATATTTTAAACCAATTTTTTTGTGTTTTTGAGTCCCATGTGATGTCTATGCACTATGTTGGTACTCACCTCAATCTTCGTCTTGCAGGTATTTGTGCGTAAGCATGAAGCGGATCACATCATCATGTTTGGACTGCAAGTTGAGATAGGTTTCCCCACTGCACTTACCGTTAAGTTTATAAATTATTAATTTCTTGTTATTTATATAATTTATAGTAAAGTAGAAATAATACTTAATAATTATTTCTAGAATAATAATTTTCTACAAATGAAACTGTTTATTCTTGTGCATTTAACTGAAATTATTTTTCTTGACGAACTATCGCATCATGGTGAAAATTCCTTTTGGGTTTTTAACATTAATTTATGAATTTTCATGTTTGGTTTCGTTTTGATGTGAAATATTTCATTTTGATGAATGATTATGTTTTTTAAATAGTGGTTTAACATGTGAATGAATGTGTTGGTTTCATATTGTGAAATACTTAAAGGTCGGTTGGCACTTTGAAGATGGTTTTGAAATGATTTTGATGAATATACCTTGGTATGGGTACAGCTAAAGTCGTGGTTGGCATTTTGAAATAATTATTTGTGAAAGGATGATGTGTGAAATTTATCCAAGGCTTGTTTGGTAGTTTAAAATGATTATTGGTAAAACCCTTCTTGGGTTGGGTCCTGTGCCAATTGTTGATCTACGTGACTTGGAGTGTCCTCGGTATGGAACCTCCATGGTGAAATGAGTTTCGATGGAAAGGGACTAACCTTGAGGTGGACTGGGTGGTGCCAGTTTGTGTGGTGTGTTTGGATTATATATATATATATATATATATATATATATATATATATGCATGACTTGTGTTTAAATTGTATGGAACACCCTCCTTAGAACTATACTTTGGAACCTAGCATAGTAAGTGAATCTTCTAAGAATGATTACTACACTAGTTTAGATTATGCACTGGCTAGTGGCCCCATATCATGGGAATACTGAGTTATTGCTGCTATGGGATTTGGGCTCCTCGGGTAGGCCATATAGGGCAATGCCGAGCGTTAGGGCGTTATGATGTCATTGAGTTAGGTCATGCCTTCAGGGTGAGTCACATGTATAGTATGTTCTGGATTTTTCACGAGCTCCTAGGTTTGACCCATGTTTCGTTCAGTGCTTACTTGTTTGTGCCAGATAGTGGAGGTGCCTAGTCCGGTTGATGGTCGTCGTGTGTTACTTATCCATTTCCCTTGTTGTGTGTTGTGTGTGGTTTTCCTATTGGATAAAAAAGAAAATTTGGATTTTAAATTGGCAGAGAAAAATGTTTTAAAAATGTAATTCACTTTTCCCTTTTAACATTAAAATTTGTTCTTTTTAATATTTGAATGAAGGAAATGGACTCTTACTTGATTTAGAAATGAAAAGTGTTTGTGAAACCCATATTTTAGGTAATGTAGTTCAAACCTAAAATTAATAGATTCTTTATTTAATGGCAGTGCATTGGGAATTGATTTATTGGGCTAGCCTACTGAGTTTTAATACTCACACCTATAGTGTTTCCTTGATTTTAGTTCTGATTCTGGTTCCAGATTTAGTTGTTCACGTTGAGAAACATTGGTTGTGGTTTCGGTGGGTGACCTGAGGGGTCACGTGTTGTTTTGGTCATGGTCAGGTTAGTAGCATTGTTTGTTGTTCTTTATTTATTTTCCTTAGTTATTTTTATTTCTACGGCTTAGTTTATTTTTATTTTTGGAAAATTGTCCCCATTTGTTTACTTTTGATGGTTGGCACTAGTTTTCATCCCAGGGGGATCGAGAATTCCCCTTAGGACTTGTCATGGACCAGCTTGGGTGTCCGGTTTGGGGTCGACCCGGTATGGTTCGTGACAGGTGACATGGAGTACAATAACGAATTGGTGAAAGGTGATTAGAAAGTGTTGCTTTCAACAATACATAATTTTATTTTTAATAAGGGGGAGATTGTTGATAACAATATTCTATCTCTTTAGGATGATTTTGATGCTCACAAATAACCTTATTTTTTATTCTAATGATTTTACATTATGTTTATTTCAGGAATTTAATTATTTGTTGTATTCTTATTTCTGGAAGAAAATTTTTAAGTATTTTAACAACGAGAATTAATTGCTAAAGTATTCGGAAATAGTTTTTAGCATGTTCAGGACACATTGTTCAAACCCAATGTTGAGAAGCATAGTGTAATGATGGAATGCGGTGTTTAATATTTGAGATATTAGAAAAGTATGGTTAAACATTCATACGTTATCTAAAAATTATGAAAGAATGAACCTTACATTTGGAAGGAACCATACGTTTGGAAGGATCCTTATGTTTGGAAGGAACCTTGCGTTTGGAAGGAACCATACGTTTGCGAAATCATCAAAGTATGTAATGAGATAATTTATGTAAGTATGGAATGATAAGTTTGTTTCTTAAAAGTATGATTCAGCAACCTTACTTCTGAGAACAATGATGCGTTAAAAAGATAAATATTAATGTATGGTTCATCAGCCTAAATTTTATGAACAAAAGTTCGTTTGATTGAAAAGTATTGATTATATACCGTTTTTGACACTCCATTCATCACAGAGTCTAAAGATTGGAAAAGGGGAATATCTTAGTTCAACGTGATTCAAGCTTTGGAAAAATATCAAAATTTGACAAAGGAATGAATAAAAAGAACATTGTGCAAGGGTCGTGCAAGTTCTACAACGGTCGCACAAGTAAACTTGCGCGCCGAAGTTGGTCACACATGTCACTTGCGCACCCTAAGTGACAACCGCCCAGCGTCTTATCCAGCCTATAAATACCCCTGGTGGGCCCCACTTTCAGGAGATGAATTTTTCCAGAATTCAGATACAGAACTCTGAATGCCCAAGTATCTTCTTCAAGTCTTCCAAACACTTTTAAGGTAATTGTTTACCTATAATGGAAGGTATATACAAGAGGAGTAAGGTCTATGTGTTAGAATTCACTAACACTTACGCGCCGAAGTGTTTTACCCTTAAGGGAAATGGACACACTTGCGTGCCGCCCTACTTCTTCACCAGAACTTGCGCACCATCTTCTGGAAAGCCTCTAGGGATAATTCTAAAGGCTTTGGTCAGGGATCACCCATGTATTACCCTACTGTTTAGTAATCGCGCAAGTACACATGTTCCGTGCAGGTATACCTACGCGCCCAGGGACGTGCGCGCCCACGCAGTACCTGTGCACCTGCCAGGACTTGTGTGCCCCTATCTTTTTGGGTGCCATTCTTGCCAATTTAACCCCTCTTATGCCATTCCACCTCTTCTATTCAAGATTCAGTCTTCAAGACACTCTTCAAATCCATTTATGGCATGTTTTCTTGATTTACTTCTTTATCCGAAATGAATTTTGTTAAACATCTATAAAAAACCTATTGATTTACACATCTTTATTTCACTAAAATTATAGATTTCATTCATTCAACCTCATCCTTTAAGATGAGACAACCTTATTACGGGGCATCCGCTTTAGGAGTATGCCCCAAGTCCTCATTAATCTGGGCCTCCTTTTCCGGAGTAAGCCCCAGTTTCAAATCCTATTATTTGTGCATCCTCCTCAAGAGTAATCCCTAGCCATAATTCCTTTAACCTGGGCTTCCTTTTCAAGAGTAAGCCCCAGCCTCAAAGTTTGGGAATCCTCCTTAGGAGTAAACCCCAAGTCCCTTAATTTTTCAAATCCCATTCACTTCGGCCTCTTTTTCAGGAGTAAGCCCTCCGTCTTAATTTCTCTTAACCATCCATAATTTCCTTTTGAGCTGGGCTTCCTTCTCAAGAGTAAAACCCAATCATAAGTCTCCTCCTAACTTGGGCATCTTCCTTAGGAGTAAGCCCCAAGATTAGAGTATCCAAATCTCCATGAAGCATGTATACCTTTATGGACCTTGTTCCTCGATTTCTTCCCTGAAGTAAATCTTAATCCTCATCTATTTGGGTAGTCATACACACATAAAACCAACATCATTGCCTCTTTCATGGCACAATTGTCTAGTTTCACCAATACCTCTTGTTTCTCACACCGAGCATGACTCACGTGAGCTTAGAGTGTAAATGTAATCATGACATATTTCATTGAGCCATCAATCAGGCATAAACAACACACTCCCTTACTCAAACTACATGGGTTCTGATTCCTTTTACAAAACAAAGGATACGTGGGTACCCATCTACAGGAATGATCCCAACTCTGAAATAATCAATGTCCTTCTGAATGAAAATAAACATCAAGTGCCACACTGTGTGGATTTAAAACATGTATGGTCATCTTAATGATCTAGATACTTTCATGTATTGAAGGATACCATCGGCTAAAAATCTCTAAACAAATACATATGATTCACTATCGATGAAGAACCTCAAATACATATAAAAGATTCTCTAAATTTCATACATATCAATCATTGATTGTCAGATCTAAAGGAAGACTCCTTTTATACTTGGTAATGTAATAAGAATTCACGAACATAACTTAAATATATAAAGAGAGTCCTGGAGTAGACAATAATTCCCCTCAAAAAGGTGTGATGAGTCTGACCTCCCATCCTCTCGACCAATGCAAATTCCTAATCCTCATCAGTCCACAACTAATGAGCACCTACCTTTGGAAAGTCGGTTCAAATGGATATGGAATCATTGGAGGTTTCTGGTTCTACGAAAAAACCCTTTAGAAACCACTTGGAATGTTTGAATCTTAAATCAATGAGATCATCCCCAATTCCAGAGGGAAACAAAAAATGGTGAACCTGACGTGAATCATTAACCAAGTTAAAATGATGTTTTACTTATTTTTTATCCCCTATTTAAAACTCAATGAGAGGGCCAACAAAAACAATCATTGACATATGTGCTCATCCAAAAGATGTAGTGGCTGACTTTATCTGGATTACGTCTATTATATCAAACATGCACTCTTTTCCATGATTTTATGCATTCTAAGAAACGGCTGATCTCATGTTCACACCTGTGAATACCGCTGCTGCGAATTCCACTATTGTTACTCATGCTGGATCGTCGTCCGCTCTAAGGATGACATCACATACTCAGCGACTTCAACACTAGGTATCAAATGTGATTGTTATGGAGTACCATCAAAACGATACTATTCCAACTCTGGAGGCTGCCCGAAAATCCCTCCAAGTGAACAATTCACCCTAGTTGTCCGGACAGCGACAGCCAGTGATCAAGAAGCAGGTGGTGCTAACCACCGTCTCCAACCGTTTCGGGTCATTATCCCCGGAACACAATCACCCTTCGCTCCCTTATTCTGGGGAGGTGAATGAGCAGGTCCCTTGGAGCCTTAATTCAAGTAGACATGACTTCTTCCCAGTGGAACCTATCAACAATCGATGCCAGACTCGTGCAGTAGTGCGCCCTCAACATGATGAGGGTACCGACTCCAGGAATTCAGATCCGGTTCCTCGAACCCGAGCAGGAAAGATGAATCACCATACGTGAAATCTGGTAAAAAGTGAGCAGGTTCTCATCTCTGCCATCTCCGGATAAGTCCACCAACCTAACTTGGTGGCAACGAACGAGAAGGCACACACACCTGGCCATTTTAATTCCGCTATCCAGCAGACTCGTCTGGCAGCATCATGCCAATCCCTCCAGGTAATTCCGAAAGAGTACTATAGGCAATAATATACACCTGCTTATACATCATCAGCCAGTCAGTAGAATCGTCTGACTACATATGATGGATCCCACCAACCCAATGTATTGACCACTGGTAAGCAGGCACATACATCTGTTCACACTCATCAATCCTACCATCAGCCTCATCTGTTAGTATTGAAGGATGTTCTTCAACCACATTTGGTGGAGTGCAATTAGCATCCACATTCACCTGGTAGTATTGATCAATCCTACCAACAGTCTCGCATGGTATCACACAGAGAAGTCAGTCGGAAATCTCTGGTGACAAACAAGAGGCAGACTCAACTTTATGCCCCCACACATGAGTACCGTCAGGATTCACTGATAAGAAAAGGAGGACAGGAGCAGGGACATACACCTACTCCAAGCATGGAATGGATGTATATCCACATTCCGGCAGCTGAAGTCACCAAGCATATTCTATCAATGGTGAAATAGCAGAAGAAAATCCCTACTCATATTTTGGATTCTTTCCAGGATATTATAACAGCTTTAGAAACATCTCCGGGAAAGACACATAAATCTATCCCTACCAGTTGAGTGACACATCAACAGTTCACTCCGGAACAGACACAAACATATGTTTTATTCCAAGAAGGATGTGGGGAATACTACCCCATATCATACGAAAAACCAATTCAGTCACATACACTTGATTTGAGTAGAGATCATCAGCCTAACCTGGCCATCTCTCCTGATCAGGCACATACACCTGATCCGAGAAGCCACTTTCGCCAACATGTGGTTTCCAATGAGAGTAATAAGGCGTCTAAGAAGAAGATCCACCCAGCACAATCAAGAGATCAATAGACAATCTGTAACAAGGACTTTCTCGATGATGGAGTTCTTGAATCCCTCAGACAGTTATCTGTTGGAATTCAAGATTCTACACCCTCATTTCCCAATAGTGTGAAAATTAATTCTGAAGGTCTTCAATAGACACTTCCTCAAGAAATCTTGCTTCATGACAATTCGGTCGATCTCGAAGTTTCATATTTAGATGAGAGCCATAGGAACCCTCTGTGTGGTCAAAAGACCAAGGAGCAAGAGATCTCATATTTTTCTGTAACCCACCATGGTGTTCCTCCCCATGATGATGAATTTCGCTGCAAAAGTCATCTCTGCAGTAGTGATGCACATTGCCCGGAAAATTCTCTAGTGGGCAATGTAGTTCCGAGAAATCCCTCTTATCTTGAAGCACTTGAAAATGCGAAACCAGTCATATCTGATGCTTCATCTCTAGCAGGTGAAATACTTTTTCAATCAGAAGATTTCCCAGGGTGTAAGTCATTCTCCAAACCTCCCCTAAGTCGTGCATCTTCTAGTTTGATCAGTGATTTCTCTACCAATCTTGTTGAATCCGATGAAGCAACAAAGAAGCACCATCTCTGGTCAAATCGAGTAGAATAATCTTCATTAAATGATAAATAGGAAATGTTGAACATGAGGAAACAACTGGCGAAAGGTGAAGTGCCAGTCATGTTTTGGCCTCTGACTGTCTCTCAATATGACATTCCAGAGATGTTGACGGAAGATGGAATTCATGATATTCATCTCAATATATGGAAAAATATTTATCAGTTGAAAAAGAAAGTATTATCTTATGATGAATATGAAAATCATGTTAAGATAATAGAAGAGTTACAACGTCAGATTGATTTGGAATCTCTATCAGTCTCTTGATATCTGAAGGCTGAAAAGCAGCAGAGAGCCATTCAGCGTTCATGCCTTAGCACACTAAGAAGATTGCGCCAGTTAATTTCCAATGCCCCATCTGGTATTCATGTCAGACGATGGGGTGTTCATGGAGAACTACATTTCACTGTGCTCTCCAGTCAGCAAAGCCCACCAAAAATGGTCTCAGGCAATGTTATTGCTCGTGGCCAGCCACAATTAACTGGCTTTGTTTGTAATCAAAGGCTTTACCAAGAACAGGCTTCAACCAGTTCCTCTCAAAATCAATAATACAGAGAACAAGTTGTTGAATTACTCCTGCATCAAGCAAATGAGAATATTGAACAGGCCTCTCGTATGGAGCAAGCACATCATCAAGTAACAGAAGTGTCGGAAATCATCCAATGGTCTTTCGAGCCGGGTGATAAAAGTGGATGTCGATTGATGCATCCATCTAATTTCTGGACTATGGTCTGCAAGATCAAGATAGATTTTAAGAAATTCTCACATATATCATGTCAAGAGCCACCCCATCTCACCAGACTAGGGACTCTTTTAAACCAACCCTCAGAATCAACAAATAGGATTCGAGGAGTTGAGCAAAGACAGTAGGAACAACCCCAGTCCACCAGACTGGGGACATTTTCAAATCATAAACCCCCTCCTCAGAGAAATTCAGTCTTTTAACGATTGGTTAAGAATCCTCAAGAGGAACGAAGAGACAAATTATCAGGATATTCTCTCCAAATTACGGTTCTCCAAGAAGTTCCTAAGGGATCAAACCAACAAAAGGCAATGTTTCGTCAGGGGCATAGCAGAAGACAATGACACAAAAATGCTGATGGAAGGGATGAAATGAATTATGCATCAATTAATGTCATAAATGTCATTATTTCTGATCCACCAGATGAGGCTCACTCATAGGGATCAGATGAAGATGTTCTGGTTCAAGAAAATGTACGCACAGACACAAATGAAGAAGGTGTGCGTACACCAAATCAAAGGTTTACCCAAAATCTGGGTGTTCCTTCAAATAACCCGCTTCCCCCTATCTGAAAGGGATCAAAAAAGGATAAGGGAAAGAATCAGGTTACATATCCTTCCTCTAGAGAAGTCCAATCGCTCTCACGAGAGCAAATATTTGCACAACAAGAGGAAGAAATGAAGGAATTGAGGAGGTTGAATGCAGAACTACTTCAAGGTAGCCTTCCTCCTAAGCATGCTGGAGTCAGTCATCCAAGGGAGTTTATTGCAGCAACTGAGATGGATCAAGAATATCCTCCTCTATTAGTACACCCTCACAGGTCTAATCCTACGGGTCAAGTGCAACAACAGTTGGAAGTGCTACCATCAGTTGCAGTACCAGTCACCACATCTGTCCAAGCTCTAGTCATTGCACCTGCCCAAGTCAAACTTAAACTAGACGTTTCTCAAAAGTTAATAACTACCATTGAGTCATTAACATCTCGGTTAGAGACTATGGAAGGGAAGCGTGCACAGGTTCAACCAGAAAAGAGAGCTTACGCTAAATGGGTAGATTCAATCTCTCCCCCATCATGTTTTGGGAACCCTGCATTCCCTATTTTCAATGGATCAGGTGATCCTGAACAACATTTGATCCATTACGTGTCTTGTTGCAATCATATGATGGGAACTCCGGAGCAGTAAGAAGCAGTGAAACTCATATGCTTCGTGGGAACCTAGCAAGGACCAGCTTTTTCTGGTATACAAGTTCGCAATCCCGGTCAATTACCGGATGGGAGGATCTTTGCCAAAGATTCCTTCTCCAATTCAGCTCAACATTCCCAAAGACAACTATTTTCGATCTTACAATCTGTAAGGAAAGGGAGAATAAAATGGTCTCAGATTTCATTTCTCGCTAGAAGGGATTAACATATTCCTTAAGCTTACCACTTCCTCAAGAGGAACTGTTTCCAATCGATGTGGAAAATCTGTGTGACGAATTACGCACATCGTTGATCCCTGTGAAATACACAGGAGGGTTTCGAGACCTTACTTCAATCACTCAACATATTGAAGATTCTCTTATACATATTAAGGCTAAATCTCGTGTAATTCTATCAGCTCCAGGAAGGAGAATGGGTAAAGAAGAAACTGCTACAGTTATGCTTAAACAAGCACATGTACCTACTTTTACTTCAAAACCTTCATCTTCTCGAAGGGCTCCACCTCCTGAGTTCCAACAATAGAGGTCATTTCATAAAGATAATCAAAGAGGTCATAGACGAAAACAATTTGAGGATTTGAAAAGAAAATTTTACTCTTTCCGAAATGTACAAGTTACTGGTTATTTCATTTCAGATCTGTAAAATAATTTAGTTCAATTTCCAATTCCCAAGAGGCCAAACATGGAAGGATATGAAGATTGTCCCAACTATTGCCCATCTCGTCAAATTTTGGGGCATCTCATTCAGGGGTGTTTTGTTTTCAAGGACCTCCTGCCAAAAATGGTCGATTTGGGACAAGGTAAACTGAAAGGTTCTTCAGCTCAGGTAGCATGTGTTACTTCTACAGTTCCATAGGAGGAAGGTGGGTGGAAAGAATTTAAAAGCAAAAATGCACAATAATATGATGATTGGATGTTCAGAAATATGTTCAAACGAACTCATGCTATTTTGCAAACACAATTGAAGAAACCAATTGTTCCTTCTACCATGAGTCCCGCAGCAAAAACATCTTCATCAGAGGGAAAATCCTCAAAGAAACAACACAGTTCCAAGAAAGAGGAAGAATCAGAAAAAGATGAGTATGTGTCAAAGCCTAAGCTGTCTTTGACTCTGGAAGATTTCATGCCATCTACCTCAAAGAAACGGGCACCACCCCATCAAATGGTACAACCTAAATTGGATATTCAAGTAGAGTCCTCATCGGATGAAGAGTTAATCTTTGGTTCTGTTAATATGATTCAATTAACAGATCCATATGCCAATCTCAGTTTCGATTTCGATGAGCTAGAATTCCCTGTATCAAACAAAGGAATCAGAGTAAGTTCCATAGGCTCAGGATACAGGGGAAGATGTGGGTCTTTTAGAAGAAATTATTCCAATTCTACCCCTGCTAGAACTGTGTACGCAGTAGAAACTCATGGTAGATCCCTTCAGCGAGCTCAGAAAGAACAAGCAAGTTCTTCCACCAATAGAAAATTCAGTCCTTGCACAGTTATTTTGGAGGATTGGTTGGGGGTTCCACCTTTATCCTCTAAACAAGTAAATAGATCTAATCGGTCTAATCTTCCAAAACCAGGAATATTGCCAAATCCTATCCCGATGCAAGATGCATCAAATTCTAAAGCATCAATTTCCAAGGCATCTACTAAACCACATGTTCCTATTGGGAAACTCCGACCTTTGGATCAAAAGTATGATGCATTGAAACACTTGGCCCATGTACCGGCCATGTTATCAATTATTAATGCTTTGAATCTGTCAAAAGATCTCCGAGAGGCACTCATCGAGTCTTTATCAAGTCCTCGGGAGTTTGAAACTGAAATTGCAGCATCTGAAGTCTATCACGTAGAGAATAATCCTCCAAAATGACATGCAATAATATCTTTTACTGATGAAGATGAATATGATGTCATGCATGGACATATTATAACTTTGTACTTATCTGGAAAGGTCAATGGTGTAGACATCCGAAGAGCTTTCATTGATAATGGTTCAGGAGTCAACCTCATTCCCATTCGTACACATCGTCGATTGGGCCTCACAGAATCTCAATTATCTCCTTCTACCATGATGTTACAAGGATATGATAGAAATTTACAATAACCACTAGGCAATGTTACACTCAGAACTCAGTTTGGAGATCTTGAATCCAATTCAGATTTCATAGTTGTTGATCAAGACTCAGCCTTCAACATCTTGCTTGAAAGACCCTGACTACATCAACATGCGGCTATCCCTTAATCATACCATCAATGTCTCAAATATTGTTTCGATGGTCATTTTGGGACATTGTATGGTGATAAGACCCCATTCAAGACATGTGAATCTCAATACATTGAGGCAGAATTCTATCACATGAAGGGAAGGGAGAAATCCAAAACAAAGGAGATTACCAAAGTTAATTCTCTATATGGTTTGGATAAGATACTAGTAAATCCATTTATACATGTGAGTACAGATTATGTGTTTCCTATCAGTCAAATTGACAAGATAGACCCAAATCAAAATACTCTTATGGAAAGATCCATAATGTCAATTATGAAAATCGAGCCAGACAACGTGGGAGAAATTGGTAACCAACCAAGTAGTGATGAAAGACCAAATGGTGACATCTTCATTTCATCTGTTAAAATCCAAAAAGACTATACTTTTCTAATCAGGCCAGAAGAATTTATAGAAACATCGGAGGTGAACAATGATTTCGATTCTCAATCCATCATCTCCTCTTTATTTCCCAAGGAAGACCCTTCATCATCAATCGGATCAGAAATGGAATCTTCTTCTTCAAGATGATCAAATTTTAACATCTCTTATAATCACAGAAATTATGATTTAGAATCTACTATGCATGTAGAAATGGAAGAAATAACACATGTCGAAGAAGAGGAGGATGATCTTAGAGATGCTCCTCCAGCATTTGAAGAGGGTATCTCTACCACTGTGGATGAACTCAGAGATATAAATATGGGTACAAAAGATGATACACTCCCCAATTTAATCACTGCAGCCATGAATCTTTAAGAAAAAGATATGTATATTTCCCTTTTAAAGAAAAATCGAGACATATTTTCTTGGAACTATACAGAGTTGCCTGAACTTGATCCTGATGTTGCTACTCATCATTTGGGTTTACTAGAAGAAGATCGAGGATTTTAGCAAGCCGCAAGAAGAACACACTGAACTTATGCTTCCAAAATTGAAGCTGAAGTGGACAAGATTATCAAATCTAACATCGTCAGAGAAGTTCAATATCCCATGTGGTTGGATAATATTTTCCCTGTAAATAAGAACAGACAAATTAGAGTTTGAATGGATTTCAGAGATATTAATCGGCATTGTCCTAAGGATGATTTCCCAGTTTCGATTACAGAACTTTTAATTGATGCAACAGCTTGCTATGAAGCACTTTCCTTCATGGATAGATATTCCAGATATAATCAAATCTGAATGGCCCCAGAAGACTAGGAATCTATAGCCTTCAAAGCCCCTCAGGGTTTGTTTTGCTACCGGGTAATGCCCTTTGGCATAAAAAATGCAAGTGCAACATATTAATGTTCCATGCCTCGTATCTTCAAATCTTTTTTAGGGAATTTTGTTGAATGCTATGTGGATGAATTGGTGGTAAAATACAAACAACTTTCTAATAACTTGGCTGATTTGGAAGTCATATTCAGTAAGCTTCGACAACATAATTTGAAGATGAACCCCTTAAAATGTACTTTTGGGGTAACCTCAGGAAAATTTCTCGGCTTTTTTGTATGAAATCATGGTATTGAAGTCGATCCTGAGAAGGAAAATTTAATCCTTGGTATGTCACCTCCTCAAAATTTGAATTAATTAAGAGGAAATCAAAGACACATAGCCTATATTCAGTGTTTTATCGCCAATTTGGCAGGAAAAAGTTTACTCTTCACCAAATTGATGAAGAAGGGAGTCACTTACTAGTGGAATGAATAATGTTAAGATGAATTAGATATTCTCAAAAAATACCTCTTGAGTCCAATGGTACTCATGCCACCTATTGAAGGAAGGCCACGTATCCTCTACGTGACAGCTTTAGAGTAATCATTGGGTGCCTTTCTTGCTCAGAAGAATGATGATGGGAATGAAAATAGCCTCTACTACCTCAGTCGGACTATGCTTGAAGTAGAAACATGATATTCAAGTATTGAGAAGTGCTACCTGGCATTAATCTTTGTAGTTCAGAATTTGAGACAATACATGTGACATCACGACGTCCTGTTGATATCTCGCAATAACCCGCTCAAATTCATCCCTAGTCGTCCAATGCTTACAGGACGTCTGGCAAGGTGGGCAGCTATTTCGCAGTAATTCGACATTCAGTATGTGTCTCAAAAGGCAATAAAGGGCCAAGCTCTAGCTGATTTCCTGGCTGAACACCCTTCAGTGGAATACACATCTTCATATATTGTTCTCCCTGATGAGGAAGTCTTCTCTATTAAAGAAAGTCCTCAGGCATGGGAAATGTATTTTGATGGTGCTTATAGAAGTCCAACATGGAGGAAAATGGAAAATCCTAAATTCAAAAATGTTGGCTTATGAATTGTGCTCATTTCTCCAGAAAAGGAAGTGTTACCTTATTCCTTCTTATTGTGGGAAGGTGGTAACAATAATGAAGCAGAGTACCAATCTCTCATCGCAGGCTTGGAATTGTCGCTTCAAGAAAAATTGAATCACTTAAAGGTGAAACGTGATTCAGACCTGGTAATCAAACAAGTCAATGGAGATTATGGCATAATAAAAGAAGAAATAATCCCTTTTATGATTACATCAGAGAGTTAATGGAGGAATTCCCTTCAGAAACGACATTTTCTTATGTCCCAAGATCAAAAAATGCTCAAGCTGATGCACTGTCTAATATAGCCACAGCTCTGGCAGATCCAAATTGGGACGAGACAACCATCATTATTGCCCACCGTCGTGCAATTTCACCGTATGTTCAAATTAGAATAGAGGAAATTAATGAAATTAGTCCCATTCCTAAACCATATGGTCATACTACAATATGGATGTCACCTATCAGGGAATACCTTCAAAATGGAACACTTCCACCTAATAGAGCTAAGAAAGAACAAATCTGGTGACATGTGGTCAATTTTACTCTTTATGATAGCCCAGATCACCTAGAGAAAATTCTCTAAAAATGTGGTTTTGATGGATTTTTCTTCAGACGCATTGATAGTGAAGAGACAATGGTTGTCATGAAAGAAGTTCATGCAGGATTCTATGGTGCCCACCAGTCTGGACATAGACTGTCTGATCAGATTCAAAGGATTTTATACTTTTGGCCTTAAATGATACAAGATTGTGTTGATTTCACAAAGAAGTGTCATTCATGCCATGTACATTCCAACTTAATTCATCAACCTCCAGAGTTGATTCATACAACTAAATACTTGTGGCCATTTCC
The DNA here is from genome assembly GCA_963277665.1 of Viscum album. Lineage (NCBI taxonomy): Eukaryota > Viridiplantae > Streptophyta > Magnoliopsida > Santalales > Viscaceae > Viscum > Viscum album. The sequence continues at coordinate 1,061,669,285 of OY728162.1, read as the reverse complement.
CACATGGGGGATAGATGTGGTGGGACCTTACACTTCAGCTACGGAGAACCATTTTAAGTATATTCTTACTGCTACTGATTTCTTTTCCAAATGGGAAGATGCAATACCTCTCAAGGAAGTCAGTTCTAAATGCCTTGTTAGCTTCATCAAAACTATCATTATTACCAGATTTGGTGTCCCTCATACCATATTGACGGACAATGGCACCAACTTCTGTTCATCCAAGGTGAAGATGTTGTATCAAGAATACAACATCAAATCCAATCATTCATCTCAGTATCATGCAGTGGCTAATGTCTAGATAGTTGCCTTCAATAAGACTCTTTCAAATATACTACAAAATATGGTGGATAAAGATAAGAAATCATGGCATGATAATCTCTTTCCTGCTTTATGGGCTTATCGGACTACCACCAGCACTACAACGCGGTCAACTCCACATTCCCTGGTATATGGAAAGGAAGCTGTATTGCCCATTGATGTTCAACTACCCTCACTCAGAGTAGCCATTTCAGATCAGGCATCTACAGATGAACAATCTCAAAAGTGATTTAATGAATTGGAACGGTTAGATGAGAAAAGATTGTGCACTCTTCACCACTTGGAAGTCTATCAGAATCGAATAACACGAGCCTTCAACAAAAAAGTTTTTCTTCGTTCATTCACTCAGGGAGAATTGGTATTAGTTCTCAGAACTCCAATGATACCAGGAATGAAACCTCCCAAGCTTGAGCCAAAATGGGAAGGAGCTTACTCAATACATAAGGTCTACTCCAATGGAGCTTATTCTTTAATCTCAATGGATGGAGAACTCATCACTAATCCAACCAATGCTAGATTTCTGAAGAAATATTTTGTATAAACACAAAATACAGTAAGGGTCCATGCATATGACCCTAAAGTATTCGCAAGTCCCTTACGTCTAGCAAGATGTTAAACTACATCATCCACGGTCAATGCATATGACCCTAAACTATTTTCACGTCCCTTTCGTCCATCAATACGTTAAACTACATCATCCACAGTCCATGCATACATCCTTAAACTATTTTCACATCCCTTACATCCAGCATGATGTTAAACTATACCATACAGGGTCAATGCATATGACCTTAAACTATTTGTACTTTCATCCAACATGATGTTAAATTGTGTCCCCCTTCATCGTCCTTGCTATATGACGTTAAACTATATAGAAGTCCCTTACATCCAGCAAGACATTAAATTGTATCATCCCTTTTTCGTCCAACATGACGTTAAATTGTGAAAAAGTCTCTAATACGTCCAACATGACGATAAATGGTGTACTCTTTTGTCCTCACTGCCTGACATTAAACTGCACAGTCCTCTTTTTGTCCAACATGAAATTAAACTGTATTGTCCCCATAGTCCTAAATACATGATGCTAAATTGTAAAGAAATTCCTTTAGTACTTCCTACATGACATTAAACTATACTTTGTCCCTGCTACATGACATTAAACTGTGCATCACCAATAGTCCTAACTGTAAGACTTTAAAACTGCATAGTCCCTTCATATGTCCTACATGACATTAAACTGTGCATCGTTAGGGTTGTTGGTACCTCTTGTTTCTCACACCGATTATGACTCATGTGAGCTTAGCGAAAACTTCAACCATAACACTCTCTCTGGGCTACTAACCATGTGTAAGTCCAAACACTATTTTTTAGGTCGTTGTCCCCAAGGACAACTTGATGACTAATTCATTCTTTAATTGAACTATGCACTCTTTGATCCTTGCCTTCCAGGATGGGTACGTAGGCAACCTCCCGAGATTCAAGCCCAAAACCAATGTCTTCACATCAGTTGACCTCCATCTCATCCGATGTTGATTCGTGAAATCGCCCCTAGAATCATTATCTTTACATTGGTTCACTTTCGTCCTTGTTATACGACGTTAAACTATGAAACACTTTTTTTCTAGTATGACAATAAACTACAATATTCTTTGATACCATCACTTGATAGGGAATCATTATTTACATTGATTTTCAATCATGATTCATTTCAAAGACTATGTGCATACATGGAAATACCTAAACCTTTTATCTTGGGTTAAACCAGCATTGCTCTAAAGTCCCCTTTCACTCTTCACATATACAATCTTAATTTGTACATAGGGTAGTTATAAAACTATGTGGGCTTGATTCCCATTCTTATGGGATACGTAGGAACATTCGAGTGTCCCTCGAATCCAGCCCCAAGTCTTTTGGGCCTAACCCGAAATTTCTCTTTCAGTCCCCTAGCTGAAAAGTCCACATGAAAACACACACTGTGTTATTATTATAATGGTCTGAGCTCTATGACCCTAAACTAAGATCTCCAATCCTTTTGTCCCACATGACGTTAAACTATAGTTCAAGAACTATGTATGTATTTATTCCCATCCTTATGGGATACATAATGAAGTCCAACATTTCCATTCAGGACCCAGCCATAACATGCTTATGGTTAGCATTGATCTGTGTATCTCTGAATACATTGGAAAATACCCGTCTTTATGTGTCATAATCCTAACCTTAAATATTTTCATATCTTCATAACCCTTTTATTAACTTCTAATCATAAAAGGCCTGAAATTATGAGAGTTCTTTTGCCTGACCATGAAACACATGCCCTTAGGCGGCCTTACATAAACAGTCTACATAACGGACCTGTCAGCCAAAAGATGCTATTATTTGACTATGCAGCCAATGCCCTTAGGTGGCCCAGCATAATTCAACACAAAAACGGGTTTGTTAAATAGTGGTAACTTCATTCTTGGGATGAAAACCTCTTTTGTCTTTATTTGTCTTGATAATATGTAGGGATCCGCAAAAAAATATCCATCCTTAACATATTTGTCCCATATCCTTTTTCATGATCTGAAAGTATTAAAGTCTATGGTTTATATTTTCCTTCCCTACGTTTGGGTCAGACCTTCGTAGGAGTGATATCCATCCAATTCTTCGATAATCTTTTTTGGAGATATCTTCTCCATATTTGAGTACCTCTTTCCATACAGCAAACTCTATACTTTGGAAATTTTGAATCTCCATAAACTTTCACTGGATTTTTAGCACAAGGAAAGTAAATTTCTGAGAGTTATTTTTTCTGACTATGTAGCACATGCCCTTAGGTGGCCTTTCATAAGTAGTCTACATAATGGACCTGTCATCCAAAAGATTCTGTTTATTTAACTATGCAGCCAATTCCCTTAGGTGGCCCTTCATAATTCAACCCCCTAAAGGGTTTGTTAAATAATGGTAACATCATTCTTGGGAACTGCTTCTTCTAATGCCTTTTAGCTCTTTTTCATATCATTCCTCAGATTCAAATATTCTTAAGTCATAGTTTACATATTTTCCCTCAAACTTGAGTATGGAAATATGTTTTCAGATGAATTGTCAAGGAATTGAGTCAATTCTAATTCATTCGGTCAAAGCTATTTCGACCTTTAACATTAGCCTCTTTATGTCTACCGTGCATGACTTTAAACTACCCACAAAAGACAAATGAACTCTGAATAATAGTAAAGTTCCATCTCACTAAACATGAATTTTTTATGATTTAGGTAATATTGAGAAAATAATAGATCCAATGTTTATAGGGTAATTTATATTAATCCTAGTAAAAATCAAACTATGCTTACTAGGACCATTGGCTTAGGTAATATTTAAAGCAGGTAGCGAAAGAATGCAAGAATAAATGATTGAAGATAAAAGTAATCTCCATTGATGGACAAGAATTTGAGGGACATAAATAGATTGGAGCCTCTTCTATCTTTCAGGAAATTAGAAAAGACTCTCAACATAAGTCTTCACTTGATGTACAGCATCCCGAGCTTCATCAGCAGCTACTTCAATCTCATGCACTCGACCAGCTTCACTCTTCTCAGCTTGATGGAGTGCCTTCTTGGAATATGAAATGGCTTTCATACCATTCATTTGAGCTCCCTCCAATGAATTATTGAGCTGGTCAAGTTCCCTAGTAACGTCATCTAACTATTGCAAGAGATGCACCTGCTGGATGACTTTTTATTTGATCTTATGATCAGCTCCTTCATCTTGGCAGCATAGTCAACCTCAGCTCAGGATACCATAGCCTCAAAATTTTCCAATGTTGACTGACAGATTCACCCTGGTCAGATCTTCACGACACTTTTTCTCTTGCTCCCTCTTGAAGATGACTTGTTTCACCGCGGTATGGATCTCTTGGTATCCAAAACCGCCAAGTCCTAGCATGAAAAACTGGGATGACAATCGACGGATCTTCGATTATAGCTCTTCGATTATAGGTCTGATTCAAAATCATCATCACAGGGGGGGAATGTAATCTGGGATTAATGCACTTAAGGAAGTGCCATGTTCGGCTCCTTCCCCCCTGACCCTGGTTGCTTCACCTTCTACTACTGTTTGGGTGGAGGTTGAGACTTCAACTCCAGTTCTAGCCATTGAAGTTTATAACCCTGTTTGATCAATTAAAAGTATGGTTAGTTTCATAGAATAATGAAAGTTGGTTGTCTATCTTGAAAAATCATTACAATAATTACCTAACAGTAGATCAGCAGCTTGAGATGACTCCTCCCCATCTTTCCCAGTTTCAACAGGATCTTCAAGATGGGTCATATGGGGGTTTACTGGGTTTAAGTCCACTTGAGCTAATGTTTCTGCAATAGTAGGGTTGACGTCAATGTCCACACCCTCTTCAGGCATTGGCAGTTCAACAGCTTCTATAGATGGAACTGCATATTATTTTCAGTAATGATTAGAAGTGTAAATTATAATAAAATTTACTGGACGAAGGATAACACTCACGTCCAAGGTCTACTAAATCACATGATAATTTAGCATGATCATAAAATTATTCGACAGACATGCCACGATTCATAATTTCATTCAATCATATTTCAGAATCCTGGTTAGTCTCACCAGTGGGAGCATTTGATGTGTCCTCTTGGTGACCCTCATTATGCGGCCCCTCACCCTGGAGAGCTTCTTCCGGAAGGATGATAGATTTAGTTGCTGCGGCCACCAATGATTCTAGTGAAGGTTCTTCTCTACTTGTAGCAGCAGCAGGAGCAGTACTGGGAGTAGATGTTGGCTCTTTTTCAGAAGCAGCCAAGTCAGCCTGAATTTTCATTTGTTCCACAACACCCTCCATGGTCCTTAAAAGAGGATCAGTCCTTTCCCTCAAAGGTTAAATTGAAGAAGCCCCTGCAATCCCATGGAAAGTGAGCAATATTTTTCATCATTTAAAATTCATGATTATCCGAAGGACTTACCACTACTGATAATGCATTTAGAAATGGACTTCCTCCTTCGTCACCTTGGCGTTTTGGGAGTGTCGTCAGTATCCCTTATTGGCACTTTAATTGGTGAATGGAAGGCCATGTACAACTCTTCATTCATGGCCTACTGGCCTGGAGATATCTCGCCCTGTTCGCGAGGAGATTCATCAGTAGCCTCGATGGAAGTACCACCAGGGCTATATTGTGGCAAAGGAACCTCAATAGTTTTGGCAAGCTGCAAGATGAAGAAAACAATTTCCTTGAATAAAAATTCTTTGATTAAAATCAAGTTGCAAAGCCAATAAAGAAAGGAAACATACATCTTTAAGAGCCACATACTCATGCCACTCCTCATCAGTGGCGTCGTGATCCATCGTTTCCTTCACCGCTTGGTGATAGGGGTAGAATCTTCGGTGGCATATATGTAGGCCTTCAACTCTCTGACATAGGCTCTTACTTCATCAGGGTTATCCTTGAAATGAATATATGCAGGAGCCTGAAGAGTCCCTATTTCAGGAAGATGTAACCCTTCACATAGCTCCATCCAGGTAGTTTCAGTGTTGCAGTATACATCCTGCCATGTCTGGATGGCCTCTGGTCGTAGATATGCAGGTGTACTAGAAGGCTACGAAGAGGGTCCTACAACTTTGGATTTTAATTTCTTTCTAGCTCCTGCAACTATAAAAAGAGAATGAAAACTTGTTACTGTATAAAGTTACTTGAAATTAAAATTTCCTCAATAAAGTAACTCACCAGGAGTTGATGGAGTGGCTCTCTTGATTATGACAGGAGGATTATATATGACATGTGACCATTTTGACACATGATGTATCTCTTAAGAATCTGATGAATCAGCCTTAGTTGAAGAACTTGGTGAACCAGCTTTAGGAGTAGAAGAATCACCAACCACCTGAATTGTTTCTTTCTCAATGGTTCTCTTCTTCTTCCCAACCCGATAAACAGGTTTATTCAATATGGCCTCAGGATATGATTCTATCCAGTTTTCAGCAAACCATATGGTCAAATTGCTTACCGCTTCAATATTTGGTAAGTCAAAGACTACCCCGGTCCTTTCCATACCCGTTAGCAACCATAGTTTCCGAGAAACCATTGGATACTGCTCTAATCTGACGTGCACTAGAGGAGATACAACAGTTGTTTGCAGAAACATGAATTTGTGTGCAAATCGATATGGAGCATAGGCCTCACATATAATTTCCCCATCAATTCTGGTGGCCAGTACCCCATCTCTGCCGGCCAGCATATAAGACCTTTGTTTGAAGCTGGCTGATCCATCATTAACAAATCGCCCTATCGGTGGATTTTCATAGGGAAAGAAGTGGAATTCCTTATGCATACCTAGCCTTGGCCTAATATCATAAGCATTGAGAGCCAAAGGAAAACCTCGAGAGAAGGATTGAACAGACGTCCGGAAAGAACTTCCAGGAATCCGTATTCCGTTTTGAACAACATATATCCGGAAGTGAGTGGTGATCCATCCCCATAAAACTTGGAATGTTCCCACTAATCTCAAAGGAGACTCACCCATATTGACATGGAGTAAGATCCTGTGAATATTTGCCAAAACTGGGGTAGCCAACCCCACCATCTTCCTTTCAGCCAACTTGGATGCAATAACGAAGGTCCTTGGCCTGACGCCCCCCTTCGAATCTCTGACTGGTGAAAGATAGACACTGATCCATAAGGATAAAAATCCTGCCAGACGGTTCTTCTCTGGGATTTTATGATTCACTTCATACCCCCACTTCTCAAACTCTCTTACTTCTAAAGTTGGCCAGAATGTGCCAGGAGCACCCATCTTCTCTGTTTTGGGGGAGTTGGTAGGACAGGTGGGCCTCTTATCCTTGGATTTATCTTTCTTGAATCCCTTCTCCTTTGGATCCTTCTCTTTCTTCATGATAAGAAATATATTCATCCACTCCTCTGGATGAATATCCCTTCTAGAATAATACTTTGAAGTCTTTCATATTTTGAGCTTATGATAAATCTTCAATAACTCTCGAACCAAATCTGTAGTCTTCTCTGGATCAATCATGGTTGCCTTTGGAGGGAAGAATTCATCATACATATCACCCAGGATTGGAACCCCTGAGATCGTGTAGACATCCCAAAAACTAATGCATACTTCTCCATGGGTTAGATGGAAAGAATTAGTTTCCGGGCTCCAGTGGCTAAGAAATTCCGGTGCAAAATTATCATTCCTATAAACATACGTCTTCCCACCCAAGACAACTTCCTAAATTGTATCTCCCTTCAGATCCTTGATAATCTCTTCACAAGTTTGTCGCACCCAATAAGCCCACATCCAAGTTGGCTTCACCCCTCATCCAGAATGTAATTCCCATTTCTCCTTTAATCCTTTGGATTGATCCATCTGAGATTTTCGTAAGACTGAAGGATAACAATGTGGTTATAGCTCAGGCTTGTGAAGTTTCAGATCTGGAGCACACGAGCTATGATGCATTATTTAAGCTTTCTTTACTGTTCCAGAATTTGAAAATGTTCTTGCGATTGAGACATTCACTGATGAAAAGTTGGTATATGACTAAAACCAGGAAGGTGGGAGATAGTTCTTTTCCTCTTAAATATTGACATCTTGCAAGTGACCATGGCCATACAGAGGTAGATAGATGCTATGTGGGAAATCATGATGATATTTCTTCAGATGCATAGCCAAGTCTGGAAGAGTTCATTTGCAGATGGAATAGTAATCATGCACAACGATGTCCATCATCTCATCAAATATTTTTCTCACCAGTTCATTAGTTGTTCCGATTCTATTTGGATCCATTTGATCTCCACAAAAGTTGAATAAATTAACTCTTAAAGTATGTTAATTTTTCATAAAATTTATGAAGGATTTGAAGAAATTGGCTAAGTCATTAAGGCGTCCAAGTCCCATAGTTGGCGTGCAAGTCTCCTTCGATCTTGCAAGTATTGGTCGCGTAGATTTCTCCACGCAAGTGTAAATACCTTAACAACAACGCGACACAAGAAACAGAAGTGTGACACAAGAAATAGAAGTGCGACGCAAGAAGTAAGAAGCATGGACAAGAGAGAGCTGGGAGTCAACTTGTGCACCGAGAGCAAAGAACAAGCAAGAGCCGGGTGCTTTGCACGAAGTGAGGCCCTTTATTTATAGACAAGGTCGTAACCCTGCGTGCCAGACCCTGTGCGCCCAAAGCTCATTTGCGTGCCATACCCTGCACGACCCAATTTCCTTTTGATTCTCAATTACCTTAGAGTCAAATCCTCATTTCTTTTGGATCCAACTCTGAGGGGGACTTTTGTTGATGCTTCTTTCATCACAGAGTCTAAAGATTTTAAAAGGGGAATATCTTAGCTCAAAGTGATTCAACATTTGGACAAATATCAAAAACTGACAAAGGAAGGAATAATAAGAATATTGTGCAAGGGTCGCGCAAGTTCTATAATGGTCGCACAAGTACACATGCGCGCCGATGTTGGTCACGAAAGTCACTTGTGTGCCCTAAGTGATAACCACCCGGGGACTTCTCCAGCCTATAAATACCCTTGGTGGTCCCCACATTCAAGAGAGGAATATTTCCAGAATTCAGATACAGAGCTCTGAATGCCCATGTTTCTTCATCAAGTCTTCCTAACAGTTATAAGGTAATTATTTACCTAGAATGGAAGGTCTATACAAGAGGAGTAATGTATAAGTGTTAGAATTCACTAACACATGACTGCTGAAGTGTTTTACCCTTAAGGGAAGTGTACACACTTGCGCGCCGCCCTACTTCTTCCCCAGAACATGCACAATATCTTCTGGAAAGCCTCTAGGGATAATTCTAAAGGATTTGGTCAAGGATCGCCCAAGTATTACCCTACTGGTTAACAATCGCGCAAGTACCCATGTGTCGCGCGGGTATACCTACGCGGCCAGGGACTTGTGCGCCCACGCAGTACCTTCGTGCCTACTAGGACTTACGTGCCCCTATCTTTTTGGGTTCCCTTCTTTCCCATTTAACCCCTCTAATGCCATTCCACCTCTCCTATTCAATATTCAGTCTTCAAGAAACTCTTCAAATCCATTTATGGCATGTTTTCTTGATTGACTTCCCTATACGAAAGGAATTCTGTGAAATATATCTCAAAAACCTAGTGATTTACAAATGTTTATTTCACTAAAATTAGAGGTTTCATTAATTCAACCTCATCCTTTAAGATGAGAGAACCCTATTACTGGGCATCCTCCTTAGGAGTAAGCCCTAAGACCTCATTAATCTGGGCCTCCTTTTCAGGAGTAAGCCCCAGTTTCAAATCCTATTATTTGGGAATCCTCCTCAAGAGTAAGTCCCAACCATAATTCCTTTAACATGGGCTTCCCTTTCAGGAGTAAGCCCTAGCCTCAAAATTTGGGCATCCTCCTTAGGAGTAAACCCCAAGTACCTTAATTTTTCAAATCTCGTTCATCTGGGCCTCCTTTTCAGGAGTAATACCCCTGTCTTAATTTCTCTTAAACAACCTTAATTTTCTTTTGATCTGGGCTTCCTTTTTATGAGTAAAACCTAATCATAAGTCTCCTCCTAACTTGGGAATCTTCATTAGGAGTAATCCCAAAGATTAGAGTATCCAAATATCCATGAAGCACGTATACCTTTATAGACCCTTTTCCTGGATTTATTCCATGAAGTAAATCTTAATCCTCATCTATTTGGGCAGTCATACAACATAAGCCCCAAATCATTGCATCTTTCATGGCACAATTTTCTGGTTTAACCAATACCTCTTCTTTATCACACCGAGCATGACTCACGTGATCTTAGAGTGAAAAAAGTAATCATGAAATATTTCTTTGAGCCATCAATCATGCATAAACATCATACTGCCTTACTTGAACTATGTGGGTTCTGATTCCTTTTCCAAAACAAAGGATACGTAGGTAGCCCATCTGCGGGTACGATCCCAACTCTGAAATAATCAATTCCCTTCTGAATGACAATAAACATCAAGTGCCCAACTGAGTGGATTTAAAACTAGTATGTTCATCATAATGATCTAGAGACTTTCATGTATTTAAGGATACCATCGGATAAGAATCTATAAACAAATACATATGATTCTCTATCGATGAAGAACCTCAAATATATATATAAGATTCTCTATATTTCCTAAATATCAATCATTGATTGTCATATCTAAAGGAAAACTCCTTTTATACTTGGTAATGTAATAAAGATTCACGAACATAACTTAAATCTATAAAGAGAGTCCCAGAGTATACAATAATTCCCCTAAAAAAGTTGGGATCAGTCCGGCCTCCCATTCTCTCGACCAATGCAAATTTCTAAGCCCATCAGTCCACAACTAATGGGACCCTACCTTTGGAAAGTATGTTCAAATGGATATGGAATCATTGGATGTTTCCAGTTCTACGAAAAAACCCATTAAAAAACGCTTTGAATAATTGAATCTTAAATCAATGAGATCATCCCCAATTCTAGAGGGAAACAACTGTATGTTTGAGAGTTGAAGAAAAAAAATTTGAGATCAACCTTACATTGGTATCCATACAATCAGAGATGCGTGCTATGCTATTTAACCCAACGTTTGATCTCAGATGTTTAAATTATGACTTTATTAAAGCAATGATATTTACGTGGATTATCAGCAAGTTCTCAAGATAGATTAAAAGACCAAATTTAAAGTGATACATTGACTGATTCTAAGCCTCTTATCTATGATTCAAATGATCAATTTAAGATGAGATTTACATGCCAAATTTTTTGGGGAGTTACGACTGCTCTCCTATTCGATCTTTTGAATATCGTGATTCTAAAGGTGACTTTTATGGACATAAATTAATAGAATAAGTTCTCATTTTAATTATATATATTTTAAAAATATAGATATGATATATTGATATACAATATACAAGAACTGTTGATCGATGATGAATATATCGAAGAGAAAAATTGAGTCATTCAAGATCTACAGATCTACTTTTATGAAGAGTGGCAAAGTTTTTTTCTATAGAAAAAGAAACTTGACTAAAGATTTATTGATCTACATTGAATATACTTCTGTTAATCAACTATTATTAAAGTATAAAATTATATTTTAAGATCTAGTACAATTGGATCGTCTCATAACTATTTTTAGCCAAAGATCATTATTCCTGAAGATGAATATCCATCTACTGTTAATTGCATGTTGTTTCAATTATGAAGAACAACTGGGAAAGTATTTTCACTAAGCAAAATACTCTTTTTTATTGAGTGACCGGCTTCTCATAGTAAGCTATGTATTTGGTTCTGTGTATGAACAAGAAGGCTTTGTTTAGCTTTAAGTTTGTAAAGGTATCAACTACCTGTACTCAGATGTGGAGTGGTATGTTGATAAGAGGACCAGATAGTGTAAATAACCATGATCATCGAGTAGAGAATTGGTGAAGTGGACTGGGGGCCTTCTATTCCCCGAACCATTATTCATCATGCATCCTATGATATTTATATATCTGCAACTAAATCTTTGATATAAAGATAAAAGGAAAAATCAAGATCATTGGAAGAAATTGAAAAAGCAATATCCACCCCCCTCTTGTGCATATCTAGTATAACCCAATCCAAAAATTGGTATCAGAGGTAGAGCTTTTGATAAAGCTATAACAAGATAAAAGTGTTAAAGGATTATACTCAAAAAAAGATGGCTAATACAAGAGAAGGAATGTATTTGGTCATAGATCCATACTTCAATGGTGAGAATTATGGATGCTGGAAATCAAGAATGATAATCTATTTGAAAAACATTGGATACAGAGTCTACTAAAAAATATTAACTCCTTGTGAAATAATAGTGAGACCTGAAACATGGAGTGCAGATGTAGAAGCTAAGTATGACATGAATTAGATGGCTCTGAATGCAATCATATGTGGTCTAGGAATAGATGAGTTTAACAGAGTACATCATTCCCCAACTTTGTATGAAATGTGGTAGACAATTGGGATTTCTTATGAACAAACTGACAATATTATACAGATGATGTATGCTACTGCCAGACTAAAATTCAATACATTCTGGATGTTTGTATGAGAATTCATCACCAAAATGAATGGAAGATTGAAAAATATTGTCAGTAATATAACTGATTTTAGAGACACAATCAAACAAACGGATCAAGAATTGAAAATAATGGAAGTACATCCAACTTGATAGAATGGTATTTCTGCTGCTATCAGACAATCATCTTTAGTAAAACATTTAACAACGAGAGAGCTAATTGGAACTATCTGGATGTATGAAGCTGAGATGCGGGATGAAGAAAATGAGCATAATGTTCTGATCAAGAGATAAGACACTTCTTTAAATGGTTCATCTCATAGAAAAAGATGAAAGCTGAAGAAAAAGGAAATAAAGGTGAAATCAGAATGTTCTGATTCATCCAATTCAGATGTGGAAATGGATTTGATGGCCAGAAAATTTAGTAAGTTTTATAGAAAGAATAATGGTTTTAAAAAGTCTTTCATAAATAATGAAAAGGAAGTTTGATGTTATGAGTGCAATAAGATGTGTCATATTAGACCTGACTGTCCACAACTAAAGGAAGAGAATAAAAAGAAATTCTTCAATAGAAATGATTATGAGAAGAAAGAGATGAAGGATATTGAAGCTATATGGAGTGTATCTGAAGACTCCAGAATCTCACCAAAGTCTGATTCAGAAAAGTTGGAATCAAATCTGAAAGCCAATATGTTCTTTATAGCAGAAACCGATGAGGTACAATCCTATTAATCATCTGACTCTAATTCTGAATCAAGCTTTTAAAATGAAACATTTGTAGCCTACTGCAACATGCTTGATGAAAAATATGATTCTTTATTAAAAAACCATGTATTTAAAAAATATTCAAAATTATATTATAAATGAAAGGGAAACAATGCTAAAACAACATCAGTAATTACAGGAAAAATATAACTCAATAAAAGCAAAAAATATAGATCTTGAAGTTAAAATAAAAAAACTGAAAACTGAAGTAGAAACATATAACAGTGCTCCTCTTATTTATACAAAAGGAGAAAAATACACTAAATGATATTCTTGGAAAGAATTTAATTAAACAGGGAAGATATGGAATTGGTAGTAAAGGTGAAAAACCTAAATTGTATAAGAATTACTTTGTGCCTAGTACAAAAAGATTAATCTGTAACGACTGTGGAATAAAAGATCATATATCTAAGAATTGTTACTTAAGGAAACCCCAATTAAGTGGAATAAATAAAGACATTGTCTCAAACAATTTGTATGATTCTGTTGAATTTAGAAAAACAAATAAAGTCTAGATTCCCAGATCATTATTGGCTAACACATCTGGATCCAACAAAATATGGGTACCTAAACAATCTGTTTTAATGCCTTTATAGGAAGCTGGTGACAAAATCCGAACTGACATATGGTATTTGGATAGTGGATCCTCCAGGCATATGAGTGGAAACTCATCGAACTTCAGATCATTAACTCAAAAAGATGGAAGAATAGTCACATTTGGTGACAATGCCAAAGGCAAAATTATTGGCATTGGAATAGTTGGAGATCCAGAAACTGTCCCAATCAACCAAGTGCATTATTTCCAAGGATTGGATCACAATATGATATGTATCTCTCAAATCTGTGATGATGGATATAGTGTTAATTTTTCTAACAACTATAGTTCAGTTTTCAATGATAATTTGCTTAAATTTAGAGAACCCAGAACTGATAATGTCTATACCCTAGATTTAAATTCCTTATGTAAACAAAAAATAAATTTCTTAACTGCAAAGATAAATGAATCCTGGATCTGGTATAGAAGACTTGGACATTGAAAAATATATTTTTTAAAAAATTTATCTAATAAACAATTAGTTTCTTGATTTTTCCTAGTCTCTAGTTTGGAAGTGATAGATTTTGTGATGCATGTCAATTTGGAAAGGAGCAAAAATCATCCTTCAAATCTGTTAACAAAATTTCTACAACTAAACCTCTAGAACTCATTAATATGCATTTGTTTGGACCTTCATGGGTAGTAAGCTTGGCTGGTAAATTATATGTATCTGTTTTATTTGATGAATATTCTAGATTTACTTGGATTTTGTTTCTAAAATATAAAAACGAAGCTTTTACACTATTTCAAAGTTTTTTCAAAGCTGTTAAAAATAAAATAGGTTTTAAAATAATTTCATTAAGAAGTGATTGTGGTGGAGAATTTTAGAATATGGAATTCAATGCCTTTTTCTCAAAAATGGGTATTAAACACACCTGCTCTACACTATGAACACCTCAACAAAATGGAATTGTTGAAATGGGAAATATGATGATTCAAGAAATGGATAGGACTATGCTAAATGAATACATTCTTACATACTATTTAAGTGATGAAGCAATAAGTACAACCTTCTATTTAATGAATAGAGTTTAAATTAGACCAATATTCCAATAGACACCCTATGAACTATGGAATAATAGAAAATATAAAGTAATTACATTAATGTTTTTGGATGCAAGGTTTACACCTTAAACACCAAGGAAATATTTGTTATGTTTGATCCAATATATGATGAACAAATTTTCTTAGGATATTCTGGTACTTCTAAGGCTTATACTATTTTTAATAAAAAGTTAAGGGTTGTTGATGAACCAGTTCAGGTGAAATTTGATAAATCTGATCCCTTTGTTAAAAGGAAATACCAAATTGATAAATCTAACTCAAATGATAACATGAGACTTTAGAACTTAAAAATTGATTTTGAAAAAATATATAAATTAAATTTCATCCAATCCATAAGAACATGACACTGAAGATCCTATAAGTTTACTACCTAGACATTTAATAATTCTAAAGAGTCATACATCAGAAACTGTAATAGGATACTTAGACAGAAGAATAAAAACTAGAAGGAACATAGGAAATCTAGTTGAGTTTTATGAATTTCTATCCCAATCAGAACCCAAACTATAGAAGAAGTCTTAGTTGATTAATGTTGGATGATAGAAATGAAGGAAGAACTAAACCAGTTCAGGAGAAATGAATTTTGGGAATTAGTTGAAAGACCACATAATTATCCGGTTATAGAAAGAAAATTTGTATTTAGAAATAAACAAGATTATCAAGAAATAATAACTAGAAAAAAAAGAAACAATAGTAGCTAAAGGATATAATCAGAAAGAAGGTATAGATTACGATGATACCTTTGCACCTGTAGTAAGATTAGAAGCCATTACAATCCTTATAGCCTATGCTTCTCATATGAACTTTAAATTATTTTTGATGGATGTTAAGTCTACCTTTTAAATGGTTATTTATTGGAGCAATTGTATGTTGAGCAACCTCCTAGTTCTAAAAATTCACAAAACCCAGATTTTGTTTTTAAACTTACTAAAGCTATTTATGTTGTTAAACAAGCACCTAAATTTGGTATGAAATATTAAGTTATTTTCATCTGAAAAATGATTCTACTGTTAGAATGGAAGATCGAACACTATTTTAGAAAACTATCAATTCTAATATTTTGTTAGATCAAATTTATGTTGATGATGTAATTTTTGGTTCAACGGATAAAACTCCTTGTCATGAGTTTTCAAATTTAATGCAAAAAAAAAATTGAAATGAGTATGATGGTAGAATTAAATTTCTTTTTAGGACTTCGAATTTTTCAAAATGATTATTGAAATGTTTTTTGGATCAAAGAAAATACATTATTGATTTACTAATGAAATTTGGACGTGAAAACATCAAGACATATAAAGCTCCTATGTGTACTATTATAAAACCTAATTTGGATGAAACATGTAAATTTGTTGACAACAAGTTATATAGAGGTATAATTGGTTGATTATTATATCTTACTGGTAGCAAGCCATATATAATGTAAACAATATGTCTTTGTGCAAGATTTTAATAAAATCATAAAGAATCCCATTTAACTACTGTTAAAATAATTTTTAGATATTTAAAAGGAACAGTTTTTCAATCTCTTCTTTATCCCAAAACGTCTGATTTTAATTTAACTTCATATTCAGATGCAGACTTGGGAAGTTTTAGATTATATTGAAAAAGGAACCTCATGAAATTGTCATTTTTTAAGAAAATATTTAATATCATGGTCTAGTAATAAACAATACTTAGTTTCCCTGTCAACAGCTGAGGAAAAATATGTATTTGCAGGCAGTTAATGTGCACAAGTTGTGTTGATGAAAAACACTCTTATGGATTTTGAACTAAGTTTTAATAGTAAACCTATTTTATGTGATAATACAAGTGATATAAATTTTTCAAAAAATCCTATTAATCATTCTAGGACTAAGAATATTGATATCAGACATCATTTTCTAAGAGGCCATGTTATTGAAAAGGGTATATTCTTAGAATTTGTAAGTACTAAAATTCAATTAGATGATATTTTTACTAAACCACTTACCACTGCACGGTTTTATTTTATTAAGGGTTAGTTATGTTTATTTAATTTTAAGTAAGTGTTTTTTATAAAAAAATAGTTTATTTACTTGTTTTCCAAATTGTACAACTTTGTTTATTTATGGTTTTATATTTTTTTCAGAGTGTGATTTTAATTAATTTTAAAATTTATGAAATAATTAGTATGTACGTAATGACACTAGAATCAAGGATGTCTGAAAACACTTTGAATTCCAAACCCATTCAAAAACATTCAAAATTTCAAAAACTTTTACCACTATTCTCTCCTGAACCTGAACCTTTGAAACCCTGAACCTTTTCGACCCTTTAGTGATTTAAGATAGAAATTTACAAGTCAAAAAGAACCGTTGAGATAGAGACCAGAACTGCAAAGAGTCAGTGCTCATTAGGGAGAAAAAATTTTCAAGGAAAAGTCATAGATCTAGAATGGCTCTATCAGAAGAAGCTGATGCTAAAGAAAGACCTAGATTTTCATAACATAGAACAGATGTTTAATAGAAATTATATGGAGATTAAATATGATGTGGAACTTCATCATTTCATTTAGTCGGTACAATTTTGTCTGGGAACTGATGAATATTTGATTATTGCTAATATTTAGGTTTGAGATTTTTCAATTCAATCTATATAAATTGTTCGAATTCTTAACTACCCTCGTGAGGGAGTTTTTCATTTTTATTTAAAGAATATTTTTGATTATCTGAATAAGTTAGAAGATATTATGTCATTTTTTTGCAACTACATCTATATGAAAGATGTTTGTGAAGGATTTTGAATCAGTTCAAAAGATATTGGTTATGTTTTTGCAAACTAGTATTGCACCTAGAATTTCTGAGATAGAAAAGATTATTTACCCAGATGTTTATATAATGTTTCTGATGATGGGTGATATCATATTGAACTTTCTGAGATACATTGTGAGGTATCTCAGTTACTTTTGCTAAGTAGAGGCAAGAATTAATTTTTATCCTTTTGGAAGTTTCATCTAGAAAATGTTGTTTTAGACAGATATGGTAAGTTTGAGGGATGCTTAGGTGAGATTCCACCAAAGTAACATCTTCAATGCTGGTACATTGCGAGAAATTGGATATTTTTGGAGCACTATCAAAGGCATGCTGCTACCTCTTAGAGCTGAAGAGGATGAAGAAAGTGCTCGGGCCTAACCAGCAACATCAAATAAAGGACAAGATGAATAAATAGTCAGTGTTGTATCAAGAAGACTCAGGTTTGAGACTTTGGAAGTATGTAAAGAAAGAAGTCAGTAATGTATTCAGTTCAAAAGGACTAGGGGTCCTAATACAATTAAAGATCCTATTGTAACTTCAAATGTTTTAACATCTGTTGATATTTTAAGCCATTCGTTTTTGAGTGATGCTGCAGTTGAAGAGATGCTACAGGGCGTAGTTGCTCAAGATAAGGTGGATCATCTAGTAGAGCAAGAAATTTTTGCTTGGGAAGTGACAGAAATAGAGGATCAAATAGAAAATATAACTGAGATAGTTCCTATTGAAGGAGAAGCAGTGGCCCAAACTCAAATTGATAAGGTAGAAGTTGATCAAGAAAATATTTTTTTGGAAAATCTAGTGATAGAGTAAGACCATGGAGATGATTCTCATGAGAAGAAAACTACATCCCTTTACAACTAGGATGAAAATTCTTCTGAGATTCATACTGATGTAATGAATGTGAATTTTTCTATGGATGAGTCTGGGAAAGGCTCTGAAGAAAAATTTGTTGAGAAATAAGTATAGGGAGGAAATGATGAGAAATCGGATTCTGAATCATTGCCATTAGTGTTGTTGCATCAAGTTGAAGCAGAAAATGAGAATCAAGCACATGGTACCTCGGATTCAGTAATTAAAAATATGGAGGAACTAAACAGAAAATTGAATGAAGCTTAAAAGGAGAATGCTGCTCTACGGAGAGCATTAGAAAAAGAACCTTTAAATTTTCAAAGGAAGAAAGAATGTACTTTTTCTAAATAAGAAGATAAAATTTTTAAGAAGTACTTATTAAACGAAGTTGAAAAGTTGAAATCAGAGATGGTTATGAGGGAAGATTTAATGTAATTTAGATCATCTATAGACCGAAAATTTTAATCTGTCAGAACCAGAGAGGCCAGTACATCAGGTACTTCACTTGATTTAATCAAAAGACTTCAAGCTATTACAGCGATCATAGAGAATATGAATTTCAGAATATAGGAATTATAGTGAAACAATTCACCATTGTCTATACTATTAGATAATCAGAAGATTCTAGTAGCCTAGTTGACTTCCAGTGAACCAGGAATTAGAACTATGCTGAATCAGTTCATAGAAAAGTTGACTATTTTTAGGGAGAAGAAACAAAGGCTTCATGAGTTTTTTCAGAGCGAATCTTCTTGAAGATATTAATTTGACTAAGAAAATCAGAGTTCTGATTATCTAGTAGGGAGATGTATTGATGAGTTTTTTGAGGTAAAAATTAGTATAGATCAAGGTAATAGTTCATAAGAGACAAACCCTACCTCACACCCTTACCCTATCCTGATTCTTGTGGTTTTCCCTTACTGTAATTGTAATTATATATGCAATAAAATATATTTACATCTCTTTTTCATGTGTTCTAATTTGTTTTATAGTACTGTCTATGATTGAAATGCCAATAATCCAGATTCACATATTTATAAACATTTTATAATATCATTTACATAATTTCAGTGCTATATTAAAATGTGTTATATTCCTTATTCTATCGTTATTTTTTATATCACAAAAATGGGGTTAAATTAGGATAAACAGAACATTTTGTACTTAAATTTTTATTTTAATCATTTCTTTATTAAAAAAGGGGGTTAAATGTTATGCATTGTCTTAATCCTTTAAGAGGTAGAAATTAAGTTAAATATAATATTTTATTTATCTTTTCAAAAGTTAAAAACTCAATGAAATTAATTTTTTAAGTTGATTTCATTTGTTATTTAATAGGTTTTATAATCATCGAAAAGGGTGATATTGTTGAGCAAGTGTTTTTTTCAACAACACATAATTTCATTATTATTAAGGGGGAGATTGTTGATAACAATACTCTATCTCTTTGTGATGATTTGATTCTCACAAATACCCTTATTTGTTATTTTAATAATTTTACATTAAATAAATTTCAAGAATTTAAATATTCATTGTCATCTTATTTTTGGAAGAAATTTTTAAGAATTTTAAGTGCGAGAATTAATTTTAATTTATTCAGAAATCATTTTTAGCGTGTTTTGGAAACACTGCTCATACCCTACATTGAGAATCATAGAGTAAGGATGGAATTTAGTGTTTACTCCATGAGATATCATAACATTATGGTTAAACAATCATACATTATCGGCAATGTATGAAGGAAGGATCCTTACATTTTGAAGGTACCTTACTTTTAGAAGGAACCTTAAGTTTGGAAGGAACCATGCATGTGGATGGATCTATATGTTTGGAAGTAACATTATGCCTATAAGGAACCTTAGGTTATGGAAATAATAAAATATAAAAAAAGGTAATTTACATATGTATGGAATAATAGGTTTGTTTCTTAAAACTATGGTTTATCAACCTTACTTTTGTGATCAACCATTCGTTTTAAAGCTAAAGATTAAAGTATGGTTCATCAACCTTACTTTTATGAACAACTGTTTTTTTTATAGAAAGTTATGAATTATATACCGTACGATTGAGAGTTGAAGAAAAACTTTTGAGATCAACCTTATGTTGGTAACCATACGTTAAAAGAATGTGTGCTATGCAGTTCAACCAGACATTTGACGTCGGATGATTAAATTATAACTTTGTTCAAGGAACAATATTTATGCGGATTATCAGGCTGATTTTAAGCCATATTAAAATCATGAATTTAGAGTGAGACATTGACTAATTCAAATCCGGTTATCTATGATTCAAAGGATCAATTTAAGAGGATCTCTTCATGTTTAATGTTTAGGGGAGTTACGACTACTCTGCTATTCAAACATTTAAATATCACGATTCAAATGGTGACTTTTATAGATCCAAATTTTTAGAAGTTCTCGTTGATATTATATATATTTGGAAAATATAAATGTTATATACATATATACAATATACAAGAACTAGTGATCGATGACGAATATACAGAAGTGAAAAATATAGTCAATCAAGATCTACAGATATGTTGTTACGAAGAGTGATAAAGTTATTTTCTGAAGAAAAAGAAACTCGACAAAAGATTTATTGATCTAAATCGAATATTCTTTTGTGAATCAACTATTATTAAATTTGTTATTGAAATTTCAAGATCCACTGCAACTAGATTGGATCAAAAGAAATTTTACCCGAAGATCATTATTTTTGAAGATGAAGATCTATCAACTGTCAATTGCATGCTATTGCAATTGAGGAGAACAACTAGGAAAGTATTTTCACTAAACAAAATACTCTTTTATATTGAGTGATCGGATTCTCGTACAAAGTGGTGTATTCAGTTCTGTGTATGAACTAGAAGGCTCTGTTTAGATTTATGTTTGTAAAGGTGTCAATTTCCTGTACTCAGTTGTGGAGTGGTCTGTTAATAAGAGGATCATATAGTGAAAATCACCATGCTTGTGGAGTATAATGTTGATGGAGTGGACTAGGAGACTTTTGTTCCCCGAACCACTATATATCATGCATCATGTGCTATTTATATTTCTACTGAATAATCTGTTATATAAAGATAAATGGACAAATCACGATCATTCGTATAAATTGAAAAAGAACAATTAACCCCCCACTTGTGCATATCTAGTATATCTCGATCCAGCAAAAGGTACACTTAAAAACCACTCTAAAGTAGTAAATGTTTTATTTGATTCTGGATCCAACCACTCTTTTATTTTTGAATTATTTTGTAATTGTATCGCTGAATTTTCTAAAAAAATAGATTTTGAGTTAGTTATGACGACTCCTAATGGCACAATAGTCACATCCAAATTTTATAATTCTTCTCTAGTTATTGTTGGTGCAAATTGTATTCGTGAAAATATTGTGATACTTCATATAGTAAATTTTTTTGTGATTGTTGGCATTGATTCGATTTCTCTATATAGAAATCATATCAATTTCCAAGTAAGGGAAGTTAAATTTCAAATTACATATAAATCTATGATCATCTATCGATTCAAGGATTAATATTACCTTACAATATAAATTTCTTCTATATTATGGTTTTTGATTCCTATAAATGAAGGATATTTATATCAAATGGTTTGGGAGAAAGTCACGATTAAGAATGTTCCCATTGTATGAGAGTTTGTTAATGTCTTTCTAAAATAATTTCTAGGTCTTCCACCAAATATTGAAGTTTATTTTTCAATATAAATCGTACTGGTTTATATGACTATTTCAAAAAAAACTTATATAATATCCCCAATTGATTTTCATGAATTGAAGAAGAAAATCCAAGAGAATCTTGATACGAGATTCATACGCCTTAGTGCGTCACCTTGGGGAGAACCTGTTCTGTTTGTTAAGAAGGAATATGGATAAATGAGACTCTGTATAGATTATTGAGAACTTAAGAAGGTAACTATAAATAAAAAATGTCATCTTCACCACATTTATGACTTATTTGATCTACTACATGGAGCTCAATACTTTTCCAAGATTTATCATTGTTCAAGATATCATCAATTAAGAGTCAAGGAGGATATACCAAATGCAGAATTCTGTACAAGGTACAAACACTGTGAAATTATAGTGATGCCTTCTGGTTTTACTAATTCCCCCACTATCTTTGTCGATCTAATTAATAGAGTCTTTATAAACTATATTGATTACTTTTTGGTAGTCTTTATTGATGATATTCTTGTCTATTCAAATAGAAAGGAAGAATATGATGATGACTTGAGAATTGTACTGAATACCCTATAAAAAAAAGATGATTTTGGATAATTTTACAAAGTGTTAATTTTTTAATAAAAAAGATTCATTTTCGGATCATATAATTTCAAGAGATCAGATATCTTTGGATCAATCTAAAACAAATCATGTTTAAAGATGGATGAGACAAAAAACGGTAACTGAGATCAGAATTTTTCTTGGTTTTTGAAGATATTATCGAAATTTTGTGAATGATTATTCCTAATTATCTAATCCACTCAACATGTTGAATTGGAATTGAGTTAAGTTTTTATGGATGGATGAATGTGAAGATAATTTTAAAGAGATAAAAATAAGGTTAGCCAACGCACCTGTGATCACATAGCCTTGTAGTGTAGAAATTTTAGTAATCTATAGTGACACATCGAAAAAGGGGCTAGGATGAGTTCTCATAAAAATGATATGGTGATAGATTATGCCTCACTATAGATAAAAATACATAAGAAATATTACCCTACTCATGATTTGGAGTTAGCTGAGGAAATGTTTTCATTAAAGATATAGATTCATTATCTTCTTGGTGAAAGGTGTTATATTTATACTGATCATAAAAGAATAAAGTATATTTTCACACAAATGGAGATGAATACATGCCAAAGAATATGGTTCAATGTGATTAAAGATTACAATAGATGAATACATTACCACCATGGGAAAGCGAATAAGGTGGTAGATACTTTGAGTTGACCAGATCATACTAGCCAATTCATGATGAGGATCACAAACGATCCAATATTTTGGATTTTCAAAGGATGGATCTTGATATTTTGAAGGTAGGGAAAATATTATCTTTATAAAATGAATGATCAAACATATATAAATTTGAATATTATGGAGGTAATGAATAAATATTTAGATCTACAAAATAAGGTGTGAAATGTTCCTTAATTGAACCATGATTGTGATGAAATAATAATGATCAGAAACTGGGTTTGTACTACTTTGATACTAGAATTAAAGAAGGAGCTATTGGATGAGGCTCATATTTCATCATTCTCTCTTGAAAATGGAATCACAATGATATATAGAGACTTGAAAGAGTATTTTTATGGGATAGCATGAAAAGATATGTCGTTGAATCTGACTCTCGGTTCTTGGTTTGTTAGCAAGATAGGGCTAAGAGACAAAATTGTAAAGGGAAGTTACAAAAATTACCTATGTTGGGATGGAAATGGGAAAAAATCACTATAGTCATTGTCATTGGACTTCCCAAAACATCCAAAGGAAATAATTCTATCTAGGTCATAGTTTATCTCCTTATGAAGTCAGCATATCTCATTTTAATTGGAGAGGATTTTTCTCTTGACCATATTGCTAGGATATATATAAAATAAATGGTAAGATTTAATGTTGAACCACTTTACATTATATCTTATCAGGATCTAAGTTTTACCTCGATGTTCTGGAGAATTATTCAATAGGCTCTACTTTCAAAGTTATGTTTCAACATTTCTTATCACACTCAGACAGACGGTCAGTCTGATAGGAAACTTCAAACTCAGGAAGACATGTTGAGAGCTTGCTCTATGAATTTCTAAGGTGGTTTGGGTCAACAACAACCTTTGGTAAAAAAATTTACTAAAATATATTTCATTACAGTAATAATAGGGTTCACTATGAATCCGTATATGTAAAGAAGTGGAAAACTCCAACTTGATGGGATGAATTTGGGGGAAGAGAGCTATTAGGACCTGATCTTGTTTACGAAATGGGAAAAAGGTCAAATATATTCAGCAACACATAAGAGTAGATCAGATTCAACAACTAATTTATGATAACAACTATAGAAAATACATAGAGTTTGATGTTGGTGATAATGTTTTTATATGAATATCTTCATGGAAGAGAGTAACTATATTTGGAAAGAAGGGATTGTTGAGCCCTAGGTATATCGATTCTGTTGAAATTATGGATCGTGTTGGGAAGGTACCATACGAATTGATACATCCGTTGAATCCCTCTCAAGTTCATGATGTGTTCCATGTATCTCTCCTGATAATGTATATACCTAATTCTTTACATGTGCTAAACTCAGATGTTTTATTACTGGAGAAATATCTTTTTATAAAGAACAACTGATAAGGATTCTGGATCGTACCAAAAAATTTCTACAAAACAAGAACACTTGGTTGGTTTAAGTTTTATGGAGGAACCAAAAATTTGAATAATCCGCATGGGAATTTGAGGATATTAAAAAGGATAGGTATCCCTATTTATTTGTTTCCAATTGATGAATTTCGACGGAGAAATTCAGTTTAAGGGGGTATAATGTAACACCCGAATGTTTTTATGAAATATTGCCTTCAGAAAATTTTTATTCTTCATAATCTTGAATTGGCTGCAATATTTTGTTTAAAAAACCATGAGATTCCATTAGTAAAAAATTATCATTATATCCAAGTCGTTAGGATAGCAGAAATAACTATAACTAACTTATGAAAATGCATTGTGAATTCAATCTCTATCAATTATTTATGATAAAAAATATATTCAATATTTGAATTTTTGAATGTATTACTATTGGTAATGAAATTAATTTGATATATATGTTATATATAATATTTTTACATTCATTAAATGGTTATTTTAATCATAGAGTTTGAATAAAACCTATTGGTTGTATAAATACATACATTTTAATGGTAATCTTACACCATTGAATGGTGAACCCCTTTTAAATTAATATTATGACAAATTAATAATTTTTATATAGAAACATAAACATGATTATTTAATATGGGATATAATAATTTACTTTGGATGAATTTTTTATATTTTTTTAATAACAATCATGTTTTTAAGAATAGTAAAAATACATTAAATTTTAAGTGAGAACAATGTTTTTCATCAAAATCATTGGAATGGTTAAATTATAATATTGAATGGTTTTAAACTATAGATAAAATAAATTTTTCACATTAAATATAATTTATGTCGTTATCATTAATTTTAAATTGAATTCATATGTAAAAACATTTCACTTTTTGCTGTGTTTTAACATTTAAAAACTAGTTTGGTCCTTCCGAAATTCGGAATGATTTTAAAATAATTTCTTTAAATTCTGTGTTTTGAATTTTAAAAAATGGATTCCATATTTATAATAATAAGGTCCAAATTGGGTAAATATATACATTTAATTTTTTGAAATTATGAATAGTAACTTCATTTATTATTTGTATTTACCATGGTTAAAGGGTATATTTGGAAAATAAGGGTAAATAATAATATTATAATAATATAAAACTATTCTAAAATGTGTCCCAATACAATTTAATGAGATATTACAAACTATGGGAATCCTTGGGTCGATTTTAAGACCCTATGGAGCTACTTGTGTGTGATAATGACCTTTTAAAATTTTTAATTTAATGTGAAGAAAAATACAACATAAACATGTATATTTTACAAAGAAAATTCAATATTGGGTTATATAAAAGATATATTTTACTATTAATTGTAATTAGAAAGATAAAAATATTTCCTAAATCCTGGTATTTTATTTTAAATTTTTTGACTATAGATAAATAAATATATTTATGACATAGTGATCATACAAATGATTACCTCGTAAATGAAACATTCAAATTAATGTTATTATAAATATTAAAATAAATATAATATGAACATTATAATTCCATAAAATAATTTTATGGATTAATATGACATGTTATATTTTAGTAAATATATTTTTTTTAATTAATAATTCCTTTATGAATTTAGGAAAAATCAATTACTAAATATTGTCAAAATTATCATAAATTATTTTTTAAAACAAATACTATTTTATTAAATGATATAACAGTCCTTAAAATCTATGATTCTGACAAAAAACTAATATAATATTTCAAATTTCATTAATGATACCCTTTGGGTTCTATTGGAATTTTATATCAAAAATAGCAACTAGATATTATAAAAATACAAGAAGATAATGTAAGATTTAATGTTTTTAACTAATGGTTAAAGAAAAAAAGATAAGGTTAATTTTGTGACCTAAATTTGCCAAAAACCAATTGGTTTAGAGGATTTAAACCCATCATCATATTATCATAGAAATTTATCACTTTTAAAATACAATAATTCATAAATGATTTTATAATAAATTAATATTTCAAAACATTCATAAAGTGCCCATCCACCCACTTATAAAATGCCACCACCTCTACACAATTACTCACACCTTTCATGTCCCTTGTATCACCCAAATTCTACTCAATTAATCTCCCAACATCCATCCCTTACTCTTAGAAGCCATAATATGGGAAAAAATCCATCATAAGATGATATTCTTCTCAAATATAATAGAGATACTCGAAATAGAGGTAATTGTTTTATCACCTCTTTCAAAATTTATTTCTTCTTCTACTTCCACTTCTCGTGTTTTTTAATAATAAAGTAATAAATATACTATTTTATAAATTATGATATGTTATTATAATTATGGTATAACCTTAAACCTCATTTTTTCCATCATACTAATAACAATATCACCATGCATGTGTACATAAGACATACCATCTCCACGCCGTGGTGTAATTTTTTATTCAGCAACACTTAATTTAGAATGGGAAAATCACTGGGAAATTTCAACAGCCTAACAGGGGAATAAAATATTCCATTGTAGGGATTAATGATATCTAAATGGGCCTATAATAATTTATATATCATAATTTCAGTAAGTCTATTTGGAATAACATATCTCAACATTAGGAATTGGAGAAAAAATGAACATGATAATGAAGAAACATGAATTATAAGGAAATCGAAAGGATCCCTTACTAAATTTTGGCATGGAAAACGTGTACATAATTGTTCATGGGAGGGATTAATGAGAATTAAATTGGTATGTCATCATATATAAATAAAATGGACAGTAGGGTTGATATTTAAGAACATATCCCAACATTAACAAATGGAAATTAATTTTCACAACAAAAAAGGCGTGCTTGAATAAAAATGAAAGTGAGATACCCCTTACTAAACATAGGCATAGTGACGACTTAAGTAAATATTATAATGATAGGGGATAAATTATCTCTAATTAATATAGAATAAATTTTATATTATAGGGATCATTATAAATACCTAAAAACATAACCAATTTAGATTCAAAGGGAAAGTTGCAGAGAAGGTGCTTGAGTGGAAATGAGAACAGAGAAATCCCTTACATTTAGAGGGAGAATCAAAAAAGAATTAGAGGATCTTTTTGAGAGATTGGGGGAATATGTGGATGAATATACATATGTGAGGTAAGATTAAGAATGTGATATATGGTTTTTGAGTGAAGATAAATGGGATCTTAGGTGGGTTTATATATGAAATGAGTGGGGAATTATTTATTATTTCTCAAACATAGGTTTTGGACTCAATATAGTAAAGTAATAAAAACAAAAAACCTTACCATTTTTCCCATGATTTATTCCAAATGGGAGCAGTCTTAGTTATTTTATTATTCCAAAGTCCAAACATATTAAAATATTTTACTTATTGATGCTTAAGTGAGTTATTATCTTAAAGAAATGATTATAAAACATTAAAATATATTATTGTTTTTGGTAGATTCCTAAATGCCTTATAAAATTAATGAAATAAAATTAAATAAAAATTATTTTAAACTAGAAACAAATATTTCTTGTGGATACAATTTATATTATTTATTAAATCATATTTTTTTCATTCTTATTCCATAATACATAATGTATATTTATAACTTATTTAAATTTTAACAAAATATTGTATGTCTCCAAAAAATTGGGAGAATTCACCATATAATAAATTCAATGTGATGATTCCAAAAAAATATTCAACTTAAAAAAATAATTTTCTAAATATTTGAATTTTAACAATTAAAATAGAATCAGAATTTATTTATAAATACTCGGTTTTTTAGACAATTATAGTTTTTGAACCCTTATAAATATTACATTTGACTTCATTAAAATTATAATATCATTTATGTTTAATAAAAATTATTTAATAATAATATTTTATTAAAATTTTATTTATTTCAAAAATCCATTACTTCATAAAAATAAATGAATTAATTGAAATTGAATTTTTCATTAAAAAATATAATTTCTGTTTTATTTTATACAATTAAAAATAATTTATAAGATATATGTAAATATAGAAATTATTATATCAAAAATATAATATAATTATTTATACTCTTTGGGTCTTGATACAAACCCCTTTAATAAACTAGTAATCTCCCAAAATGTAAGGTGTGTGATGGTGAGACTTTCATGGGGTGGTTCAACAAACAAATTTGGGTTATAATATCGATAAGATTGTACTTATCCCATAAATGGTTACGCTCATGATTTAGTTATAAGAATTTATCTTTGGCTTAGTTAAGGTAAGGTATCATTGATTTTATCTCCCGCGATAGCTCCGATAAATGGGATTCATAGGGTACAAAACTATTGGTGGAAACAATCACTTCCTTTTTATGTGTCAATTGGATTTATCAAACCACATTATTTATACTAATCATATGATCATTATTCAATTAATATATTATCAATGGTATGGATACAAAACTGTGTTTTAAATTTGATAGGGTATGATAAAACAAAATAAGTTTTTTTTGTTTTATATATCCGTAATATATAATAATATATTTAATTAAATTACAAGGGGAATTTAATCTGTAAAAATTCAGTTCGTTACAATCATCCCCCCTTCAGAAATTTATCCCCCAAAATTTTCATTTTACACACTAAAATATATTTGGGTAATTATATTTTTTCACGCCTTCCAGTCACCAAAATGCTTCATTAAACATGTGATCTCTCCATAACACTTTGACTAGGTGCATTATCTAATTTCATAGATCCTTGTCTATATGATCTAATATTTTCTCCAACTTCTCCACATATGAGACATCATTCTCCAAAAGTAAAAAATTTGGATTCGGTATATGTGAGAGTTTTGGTGTGAACATCCTCAGGAGGGATATAGGGAAAACATCATATACTTGATATAGGTTAGGTGGGAGTGCTAGTCGATAGGCCCCTACTCCAATGCGATCAAAGATCTCAAAGGGACCAATGTATCATTGAATAATATTTCCTTTATATCAAAATCTCATGGATTTTTTCCATGGAGATAGGTTTAGAAGTACTATGTCTCCAATCTCAACCTCTAGTTCTCGATGAAGATTATACGTATAGATCATTTATTGACACTAAGTAGACATTATGTGTTGCTAAATTGTCTTGACCTTTTCCACTATATCACTAAAAAGTTTAGGACATAGTAGTTTTCATTCCCCAACTTCATCATACCATGCATGCATTCTACACCTCTTCTCATAAATGGATTTTTATTGATCCATTGGGATACATGATTGAAAACTATTATTGAATGATAATTTTACCAGTGGAATATATTGATCTCATCCTCCTTTGAAGTCAATTGAGAATTCTCTCAACATTTCCTCCAGTGTTTGGGTATACCACTCATATAGGACATTAGTTTTAGGTTGATAAATCATTTTAATGTTCAACATAGTATTTAGATCATATTGAAGACTCTTATAGAACATGGTGGTATATCGTGGACCTCAATCATATATAATAGATAATGGTGTTACATGAAGCCTTAAAAATTCACTAATTTGTATCCTTACAAGTTGATCAAGTGATTAGTAAACTTAAATTTCAATGAATAGAGAAGTATTTATAAGATCATCAACCATAACACATATACAATTATTTCTTCTTGATGTATTCATATGACTAGTGATAAATTCAATGGTATTTTTTTCCGATTTCCATGTAGGTACGGGTAATGTTTCAATCCCCTTGTATTTTTTTCATTTCTTCCTTTACTTTCTGAAATACAAGACACTGATATTTATATTCCATGATTTCATTCTTCATATTTTTTCATAAATAGTTCTTTTGAATATATTAATACATCATCAGGCTTCCATAGTGGATAGAGAAGTTTGATCTACGTGAATCATCAAACAACTCCTTATTTAATATTGGGCATGATGGAACACATAGTCGTTACCCAAATCTTACAGCACCTTGTTCATTAATTTTGACCTTAGAGGTTTCCTCTTTTATTATAGCTTCCAATTTATTTTTAACTTCAACATCATATCTTTTAGAATCTTTATTCATATTTAGATGGAACAATTTTGGAAAAATGTGTGGAATGATTGATTATGTTCCTTCCTTTATGATTATCATGTCCATCCTTGTAAAGTCTAAGAAGATAAAATTGTTCTCAATTCTCATAAATGAAAAAATTTATTGATCTTTTCTACTGACTGCATGTTGCACATTATTTTCATTCCCATTATGGTAGTAGATTGATCATTAACAATCCATAATCAAATCTAACCATATTCACTACAACATATTTATATCTTTTGTTTGAATATATTCATTAGGATATTGTGATACGTATGTATTTCACACTTCTCTCCCAAGAGATAGTGCAACCATGTTTTAAAAGAAAATATCACTCCAGTTAACTCCAGATCATGCATTAGTTTGTTCTGTTCAAGAACATCTAATTAAATTGAGGCATAGTCTATCACTTTTTAATTCTTCTTTAACACACAGCCTAATCCCTTCTTTGAAATATGGTTGTATTCCACAAAATGTTCCCACTTGTGGGCTGCATAAGTGAAGGTGTACTGATAACTCTATTTTTCGACTACTTGAAGATCTCTTCACATTCATTATTCCAAATTAACATGTCTCCATTATGAATTATATCGGTTATAGGGTTTCAAATCATGATAAATTTCTAAAAAATCAATGATAATAGATATATTACCTAATGAAACTATAAATTTCTATCATAGATATTGTCCTTGGACATCCATAAATTGATTTTATCTTTTAAGGGTCCACATATATCACATTGATTTTGATAATATTCCACAGTAATGATACTTAATTCAACTAGAACTCATATTTATTTTACATTTCATAAATCTTCTCCTTTCATAAGGTCTTCATCGTAGTGTTCACATGATCCTCATGCTCCTACTTGATTTCTGAGTATATTAGAATATCATCTATAAAGACTACAAAATATTTGTATAGTTAATATATAGAGATTATATTTATCATTTACATAAAGATTTATGGCGCCTCATTGAGTCTTAATGGTAGAACTATAAACTCATAGTGCTCGTACCTTGTACGAAATGAAGCCTTAGGGATATCCTATTTATTAACCCTGACTGGGTAATACCACAATCGAAGATCTACCTTTTAAATGTATTTGGATCCATGTAGCTAATAAAAAACTCATCATTATATGTAATACAAAACTTATTCCTTATTGTGAAATTTTTTAGCTCATGATAAGCAATACAAAGGCTCATTTACCCATCATTATTCTTGAAGAAGATGACTAGTGCATCACAAGGTGAAACACATGGGTGTATAAACCCTTCATACAGATTCTCCTATATTTTTTTCTTCTGATCCTCATCTTTCAAAATATCCATTCTATACATAGTGTTAGATAATACTGATACTCCAGGTTTAATCTCAATTGATAATTCAACATCCCAGTTGGGAGAAAGATAAGTCAATACTTTGGGAAACACATCAGTGTATTCCCTCGCAATGGGAATAACTTAATGAATGATATTTTCCATAGAATGAATATTTTGATATTGATATGATATATTATTTCGAAATAATTTCAATTCGTAAGATATTAGTGATAAATAATATTCATTCTCCTCCATGTAGTTGAAAAGAATCAGAGGACGATTCATGATACATATTGTGATTTCCTTTTCCCAACAATTTTTTTGGCTATATATATCGAAAGCTAATAAATATAGAGACCCTAGAACTTTAAACATATTATTATTGGATTTGAAGAATTAATAACCATCAAATAAAACCCTAGTATCATAAATTCTATTGTGTTTGTAAGATTAGGAACATAAAACTGAAAACATAGAACCCAAATAAAAACTTCTTTTATTTAAACTCCATAATGAGCTCTTAACATCCTATTAGATCTTAGCTCTATATAGGGTTACATGGGGAATACATGAATAAATTAATGAGCTAAAAATCCTCGTAATGGTATATACATTTAAATAAATTATATCATATGGTTTAAAAGAAAAAACATGATGACATAAAAAGGCATGGAACATGATTAAACAGAAGGAAGAATAACATGTATAACATGGGATAATTTAATCATGGAATCATATAAACATTTAAACAATATAAAAAATTACATAATCATGATTGAAGGATAACTAAAAAGACCATTTCACAAGGTGGATCATGAGTCATGGATAACAGTCATGACCATTGCACATGACAGACCATGTCCTATAACGGAATCAGGTTTACTCTCTATCCCAACATGACGTATCATGAGAATAAAAAACTACCCAATTAATTAGACTGATATATAGGAACACCCATCATAAAATTTTCATCCATTTGTGTCCGACATGAAGAATCAAACATAAGTAATAAACGTAAGGGTTACCCATGGAATGAAATAGGCATCATAACCATGTGATAATGAATATCAAAAGGGAATATCATAATTTTGTCCAAAAAATAATGGATTTAAATCATAAATGGACATACATAATGGATTATAAGCATAGAAAATTAAAAATTATGTAGAAATAAATTGAAAACTTGTAAAAAGAGTGTTTAATTATCTTTAGTAATTAGCCACCTTAGTGCGGTTTAAGGGAAAATATTAAAAATTAATTAAAGAGGGAAAGGAATAATTGTTTGAATAAAACCATAAATTAACCTAGATATTAATTCATGTTATGAAAAGTGTTTTTAGATGAAAAAAATTGGCTTAATTTTTATAATCGAATATACTTGAAAATCAGTAAGAAACTAATAATTTCCCTTTTAATCGATCTTTCTCATCTAGAAGAATTGATAAGGGAACTTTATAAATATTGTATTTTCCCAATAATGAAATAAGAATTAGTCTATGTAAATTTGTTTGGAACATAAATACAAAACATATGAAGATTTCATAAGATGAATTAATAATTACATTGGGATAAAAAGAGAGTATGTGTACCCTAAAGTAAAAAATTTAAGGATTATAGAGAATCCCTTACCATATGTCTGAAAGTGTTCTACACTTTCACATTTTTTCTTGGATAATGAAATTAGATTCATTAATAATTTATTTCATAAACTATTATAAATTTATTTTATTTAGTATAATTTCATTAAGTTCATTTTTTGGCTATTTTGATGAGTTATAAGATTCAATTTCATCGTTCTTCATTGTTAATTTACTTGGTTTTCAAGATTGGTTCACTTGTGTACATGTATGAAGGAACTTGTAAAATGGGAATAGTTATCCATATTTAAAATTTTATGTTACTAATGAACTTATAGAAGATTAAATGTCATTATATATAACATTTTCCCAAATATGATAATGATTCACTGGATAAAATGCAAATGATAGTCATTTAGATTATTTGGTCATTTTTTTTATCATCACAAACTAGTTTTGTTTTTTTAATTAATACAATGTATATATGTGGGTTACAGAACACAAAAAAGTTTTAATCCAAATTTTAAAATCATTTTTAACTATTATATTGGTTTTGTTACTAGCCATTAAGGATGTATTATGAAATGACAAATCACCATCCATGAAGGTGGTGAATCGAAACCTCACAAATGATGATTTCATATTTAGAACAAATGGGGAAGAAAGGAGACATTGTGGAGGATATATTATTAACATAATAAAATTATAGTATATAAAAAAACTAGAGTTATAATTCCACTTTGGGATATGGAGTTTAATAGTGTAAAATAAAATAAAAAAAATTAAAAAAAATTATAAGAAAATGAAAGATGATTTTAAGTCTTGAACTATTTCGCCTTGAGAACCTCATTAAGGCACATGGGAATGGTATTGTGGTGATACCAGAGATAATAGGATATGGGTAAAATATTTAAGAGATTAATTTGGTGTAATACAAGAAACATTCATGGATTTGGAGGTTTGTGGAGAAGGGGTGGTGAGGGTGGTATTTATAGTGGATGAGATGACTTTTTTTATTATTATATTCATTTTTTATTATTTTGGCTCAAGAACATCAATTATGTGGATTATTTTGACTAAATACCATAACTAGTGAATGTAATTTAGAACACATTGTTCTTAAATAATCCATATATCACCCATTACTCAATAATTCATGTATTTATCTTATACCATAAATTATCATATTTAACTATTCACAAAAAATCAAATATTTTATAAAAATCAAAAAATTCACCCCAACCATTTTTCAATGTGTAGACTTAAAAAAATGGACTCAATATTATAAAAATAATATTATTATTATGATAAATTATTTTTTTAATAACAGACTTAATTTATTTGGAAAATGTTAATTCTTAAATTATAATTGATTTTATAACACTTTGAAAATTTAGTTAAGGTCTCATAAAATTATACTATAATCCTAACACAACAAAATATTAATTTATGTATCTATTTTAAAAAAATATATTATTTTATATAATTATATTAATTAAAAATAAATAAATAAATATCTATATTTCACAAAAATAAAAATATATAATTTTTCATTTTTAAATTAATTATTTACTTATATCTTGATATAAATATATCATATTTTCTTTTATAAGATTTTATCTTTTTTTATAATTTGATTGGTGAGGTTATTATTTTATTTTTCATTTTACTAATCTTAATGGTTTCAATACTATTTAACTGGTCAAGTTACAAATCCATTAGTTCAAGTTAATTAATTTCAATAAATACATATTATTTCATTCATTCTTTTTATATAAAGTTTTTATTATGTTCTCTATGTGATTTTATATTTTTTATACTATATGACATAATAATAAAAAGGGAATTCCCATTTATAAAATTTGGATTCATTACATTCTTCCCCCTTATGAAATTGCGCCTAAAAATTTTATTTTACATTATAAGGTAAAAAAAGTGAGGTTATTTATTATATTTCCCACCATTTACTATAGAATAAAATATAATATTAAATAGGGTTTGAATACTAATATTATTATCATATAAAATGTGTACTCAAACATTGAAGGATAAAATTATAAATGAAAATTATATCCAAACATGTGATACCCTAATTTTCAATCTAGGTTATCCATGGTGATAGAAATACCCCAATGTTACTTACTAAATTTTTCAATTTGTAATCTTTGAAAATACCTAAACTATGTTATTTTACCGACTATAGTGACCCTAGCCTTTACACATTTTATTACATGATTTTAGGCATAACTATCCATTAAATACAACCCATGAATCATAAATTCTATTGTATTTGGATGATTTTGTACAAAATACTGAAAACGTTGAAACAAATAACACATATTTCATTTAAATTCCATAATTAGACCCTAAATTCTTCAATTATCTTAGATATATATAGGGTAACCAGGGAAATACATGAACAAAGGGGTGAGATAAAAATACTAGTAAGGGTATATACATAGAAATATAGCATAGCACCTGAGTTAAAAGTCATAACATGATCCCATAAAAACGTATGGAACATGAATAAACATAAGGAATCATAACATGTATAACATGGGACCATGTAATCATGGTATCATAGA
The DNA here is from genome assembly GCA_963277665.1 of Viscum album. Classification (NCBI taxonomy): domain Eukaryota; kingdom Viridiplantae; phylum Streptophyta; class Magnoliopsida; order Santalales; family Viscaceae; genus Viscum; species Viscum album. The sequence goes on along the minus strand of OY728162.1, from coordinate 1,061,632,987 downwards.
AATGTGGAAACAATATAAAAAATTACATTATAATGAGTCAATCCTCACTTCCAAGACCATTACACATGGTGTATAATGAGTCAAGGCTAACTAACAAGAGCATTTCACATGAAGGATCATGAGTCAATGATAACTTCAAAAACCAATTCACATGTTGTGTCATGTACCATAAATAAATTATCCTTTTTTCCTTGTCCTAACACAATGTCTCATGACACTACAACATCAACCAATGCATTGGAGAGATATCTAGATGCACCCATTATAACATGATCATGAATAGGTGTGCCACATGATGAATCATACTTATTGAATAAATGTAAGGGTTACCCATATAATGAAATGGGTATCATAACCATGTCATAAATCATAACTAAAGGGAATTTAATTTTGGTATCCATGAAAGAATAAATTTAAATAATACATAATAATTAGTAACGTAAAATAGGAATATATCTTTGTGAATTTTGTCCATATAAATTGAAAACATGTAAAAATTGACTTTAAAAACATTATAAATGAAACAATTTAGTGTGGTTTAAGTGAAAATATTAACGAGTATTTAAAGGGGGAAAACATATTGTTTTCATAAAATCATAAATTAAAATAGACAGTTTTTCATGATAACAATATTGTTTTTTGAAATATATTTGTGGATTAAAATATATTATGGTGTGTGCTTGAAAATTGATTAGAAACTCGGTAGTTCTTTTTATTCGGGCTATCTTATCTAGAGTAATTAATAACGAATCCTTATAAAACCTGAATATCCCAATTAAGTCTGAAAGTTTTCTCCATGTACACTTAATTTCTTAGATAAGGAAACTAGATTCATTAATAATATAATTCAATACTTATTGGCATGTAATTTATTTAGTATAATTTTTTATGTTCATTTATGACCTTTTTTTGCAAGTTATATGATTCAATTTTGTTGTTCGGGAGTGTTTGTTTCCTTGGTTTTCATGATTGGTTCACTTCTATACATGTAAGAAAGATCTTGTAAAATATGAATAGTCATCCAAAATTAAAAATATATTATATTAATTAACATACCAAAAATTAAATTATCTTATATATCATTTTTTCTTGATATTAGAATGATTAATTAGATAATACATTAATGATAACCATTTACATTATTTTTTAACATCCCTGAATATGGAGCCACTGATTCAGTGCCCTGAGTCTTGTCACCACATGACCTCACATGCACCTCCCCATACTCTATAGGTTTCTAGCTAGCAGTTAGGATCCAATAAATCATGTCGGGAGACTATTCCTTCATTACTAGAGTAAGCCACATTAGATAAAAAATGAAATATCAGAAGTAAAAGAAATAATCAGAATCATGCATAACCAACCTCTTCCCAAACTAAGTAAAAAAGCATGGAAAATGTGAAATATGTCATATCATGCTAAATTGTTCCAAGTGAAAAAATCCCAATATAAAAATAATAGATGAATGGAAAATGGGTCTAGACCCCATGTTCAGATCCTCATACATTCATGTCACATTCCCAACTAAACACCCTAGCATAGTGACCTTTCCCTCTTCATGAACTACAACCATGAAATCTACTTGGTTACCCAATGGTGCTTGAGTAAGGTGTGAGTGCATCTCATTAGGCCTGCACCAACAGTGTCTTCAAAATATCTAGTCTAAACATATTTTCCACGAAAATGATAAATAAAAGACATATAAGTAAAACACAAGTATGGTTATATTTGTTAACAATCATTACCATAATTGTTTCCAACATTAGTATCATTCTCATCATTTAAAACACATTCAATACATAATCTATTTTCATCATTTTTTCCATGGTTTAGACATATATATCATCTACACATGGGTATAAGGATATCAATCACTATGAATAAAGGAATAAATCAAGTCCCTAACTCACTATGGATAAACGTTTCACAATTAAAAATACCATTTACCATGGAGCCTCAATCTAGGTAGTTTCATAGAATGCAATGATTAGGGTCATAGAAAAACAGACCAACTCTCTAACCTATGCATTCCTGGGTGGTGTTAGAGCCTCTATCCAAACTGACCAGTGCGAGAAGGCTTTATCTTTTATCCCACCACCAAGACATGTGTTCATACATATTTATCCCTTCACCACACACATTACATGTCATAACTAAACACAACCAATATGAATAAAAATCAATTCAATAACCATTAAGATACGATTTTATACTATGCCATAACCCATTAAAACATTATCCATTTATATTAAATATCCATTTATCCCAATTCCCATACAATTACCATAAATTATCCAATATTCACAAATTAACATACATTACCACATTTAGCTCATTTATCATTTCATAATCATTTTCTCACTTATGATTTCAAGTAAAATTATTATATCACATAGAACAACCACTTTATTACATTAAATGAATTTGGAATTCCCAATAATTCACACATATTACCCCCTTACAATTTTTCATAAATTTTGTTATGTAAACACATTTACATGTTCTTCAATTAAAAATAAATTTACAATTTTAACACATTCATCATTTAATATATACACTATCCCTTTTAGGAATTTCAACATAATTCATAACCCATTTTCCACAGTCTCAATTCACCCAATTAACCCATTTTTAAGCCATGCCAAACAACCCTTTAGACAATTCTCAAAACCTAGGATCAAATGTCTATATTCCATTTTAAAATCCACTAAACATATTCATGATTTTTGATATGGGATCAATGTTATCTCAAGTCAACTCTAGAATTAACATTGCGAATTTCTAGGTTTGGAAATGTCGGTGCACCCCATGGGTGGCCCTATATAATTCAAATCATCCTGAATGCTTCCCATGGGGATAATGAAGGGTATATATCCTTAATTAACCAAACCATTTTAATTATTCTTACTCCATGTATAAATTCACAACAGCATGGATGTAATATCTCAGCAGACGTGGACAAATTTATAACAAAACAGTGGGATATAAATTGTAGACCACCTACCTCGAATCCAATGATGAACACATTCTTAATCATGGCCTTAGATCCATATTAAGACACCCTTTGAAGCCTCATACTAGATTACCCCAAAAAATAGGGTTTTAGGTATTTGAAAAAATATGGGAGAAACTACAAACCCTAATCCATAAAACAAAATCAAGAGTAGTGTTAGAATTACCCAGGGCTTTGATTTACAACCAAAGACCCTCAAAACATCCCTAAATCGAATGAGATCTGCCCTAGGGAATATTGGGATGATTTTGGTTCTTTTTAGGGTAGATAGGTGGAGAAATTAGGGAGAAATAAGGTAGGGATCTTAATATCCCATAATAGATAAACTATTATTTTTTGAACATTTATTTGGGAACATAGTTTGTCTACACGGTATTCCAAACCATTTGCAACCCATCTGTAGGATAATATATAAAATGAGAAGTTGGAATGGTTACCTAGTAGATATATATAGTTTGACTAACCATTTGTTATTCCACTATCCAAGGTTTTATTGTTTTATTTGGAGCACCTCATGGTATACTTAACCATGTGCTGACCATGCACCTTGCACAGTTTGGCTCGATTTTCCATCTTTTGTGCCTCGAGCTCAGTGAACACCCCTAAGGCTACCATTAATCCCAGTAAAAATTTAATTAACAATAAAATATAGTATAAATTGAAAATTTAAACAAGTTAATACTTTCACAATGAATGAGATCTTACAACCCCCCCCCCCCCGCACCTTATAATGGTTCGTCCTCAAGTTGTTTTCCCGTGAATAAATGATCTTTCAAAACAACAAGATCAGGACACTAAGAACTCCTATCGATTGTACTTTTATAAGTATCTTAAAGAAAATTACCATGATACCAATTAATTTTAACCAATGTTATGGTCTATCTAGACAAAAATTTCTCACCACAACCCGCAAAATAAACTAGATACTCCTAAAAGGATGAATTAACTTCCACCATACATCAACCACTAGAACATCATATGGAAAACATAATAAATAATTCATAATTCACAAAACATGGAAACCTCACACATATCATCATAGCATTGTGGAGGAACCAATTGGGACCCCATCGATCTAATCCTCTTTGTAACTCATGATCCGAATCACATGGCATATTTTTACTCTAGTTTCAGAAATATAATTGCGACAAAAACCAAATATCACCCAAAGGAAATTATATTTCCTTTACAACCACATTTTCTGAATTATTTCAATCCACCAATAATTTCTTGAATATTCAATTTCATAAGCATGCATCAAATCGCAACCAACACTCTTGGTGAAATAAACAAAATAGAATCATTCCAAAGCTTGATATCAGGTCCAACTCACCCAAAAAAGGATCACTCAATTACCTCCAACTGGAAACTCTTATTACATTATCAACCAACCACTTTTCTATTATGGTTCTCTCAACCATATTACACTATTTGAAACCCCCACAATCGATGAATGACCACCAAAACCTCAACTCATATTTCACATCATACTGGATGGGATTCCAACTCACCAAAGCCAAAACATCCATAGGGAAATCATTGATCTATCCCCTATCCATGCCATTGAAACCACCAAGGAGGACATTGAAACACTATCCATTCGAGGACTAAGATCAACTTGACCTCACTCAATTAAAACATCATTTCTGAATGGAACATTGAACATGATGTCGTGACATGTCAAACTGATTATGTTTTTAAGGTTGATTTATATTAAAAGTCAGCACCTAGGTCTTCCATTAAAATGAATTGATTGTTTTAGTGTTTGGTTTATTCATAAAAAGTAATAAACAGTGGGATGATTTTGAAAATATAATTATGAAAATAACTTAACATAAATAGTTTAATTGTTGAAAAACCTAGTAAATTTTGAAAAATATGAGATGAAGTGGTTGTTGAGATTTCACATCAAACATTTCATGTTCAGTGTTCTTAGATATTCATTTAGTTTTGGAGTAATTATTTGGTAGAAATTAATTGGAATAACGATTAATTTCTAAGCCTTTACTTCATTTCTAGAGAAACCAAAATGTGACAAAAAACTGTATTACCAAGGTCCGGAACATATGCATAGAATAATATATTCCAATGAATATTGAAATCTAAAGATTGTGGGTAAGAAAATGATTCTTGTATAGTCTTATTGGAAGAACACAAATCACTAACTCAAAAACATGCACTAATTGGTTAGAAATTAAGAGCATAACATTAACATGAATAAAAACAAGAAATAAAAATTAAATCATGTAAGATACATAAAATTAAATATTTTAACATCCAAATTAATCCAAACTAGTAGCTAATATATGTTAGAGAACTCCCTTGATTTGTGTGTAGCTCCCTCAGACTAAACGCTCATAATTTATCCCAGCATCTAGAGGAGGAGGAAGCTTGGGTGGAACTCTTTATTCATTCATGACCCCCCCAATTAGGATAAGGGCATACAAAACCTCTAGGATGATGAGGAAATATATATAGGACTCCAAAATGGAAGATATTTTCTTCTAGTTTCAACATGAAAATTAGGTTCCCAAGGTATCATTTTATAGGAAATGTGGATGGTTGTTTTGGGCACACATATTATGTAAAACCACTTGGCCCATCGATGTATACCTCTAAATAGTCTTATCTCTCTTTGCAGAAAACTGAAAATTTGTATCCCCACCTATTGAATATATCCACCAAAATTAGGAACCATTTTGACATTGACAGCCCGAGATATCCATATATTATAGAACACCTCATTTGACTTTGTGCAGATTTGATTCCCTAAATAGATCAATTTGGATGGGAAACTTAATGGATGGATTTGGAATGGGTTCTTTCATATGAAATTTAGAATCTTAAAATTGGACCTTCCCACAAAATTTCATCCCATTTGGATGCACGGTTTAGTAGCAATGTGTTGTTTATTCTACTCATGTACATGTATCCTATGCAGTTTGGAACATTTTACTTGGACTTCATCATGGGCCTTCCAAATCACCACTACCCACATTGTTGTTATCAAAACAAGTATCATTACCCTTTTTAATAGTGATAAAAACAAAACAATTGAATCAAACATTAAGTTCAACTTGTTATTTTTTTGATAATTTTAAATACAAAACTTGTTTTTCATAGTGGTGTAAGGGTGAAAATGAATCAAGGATTCCCAATGTGATCACACCCCCACACCTAAACATTTTCACTCCTAATAAAAGTCATATTTTGAAAAATTATATATGTAAATATTTCCAACTTCATAAAAAAATAACATTTTAAGAAAATATTTATTAATAGAAATATGATCAAAGACAAAATCACACCAAGGAGTTATTACCAATGATCATTGAAGAAGGAATCTCAAAAACTATATCAGAATTAAATTCCAGTAGATGTGTGATACCAATCAATGAAAATAATTCAAAATTTAATCATGTCAGTAATTATCAAACATTGTTTCCAATTTATATTGAGTAAAATTAAGTTATTTAAAAAATTGTCTACATACATGATCCTTTCCACCAAACCAACCCTACATCATTTGAAATCAAATTTCAAGACCCGCTAACTTAATCATTCCCTAAATTCAAACCTTAATCTCCCGACCTAGATATACCAATATGTAGTACATTTCATCACACTCCTCATTTATTTTTTTCAAATGTTTCACATAGAACAAATCTTACATTCTTCTCTCATCCCTTGTTTGATATCCTCATGAAAATAATTGAAATTGTTAAAATAAGATGAAAGGTTGAGGAAGGTTGGTTTTTGACCTTCCCAATATACATATTTTTTTGAGGGTGTGAAACTGTCATATAACAGGTACACATGCACTGGTCAATCTGGTATATTAATGAAATAGATTAGATAAAGAAGGAATATATGAAAAAGCCATTTGGTAAAGTCAAGAAAAATTAACCTAATGTATATTTATCTATAATTAAGTAAGATATTTTCGCACATCATGGTTTGGTGAAAAGGTGTTTTGGGAAATTAAGTGACATAATTTTCCCTTAAAATACTATAACAAAGGGTACCATTTTTCAAAAAGAATTAAAAATTATAAAAACATTTATATCGAGAACAAATAACTAAATTTTAAAAGAAAGGCACACCACATTATTGTATTCTTGCAGAAATGCATATTTCATCAAAAAAATTGAATGATAAAACAATATGAAAAACTTAAATTCCCCGTCTTGATTTGATCTGTAGCTGGTGAGGATGACAGTTGCCTCTCATAACCCCTCTTACTGACAAACCCATGCGCATCGGACCTACACATGGGTCTATGTGATGGAGCTTCAGATGGCTTGGGTCGGTGTTGGTGGTGGTGTCTAGTACTCTTCTTCTCCTCCTCTTCCCTTGAAGATCTACCCCTTGAACTCGACCCCTCATTGGTCAGGCTCGATGAGGGTCTCATGTCCTCTTGGGATGGTGTTGGAGGGGGGCTGGTTGTAGTCTCAATATTGTTCTTATTCTGTGTCGGCCTCCTTCTCTCCTCGGCTTGGTTCTTTCTTCTCTATTTATTCGGTTTTGATTTCGGATGCAGGGTTTCAATTTCTGTTGGGTTGGTTGTTCTTTTTTTATGCTACTGTTCGGATGGATGGTGTTGTGAAATTCTTTGATTTGGTTAGGGATTTGTTGGGATTATCAAAGGTGAAGGGCTTGAATCTGAAGGGAGGATTAAGCCACTCAACTCTGCCATGGCCTCAAGTCCCACCGACCCTCCCCATGTCAGTTTTGTGTGGTGTTTCGGCGGAGCATTGGGATGTGGTGTTCGGGTGGCCAATAGTTTTACAGGAGGATGATGAGGGCGATTTTTGTGCTGGTCTATGGTGTCGATTTATGGGGAAAAGATGCAGGAAAGATGTCTGCGAGTTTGGAATAGTTTATTTGGTGATTTTTCTTTTCGATGCTATTTTTTTATTTCTTCATGGCTGATGTGGAGCGGTGTCGCTCGGATCTGGTGGGCAGTATTCTCCGGAGTACTTCTGTGGAGATTATCGACAACGAGTATGGTGGTGTTCGGTCGGTGTCGATGAGAAGTGCGACGGTGCAGGCAACGATGAAATTGGTGAATGGATCACCGGTGGACTACTCTGATGGGATGATGGTGACGTTCAATGTCAGGGGTGCAAAACGAGGTCTATGTGTGGCGTGTGGGGTTGGTTTCGTCATGATTTCGGTTGAAGTTTGAAATTTGAAAATCTGAATTTTCATCTAGAAGGTTCGGATATCGCGCTGTGGTTCTGGTTTGAATTTGGACATTTTGTTTTTACGATTACCGGTTACCCTTAAATCGGTTATTTAAAAAATTAAAAAAATGGCTTTGGAGGTATAAAAGTGAGGGGGAGTGGGGGGAATTGAAAATACTATACATCAAGAAAAAAATAGAATAATAAAGAATGACAATGAAAATTTCTAACTAACCAAAGAATATACCCATAACTAAAAACTAAAGTGTGTAGTGTCGTCACTATAAAAAATTGAACGTGGTATGGAAGGATAAAACAAGGTTGGTTTCATTTATAGACTTCTTCTTCAACAATGAGTTCCTCTATCAGGGACTCCGAAAAGGCTTTGTGGAAATGGTTCAGCCACTACCCATTGAATGTAAATTAATTCTTAGTTTCATTATTTTTAATCTGAACAACACCAAATTGAGAGACATTATTAACATTGTATGGTACAAATCAGGGAGAATGAAGCTTACCTTGATGCATAATTTGACTTCAATTGTATAGGAGGAACTTCTTTTCAATGTGGAATTGATGATGAAAGATGAGACAGTTGTGGGAAACCTTGGTCCAGCCCTTAAAAATCCTGGAGTTCTCATATGAATCTCTATGAATTTCCTCCAACTCCTGAATTTGAAACATCATTTGATAACCTGCACTTGAAAGATTAGAGTTGCATTGTTTGATGGCCCAGTAGTTCTGGTTCTCAATCTCAATAGGGAGGTGAAAAATCTTTACCAACACAAGCCAATAGATTGACATTCCAATAGGAGTTTTGAAAGTAGTATGGTAGGCCCAAAATGAATCAACGAGTCAAAGACACCCATCTTTTCTATTAGGTGGAACTATTTTTTTCAAGAATCTATTTTACCTCCCTATTAGACACCACATCATGGCCATTGGTTTGTGGGTGATATATAGTAGACACTCAATGCCCTACCCCATACTGACGTAAAAGATATTGCATTGTTAGATTTCAAAAATGAGAAACCTGGTCACTGATGATAAACCTAAGTAATCCAATCCTATAAAAAAATTGGGTTCTCAAATATCCCAACACATTATTAGAATCATCTGTCCTTGTGGCTCTTGCCTGTACCCATTTTGACACCTAATCAACTACATGAATAATGTATATGTTCCTAAATGAATAGGGGAATGGTCTAATAAGGTTAATTCCCTAAACATCAAAAATGATATGGAAGAGAAAGGGTTTTTGTGTCATTTATTTCCTTTTAGAGAAATTCCATACTCTTTGATAGTGGGGAAAAGATTTACATTAATCTTCGGCATCCCGGAAGATTATTGGACAAAAGTGACCAGAATGGAGGACCTAGAAAGTAGTCTGTTGGGACAAATGTGGTCCTGAAAAGAAATAGTGTGGTTTAACCTAAGGAAGGAGTGAAACATGCGTTAAGGAACACAATTACTAAGGATGTGATCACTATATATGCACCAATGGTATGGATCATACCAAATTTATCAACGAGACACATGTTTTAGATGGTTAGCCTAGTTTTTATTAAAATCGGCAGGAATGAATGATGCTACCAAATAATTTACAATTTCAGTATACCAAGGAATAACATATTTTCCTCAATAAAATTTATCATCTGGAAACATGTCATTTTTGGGAATATATGGGTTTGAGTCAATGTCCGAGGATGGGAGGATCCTACTCATACGGTGAGCCACTGCATTCACTGCTCATTTTTTATCCCTTATTAATAGATTGAATTCATGAAGGAGGAGCATCCAGCGAATGAGACATGGTTTGAATTATTTTTTCAAAAGGTTATACCATAGGGATTTATGGTTAGAGAACACAATGACTTTAGACCCTAAAATGTATGACCTGAATTTATCCAACGCAATCTAAATGGAGAGGAATTATTTTTATTTTTTGCGGTAGTTTTATTGGGTAGGGTCCAAAGTATGTGAGGCGTAGGGAAGGACATGTGGAGGCCGATAGACCCATTAGGAAAAGACATCCCAAATAGAATTATTAGAGGCACTACACCTGAGCTAAAATGGTAAATCCCAATGAGGTGGTTGGATTAACGAGAGTGAAATGACAATCCATTTTAACATTTTATATGATACCACACATTCTTTATAAAAAATAATTTCCATTTCATTATCGAGTAATCCAGAGAAAGGGAGTGAAATTTTACTAATATCACAAATGAAGTGACAGTAAATTCCAGCATGAAATAGGAAAGACCACACATATCATATATTTTTGGGGATCGATATGGAATAAAAGACATCCACTTTTGATTTATCAATGTATATACCATCCTCATAAATGAAATTTTCCTATATTTTACCCTCTCATACCATGAAATGGAATTTCTCAAAATTTAATATGAGAGTATTTTCAATATAGCGATGTAGGATTGAACCAATAATACTAAAACATTCTTCAAAAGGGGACCCATAAATAGTGAAATCAACCATGAATAATTCCACGAAATTTTCTAGCTAATCTGTAAGGAATACTAACTATAAAATCTAGAAAGTACTTCAAGTATTGCACATGAAAAATGGAATCCTTCTATATGAAAATTTTCCAAAGTGGAAAGTAAAGGTTGTACGTTCCTAATCCTTGGGGGAAATATGGATATGAAAGAATATAGAATACCACTCAAGGAAATAGTAATGGGACTTCTCTGCAATCCTCTCTAGCATCTGGTCAATTAATGAAAATGGAAAATGGTCCAACCTAGTGTGTTTGTTTAATCCGAAATAGTCGATATAGACACACCAACTATTATACACATGAATGGGAAACAATTCGTTATTTTAATTTTTAATTACTGTAAGACTAGTTTTTTTACGAACAACTTGTACCAGACCGACCCTTGTATATTAGAGATGGGGTAAACGATTCTATCATCAAATAATTTTGTTACCTCCTTTTTTAAAACATCTATGACGTTTGGGTTCAGTTGACTTTTAGATTAACTCACTAGTTTAGCCTCATCTTTTAACAATATATGATTTGTGAAAATTAATGGAGTAATACCAGGAATGTATACATGTATCTATACCAAATCTTGGTTATACTCCTTGAAAATATGAATCATTAGAAATGCATACTCTGGATGGGATGAACTGGAAATGATTACATGAAACTTGTTTCTATTCTCAATATATTAATATTTTAAATCTCGAGGCATTTTTTTAGTTCCAATTTAGGTGGATTTTGGATTTATGGGAGTGTGTGTGAAAGTGAGCAGTCACTAAACCCATATAACTATTCAAAGGTATCATACTCTGATGAGGTATGATCTTTTACAAGAGTAGAAGTATCATCGATGATCATGTGATCCCTAGTGTGTATGAAATCATCAATTAACAAGCATAGATGACATTTTTCAGGACTGGTACAACATTCAATGCATGATTCATATCTTAGCAGTTCAATCAATGAAGTATACTCATAAAGGGTGTTAATGGGAGGAATGGAAGTGTTATTAGGGGAAAGGAGTATATCTATTGAGTTAAAAAATAGAGAGGAATGTTTTTTTTGAGGTGTGCTTCATGGAATCAAGGATGTTGAAGTGGAAAATGTCACCACTAAACTCCATAGATAATGTACCATTGTGGACGTAAATTATGGTTTTGGCGGTTTTCAAGAAATTTCACCCCATTATAATCATAGCATGTCCATTCATCCTATCATCTTCCATTTTTAGCACATTAAAATCAACTAACAATTTTAAATTTTTCTAACTCACAAGAACATCCTGGAAAACACCATTAGGGTTTGATGTACTCTGATTTTCTAATTGAACAAAAAATTTAGTAGGACTGAGTTATCCAACATAAAATGAAGATTAAATGGTGTGAGGAATCACATTTAAAGAAGAATCCAAATCAGTTATAACATTAGACAAGAAATAACCCCTTATTGTACATAGAATCATGAATGTTCTAGGTTTTTAGAATTTGGTATGAAGTTATGGCCCTATCAATGTTGATACGTTCCACCCCAACCTCAAATTATCATAACCTCTATGTTTCCACCATTGGGTATACATCTCCTTCAGAAATGTGGCATATCCTAGACTATTCTTCATGGCATCAATCAAGGGGTATTAACCTGCACTTTTTTTAAATTTACCAAGATATCATCATTGAGTTTAGTTTATTATTTTTTCATTATTTGGTAGCCCTTTGGGGAAATGATTGAGGAATGGCTGGTTTAGGTGACTCATCCATAGACACACTCATTCATCTGGAAGGGATTTTCTCATGACAAGGTTTGTCGAAATTTGGACTAATTTCAATAGTTGTGATGGTTTGTTCCTCTAGATGGGATGACTCTAAATGAGGGTTAATTTGGATTTTATGTTGAGGACCACTATGAAGGGTGATGGAACTAACATTTTCCTTCTCCTTAGGGTTAACTATTGGTAGAGAAGGTAGTTTACCTGACCGATGACTTTGGATTTCTACCACTTAGTAGGCGAGTTGGCATAATAGGTTTTTATGGTGTTGTATAGTAAATTGGGTGGTTTTTTGGAATTGGAGATTATTGGAAGCAATTTTTTCCTCATGTATTCTATGCTGCTCTTAGGTTTTGGAGGGGGTATTTAGAAATTCCTTTGTGGTGGTTGGGTATTTATGGGTGGTGGTGGTGGTTGAAAACTATTCCCTGGTTGGTTCCACTGTTATTGATGTAGTCTTGAATACCCTTTTTCCTATAATCTTTGTTTTCTTTCCACCCATGGTTGTATGGATATTAAGGATCCGGCCAAAAGGGATGGTTATATGGGATACCTAGAAAATTGGCCTCACAACTCTTAGTAGTTTCTCTGAATTGATTACATTGGTCAGAGTATAGGGTGTTAGAAGAACATATTCCCAAATGGATAGGAGGAGGATATTTTTATTACCATTGGGAAAGAGAATGTTGTCGAAGAGGGGTACTTACCTCTTTGAAGTTTGATTCCACATTCTTCTCAAATTTGGTTGATTGCACCACATGGAAACATTGAATGGGTACATTGGATCTTGAACCAAATTGTTCTATATTCTTTTCCATGTTCTCAATTAATGTTCATGGAAAAATTTGGGTCTTATCAACTAGTGAACCACCTTAAAAAAAGTCAATCATATTTCTATCATTAAAAATTAATCCTTGATAAAAATACTAAATTAATAGTTGATCACTTATTTGGTGGTGTGGGAAACTTGGAAAAATCCTTTTTTATCTTTTCCAATATTCATGATTCATTTCCCATTGATATTGTCTTATCCTGCATATTTTTTATGTTTCTGTTGCATTTCTAGAGGCTGGGATGTATTTTTCAGGAAAATGTGTTTCATGTCCGCCTAACCTCTAATTGCTGAATTAATATAATACGTCAAATATGTTGGAGTATCTTATAATGAAAAAGAGAATTACCTATGCTTTAAATATTCTTCATCCACATTATATGGATTTAAGGTTTCACACACAACATGAAATTCTTTTAAATTATTGTGTGGATATTCCCCCATGAGTCCATAGAATCTTGGTAATAATTGAATTAAACCAGGTTTTCGTTCAAAATTGGGTTTCTTGATTTTTAATTGAATTTATGTGGGTTTCATATCAACATTAGGTGAAGTTAGTTCAATTGGTGTTAGCTTTTTTTAGCCATGATAAACATGTTACGTTCAGTTATAATGAGGATTCTAGAATAAGAAGATGGATTAAGAAGAGTTTCAAGATGTTATGTTTCCTCTTTTAAAGGGTTATCTTGTATGTCATGGTGTCATTGACATAGGATGCTCCATGGTTCAGCTTCAAAAGGTTTTAAATCTTCGGGAGTAGAACGTTTCACACATAGAATTTACACAACTGGAAGATTTTAGAAATCAACTAAAAATGAGAGAAAGTAATAATCAAATAAATAGTTACAAAATTAACAATTTTTTTTAAAAAACGCTCACTAAAAAATCACTCCTTGGCATTGGCGCCAAAATTTGATGCGTTTTCATGACATGTAAAATTTATTATGATTTTAAGGTTTATTTATAGTATATGGAAGACCTTAGGTTATCTGTTAAGGAGTGTATATAGGTTAATAGTATGTGTTTTAAATAAAAATTACTAAAAAGGGGGGTGATTTTGAAAACAGTTTTAAGAAAATAACTTACCTTAAAGAGTTTAATATTTGACAAACCAAGTGGATTTATAAAAATATGAGATGAAATGGTTGTTGTGATTTCACTAAAAACATTTTTATTTCATTGTTCTTCGATGTTCATTTAGGTTTACAATAAGTATTTGGTTGAAATTAATTGGAATCCAGATTAATTCTTAAGAATTTATTTCATTGCGTGAAGAACGAAATCATTACATTAAAATTTCATTTCCATGGTCTATAACAGATTCATGGAATAATATCATATAAATAAGAATTAAATATCATGAAAGTGAAAAGTAAATTATTCTTGTGATGTTCATTAGGAACAACACAAGTCAAGTACTGAAAACCTCACTTCGATCAGGTAGAAATTAAGGGAAAATTATTAAGGTGCATAAAAAATAATTTAAATATTAACTCATTAAACATACATGGAATTAAATGTTTTAAAACCCAAAATAATCCAAAATTGTAGATAATAGATGTGTTGGAACTCCTTTTACATGCGTGCATCTCCCTCACAATGAACACCCATCATTTATCCTGACATCAAGATCTGGAGGAAGCTCGGGTTAAACGCCTTCTTCATTATTGATCCCCTTATGAGGATAAGTTCCTCCATAACATCAAGGATGGTGAGGAGCCTCTTTTAAGACTACAGAATGACAGATATTTTGTTATGGTTCTAACTTTCTAATGTGGTTCGCAATGTATTATTTTTATTGGCAAAGCAGAAGGTGTTTTTGGGCACAAAAATTATGTAAAACCACATCGCCCATCATTTTAGAACTACATATTGTCTTCTCTCAATTTTGAGAAAACAAATTTTTTTTATCTAAACCTCTTTAGTATCTCCAGTGAAAAGTTGGCACCA
Source organism: Viscum album (assembly GCA_963277665.1). Classification (NCBI taxonomy): domain Eukaryota; kingdom Viridiplantae; phylum Streptophyta; class Magnoliopsida; order Santalales; family Viscaceae; genus Viscum; species Viscum album. The sequence goes on along the minus strand of OY728162.1, from coordinate 1,061,617,729 downwards.
TTTAGACAATCAAATCCATATATACAGGTGGATATCAAAACACCTCTTTTGACATTGTGTAGATTTGATTCCCTAGATAGATTGGTTCGGATGGAAATTTTAGTGGATGTAATCAGATAGGTTTCATTCATATGAAATGTATACAATTTTATGGTGGACCAAAAAAATCAAAACCAATTTTGATGCACATTTAGTACCAATGTGTGGTTTAGTCCACCAGTGTGCTTGGACCCTACGTTGTTTGGTCCATTTTTTTTGGACTTAATCATAGGCCCTCTAAATAACCTCCACCATCATTGTAATTATAAAATAAAGTAACAATACCCTTTACACATTGATAAACATAAAATAATTTAATCAAACATTATGTTAAATTTGTTGTTGTTTTTATAATTTTCAATACAAAACTAGATTATCATAGTGGTGTAAGGGTGAAAATGAAATAGTGAATCATAGTATGATCACACTTGTCTCTACAATGTCAAACTGAAGGTGGGTCACTCCAACTACACTAATTCATGTTTACTATCTTAGGTTGGACCACCCTCAAATTTCTTGTCCCAGAACACCCATATTTTATTGCTATCATGCTACCCATTTTACCTCCCCAAGGCACTTACTAACTTGAAGTATGTCATTATCATCCTTATCACCTACTGATATATTTAACTGTCTTCAGGTATAATTCCTCCATCACAGCATCACTTCCCTCCAAACAAACATTGAGATCCACTTCCCCCATAAACATTCCCAACACATGCCCTCCTTCCATTCGTACACGAAATAAATAAGGCTAATCACTCACTCAAAACCATTCCAAAATTTGAAATGTACTTCTCACCCTAATAATCCAGAGAATTTGATTTACATCATTCCAAATATGTTCCTCTCTTCTAGATGAGTTGAGCCAACCCATACTGAATCTCTTGGAATTATTAGCTTCACTCTTCCTTTGGCATGACACTACATCACATAGTCATGGTTCCCATAAACATTAAGAGAATACAATACCACCCAAGTACACTTACCATAGTTTTACTCTGATTTGTTTGATGTTATATAACCCAACCTCTCCTTCCACAACTATTGTCATGTCTTACCAACCACTTTGATGGATTTAAAAAAGTCATATCAAATTTCATTTGGAATAACCCTAAAACCAAATCTATTGAATGGATAAATTGAAAACAGTAATCAAGGCCCATCTAGAATCTCTATGAGACCAAACATTCTCCTCACAGGTTCCTAATTATCATATTAGAGTCCCTACATCAACTAAAAAATCTCCTCTCCCCATCCAAGACTAAATTAGTAGTCTCCATCTTAGGATATTCGTTGCCATTTTTCTCTATGAGAGATTGAAAAAAATAGCTTACACTCGATCATAAGCCAAACCCCAAAACAAATGCATTGTTTTCTAGGTTCCCCATAACAAGAAAATTAACATCACCAAGTTACCTTTCTCAATTTCAGAAAATAACACCCATGACATTTTCCGACACTCGGTCCATCCTAAGGACATCTCCCAAAATTGTCGATGGTGTACATACCATCATCCATATCCACCTATACCCCACCCATGAGTGAAAAATCTGTGATTTCCATCATCCAACCAAAACACCTTCAAGTCTATTTATCTAAACCTAGAGATTTTAAATGTACTTGGGACAATTTCTGGATGGTAGGAATGATCATCACTATGTGAGGTATGCTATGAAGTTGTTGAAGAACACCACCACCAATGTATCCATTGTTGATGTCACCACCAACTATACGACACCATGACCTACCATGAATCTCATTCATCCCTGCTTTACGCATCTCATCGACTCCTAACCTGTACCACTCATGTGTTATTACCAAACAAGATTCACCACCAATCCATAACCATCTTCCAAGAATCCAATAATAAACGTATCTTGTTGAACTACTTCTACCACACCCCCTGAGCTCTTTCACTTCTCCCATAACAATTAACAACTAAAAAAATGTTCCACCACACCAATCATACCAATGGTATCTCACATAACCATGTTTCTGCCTTGGTTTCATAGATATTGAAAATTTTTATCAGGCTTGAAATCGGGCCTCCCTATAACGTTCCCACATTTGGACCTCAATAGAGAGCTATAGATTTCGTACTTCCGTATGACCACAATTTCACCAAATTTAGTTCCCACATATCCACCATCACCTAAACATGTCCCAATGACCACTTTCTTATGTAACCTTGCTACATATCCTTTTAGTCTCATCATCCCCAAGGCATTCTCAACATCTCACCCAAAAACCAAACCATTCGTACCAACAAGCTCTGCCACGTGACCACCCTCGCTGTAGATTTCACCTTCAAAACAAAATCACATAACCACGCTTCATTCACCCATGTCTCTTACAAATGAAATCAACATCAAGGCCTCTATTAATCATCACCAAAATATACAAGTAAGAAACTCATATGATACAACCCTTCAAAAAAACCTAACAAACCACCATAAGACCGTGGGTGACCTTATGATAGAACAAAAGAAAAAGAATACCATTTACCAAAACATGATAGTTCTTATTTTTCATCATTTCAACCTCTAAATCATCTCTTAATATTATTATTCTAAGGAACCTATTTTACTGGGATATCCTCCATTGAGGTCACCCTTTTTTTATAACTACCAATGAATAACCACAACTCAATTCACATCACCAAACCAAAAAACATCCCACAATCTCTATCCAAAATCCAAAACGCTAATCACAAAGTCCCTACTCACGAGGTCACCAAAACCCAGACACTATCCTTAAGGTCTAGCATTCACTCTATATGGTCACCAACCACAAGAGTTTTAAAACTCTCTTTACTAAATAATTCCTCATGTCCTGAAGGTCATCAACCTTCCCAGGTTTCTCTAAGCACATATCATTTTCCATATTGTAATCAATAAGTCCTCACAAATCAAATCCATGGTCTCAAAATATGTCACTCTCACTACTCTAAACCACCCATGCCAGGGTCGAATTGACAACAAAAAGATTACCCACATCCTAGTTCAGCCAAAAGTTCCATCACCACACATCCTTTCAGAATTAACTGTTATATATTTGAAATCAATAATTTACATTTTAAACTCCCTGATCACCCGATGCTTCAAAAGTCCCTACCATATTCATGACCATAATTAAAAACCTTTTCCTAAAAAAATTTAATGATTGATTGATGAGATTTAAACTACATATGGAAAATATCCTATACCATATCCTTAAACAACCCACACCACATATACTATTCTGACTATCATCATCACTCTTCGAACACTACCCTATTCTATCCCTATTTCAGGTCATGGACACATGGGTAGACCAAATTACATAATCATAATTCTTTAATCGAACACCTTTTTAAACCATCTCCTCTTTAAAATATAAATCATTTCTTTCAGGCACATTCCCCACTTCACAACGTGTTATAATTATCATTTTAACTCCTATGTACCTTTTATTAAACAAAATTATTTATTAATTATTAAAATTTATGAAATTTTAACCATTTAGACCATCTTTATTAAACACCATTTCTCATAAAAGTTTACGAAATTAAACATCATTCCACCCTTCATATCTCACACAGCCATCCTGTGGGTGCTGATCATGATGCATGACACCTACATACTTAGGAGTTTACAATTTTTCAGGAGTGCACAACCTAATTACATTCCATCCCTGAAAATATATCATAAATCAGTCACATAAGACAACATATGGATCACCCAATAGTAAAATATCATTCATCTATAACAACACTCTTTAAGAACAACAATTCAAACCTTAGGTGACTTGGGTTTTCCCTCGTACATGGGTTAGATACTCCCAGGAACGATCTCATTGACAAGGTCCAAAACACCCTAACATCTTGTCTACCATCCCATGTAACAAGACCCTCGAAAAAACATATCTGATACTACATTGTAATGTACTTTGTGTGGGAGCCACTAAACTAGTTCCCCAATCTGGTTCACCACATTACCTCATGTGCACCTCCCCATATACCAGAGGTTCCCAACTAGTGGATTGGGTCCAATAAATCATATGGGGATACTATAACCTTATCAACATAGTAAGAAACAACATATAAATATTTAAAAAGTATAATAAAAAGAAACCATAAGAATTATTCATAACTAACCACATCCCAAATAGGGTACAAACCATAGCCATTTTGACATATGTCATTTCATGATAAATTGTTCCAAGTGAAAAAAACCTAGAATAAAAACAAAAAATAAATCCAAAATGGATCTTGAAATCTAATTTGGATCATCATCCATGCATCTCCCATGCCTAACTCAACTCTCTACCATAGGGCCCTTTCCCTTGTCCTGACCTACAATCACGAAATCTTCTTGGATGCTCAATAGTACCCGAGCATGGTGTTAGTAAAACTCATTGGTCCACCACAAAAGGTGTCTAAAAAATAACCAATCTAAACAAATTTATCATACAAATATTAAATGAAAGGCAAGTAAAAGAAAACTCAAGATCTATTTGATAACAATCATTACCTTAACTATTTCCCACATTAGTATAATTCTCATCATTTAAACCTTATTTATTTTCTAATTTATTTTCATCATGTGGTCCATAGGTTAGGAATATACATCATCTATAAATGGGTCTAATATAATAAATCACTATGAATAAGTGAATAAATCAAGTCCCTATCTAACTAGGGATAAACGTTTCCCAATTAGTAAATCTCACATACCATGGAACTTTAGTCTAGGTAGTTTCAACTAATTCAGCCATTAGGGGCATCAGGAATCAGTTCGACTCCCTAACTCGTGCATTCCAGGGTGGGATTATAGCATTAGCCCAACCCGATATGTGGGAGGAATCTCACCCTTTATACCACCACCATGCCATGTGCACATACATATTTATCCATTCACCACACACATACCATATCACAACCAAACACAACTATTACAAATATCAATCACATTCCATGACCATCAACAGTGGAATTAAAACTATGTCATAACCCATTAACACATTTTCCATTGACATTATATAGCTATTTATCCAAATTCCCATTCTCATGCCTTAACACATTAAGAATATTCCACAATTCCCACACATTATCCAATATTCAAAAACTACCATTGATTATCCCATTTTTACCATTTATTATTTAACAACAATTTTCCCAATTATGCATTTCATGTACAATTCTTATATCACATTTCACAACCACTTTATCACATTCAACCCATTAGATATACCCCATTATTTCCACATATTAACCCATTCCATGTTTTCATAAATTCCCTAATGCAAATTTTTTAACATGTTCTTCAATTCACATGACATTTCCAATTTTACATATTCATAATTTCAAATATATACTAACCATTTTATTAATTTCAACATAATTCATAATCAATTCGACACGGTTTAAATTCAACCAATTATCCCTTTTTCAAGACATGAAAAAAGACCTTATAAAATTTTAGAAACCAAGGTTCAACAAAAAATATTTCATTTTAAACTCCACTAAACATATTTAACATGTTAAATATGTTCTCTAGGTTATCACAAGTAAACTCTACACTTATCATTACCAATCTCTACGTTCAAGAATACTGGCACACTCCATGGGTGGACATAAATCATTATAATCATCCAAAACACATCCCATGAAGAACATGAGGGTTATAAATAGTTTATTATACATCCATTTTATAGAATATTACTTAATATAACAAATTCACAATAATTGGGAAGCAAGATATCAAAACAAATGGACAAATATATAACAAAACAATGGGATATAATTTGTAGATAACCTAACTCAAATAAAATTTTAAAATCACTCATAATTGGTTCCTTATATTTATATCCATACTCCCATTGAAGAAAAAAACTAATTACTCCATAAACAAAGGGTTTTCGGGGTTTTAAAGGATATTGGGGAAACTGAAAACCCTAATCCGGAAAATATAAGCAAGAGGAGTGTTACACTTACCTCGGGCTTCAATCCACAACCAATGGAACTCCAAAAAGATAATAATTGAAGGATAACCACACCTGGTAATCTTGGGTATATTGGGTTCTTCCTTAGGGTTAAAAAGGGATAAATGTGGGAGAAATCGAAAGGGGATCTAAATATCTTATATTGTAATAATAATACATTTTCTTACATTTATTAGGGTGCATGGTTTGTCTGTGCGGTTCACCAAACCATGTGAAAACAATGTGAATGAAATAATATATGGGGGAAATGTCACAATGTTAACTAGGGAGTTACACACGGTTTGTATAACTGTGAACCAATCGTGCGTAATTTCACTATCCAAGGTTGTGTTGTTTTCCTCGGAATGCTACAAATTTTACTTAACCATATTCCTTGCATAGGATGGCCCATTTTTCATTATTTTCATGTCCAAAACCATTGAAAACCACATGAATCTCCCCTTACTCTAGAGAAACATTTCATTACCAAAAAACAGGTTTTTAAAACCAAAATTAAACAATTTCATACCATCATGAATATATGGATCTTATAATTTTGGAGTTTCTTACATCATTACAAACATGTTGTGTCATAATAACTAATATTATATATATATATATATATATATCTATTCCAGAACACTAAATAAGTTGTAATAAATTTTTTAAAATCTATTTAAACCATTATAATAGTTTTATTTCCAACATTTAAGGTTGTATTAGTCAAATAAAAAACATCATCCATGAAGGTGCTGAATTGACATCTCACAAATGATGATTTCATTTTTAGAAACAAAGGGTAATAAAAGAGAATTTAGGGAGGATATATCGTTAACATAATAACAACCTATTATATAAAATATACTAAATTTACCATTCTACACTGGGATAGGGATGAGTGGAGAGGATAAGAAAAGAAAATAAATTGAAAAGAAATTAAAATAAAACGAATGAGTACTTTAACTCTTGAACTTCTTCTCTTTGAGAACCTTTTTAAGGGACTTAGGAATTGTATTTTTGTGATACCAGAAAGAGAAAGATGTGGTCAATATTGTTTTGAGATTAATTGGGCAGAATATAAGTTGGCTTCATGGATTTGGAGGTTTCTGGAGAATTGGTGGTGAGGGGTGGTATTTATAGTGGTGGCGAAGTCTGTTTTTTATTATTTTATTCATTTGATTATTATTTTGGCACAAGACATTCAATATTGTGGATTATTGGGACTAATTAAATTAACTAGTGAATGATAGTTTTAACTAATAGTACTTTCAACTGGCATACATCATCAATGACACAATAATTCATTTATTTTTCATATACCATAAATTACAGTATTTAACTACTCACCAAATATTATACTATTTCAGAAAAACCAAAAAAAAAATCCCACAATAATTTTTTGATGTGTATATTTCTAAAATTGATTCTACTTTATGAAAATAAATTTCAAAATTTTAAAATTTTAAATATTAATTAAAATCATTACTTTTTTTGGAAAATACCAATTTTAAAATTATAACTGATTTTATAACACTTTGAAAAATTAATTTAGGACACATAAAATTATTCTATATTCATAAGAAAAGAAAATATCTATTTATGAATCTATTTTTTTAAAATAAATTTTATTTTAAATCATTATATTAATTAAAAATTTATAAACAAAGGTCTACATTTTTCATAAATATCAAACCTTAATTTATCATTTTAAAAACATTTATTTACATATACCTTGATATAAATATACCATATTTTCATTTCAAATAATAATAAATTTTATTTTTACTTTCATAGGTGAGTATACTATTCTATTTTTGGGTTTTCTATTCTTCATTGTCACATTACTATTCCAATGGTCAAGTTACCATTCCATTCTTTTAAGTTCCTCAATTTCTATAAAAACCTCTTATTTCATTAATTATATATTTTTAATGTATTTATTATGTCTTATATGTAATTATTATAAAAATTATAATATAATTAAATAATTATAATAAGTTAACTTCCATTAATAAAATTCTGGTTCATTACTATCCATTCCCATAATTGCATAAAATTCCACTGAAGGGAGCATCACAGGGTTTACTGGGAAGTTCAACCCACATATTTGGAATTAAATAATTTCCACATTTTACATTTTCACAGACAACTGTACCTTCATCCATTGTGGTGGTGTTTGAATTATTCTACTAAACTTCTGTGATAAGAAGGAATTCAATGAACTAGAATCAAGAAATTTGTTCTCTATTCTTGAGTGAATAATTAGATTACATAATACTATATCCTTGTCGGGATCCACATCTATAGTTTTAATGGAATGAGATCACCATTTTTTCTTTAGAGTTTCTTCATTATCTCCAAAACCTAGTGGCTTAGTGCATTGGTTTGTAAAGTTCCATTGTTCCATGAAGTTGAAATATTGACCAGTGTTCTTAGGGTTGACTGGAAAATTTCATTCCTTCATTCAATTAGTGTATTTATACCATCATTAATCTCTACATAGGTTTCCTTCCTTCCCACGCATAAATAATTTCCTCATACCTCCTTAGTAAATTTCTAGGGTGTTTATTTATACACTTTTGACATGTGGGATGTTGAAATTTTATATCAGTATATGATTTCTCTATTGCATAACCATAAGTAAAATACCAGTTCCACTTATTATCCCCATATATCCTTGAGATTAATTGATCACCATTTTGACTATGAGTTTACATTAGAATTTTTCATCATAGATATCAATGAATTTGTTCACTAGGGAATTTCATAGACTAAGTTTTATAACACAAAAGAAGAAGTCAACTATATATTTGAAGGTGGCAAAAAAGATGGATGTGTATCATTAAAGTATTAGGATGTCTACCCCATACACCTCGATAGATTCTCCATCTTTTTGGTTGATGGAAAGGAAATACATTTCCATTTTATGTTTGATAGTGTGAGGAAAATATTTATTGAAAACTATTTTTCAAAATTCCTTCCACCCCATTGCTTGAATATATTTCTCAGGATTTGTGTTATTCATTAATATGAAACATTGATCACATTCTCCATCCATACGAGAAAAACCATTATAACCATATCATTCTCAGATCATTTTAGGATAGAGAGGATATTTTCAATGGAGTGGATCCATTGTTCCATGATTAAGGGATCATATGATCCATTGAGAGTCAAAGGCCTTTTCCCTATAAAGGTCTCAATTTAAGCTTGTTCATTGTTTGGGGAATTTCATTACTCCTCATGATCTAGGTTTCTATTCATAGCCTAGGTTAACTAAGAGAATATTGTAAAAATATTTTTGATTCCTTCCCCGATTTGATTGGGCATCTTGTTTGGGTATTCGTCACATTTCCATTCAAATTGGTTTTTTACTAGATTCCATTTATTTCAAGAAATTGTATTGAATAATGGTAAAATTAGGGGTGATTAATTTTAAAATATTAAACGCATAAATTGGAAAGTAATAATATTAAAAGGATAAATTTTAAATAAATTTTTTCCATTAACATATAAATTTATGGGATTTGATATATGTTAACCATGATCTGATTCCTATAATATACTCTTATGGTAATTTTTGGTTCCATTAATAATGGTTTGTAATGAGCCTTTAAATTTAAAAAATCATAAACCGTGAGATTTCCAATGAAATTGTACAACAAGGTCTATTGTCGTGCACCAATTCTCAGTTGAATCTTGGTCAACATGGTGTTTTTGTGTTTTACCCCAATGTACATCTATTCTAGAGCCAAATCAACTTGTAGGATCCATATATGGATGTACATTATTGAAACCTCATAGTATATACGTTACAAAATTTTATGGACGCATTGTTTTGTTTAGTCTTATCCTAATGGATTTCTGTAGAGTTCTCTAGTCTTAATCCCAAAAATAACTAAGCTATTCTTTGATACCGACTATGATCACCTTTCTTTTTATTACACATTAATTCGTGAATTATTACAAAATATAACAGATTATAAAACTAGGATGATCAATAATTTTAGTATCTTTTGGAATTATATAAATTACATAAAAATATATAATAGAAAATACATCACTATTATTGAAAACATACATAACATACTCATATTATTCCATCATACTTAAAACTTCATGGGATATCCACCGAACATACATACAAAAGGGGTGATCTATAAAGCCAAGTAAGGTAATAATAATGGAATAAAAAATTACATGTTAGAAAGTAGTCATATCAATGATACCTCAAAAATGTGAGGATCATAAACATGAACAGTGGGGAAATATATTGCATGATAACATAAAGGCGGCATGGGAAATGTGGAAAAAACATTAAAAATTTCATCATAAATATATTCCAATGATAACCACCATGAAATCATTGTGGAAAGAGTACTATGATGGATTAGGTTCTCTATTTAGTCAATCTCATGATGTATCATGAGACTAAAACATTACACAATGCAATTGAGTGCTATATAATTCTGGGTGCAATAGTCACTTTGATTTCATTCAAATGCCTAAGTGTTCCACATAGATCGTACAACATGGAATTATATTTCATAAAATTTAATTAAAAGTTTATTGAGTGTGGATAAATAGTTTTTTACCCAATAAAATAAATATAATTTTATAATTTTGAACACCCTTTATAAGAAATGAGTATTGGTATTCACTAAATAATAGTTTGGCATGGGAAAATAACGATGAAATTTCAATAGTATAACAGGGGTGTATAAATATACATAGGAGGTATTAATGTGACTTCAATGAATATATCATCATTTATACATCCAAATGGTAGTAATGGGAATATTCAAAACATATACCAATATTAGGAATTGGATATAAAAGGAATAATATAATTAAGGAACGTTAATAATGAATAAAAATTGAGGGTCCTTTAAACTATTTGTCATAGTAACGAGTGTACATAAAGGTTCATGGGAGATATTAATGATAATTAAAGGGGTATATCATCATTTATAAATCAAATGGAAAGTATTGGGATATTTAATAACATATACCAACATTAAAAAATTCTAATTAATATTCCTAACATAAAATAGGTTCTTGAATAAAAGGGAGAGAGGGATATCACTAACTAAATTTCATCATAGTAACATCTTTGGTAAATTATATATTGAGCGTGATAAATGATATCTTATTATTATAAAATAAATTTGATAATAGAGGGATCATTATAAATTAAATAAAATGTTACAAATTTAATTCAGAAGCCAAATTACATATAAGGTGCTTGAATGTGAATGAGAAGAGAGAAATATCTTACATTGAGATGGGGATTCCAAAATCATTGGTGGAGATTTTTTAGATCTTGGGATAACCTTGGGAGGAATATAGAGAGTTTAGATAAAAGTAAAGATGTTATTAAATGTTTTTTAGTTAAGAGAAATGGTATAATATGTGGTTCTATATAGGAAATGAGTTTTTAATTATTTATTATTTTTCAAACTTTGGTTTTGGACACTATATAATAAAGTAATCAAAACAAAAAACCTTCCCATACATTCTCCCTTATTTACTACCAAATGGGAGTTATTTAAATTATTATTTTATTCCAAGGGCTGAACATATTAAAATATTACACTTGGTGATATGGAAGTGAGTAATGCTTTTAAAGAAGTGATTTTAAAACCTTAACATATATTATAGTTTTTGGGGAGATTCACAATGGATTTATAAAATAAATAAAATAATCATAAAATTGCATTATATTAAAGGTTAAACTTATAATTCGTCATTAATACCCTTTATAATATTTATTACATAATTTTTTAGTCATTATGACGTTATAATATGTATTGTTAATTTATACCGTAAATAAAATTTACCTGGAAATTCAACTGTCTCAGAAAATTTTGAAAAATTTACCATATGATAAATTCAATATATTGATTCAGAAAATAATATTCATTTTATAAATTTTATTATATAAATATATGAATGTTCAATTTTAAAATAGAATTGACAATTTTTTTGAAATGCTAAGATTTTTAACAATAATTGTTTTCAAACCCTTATTAAAATTATATTTTACATCATAAAAATTATAGGATAATATATATTTTGTAATTTTCTAAAATATTTATATTTTAATAAAATATTATTTATTTCAAAAATCCATTAATTCATCAAAATAAATTTATTAATTAAAATTGAATATTAATTAAAAAAATATTATTTTTGTGTTTTAATGAATAAAAATCGAAATAATTTTTGAGGTAGAAGTAAATATTACCATTATTATATTTAAAATATAATATAAATTATCATACTATTAGGGTATTGATAAATATCCATTTAATACAGACACAAAAAATCCCTAATGGTATGGTGCCCAATGGTGTGACTTTCATGGGGTCGTCTAAAATACCTGGTTTGGGTAGTGATCTTGAAGAGCTTCATCTTCTCTTGTAAACTATTTCGCTTGTGATTTAGTTGTTGCATCTCATCATGGGATTTGTCAAGGTAAAATCCTAGTGATGTTATCTCCCTATGAAGGTCTGTTAAATTTTCTTCATAGTACACAATCCTTCTAGTTGAGGTCATCACTTCCATTGTTTATGTCATATGATTTTATCAAAACCCATAATTTATTCAAATCCTATGATGTATATTCCACAAATATATTATCAATGGTAATTATGTTTATGATTATTTTAAATATGATAGTCCCTAATAAAACCAAATAATTGTACATTTTTCTTATATCCATAATATATAATAATATATTTAATTAAATAATAAGGGAAATTTTATTTTTAAATGTTTGGGTCGTTACATGATCTCAACTCTCCATTGAACGATAATATTATTTAACCACTGATGAAATTCACTTTGATTTTTTTGGTGGATTATTATAAAATGAGTGAATTTTGTGAATGGTGTAATAATTTTTGAAATCTTTTAAGAATTGTCATGGAAGGATGAATTATAGACATTGTGGGATCAAGTTTCATTATTTTGAAAATTACTGAAAGCAGGATCACATAAGTGAGGAGGCTCACAATATGGGAGATACTATCAATATAAATGATATACATATTTATATTTTGGATTCCAATTCCTAGGATCATAAAGTGCATTAGTTTATCCATAGCCACTGTAATGATGAATGGGATGGTGAATCATACTTTTGTGATGGTTTATAGGAAAATATATTTGGATTTATAGCGTGTATAGATATGATATCATATTCTCATGTTGGTAAAAAGGGTATAACATGTGGAGTTGATTTTCTCTCCAAAGGTGCACCTGTAGTCTTTTCTATAATGTAAAATCCTAGTCTTAAAAACATATATAAGATAAATAAGGAAAATAGACATTAGGGGTATTATATAAGTGAGGATAATGTGGTTGTTATAGTCATTTATACGGACAATTATTTTAACTACCGAAATAGCAATGAAAAAAATTGATGAAAGTTTTATAAGAACAAGATCTCCCTTGAAAAACATGCATGGTTCTAATAGAGATAAAATTATTGGAACCAAGGGTGTTTATAGTTTTAAGAATATATTATGTTTTTTTATTGTCAATCTACACTATTTTGATCAAGGAGTTATCATGTCAAGTTATCTTATCATTGAATTCAGAATAAGTGATTAAGGTGGAAAAGTTCACTAGTGTTTGGAATATTTTTGGCCTGACAATCTAAAGGAAAGTCAACATTTTTTGAAATTCATTTTATCATAAATAAGTAAGTGGTTATATATCAAAGGAAGATTCGACAATATTTTATAAATTTCATTAAAGAAATAATAAAAGTATCTATAATGATCTATATTCTGGAGCTCACTAATGATAGGTTTATATTATCGAATTGGAGGTAACTTAATTTCTTGGCATAATAGAGTTTTGTGAAAGATGTGTAGTTTCATGAATGTAATAGAGTTTTATGAAAGGGTGGTTTTTGCATATAAATACCAAATTTCTCATCATTTTATGTACCAATGTATTCTGAGGATGTCATGTCACATTAATTCCGTGAATGTTTTACACGAATGAAATTATTATAAAAACCAATAACTTTATATTGATAAAAGTTTCATAAAAATAATGACTTAGAACCAGTTGGTTTAAATATATTTTACTGTATGGGGTTTCATAGAAGGTATATGTTTCAAAAAATTCACAGGTTTTGTGAATTTTGGTCTTTTCACAAAAATTTCCAGTTTTATGGAAAAAAGTGGTTTTATGAAGAAGGATGGTTTACAAAAGATACTTTCTCAAATGTAGTTGAACATGGGAATGGTATATGCAATTAATTGAAGAGTAATAATTATATAACACATAATAAAAAATTACATTTATCTTCTTAGATATGAATGTGAACATCATGTTTATAAACATAAAAAGACTTCACCCCAGGCAGTGAGTAAGGGAGAGTTAATGGAAGTGTTCTGATAGAGGTAATGTTTTATCTCAAAAATTATTATAAAAGAAGTGATCCTGGAATACAGTGGAAATGGAAAAAATGGAAATCTACATCATCAAGTGAATCTTATTGGATTTTAGTATGACTGTCTCACTATTGGAATATGATTCTTAGACCATCCCTTAGTGATGAATAAAGTAAAGTTGTTGTGTTGGGATTCCTTTTCAGAATATATGATTTAGGTGATTGAATTTTACATTTTAAAAATTTTCACTAGTTACTACCAATATGTGGATAAGTTCTGGTTATTTTCAATAAATATTTGATGCCCTAACTGACTTCTCCCTTCTCAAGGTGTTCTGAGGTATAATATGTGGAGTCAGAGGTAGGTTGTAGGTGTTAAATCTTTCTTCTAGTTTGGTTGAGAGAGATAATTAAATAAAAATAAGTCTTATTCCCCTTTTTATGGAAGAAAATTCTATATTTTGAAGAATTTAATGAGATCCAAACTACAATATCTTGGGATTAAATTTCTATTTACAATAGTTCATGAGATTCTAGTTAGTGATGTAATAGGACTATCCTGGACTGAAATAGATAGGAAACTACTTGATATAGATTCCAATGATCAAAATATTCTTAGTGCAACCCTATATGATCTAATATATTTAAATTTGATTATTTTAACTATATTATATTCCATTTTGGAGAAAATAGAAGTTATATATGATGTTGATAACACTGTGAAAGACCAAAAACGTCATGTCCTCCATATTATGTTTGATGATTTGAAAACTCATCCAAGTGAAAATGAAGATAGTTTCTTCAATAATATTAATAAATTTGTTGGATTAATTTGAGAAATTAGTGATGAGTTTATGTATATTTAAATTTTCAAGAAAATATTTAGAAGGATTCTACCTCTTAATAATATTAATGTTTTTTCACTTGAGGAAATGGATATTTCCATGGTTTATACAGATGGTCTACATCATAGTTTAGTGGATTATGAAATGAGATTTGAAGCATAAGAGACACAAATTTAATAATGTAAGGAGTTGAAATTGAAATCCATAGAAAATTTTACATTGATAAATGAATTCATAATATACAAGACACATATGATTAATTTCATTCTCTAATTTATAGAAAATTCTATAGAGGGACACACAGGTTAGAAGGAAGTAATTCTTTGGATTTTTTTGTAGTAAAGGAGGTCACAGTTTTTCTCAGTTCTCAAAAAAATATGATGATTCATATAGTCAAGAATAAATCATGAATATTCCATGGAAAATTTTCCCACAAAATATATACATAAAATCAAGAATGAAATTACAAATGACGAGATTTATTTTCAAAAAGGAACATGATAACAATGAATTTTTGGAGAAAGTAGACATTGAGTTTAAATATGGTGATAAAGATTCCATGATAGATATCATTGAAGTGGTAGAATCAATAAAAGTCTAAGACAATTATTTTGATGGTGTTGTCGATCTCAAAGTCGAACTTGAGGGTGAACTAGATGATCATGACATTCAATGAAGGAAAAATATAATTATCGGATATTTTTTAAAATAATCATCAGATTATGTGGAAAATCATGAAGTATACATTGATCAATTTAAATGAGAGAAAAAATAATATATTAAAACTCTTGAAAGATCAAGAGGGTTTTTGGAGTTTAAATTAAGGATTAAAGACAAGTAAAAAAGATTTCAATGACCATGCTTAGATTTTGGCAGATATGGATAAGAAAATTGAATGATTTAAAGAAGAAATTGTTATATTAAGGAGTAAACAGGAAAATGATATGAAATCAAGGGAACCAAAGAAGAAACTTCATTTTTTAAGGTTCTTATATTCAGATATTTTGAAATATATCAAAAGTGATTACAAAAGAGCATATAATTATCTGAATAAAAAAGGCCTAAATTTTTAGGTAGAAGATGAATTGGATGTGATATATGAACATAAAAGGATGAAAATGGGATAGGCCAAAATAAAGTAAAGACGAAAGTATTTCATATAACCTTAGTTCTTAATGTTATTAGAAAAAATTGATATTTAAGGAAATTTTATCAGAAACAAGGGACATATTTTGTGTAAAGGATATATATAGATCGAAGACATTGATGTTGAAGTTACATTTTTTCCAATAGCTCAACTAGAGTCTATTAAGATCTTCATGGCTAGGAAAATTCAAATCAGGTTCAATTATTATCAAATGGATTCCAAAACAGAATTCTAAAGTGGTGTTATTAAAGAATAGGTTTATATTTAAAAATAGGTGGTTTTTTTATTAGAAATGATGGAAAAAGTTATTATATTGAATAAGGATCTATATAATCTAAATAAGGAAGAACAGACATGGTCTTCTTGGCTATATACTTATCTAAAGAATATATAATTTAAAATATGAGGTTTCAGCCATAGTCTCTATGTGAGTAAATCTTAAGGTGTTCAATTTATTGTGATTATATATGTCGATGATATCATATTTAGTAGAAGAAAGCATGGATTAGTGAAATAATTTTCTAATCACATGAAATCAGAATTTGAAATTTCAGTGATTGGAGATTTCACATACTTTTAGAAGATACTGGTGATTCAAAATATATAATGAACCTTCATTTATCAATAAAAGTATGCAAGCGATCCTCAAAATAAATTTAATATACATGATTAAAAAACATGTTAACTTTTATTTAAATTGGAAAAAAATTTGGGAAGGATGAGGATGGGAAATTTAGGGATCCCAGATTGTATAGGGGGTCATTAGAACATTTTTGTATTTGAATGTAACATGAGCATATGCCTTCTTTACAACATGTTTAATGGATAACTTATTATGTAATCTAATGGAAGATCATTATGTAGTGGTTAACTTAATCTTGAGGTACATTCAAGGTACTCTCAACTTTTTCTTATACATGTAAACAAGAAAGTATATTGAATTATTTTACAATTTTTTATGTTGACTAGGATATAAATGTGATAGATTGAAAGCCCAATAGTAGGGGTGTCTTCATCATTAAAAACATATGTTTGATCCATTTGAGTAAGAATTATGAAATTACTTCACTTATTACAATTGAACCAAAGTATATATTTGTTACAAAGGCTTGAACTCAACTATTGTTGATGAAGAAAAAACATACTAATATTTATTATGAGAAAAAAATCCATGGGTGATATTCTATGACAATAAGGGAAAAATCTATCTCACAAAAATATGATACAACACTCTCATACCAAACATATCTAGATCAGATATCACTTCATAAAATAATAATTTTAACAGGGACGGAAGTTGAATTTATTTTAATTTATGATAGAGAATAAGTATATAGTATCTTCTAGGAATTTTAGACGTCCTAGAACAGATTGGATACTTAGGTGGTAACCAGTGTTTCCTCTTCATGTCTTACAACTAAGACCTCTTTTGAACCTTAGCCTGATGTTGTGAAATATTAAGGTAAAATTAATGTAAGGATGTCCCTAATGTTTTATATATCGTAATATGGAACAAAGTATGCAAATATTAAGAGATATTGGGATATGGTTGTTGAATTGGGCCCCACATAATACTGATGTTAGTTGTTCTTGAGAGGTCAATGCTAACACTAATTTAGTGAATAATGGTAGTGCTTCTCATTATTCTAATGATGGAAATGGGATTTATTTGTAGCCCAATACATGGAGGATATTTTTATGGACATGTAATAGATGTAACCATCAATACATGGGTTTCAAATATAAAATTTGAAGATGATTTATTGTATAAGTTTCTATATAATCAATGCACTTATTTCTTATTTTGGATTTGTTTATGGAATCCTATCGTGGTATGTTTTTCCATGTTTGATGTTGTCATTTTATCTCGTTTGACCAACTATTCCATATTCTTTTCACCTTTTTTATAATATTGGCTATATCCTATGAGTTCTAAGCACTTTCCATTATCTTCATTATTGGAACATTATTTGAGGTGAATGAACATATCCCATATATTATTTTCCCATATATCTCTTTATCTAGAACATACTATATGTTCCATAGATAATTTTTTATGTGGTGGAAGGAAAATATATCCCAAATAATAATATCTATGATTCCATATTTTGTGATAAATTTTATAGGTTGTATATAATCCCAAAAATTCTTCGAAGATGGATTTATTGTTTTTTAAGTTAGAAAATTTCCAAACGAGTTACTAGATTTTATTATAATGGAAACCACCATATGTTTTTACAATGTTAATTAAAATAGGGAATTTTTAAAATATCACTAATGTAGACACTATAATCACTGACGATTAGAATGATGTATGTTGTTAAATTATGTATACATTATATGCAATCACTGTAAGTATTCACAATAAGTAGTCACTATAAGAATTCTCTCTAAGAACTCACTATAACTATATACTATTACAGTACTATTTGTACGTCAAATATGATTATTTATAAATTTTATGTCTTCATTCACTGTCACCATTCTAATGGTATGGTGTATTAGATTTTTCATATAAGATCATTCATATATTTTATTTTTGTATGATGTAAAACATTTTTTATAAAATGTTTATAACTATCCACGTTTACCATATTATCAGTATGTTTTGTGAAATTTTTGATATATGATTTTTCATGTATGTGGTGTTTCAATTCATTATTAACATACTATTTTTAAATTTTTAATATTTTGTATAATATTTTCATTTAATATTTGTCATATATGATTCATTTTTTTCAATGTTATCATATTTTTAGTATAATACTTATTTTTAATATATATTTTCTTGGTATTTTGTATAATATTTTTATATACCCACTATAACCATCCCAATAAAAATTCTATTAATATGTAATTAGAAAAAAATATGTATTTCATGTAAATTTGAATTAATGATTTGTAAACACATATATAACCTTTGTTACAAATTAAATAATTATATTACCTAAAATAATATAAGTCTTTGTATTTTAATTCTCATGCTGGCTTTATATTTTCAATACGTAAATTTTAAGACTAATGTTGTAAATAATTTTTTTTCTTAGAATTTATTTGTGTTAACTCATCATTTTAATTATTATACCATTATTTATATTCTTAAAATATTTTTTTAGTTTTAAGCCACTTAAATAAGCCCAAATTTTGAGTTCACTATATATATTTCTAGAAAACTCATATGTATCCCAACCATTTTTCTATTATAATAAAAAAACATAAATTGAAACCAACAGGTGCATTGAGGAGAATTTGTTATTTATACTATTATTTTGTGTTATATTACTACTATTTATTATAAATAGTGGGTTTTAAAGGATATAAAAACATTGGTTAATAGAATAATTAGTAATAAAGCAACCTGATCTAGGATCGAACAACTCTAGATAAATGAACCCATGCATAAACTAGAAATGAAAATTCTTCTATACCACTATAGGTGGTCATTGAAAATATCTTCATCAAATCCTATTTAGGATGATATTTTATGTATCCAAATGATATCCCTCCTACAGAGGTATCCTTAGGCTCTTGAATTGCTCAATTCTTGAGCATAATCCCCCACCATCTATAACATTCTAACACCACATGATACAAAAAGTAATAGGAGAGGATTTAGGGTAGGACAGGTTTTTCCAATAATGAAATAGAAATAAACACCACCATCACATGTCATATGTCCTCTTATAAATCCATCTTGGATGATCCTTGAATATACATTAATTAACTAATATTTTATGAATTAGTTCATGCATCATGTATAATTCTCATCCAATATGTGAAACAATTTATTGAATGAATCTACCGTCATTTTATTCTTATTAAATGACTACTTAATAATAACTAATGTGTATAAGATTCATAGGAACATTAATAGTAAATGTTACCCTACCATGAGTATTGATGATAGCAACAAGTATATCATGAATTATGTGTAAATCCGTACACTACAACAGCCTGGAAATGAAACTTTTTGAAATGGAAGAACCATACATTATGAATATCTAAAATTCATTATCACCTTCACATTTTTTATGATATACTCTATCATTGAGTATGATATAACTGATTGAATACAATAAAAATGGTTTTAGGTCATATATCCCTTAATATAACTATTTAACTAAAGCCTAAAAGAATTATTTTCCATTTCATCTTATATCATATCATATATGATAACATGTGAAATCATATCAAAAAATAATTTTAATATCTTCAAACATAATTTTGGAAATTTATGATCAACTTCTCTACATATAACATCATATGAGTTACCTTTTGAACACTCATCCAAAAAACAATTTTTAAACAAATTTTAAAACATTTTTAGAGTAACTCATTGAGTAACAAAAAATTATCATTCATCCAACAATTTTTTTTACCCCACCATCCTTTATAGCATTGAAAAAAAATATGACTCTCTGAATTCATAAGTGTAATCAAGGAGTGACCTCTTGAAAATCATAAGTTTTTTTAATGTAACAAAGAGATACATCATGATCCCAATAAAACCTATGTATTTTTATACTTATGTACACCAATCATATCACATGACAGTACAACTTCTCATACATTCCCTATGTCTAATACATTGAGTGATGATGAGACAAGAAGTATATCAATAAAACATACCCCACTCAAACATTATTGATGCCCAAAGTATTGATTGAGCATAATGATGAATATATCATATGGAATTCAATTTTTTGGTTATACCACCACATATCCATTTCCTGGACAGATAAAAATTTGAGATATACTATCCATGTGAATCTTCTGAATCTAGAAACCACCTCAATCAATAGCCCAAATTTTATACACATTATTGGTGGTTTGGGGCACAAAAAGGATCATATTTGGTAGTTTCAAACTCACATTATTTTCATAATCAATAATAACCACAAGATGTACTAGATGAATAATATCATGACCAAAATAATTAAATTGAATATTAATTTATGGAATCAAAAAAATAGTGAAGAGAGGAACATTTCACATATAATTTATAAACAATTTATTTAAATAAAAAATTACTTTTTATGGAATACTTTATTTGTTGGTGATGTTCAAATGAAGTCCAATTACTTAATATATGTTACATTAAATTAATCAAGAGTATATTAACTCTAATATTTATCTACATTTGTTTAACTGGCATTCAATTCTAGTCATATAATCTATCAGGTGCTAGAACTGATGTTTCTAATGATTCTGGTGATTTCTATTTATCACAGAAGAATCCTTCAAGGTGAAAATGAATAATTCTAATGGAATAAGATAATTGTTATATATTATAGAGAGAATTTTAGGATATGAGAGTAATATGGATTGAGAGAATTAATTTTAGAAATCATTGTTCAAAATGATTAAAATATAGTTATGGATTCAGAAAATTTCAAAATCAATTTGCAAAAGATATGGGTTAAAAAATAATAAATGCACAAGTAATATTATTATTTTCTTAATATTTGATGAAACATGTGCTTAAATGTTAATTGAATTATTGTTATTTTCTTAGAAAGTGATAAACACATAGTTATTTCCATGAATAAATATATTATTATTTATTCAAATAATAGTTTATATGAATTTCATCACCAGAACCATTAAACCTGGTCTCCCAATCCTCTTCAATATTTATCAAATATTGAATAATGATAATATATTAAATTAAATTAATATAACTGAATTATTCACCCATAAAAAAATTATTATCTTCAAAAAACAATGAATAAATATTTATTAAATATTCATGAAATCAAAAAAAAATTTATTTGTTATCTTTCGAATGAACCTGAATAAATTAATATTTTATATTATAATAATTGAATAAATAAATACCTAGTGAATAAATATTTATTTAATATCCGACTAAAAAATATTTTCTCTTTAATTACTTCTAACTTAATATTTATCATTAAACTATATTGAATAATTATTAAACCATGCATGGGAATAATATTTATCCAAAATGTTGAATTCATATATAATTTAACTAATTATTTAAGTATATTTAATGTGTGGCCCTCTAGGACCCTTTCTCAATGGCATAAAGCAACACCACATAAAATACATGGTTTGCATCTATAAATACACCAAGGATCCCATAGATATATAAAGTAATATCAAAACGACTTACAACCATCTATAAATGTACAATGTTTAATATAATATCTTTATCTCGATATCTTTAATAAAATAGGTTGAATAAAGTCATCATTAACCTATGTTATCTTTTTATCTTTCTTTAAATATCTATAATTGAACCCTCCAAATAGAATTATGTGGAAATTGACTTAATTGGGTAGTCTCATTTCCATCAAAAGGCCAAATATATCAACTTCCACTAAATTATTAATAGAAAAATCCCTTCTCACATTATTAACTAATGTAGTATCACTCCTGATTCACCAAATATACCTTAATTAACACAAATATATACCATCATGGTATTGGTAAGTACATCAATGAATGCATCTCATTATATCTATTTGTTATAATATTAATGTCTAAGGATCATTATACACATCTGTAGATTGGAATAAAAAATGACACATAGAAATGTGGATTTCCTACTTGCATGTTATGTCCTTATAATCTCCTTCTCTTAATAATACCAAAGGCGTACACCATGAGGAAATTTTTCAAGTTCCTTTGAGTATCCATAATTAATATCCTATATCATTTATGTCCCATAAATTGGTACCATATGGATATAAAAAATATATTTATGAATACTATTATGGGGATAGATTATAACGTTTTAGTAAAAAAAATTATTTGAGAATCCTCACATACTATGTCTTGTAGAAGGACAATCATGATATGATAAAAATTTAACTACTATTTCAAATAATTAATACAAGTAACAATAAATTACATATATTTTGGTTCTCGGGAACCAACTATAATAGAATTCCACTTGAACTAGAGGCAACTGCTAACACCCATTAGTGTAACACCCCAAGATTCTACAGTACGCTTCTCTTTGAATAATGTGATGTCATGTGTTGTACACAACATCGAGTTTTAACACACCACAACCAATCAAACTAGCCGTTATGAATAGTAATACCTACTTTTTGAAATTATATAAATTTTATCTCTCAAAATGGACTTCATTTTTGGATTTAGAATACCTAATTTATCCTTGGGTGAAATTTTGGAACTTTTCAGATAACATTTATATTTTGATGAATAGTGAAAATTACTAAATTTTAATTAAAAACAACTTTTTTAGTCGAAAAAATTTATATTGATAAATTATGAATTTGAGTGGTTTTAAAGTATATTCAGAATATATTTTTACCATTTAATATAATGTTGGTAATTTTACATAATTTTACAATTTAACCAGACATAAACAAGTGTCAATCTTTTGATATTTATTATCTCTTAAAAACATGTTTTTTTTAACAACGGGAATTAATTTTAAATTAATTTATGCCACTTCTATGTTTTGAATTTGGAAAAATGGATTCCATATTTGGAATCAGGATGTTCATATTGTGTAAATAGGTAACTTTTATTTTTAGACATTTTGAATAATTAC
Organism: Viscum album; assembly: GCA_963277665.1. Taxonomy (NCBI): domain Eukaryota; kingdom Viridiplantae; phylum Streptophyta; class Magnoliopsida; order Santalales; family Viscaceae; genus Viscum; species Viscum album. The sequence continues at coordinate 1,061,593,775 of OY728162.1, read as the reverse complement.
TTCGGTAAATATTTTATTTACCATGGTTAAGGGTAAATCCGGTAAATAAGGGTTAACAAATTATATTATAATAATACTAAATTACCCTAAAACGTGTCCTAACCTTATTGGTGGATACGTTTCCAACCATGGAATTATTTGGGTCGATTTTGGGACCCCATGGATCCACTTGTAGGTGATAGGGACACTTTATTTTAATTAAGTTAAAATAAATACAAAAATGACATAAGCATATATCTTTTAGAAAAACAATTATTACATAGGGTTATGTATGTTGGATATTCGACTATAAATATTCATTAGAAAGATAAAAATATTTCCTAGATAAATATATTTTATTTATAATTTTTATACATTATATAATTTAATTTATTTATGATACAATGGTGATGCAGGAATTACTTAATTAATAAAAAATTAAAATAATTGATATTATAAACCTCAAAATAAATATAATTTCAGACTTTTTATGAATTAAAATAATTTTATAAGATAATATTACATGTTAGTATTTATTTAATTAACTTTTTTCGAAGTAATAATTCTGTTATGAGGTTTACAAAAATCAATTATTGAATAGTGTCAAAATTTTCATAAAAGAGTTTTTAAAAAAAATATTATATTATTAATTGGTATTAAATTCCTAAAAATCTAAAGTTAGGAAAAAAGACTTATATCATGATAGGTGTATCATTAATGAACTACTTGGGGGTATCTTGGATGTATATAGTACGTTTATTAACTATATAACATAAAAATACAAAGTGACATGGTAGGTGTCAAACTAATTAACTAAGAGTTAAAACTAAAATATAAGGTTAATATAATAACCCAAACCAGCCTAAATTCTACTTTATGACTGTTTTTAGACCTATCCCCACCTTAAACTTTATATAATACACTTTTGAGCCATTAGAAACCGAATATGAATTTATTATAAAATAATATTTCTAGCTTTTCCAATGGTGCCCCTCACCCCTCTTATAAAAGGGTACTCCCCCTTCTCATTAATTCACACCTTAAAAGCCTTTTGTTTCGGCCAAACCCTGCCCAAATACTCTCTCAACTTCCCTCACTACAACCTATAGGCCTTAGTTTTATCATAAATCTATCCTAAGGAGCTCTTTTGATCAAATCAAAAGGAATTACCCAAAGAAGAGGTAATGTTTTCACCACCCTTTTTCAAATTCATTTCTTCTTAAAATTATTCTTTATTTGTTATTACCATTCTAAAATAATGAATACAGTATCTCCAATATAATTTAATATTATTATAAATATGGTACAACCATATTCAGTATTATATCCATCCTTTGAATGACATGTCACCATACGTACGTACGTACGGCTTACCGTCTCCACGTCGTGGTGTAATTGTTATTCAATATATTATTATTTGGATGGGTATAATAATGATTTGTAATTCATGTAAATAATAAATATAAAATGATAATGATTCTGTATATATGATATAACATCCAATTATATATTATTTTAACATCAAATGAATGATATTGTCGCTAGTGCGTACGTACGGACTACCGTCTCCACGAACGCGATGACATTCATTCTCCATCGTATCCATTCAAGTATAATTATCATTTGACAAAATAAAAATAATGTTTAAGGACTTGATATCATTCTGGATATGAATAAGATAGAACCTATCCATGACAAACATGGCTTACATAACCAAACATATAAAAGAAAATGAGTAAGTTAACACCCGAAACAACGATAATTCTAAGATATTATTAACAAAGCAATGTTAAAAGATCATATATGATATCATATGAATGTATATGATTCTTGTATATTTAATAAAAATTATTTCACCATTATACATGAGGTTAACCTACCCTCAACCAAGTAAAATTACAAGGTAAGGGTTTATTTCGCAATCTCTTCATTATCTGATGTTGTTTATACGTAATAATCTATTGGGATCTCTTTATCATCCATCTACATGTTTCTTAAAAATGTATTTCAAAACATTTTTACTATTTACAAGAATATGGGTTAAAGTCATTTATACACTTTTTTGACTTTTTATAAGAGTTTGATAAAAGAATCTTTCCGTCATTTTCCAAACAAGGTGCTTTTTAACCTTTTCGACAGAATTAAGGTAAGAATGTTTTTTAACTTATACGGTGGGTGTGGCTATATTCCACCATTATAAAATCGTCAAAGATTCCATTACAAACTTATAAGAATATTTTCAAAGAAAATGTTTTATTTTATAGATATATGACTCTTAAATTATTTCAAAATATAAATATATATTTCTCTAAAAAGTGTTTTGATTTCATCTATGTCAACATCCTTTGATGGGTTTTACGATTATTTGAAGTTGATTTATTATGATACAAAAATTATATATTGTATTGAAGGTTTTTTGATATGTTTGAATGTGGATGTGTTATTTTTATACCATTCATGGTTTATGGATGAAGTATTTACATTCCGTATGCTAGTTTTAATACGAATGTTTATGTTATGTTTAAACCTTTTCATATGGGAATGCATTGGAATTAATATGTGATAGGTGGAGCCCGCTATAGCTTTTCGATGCATCTATAGGTCTCATGAGACAAACTAGTCTCTTGGCACAAGGCCTTGGCAAAATCGTATTTTTAGTCTTGGCACGAGGCCTTGGCTATGTGGTTGTGATAGTCTAGCATTATGCATTCCATCAATATGAAAGTGGTTATTGATATTTCATGTGATTATTCGATTAGTAGAATATCCATATGATTAAGTAAATGACATTATTTCATTTTATTTTTTCCATACTATGTTTATGTTCAAGTTTAAAAGGCTTTTTTTAGTTATACATTCCGTTAAAATTATTTATGAAAGTTTCCTCTATATTGTTATCCTTACTGGGCATTTGAGCTCACCCGTTTTCTATGTTTTATCTTTCCCAGGATGTGAGGAAGTAATTTATGAATGACCTGCCGGGATAGTATGAGGGGATAAGAGTGTGGACTTTGGAGACTATGTTGTTGTAGTATTCTTTTTTATGATGTAATATAAAACTTTATAAATATATCTATTGTTTCCAAGGATACAAAACTAATCGTTCTTTCGAGATTTGATCTTTCTTGTGATCATACAAATGTTATGTAATAATGTACCAGCTCTGGGTAACTGTGGTCGGGGAATTACTGTTGGTATCAGAGGAATTTTAGTACAAACCTTGGATTCTATATTTAGATAAACTTTGATTAGAGCACATAGATTTAAGATGGACTTTGAGGATTAGTATAGAAGAACTTCCTAGAATTTTGATATTGTGGTGATTTTGTGAGTTTTCTGAGCAATAAATCCTTGTCTGGATACGAGCAGGTAGAGGTGGCTCTGGCATAGATGTACCTAGGGGTAAAACCTGAAAACACCGCGTTGTGCTAGACTCGAACAGGAACTGGTGCACGACAACGGGCCATGCTGCACTCTTGGTTACGACACTCCCGGGGGATATGCTTAGGATAACTCTCATTTTGTTTACAAATCATTATTAAGGGTTTATGAGTACATACTTACTCAAAGAAAACATTCTTATGATTATGGATTATATCCATAAATAGTTCAATTTATGTTATGTGTTTTATAAGTATGGAATTATGTATTTTGATTCATAAACTGATCTAGATTATGCCATTGGTTAGAAATGGTGCCTAGTGGAAGAAATAGAAACTGTATCAATGCACGCACTCCATTTAGGGATTTCCCTCCTGCTCAAGATAATTATAGTGGAGCAGGTGATGCAACTGGTGTCGATCATCTAATCACCATACTGGGACAACTCATTCAGGTTATGAATAATAACCTTACCCGTATGGAGAACCATGTTCCACAGCGTGGAGGATCAATGTTAGATCGCTTCATGTGGAAACAAACACAAAATTTTAATGAGAGTAAAAATCCCTTCGTAGATGAGAAATGGATAAATTCCCTAGAGAAAATATTTTAGGCTTTGGGGAGTAGTGAAAGGGAAAAAGTTATCATGGCAGTTTACCGCCTCACTGGAGATGCTGATCAATGGTGGTCATTGATTCAAAACACGAAGGAAGATGATGAAGTATCAAATATGGAATGGAGGGAGTTCAAAGATCTATTTTTAGAAAAATACTTTCCTCACGACCATCGAGAAGATTCGGAAAGGCAATTTCTAAGTCTAAGAAAAAAGGAGGATGAGAATGTCACAAAGTATGAGGCTAATTTTACAAGGTTAGCAAGGTATGCTGGAGATTATATATGAAACCCAAGAAGTAATATTGATCGTTTCATTGATGGGTTAAAACCATTTCTCCATCGAGCATTAGTTTCACAATATTTTTCATTATACAAAGACATTGTCTCATGTGCTATCAATACCGAAAAAAAATTCTCTAAGTCTTGTGACTTTAAAGAAAATCAAGAGAAGAAGAGATATGCTGATCAATCTGGGAATGGAAATAAGGGGAATAAGGGAAATGTTGAATATCCATCCTGTAGTAAATGTGGGAAGAAACACCCCAGTACTTGCTTGAAGAGAATGGTTGTCTGTTACAAGTGTGGTGAAAAAGGCCACCAAGCTTGTGATTGTAAAGGGAAGAAGGAAGCTACCAATGTTCAGTGCTACAATTGCAAGGAGATGGGACATTATGCAAATGAATGTCCTATGCATCAGGGGAACTTACTTCAGAAAAGGCCAAGGGATCAAGGCCAAGGTTATGTTATCACTATTGCTGAGGTAGAAGCTCCGAAAGACGTGGTGGTAGGTAATTTAATGGTTTCCTCATGTTTAGAAAATGTATTATTTGATTCTGGATCATCGCATTGTTTCATATCTTCCAAGTTTTCTAAGAAAATTAGATATTTCCAATTTGATTTAACAAAGGATTTGTCAGTTAAAACTCCTAAAGGAAGTATCATTACAACAAAGTTTTGTGAGTCAGTCCCCATTAGAGCACATAAATGTTCTTTATCTGCTGATCTCATCGACATACCTATGATTGAGTTTGATATAATCCTCAGTATGGACTGGATTTAGAACTATGACGTAAAGATTTATTGTAAGAATAAATAGGTTACAATTCTTGATGATGATAACAAGGAACACCTTATCTTTAGAGAAGAATCGTCACCACCTAATTCTTATCTAGATCCACCCCCAGTAGCTCAACTAAATTAAATTATTGGGGAGGAAGAGAATGAAATGGTTATGTGTGAGGAAAAGAATGTTCAAATAGAGGATGTACCTGTTATGAAAGTATATGTAGATGTATTTCTGGAAGATTTACATGTACATCCTCAAGAACGAGAAGTTGAGTTTTCCATTGATTTAATTCCTGGATCAATACCTATATCAAAGACCCCTTATATAATGGCCACTATGTAATTAGTCAAACTAAAGAAACAACTAGAGGAATTGAGTAATAATAGATTTATTCGCCCTAGTGTTTCTCCATGGAGATCCCCTGTTCTTTTTGTTAAAAAGAGAGATGGATCTATGAGATTTTGTATCGACTACAGTGAGATCAATGCTATAACAATAAAGAACAAGTATCCCCTACCTCGCATTGATGATTTATTTGACCAACTGCATGGTGCTCAATACTTTTAAAAGATTGACCTTCGATCTGGATACCATCAGTTGCGTGTGAATAAGGAAGACATTCCGAAGACATCATTTTGAACCAGGTATGGGCATTACGAGTTTACAGTAATGCCTTTTGGATTGACTAATGCACCCTCTATATTCATGGATCTGATGAATAGAGTTTTCAAGGAATATCTCGATGAATTTTTGGTGGTATTTATTGATGATATCTTGGTATACTCCAAAAGCTACGAAGATAATGAAAATCACTTGCGCATTATCCTGAAGACTCTGAGAAGACATGAATTATATGGGAAGTTTAGCAAGTGTGAATTATTGCTTCAGAAGATTTCTTTTCTTGGCCATATTGTCTCTAAAGATGTAATCTTTGTTGATCCTTCTAATACCAAGGTAATCCAAGAATGGCCAGCACCGATGAGTATAACTGAGGTACATATTTTTATTGGTTTAGCAGGCTATTATCGACCTTTCTCCCAGAATGTTTCCCGATTGGATAACCCATTAACAAAGCTCACACGTAAAGGGGTTAAATTTTTTTGGACTAAAGAGTATAAAGAATGTTTCGAAGAACTGAATAGAAGATTAGTCAATGCTCATATATTGACTCTACCATCGGGGAATGACGGGTTCATTATTTATAGAGATGCATCGAAGAAAGGACTTGGTTGTGTCCTTATGCGTAATGATATAGATGTTGCCTATGCATCACGACAGTTAAAAATTCATGAGCAAAACTATCCTACTCATGATCTCGAGTTAGCAGATATGATCTTTGCATTGAAGATATGGAGGCACTACCTCTATGGTGAAAAATGTGAGATTTATACTGATCACAAGAGTTTGAAGTATATTTTCTCACAAAAAGAACTCAACATGAGGCAAAGTAGATGACTTGAATTACTCAAGGATTATGATTGTACGATACACTACCACCCGACGAAAGCAAACAAGGTGGTAGATGCTTTGAGTAGAAAAGGCCATGGAGTTTTGAACAATATGAGAATTGAAAGGGACCGAATTTTCATGGATCTAGTGAAGATGGACATGGAAATAACCATGGAAGGTGAAACATCAATTTTTTTTTCAAATGGTTGCCAAAACATCTTTACTAGAAAGGATTAAGAGTTCTCAAATCGATTATGAAGAATTTCAAAAGAAGATTAAAGCTGTGAATGATGGGAGATTGAGAGACTTTGTGTATGAATATGGAATTTTGAAATTCGGGAAGAGACTTTGTGTTCCCGATATATCTAATCTAAAAAGGGAATTGCTGGATGATGCTCATAGTTCCAATTTCTCTATACACCATGGGAGCACCAAAATGTATAGAGATTTAAAGGAACATTTTTGGTGGGACAACATGAAGAGGGAGATTGCTGATTTTGTGTCAAGAGGTATGGTTTGTCAACAAGTGAAAGCTGTAAGGAAACAACCTAGAGGAGTCATGAAACCTCTTCCCATACTGGAGTGTAAATGGGACAATATTTCGATGGACTTTGTCATGGGTCTACCAAAGACTCATAGAAGGAACGATGCAATATGGTTTATTGTTGATCGTCTTACCAAGACATCACATTTTCTTGCTATAAGAGAATATCTAGCACTGGAACGTCTAGCAAGACTATATATTAATGAAGTAGTGAGACATAATGGAGTACCCCTATCGATTTTTTCTGATCGTGATCCTCGTTTTACTTCAAGATTCTGGAATAGTCTTCAGAAATCCCTGGATACTAAACTTCATTTGAGCACAGCCTACCACACTAAGACAGACGGACAATCATAACGGACTATTCAAAACTTAGAAGACATGTTGAGATCTTGCTCACTTGACTTTTAGGGTATGTGGATTCAATATTTACCTTTGGTAGAATTTTCCTATAACAATAGCTTCCATTCGAGTATTCAGATGTAACCATATGAAGCATTATATGGAATGAGATGTCGCACACCAACCTGTTGGGATAAAGTTGGTGAAATAAAACTTGTAGGACCAGAACTGGTGGAGGAAACGATGAAAATGGTGAAGGTAATCTAAAACCATATCAAAGCAGCTCAAAGTAGTTAGAAGAGCTATGCCGATAATCGAAGGATGGATTTGGAATTTCAAGTCAGTGATCATGTTTTCCTAAAGGTATCTCCATGGAAGGGAGTCATATGTTTTAGTAAGAAAGGTAAATTGAGTTCTAGGTACATCGGACCTTTTGAAATTCTAAAACGAATTGGGGTTGTAGCTTACCGATTGTCAATGCCGCCAAGTCTCTCCAAAGATCACGATGTGTTCCACGTATCTCTATTGAGTAAATACATGCCTGACCCAATGCATGTACTCACCTATGAGGAATTAGAACTGAAACCTGATCTGTCTTATTGCGAAGAGCCCATCGGGATTCTTGATACAAGAGAACAAGTACTGAGAAACCAGACGACGCGTCTGGTAAAAGTTTTGTGGAGAAACCATAAAATGGAAGAGGCAACGTGGGAACCCGAGGAACTTATGATGAAGAACCACCCAAGTCTTTTCATGTGGTATTATTCTAGAACTTTCGAGGAAAAAATTATTTGATGGAGGGGAGAATGTAACACCCAAGCTTCTACGATACACTTCTCTTTGAATAATGTGATAGCATGTGTTGTACGCAACATCGAGTTCTAACACACCACAACCAATCAAACTAGCCGTTATGAATAGTAATACCTACTTTTTGAAATTTTATAAATTTTATCTCTCAAAATGGACTTCATTTTTGGATTCGGAATATCGATTTTAGCCTAGGGTGAAATTTTGGATCTTTTCAGATAACATTTATATTTTGAAGAATAGTGAAAATTACTAAATTTTAATTAAAAACAACTTTTTTAATCGAAATAATTTTTATTGATAAATTATAAATTTGAGTGGTTTAAAAGAATATTTAAAATATATTTTTACCATTTAATACAATGTTGGTCATTTTACATAATTTTACAATTAAACCAAACATAAACAAGTGTCAATCATTTGATAGTTATTATCTCTTAAAAACACGTTTTTTGTTTAAACAAGGGGAATTAATTTTAAATTAATTTCTGCCACTTCTGTGTTTTGAATTTGAAAAAATGGATTCCATATTTGGAATCAGGATTTTCATATTGTGTAAATAGGTAAATTCTATTTTTAGACATTTTGAATAATTACTTCGGTAAATATTTTATTTACCATGGTTAAGGGTAAATCCGGTAAATAATGGTTAACAAATAATATTATAATAATACTAAATTACCCTAAAATGTGTCCTAACCTTATTTTTGGATACATTTCCGACCATGGGAATCTTTGGGAGGATTATGGGACCCCATGGAGCCACTTTTAAGTGATAGGGACACTTTATTTTAATTATGTTAAAATAAATACAAAAATGACATAAGCATATATCTTTTAGCAAAAAAAATTTTACATAGGGATATATATGTTGGATTTTCAACTATAAATATTTATTATAAATATAAAAAGATTTAATACATAAATATATTTTATTTATAATTTTTAGACATTATATAATTTAATTTAATTATGATACAATGGTGATGCAGTAATTACTAAATTAATTAAAATTGAACATAATTGATATTATAAACATCCAAATAAATATAATTTAAGACTTATTATGAATTACAATAATTTTATAGGATACTATGACATGTTAGGATTTATTTAATTAACTTTCTTTGAAGTAATCATTGTGAAATAATTTTTAAAAAAATCAATTATTGAATAGTGTCAAAATTGACATAAAAGAGTTTTTAGAACAAATATTATATTATTAATTGATATTAAATTCCTAAAAATCTAAAGTTCGGCAAAAAGACTTATATCATGATAGATTTATCATTAATGGACCACTTGGGGGGTCTCTATGATGTATATAGTATGTTTATTAACTATATAATATAAAAATACAAAGTGACATGGTAAGTGTCAAACTAATTAACTAAGAGTTAAAACTAAACGATAAGGTTATATAATGACCCAAACCTGTCTAAATTCTATTATATGAGTGTTTTTAGACCTATTCCCACCTTAAATGTTAAATAATCCACTTTGGAGCCATTAGAAACCGAATATGAATTTATTATAAAATAATATTTCTAGCTTTTCCAAAGGTGCCCCTCACCCCTCTTATAAAAGGGCACTCCCCCTTCTCATTAATTCTCACCTTAAAATCCTTTTGGTTCGGCCAACCCATACCCAAATACTCTCTCAACTTCCCTCAATACAACCTAGAGGCCTTAGTTTTATCATAAAGCCAACCTAAGGAGCCCTTTTGATCAAATCAAAAGGAAGAACCCGAAGAAGAGGTAATGTTTTCACCACCCTTTTTCAAATTCATTTCTTCTTAAACTTCTTTTTTCTTTGTTATTACCATTATAAAATAATGAATCCAGTATCTAATATATACTGTAATATTATTATAAATATTGTACAACCACATTCAGTATTCTATCCATCCTTTGAATGACATTTCACCAAACGTGCGTACATACGGCTTACCGTCTCTACATCGTGGTGTAATTGTTATTCAATATATTATTATTTGGATGGGTATAATAATGATTTGTAATTCATTTAAATAATAAATATGACATGATAATGATTCTGTATATATGATATACCATCCAATTATATATTATTTTAATATCAAAAGAATGATATTGTCGCTCGTGCGTACGTACGGACTACCGTCTCCACGAACGCGATGAGATTCATTCTCCATCGTATCCATTCAAGTATAATTATCATTTTATGATTTAAAAATAATTTTTAAGGACTTTATATAATTCTGGATATGAATGAGATACAACATATCCATGACAAACATGGCTTACGTAACAAAACATATACTAGAAAACGTGTAAGTTAACACCCGAAACAACGATAATTCAAAGATATTATTAACAAAGCAATGTTAAATGATCATATATGATATCATATGAATGTATATGATTCTTTTATAATTTCATAACAATTATTTAACCATTATACATGAGGTTAACCTACCCCTAACCAAGGAAAAGTGCAAGGTAAGGGTTTATTTCGCAATCTCTTCATTATCCTAGGTTGTTTATACGTAATAATCTACTGGGATCTCTTTATCATCCACATCCATATTTTTCAAAAATGCATTGGAAAACATTTTTAAAATTTACAAGAATATTGGTTAAAGTCATTTATACCCTTTTTTGACTTTTTATAAGAGGTTTATAAAGTAATCTTTCTGTTGTTTTCCAAACAAGGTCTTTTTTAACCTTTTCGACCGAATTAAGGTAAGAATGTTTTTTAACTAATACGGCGGGTGTGGCTATTTTCCAGCGTTATAAAATAGTCAAAGCTTCCCTTATAATCTTATAATAATATTTACAAAGAAATTGTTTTATTTTATAGATATATGAATCTTAAATGATTTCAAAATAGAAATACATATTTCTCTAAAAAGAGTTTTCCTTTCCTCTATGTCAACATCCTTTGATGGATTTTACACTTATTTGAAGTTGATTTATTATGATACAAAAAATTATATATTTTATTTATGGTTTTGTGATATTTTTGACTGTGGATGTGTTATTTTTATACCATTCATGGTTTATGGATGAAGTATTTACATTTCGTATGCTAGTTTTAATATGAATGTTTATGTTATGTTTAAATCATTTCATATGGGAATGCATTGGACTTAATATGTGATGGGTGGAGCCCGCTATAGATCCTCGATGCATCGGTAGGTCTCGTAAGACAAACTAGTGTCTTGGTATAAGGCCTTGGAAAAATATTATTTGTAGTCTTGGCACGAGGCCTTGGTTATGTGGTTATAATAGTCTGGCATTATTCATTCCATCATTATGAAAGTGGTTATTGATATTTCATGTGATTATTCGATTAGTAGAATATCTATATGAATAAGTAAATGCAATTATTTCATTTTATTTTTGACATACTATGTTGAAGTTCACGTTTAAAAGGCTTTTTTTAGTTATACATTCCTTTATAATTATTTATGAAAGTTTCCTCTATATTGTTATCCTTACTGGGCATTTGAGCTCACCCATTTTCTATGTTTTATTTTTCCCAAGATGTGAGGAATTAATTTATGAATAACCTGCAGGGACAGTATGAGGGTATAAGAGTGTGGACTTTTCAGACTATGTTGTTTTAGTTTTCATTTTTATGATGTAATGTAAAACTTTATTAATATATCTAGTGTTTCCAAGGCTACTAATCTAATCGGTATTTCGAGATTTGATCATTCTTGTGATCATACCAATGTTATGTAATAATGAACCGGCTCTGGGTAACTGGGGTCGGGGCGTTACAATTAGTTTTATAGATCACACAAGATTTTCATTATTCTGCTATGATAAGTATTTATCCAAGGGGACCTCCACATTTTCCTCTATGGAAACTATTCTCATCATGAACACACCACTTTAAGAAACATCCCTCAATATGTGATACTTATGGATTGTGTGCTTCATCCTTTTATGTAACCTTGGATCCTTTGTGAGAGCTATAGTTTCAATATTATCATAATACATTGCAATATCATATTTATTATTATGAACCACATTATGTTGTTGGATGAAATTAAAAATCAAAACGAGTTCATTGGAGGTATCATAAGCTGAAATATACACAGATTCTATTGTATAACTGACACAACTAATCTATTTCAACTCTTCGAGCTCACAACACCTCTATTAATACTAAAGACATATCTTGAATTTGAATTCATATCATTATGATCTATTTAGAAACTTACATCTGTATATCCTCAAATTAATATCACCTTATCTCTAACATATACTAGGAAAATATCCTTATTACACCTCAAATACTTAAGGATATCCATAACTTTAGGTATCATCAATGCTATCTCAAGACATGGAATTCATGAATGATACAATCGTAGATGTATATGGGACCCTACTTATTCCCTCTATTTACTATTGAGTTTGAGGATAAATTTTCATGGAAATATGTATACCATGTGACCTTCAAACCAATCCCCTAATGGATTATTTCATGCTAAATATCTCTAATATCTAGTCATTATTTGTACCTTTATTTATTCCTATAATCCTTTAGATCTGTAATGACTATTCTCGATCCCATAATATATGCTACATTAACTATGTCCTTTTTGGACAAATAATTATGTAACCGGTCCTTGACATACTATAATAGTAGTATTTCCTTTAAAATAAGTAATATTTCCAAAACAAATATACTATTATGAATATGAAAACAGTCCCACAAAGCCACTTATAAACACATGGATCACATTCATTGTTTAAAAAAAACTAAAATATCGTTTTCCATCATCAAACAGAATATTCCAAGACCTGGATGCTTTTTTAAAACCATATTTGGATCTCTATAACTTTTTTAAATATTAGAGGAATTTTCCAGAGTCACAAAACCTTTATATTGTTTCATATAGACATCTACATTAATATTCCCATTAAGGAAATATTTTTTTGACATCCATATGCTAAATCTCATAGTCATGGAAGGATTCAATGGAATGTATAATTATAATGTATTTAATCAAGGAATGTAGAGATAATGCTTCATTATAGTAAATTACATGACTCTATTTAAACCATTTATGCACTTACAATACTTTATTGGTATTTAATTTACCTTCCCTGTCCATTTTTTTCTATAATACCATTTTTCTTGAAACATAAATTACTTCAACTAGTGGATCGACTAGAACCCAGATTTAGTCTTGATATATGGACCACATCTAAAAATTCAAGAATTATTTCTATCTTTTAGCTTTTTAGATCTATAATTCCTCCTTAATAGAAATAATATTATTTTTTAAACTAATAATGACTAACCATTCTTAATGACTAGAAAATAATATCATTATGTTTCTCTAACCTCTATGGTTCTTCTATATAGTACTTATGTTTTAATAACATCCTCTTCTATATGGTCATGTGGAATGTTTTCCTATATTAATTTTTATTTATCTTGAAAATCAATTTCATTGAAGTCAATCTCATTCACATTATCTTTCTTCAGGATGTTTTACCTCACAATAAATATGACATGTCTTGTGAAAAATACTATCTTTTCAGAGGGTTTTTAAAGATAATACCCACTTTATTGCTTGTGAAACCCAATAAAGATAAACTTTGCCTCATATTTCCATACACATAAGTTTGAAAACACATATATCCTTTTAAACATTTACTCATTAAGTATTCCATTTTCCACTTTAGTTATAACTTATTTAATTATGTTTGTCATAGTGTGTTGTAAATATCCCCAAAAGGATAATAAAATATCATCATGACTCATCATTCAATTCACCAAGTTAATCAATACATAGTTATTTCATTCAATTAAACCATTAAATTTTGGTGTATAAGGTGGAGTGTGTCCAGATAGAATATCATACCCCTATATATAATTGGTAAAATCTTTGTTAATATACTCACCACCTTGATCAGATCAATGTTTCTTTATATTCATACCAAATTGATTTTATACTTTATTCTTGAACACTTTTAACTTTTCAAAGGATTAAAACTTATACCAAATTAACTAGACATATCCATATCTAAATAACTCTTCTATTAAACTTATGAACTAAGAATACTCATATCTGGGTTCTAAGATAAATTTTCTTCACAAATTAGTGCGTACCAATTCTAAATATCTATATCCCTTTCATATTGTCCACCACTTGGTGGTTGGTCATTTTACCTTGTAAAAAATAATTACATTTTTCAAGTGGTTTTAGCTCAATGGATTCTATGTAACTATATTGATAGATACATTTCAAATGATTCTTTTTTACATTACTAAGATGTTGGTACAAAAACATAGTGCAAAATGATCCATGAATACCTTATTTCATTATAAATGTTCAACACTTGTTTGTCATAATTTAATACATAAATAACATTATTTAAATGTTTCATACCATAACATATGTTGTATTTATAATAGAAACATATTTTATTTCTGATCAGGAAAAGAAAACCATTTGTATCTATGAATAATACAAATAATATGTTTTTAGTAACAATTGATATATCATAACAATATTTTAAAATAAAAAGCATACATTATGGAAATATAAGGTGGTAGTATCATATATCCAAATCAGTAAGTCCCTAACTAATTGATATCGAATGATCCACCTCTCTTATCACAATCTTTAGTAATATACATGGTTCATGAATTTGAATATAGATATGGGCACTATAAGATGTATCTAATACCAATTTTGTTTATATGGAAACAATTCACTCAATAAAAAACCCACATATCTCTTCCCCTTACTTCTCCAATTGAGTTTAGTTCTTCTTCTCCTGGCCTAGCCTACCACCTACAAAACACACTTCATAATTTTCCATTCACATATCTTTTGATATTCGTTTTTGTGAAAGGGTGGTGTTTTGGATCCTTATACATAGAATGTGTCTTGGGGGCCTTTTCCTTATAATACTTTTTATTCATCAAAAGGACCATTGATTTTTCACATCTCATGTCTTAATCAATTTGCATAATCAATGTGAGGAGTTATAATAGATAATTTTCATAATTTACCTTATTATAATGATCAATAAAAATGAGACTCTTTTAGGTAGTGAGGATAAAAATAAATATTTATATATATTTTCAAGGATCATGAATCCCAAGAAGAATAAATTCTCAAATTATTCAAATATCATGGCTACATGAGGCCTGTATAGCACTAAATCACTAATATTTCATGTTAAATGTGAATTGGAGGTATATTATCAATCTTTTATCTCCCTATCATGATAATGATCATGATGGTGTGGAAAGATTCCATATCCATGTCCTTATAATTATTTATAATAACACAAGATATTGAGAGAAAAATGAATCATTTGAAATTTGTGGCATCATCTAAATGTTTCAAATATAGAGATAGTTCCTCATCACTGGCCTCTTTTTGAGGCACCTCAAGAATGGGTTTTCTAGTACATTCCTAGAAATTAATGTTAGTGAGAACGATATCATTATCTAGAATGAATGACAGTGATATTGTTAAAGTTTTTTAGTTTTCCATTTCCACTACAAATAGGATAATATTTTTAATACATTATCTAAATTAAAAAATAGATAATAAATTTAATTTTTTAATATATGACTATTTTATTAAAAACCAATATTCCACAGAATTGGCATTGAAATATACTTCCACATGGATATTTTGGTGGAAATGATTCTTATATCCCTTCTCGTAACCCAATCCAAGGCTTTGTTAGTTACTTAAAGGTATTTACATAGGTGTAACTTTTTATCTATATTAACTTGTAACAACTTGATTTGTTGAGTGGAATCAAAAATGTGGAATTCGTCTATTTTGATTCTCTAATGCATTGCCACTAAATTCGCACCATGTCTAGTGAAGAATACTCCTCATGATATACAATTGGTTATGTCTTCATAAAACCCTCATTAAAAACCATGTTAAATGGTAGTATCCTAGTGAGGGATGGATCAAAAAGAACAATCTATTGGTTATATTCTAAATTAGTTAATTAAAGGTTATACCTACTAAATATTTTAGTTTATGTAATTTATCATTATGTGTAAAATAACAATTTTATCATAGTACATGTTTTTTAATATTAATTTGACTTAACATCAGAGATTAACCATGGCTATATAAATTTTACAAACATATATTTTTAAATTTTATTTTACTACCATCTTTAATTGTTTTTAAAAAATTATTTAATGATTAAGCATGAATAAGTAATTAATCATGAAACTAATGGAAATCACATTAATAAAATTGAATGATCACAAGATTTTATAGTGGTTATTTTTTATTTCATATGATAAACCACCCCTTGACCCTTGGGAATTACCTCTTAGAACCACTCATAGTTCTAGTTAAAACATTCCACCTGTGTGCCTCTATACCTCCTAGATTGTTTTCATGTCAGCTTCAAACATAAACCACCTACATTTTCCTGGGAGCTCAATCTATTATATAATCTCTTGCTCCCAAACAAGTGAGGGGAAGGAATAGATTTGTTATGGGATTTTATATAAATTAAATCATGGTATTGTGGGCCCTTACATGATGAGAGGACACGGATGACATTCACATCATTATTTAATTGAATAACTTGTTACAAAAAACGATTCCTTAATAATAAATTAAATAAATAAATGACATACATGTGATGGTATAAGCTCATGGTAATCCACATATATGAAATTAATACACAAAAGTACACTAGCTAGAAATTAATTACATTCATTATTTATTAGTAAGATAAAATTTATTGAATTTTTAAAATTAGTTAATTAATGAAAAAAATTATCTTAATCTCTCTGTTAGGAGTCTTGGAAAAAATAACCACATTAAGAATCATATAAAATAATCATTTTGGGAAATATATAAATATAATTACATCTAATTAAATCAAAATTTTTTATTTTTTTAATCCTTGTTAAATATTCGACACACATGTTTCTAAAAATATAATTTGGTTTTTAATGTTATAATTAATTAGTCATTATATATTTTAACACTATTCATTACTTGGAGACTCCATGATGTGTACTAACAAATGAAATGTTGTATTAATCACGTATCATGTGTTCGAGATATATTCCTAGAAAAACAGTGTGTATCTCAATCATCCTAAATGTTGTGTACTAATGGTATTCAAATCTTGTGGTTTTCTCTCCATCGTTCTAGGTAACCCACATTCTAACTAGGAATGTTCTTCAGATGTAGTGATTAAGGAGTCGTATGACATGTATATTAGCTACACACCTTGTAAAACATTAATTTTATTGATTCTTAGTCCCATGTGGTGAAATTAGTGTATTTAACATGAGTTTTGGGGTGAATTTACCTATTTAGACATGTAAAAGACACAATGTGTACGCCAACTATGCGCTATTTGGTCTGAAAGACCATGTTCTAGGTTGGCCCCATCAACATGTAGTAAGAGTTAAATGTTACTCAAGTTATTTACAGTTTTTGTGTCATGTATCCTTTAACACATCCAGGAGTAATTAACTATATAACACAATATATACTTTCGATCACACATTGTGTATTAGTGTCTGCTGAATAGAATCCTTGGCATGACTTGAGGAAATCTCATATTTTTCTTCATCAATTCTTATTATTTGTAATGCTATATGAATATTGAATTAGTAATATTAATATGTTAAAAAAAATTCATATAATATTAAAATTAAATAATGAATAAATTATAAGTTAAAAAATTAATAAGATATGTGTATAATCGATCAATGAATAATAAATAATTTTAAATTATTATGTAACTACTCTTATACCATTTGAAGGAATAGAGAAAAATATAATTTCTTGTCAATTATTTTACAAATTTTCTTTTTGATGTTATAAATCATATTTAAGATATGTACATGAAACATAATGTCATGACTGATAGAATTAAATCATAGAATAATTGACATAATTTATGGAACGAAGAAGAGTGGATATTTTCACATATAATTTATTTTTCATTTATTTAAATAAAGATTTAACTTTTTTTGAATTATTTCATCATTTGTGATGGTATGATGATGAACTCTTTTAAAATGATATCTCACTAGAATAGTCTATAGGAGATTCCTTCTAGTGATGATTCACATATGTTTCTTGACTCTCTATTCATCATTGTAGAATCCTTTGAGTTTCAGGACAAATGGTTCTAATGATTTTGAATTCATTGTTGACTATAGTATAACTCTTCAAGATGATAAATATTCATTTTGGTAGATGAGGAAAATTATTAAGAATTATTGAGAGCATTCTAGGATATGATCTCTCTAGGTCTCTAGATAATCCTATGTAGAACTCAATTTGCATAATAATTAGAATATTACTACGGTTTCAAAAAAAATTCATTATCAGTTTTAAATAAACCTAGTGTTAGAAAATAATAATTGGATAATGGGACTTATTATTTTCTTAATCCCTATTGAACACCAAGTTTAAATAATAATAGAATTAATATTATTTACTTGGCATGTTCTAAACCCATTGATACAATAAATATTATTATTGTGAATAAATAAACAAATATTTATTCAAATAATATTTAATATATCATTTCTTTCATGGACCATTAAACTCAGTACACCAATAACCCTTGATATCTAGCCTTGAATAAATACTAATTAGTTAATTAATTAATTAATTTCTTTTTCTTTTTCACCAATAAAAATAAAAATATTATTTTCCTAAAACAACAAAATAAATTTTTATTCAATATTCAAGAAACAAAATAAATAAATATAAGTTACCAAGTAAATATATTAGAATAAATAAATATTACATAATCATGTGATTAAACAAAATAATTACCTAGTGAATTAATTTTTAATAAATATTCAGTGAACATATATATTCTCTTTAATAACTATAGATTGAATATTTATGATCGTAATAACATGAATAATTTTTAATCTAGACATGGGAATATTATTTATCCAACATGTTAATTTCATATTGAATTTTACTGAGATTCTGAAAACACTATGTGTGTTATCCTCCACACCCCTAATTTTTTAAAATTAGGATACACTTCCTAAATTAAAAGGATAGAATATAATAGCACATCAAGGAACCCATAGAGAAAAAAATTTAATGTCATAATGATCTACAACATCCTATGAATGTACACTGTGTAATTTAACCTATTAATCTCAACATGTCTAATCAAACATGTTACATGCTGGTGTCATCAACCTTTGTGATCGATATCTCTTTCATTGACATTCCAAAAATGGACAAAAAAGTATAATTCCAGGGAATTAAAATTAATTAGGTAGTTACAATTCCATTAAAGGACTTGGGATATCAATTTCCATTGAATCAGGGATGTATATGTCCTTTCATGCATTATTCATTAATATAGTATCACTTTTGAGGCACCCAATGTTCCCTACTTCCCACACACATATGACATTAGAGTTTTGGTGAGTGCATAAAATTATGTGACTCATGATATTCATTAATAATAATTTTAAATTCCAAGATAGTTATACACATTCACTTATAGGAACATCTAATGACACATATAAATACAGATTTCCTACTAGTGGGTCTTGTTCTTATATTCTCCTGATCTAAATATTACCAAGGTTGTGCAAAAGAAAAAGTGTAATAATTTCTTATGAGTCACCAACCTTAATAGAATATATAATTTCTATTCCAAAAATGTAAAAATCTTATTAAAAAACATATATTTAAGAATACTATTATGATACTTATATGTTCTAATTATATTAGGGAACTGTTATAATCATTCAATGTGGTAGTTACCCATAAACAATTACTACATAGTATATCATCCATAATAATAATCAGGTCATGATGAGATATGTATTTATATTAAAAAAATCATACATGGAACCATAATGTACATTGATTTTGGTTATAGGGAACTAACACTAAAAGTTATATGAGATGAAAAATATAATATTGGTGGAGTGGAAATTGATTCATTGATCAATAATATACCCAACCATCACCTAATTATCTAAGCCTCAATTCTTTTTTATGTAAGGCATCAAAGTATGAAGGTTATCATACTAGTTATGTCACCAACCTTAGGTTGTGGGAACTCCAAATTTGATCCAATCACCCATATTATACTAAATAAATAGTGTATAACACTCCATGAAGTATACTTTGTGGGTCATTTAGCACACAAAAAATTCATTTATTCCCCGTGTTTATATTTGAGAGTTATGGTAGGATCCTACATATACACCGAACAAGGGGGAGAGTGAATCATGTATTATCAAATTATTTTATGAAAAAAAAATCTTTGATAATTATGAATCCCACTTTGTTTTTAAACCTCTATGGTCAGTTAATACTTGTTGGGCAAAAATCTCTCAAGGAAACATTGCAGTATTTTTGGGTTGATTGTGTTTGTTGACAAAGCAGGTTTCCATGGAGAATTGTCGAGTTCCCGAGAAGTTGTTGACATTACACGTTGACAAAGAACTATGACAAAGGAAAGGATGATCTGGAGGCGGTACAAAAGAGCAGTACAAGGTGGCGCCGTTTCCCAGTGTTTGCCAGATTTTTGGGGTCCCAAATTTGGAGTTTGGTGAGCATCGCGAAAAGTGGATTTCCATGAAGAGCATAATTTCATATGGAAAAGTCATGAATTTCGCGAAGATAGGATGCATGGTTTGGAAATCGCAAAGACCAGAAGAATCGAGGCGGTGATGCTTCGCGATTGCGTCAAGCTTCACGATCGGCAGAGGCTGAAGCGCATCGTGGCGGAGACGGGCCTTGCGAGAGAGCTTCGCGGCGAAGGCGCGAAGGAATGTTGGGCTTCGCAAGGGAGCTTCGCGGCGAAGGCACGAGCCGCGAAGGTAAGTTGACGGTGATTCATCGCGACTACGTCAAGCTCCGCGAACGGAAGATTGCCGTGGAGCTTCGCGATTTGGACAAAATTCCGGTAGAAACATTGGAGCTTCGTGTTGGTCGGAGTGGACACTCAAGAGGGGGGGTGAATTGAGTTCCAATTAAAATTTTCTGTTAAAAATAGTTTCTAATAAAATCCCCCAATTTCAAAAACAAATTAAACTGTATTGAATTTATATAGATTATAAAGGTTCAATTAGCTTCTCAAAGATTGATTAGTTCTCAGTTAACTTAATCTTATGATTAAATTAACTTTTGAAACTAATTTACTGATTTATAATAAATATAAACACTTGCGAATTTAATTATCAAAGTAGCTTTGAAGATAGATTATATTTCAAAGTAATAGCAGCGGAATATGAAATAAATATGTATAGTATGGATATAGAGTAACTGTAAACACAGAGAAGTAACCAAGAGGTTCAGTCTCAAGCTGAGACTTAGTCCTCTCAAAAGTTTATATAAAAGTGATCCACACCCTGGATCGGGGTTAACAACAGTGAACACACTGTCCAGGTCACAAGACCTCTACCACAGTTCTACGTGGGAAAAACAAACAACAGCAGCCAGCTGTCCAGGTCACAAGACCTCTACCACTATCCACAGTGGGAAGTGAAGTGTAAAAGGTTTGCTGAGGATTTACAGATCCTCCAGTGAAAGTACAGGAGTCAGTGTGTGTGTTTAATACAGCAGATAACACACACTGCTCAAAATGTAGAATAAATAAATCACAGAGCATAGATGTAGAGTTTAGAAATGGCTCTAGTGATTTCAGTGTAGCACTGGACTCGTTTTGGAATTAATCAGAAGTGATTCTGAGTCCTCTTCTCGATTTTGTTTGAGAAGCAGAGTGTCGTATGCTTCAGGTTCACAGGCAGTGGAATGTAGTCGATGAAGCTCTTCAATATTCTATTGTATGCACACCACTCTTCTTGAGTAGGCTTGATTGTATATATGATTCTGTCTTGCTTGGTTCTTCTTGTATGCACAGAGCTCTTCTTGAGTATGTCGTATGCTTCCTTGTCTCTGTGTGTGTTGTCTCTCTCTTCTTCGTTTTTCTCTTCTTCACTTTTTTCTACTATACTGTTTTTTTCACTCTTCAGCAGAGTCTTCTTGTATTTACATCACGTGCTCCGTAGGACAAAAAGGTTTCCTTTCCGCAGGTATGAGGTACGGTTTCCTGACATCCGACAACCTTTATTAATTAATTGTCAGTGTATTAAAATATAACTAATATGACCGTTGGTTATAATAAATAAAGATAAAGATAAAGAAATTCAAACAGTTGTTTATGACTGTTCAAGAGATCGGTAGGTCATCAGCATTAGAGTAATGATCGGTGACTCAGATAGATCAGCATCGGTCTGTCATCTGATCGGTGAGTCATTTGCATCGGTGAGTCCTTGGATCGGTGACTCATTTGCATCGGTGACTCATTTGAATCGGTGGCTCATTTGCATTGGTGGCTCATTTGCATCGGTGACTCATTTGCATCGGTGAGTCCTTGGATCGGTGACTCTGATGGATCGGTGAGTCTGATTGATCGGTGAGTCTGATGGATCGGTGAGTCTGATGGATCGGTGACTCTGATGGATCGGTGAGTCTGATTGATCGGTGAGTCTGATGGATCGGTGAGTCTGATGGATCAGTGACTCTGATGGATCGGTGAGTCTGATGGATCGGTGACTCTGATTGATCGGTGAGTCTGATAGATCGGTGAGTCTGATGGATCGGTGACTCTGATGGATCGGTGAGTCTGATTGATCGGTGAGTCTGATGGATCGGTGAGTCTGATGGATCGGTGAGTCTGATGGATCGGTGAGTCTGATGGATCGGTGAGTCTGATATCTGTTGAATCCAGAAGACTTCCAACATACTTTTTAAGTCAATAAGCATAGTTAAAAGCATGATAAATGATTCATTCATAGATTGGAATTATGTTTATGAGACATCAAACCAGATTAAGCAGCAATGAGTTGTGATGATTTGTGATTATTAAAACATCAGTTATAAACATGAAATCAGCAATCTTCCAGAGGGCTCAACACTTCGCAATTTGCGGTGACGTGGCGTTGACTTCGCGCGTAAAGGACGAGGGTCGGTGGAATCGCCTATAAATAGAGGCCGACCCCTTCGAGCGAAGTAGAGAGAGAATTTTCAGAGAAAATACTTTTCTCTCGATTTTCGAAGGTGGTTTGCGGAACCAGTGAGCTTCGCGAAAGAGGTGCTTCGCGGCAGCTATTGTAGCTCCGCGAAACCTGCAAGCTCCGCGTTGGCTTACTTAGCTTCGCGAGGGTCGTTACTTTGCGACGGCTTGAGCATCGCGAGAGTGCTTCGCGAAGGAGCTTCTCGAGTGAGCTTCGCGAAAAGGCAGGAGCTTCGCGAAGGCTTGGTTGAGCTTCGTGAAATTGGGAGCATCGCATTGTAGGGTGCTTTGCGAAGGTCTTTCCAAAGGTAGTTTGCCCAGTGGATAGTGGCAAAAGGGGTATTCATCTACGGGTGAATGTTGAACTTCAACAGAGCATCTACATACAGAGAAAGATGCATTCCTTAATGGAAATGAAGAGACCTACAGGTCTATAAACTGTGAGTGGATTCCTTCCAAGAGCAGTAAGCTTAGGAAGAGGAAGAAGGTGATCCTCTCCACCGGCAGTGATCCAGAGAGAGAGAAACAGGGAGTGACCCTTGAGAAAGTAGTGAGCTGACCCTAAACCTTGTATAGGCAGTGAGCCTGGGCATAGAAGTGATCTATCCCGAACATTGTAATCCACAGCTAGTGAAGTCTAGTGGAATTTGGTACGAACCGGCAACTTGTTGGCGTATGCTCGTTGGACATAGCCCTTTGCGGTGAACCAAGTAAAAATCTCTGCGTCTGCCTGTTTATTTGCCTGCATTGCATTTAAAGCATCATCATCAGATAAAGGGGAAAGTAAGTGATCATAACATACACACAAGTGCAAACAAAGTGACCCTTGTAACAAAGAGGTCAAGATCCAGCGGGGCAGGAAGAACTTTGAAAAAGAATATCCATACCCTGATTCACCCCCCCCCCCTCTCAGGGTATATAGGCCCCTATTGGTCCTAACAATTGGTATCAAAGGGATAGGTTTCTTTTATCAGATTTGTTTGCTTCGACTTCGTGTAGTCGATCTGTGTGGTTGAAGATTCAGTTTTCTCTTATCACAATCTGCCATGGGAAAAGGAAAAGCATCAAAGAAGAATCAGAAGTCTGGTAATTTCCCTCGGTGTGGAAGTGTTTTTTGAAAAAGTGTGATTCAACTAAAAGAATCAAACAGCTTACTGAAGGAAGGTCTTTATGAATTTGATAGGGAAAAAGATTGATTCACTCAATCATGATGTTGGAATGAGTGAAGTACATGAGCATCAGAGTGATACTGAAACAGAAGAAGAAATTGAAGGAAGAATAGATATGCGAGCTGAGTTAGAGGCAGCTCTTGAGGAGATATATGTTTGGAGAGCTAAAACAAATAAATCTAACAAAGTTTTTCACGATGCCAAACTCTATATGCAGCAACAGGAAGAAGAGACGTCTGAGTTGATGGATGAAATTGAGAAACTCAGATTATCAACACAAGAGAACTCAGAATCAGTTTGTGAGTATAAGATTAAGATTGAAGAACAGAAAAGGGAGATCTATGTCTTGAATAGAAAAGTGAAAGATCAAGTCAAGTGTATCGAAGAACCTGATATTTCATGTGACGTCAGAAACACTGATGAAATTAAAGCTAAAGATATTCTGATCCAAGCACTAAGAACTGAGATGAACAAGCTAAGAGGCTTGAATCAAAGGATTATTGATGTAGCTACTGATCTGAGGGAGAAAATGATTCTCAAGATGAAGAATTGAGAAAGAGATCTGAAAAGTTGGAAAAATCAAAAGCTAGTGACAAGGAGAAGAATCTGAACTCATATGAGATTCAGAATTTGAAATCTAAAAATGCGAATCTAACTACAGAGCTATCCGAACTACTTCAGAAGAATAAAACTCTGCAACAAGAGAATGCATGCTGTTCTGATTCCATTGCTCATGAAAGATTGAAATTGAAGGAGCAGAGTGACAAGGTAGAAAAGCTCACATGAGAACTAGAAAATGAGATGAGTTGTGGAAATAATCTCAGAAAAGAACTCAATGCTCAACTTGAATCAAGTAATATGAAGATTCAGATGTTGGAAGAAGATCTAGAGTCAGTGAAGAAGGAATTGGAGAAATCCAATACTAGAGGAAAACCTACGATAAAGGATGCACTGCACTTACTATTCGATTCTCCTTCGGAAGTTGATGATAAAATGAAAAGGAAGTATGAGATTTCTGAAGAGAAACAACAGAATATTTTCTCAGCTCAAAAACCAGCAAGTTTCGGAAAAGCTGGTATTGGATTCGATGAATCCCCTCCTGTGCATGATAGAAAGAGAGCCGTGAACAGTTCTAGAAATGGAAAAGATCATGTAGGTACTGGAGATAGGCCTAGAAGGACAATTACAAAAAGAAGTGATGACATGTGCTATTTTTGCGAGATTCACGGCCACACATTAAGCTTCTATTTAGAGGCTCATGAATACATATCAGGATGTGAAAATAGAAACTTTGCTGAATCCCAGAATAAGAAGAAGCATCCGGAGAAATCAGAGAGTAGAGTCTCTCAAAGGAAAGCATTTATAAAATTCTATTACTGTGGAAGAATTGGACACACCATGAATATGTGTCAGGAAGCTCAGGATATCGATGCCAGAAGAAGAAAACAAGATGCATCCACATCTCAGGAGAGAAGTGATAAAATGAGGTATGGCTTTAATAGAAAATGTTTCATATGTTCTGATCATGGGAATTTGGCCAGACAGTGCAGCAAGAAGAAAGCGGGGAAGGAAAAAGACCCGAGAAAGATATTACCAACTCCAGTGGTACATAATGAAAAATTATACACTGGGAGACAAAGTGGTAAGGTGAAAAATAGGATTAGAGCCTCAGGGGAATCCCATGGAGCTGAAAGAAAGGTGTATCAGTCATCTCCTCTTTCGTACTCACAACCGCTCTCAAGGAGATAATGTGAACAAACCTGGAAGATTAAGGGGAGATCTACTCCAGCTGTGATAAAGAAGAATAAACGTTCAATGGAGGACTCACCACCAGCGAAAAAGAGTGTGGTGACTCTTACATCTGATAAAAGAAATATGAACAAAGAACGTATTGAAAAATTTGCATGTCGTGTTTCACAGAGAAAAGTGGAGGAAGGTGCAAGATCCTTGCAATGGTGGAAGAAGCAAGGGAATATGGAAAGAAAAGAGATTCCCACTCAAAGAAATAATCATGGAAAATGGAATTTTGGTGGAACATCAAAGAATGAAATGTGTACTAGTGGGTTTAAACCCCAAATGGTGAGCAAGGCCAAGCCTGTAGAATCTACATATCAGAAAAAGGCTCAGCATGTGGGTAAAGAGTTCTTAGTCATATGGCCAGAGTAGTTGAAGTTGGCTAGGCAACTGGAGGAAGAATGAAAAGAGTGTGATGCCCTCCAAGAAAAAATCAAAGGGTTGACCCGTCAGGATCAACCACTATCCTCGTTTTGAGGATTTGAGAAACATCCCCTCTCCCAATATATTTAAATGTTATTAACTGATGATTCATGTGTTTCAGGTTTTAGAGAGATACGATCCATGGGGTAGTGGCATCTAAGGATGCGAAGTGGAGAAGTGATATGCTCTAGAGTTTCAATTGATTCAAATCGGGTACTAGAGTTGAAGAAGAAAGGGAGAAACAGAGCACAATAGGAAGTGATTGTGTTATTAACTTTATCTCTTGTTTCCTACACCGAGTTTCAACTTAGTAGGCTTAGAGATTTTGTTAATGGCTCAAATATGAGTGGAAGATGAGAACAAATGATGCAGGAGGAAAAGACGTGTTATGGGTCTAAACTGTTGGGCCTGACAACTGGAAGAGTTGCATAACATAGGGGGGAGCATTCTATATCCAAATCAGATTCAAGAGCCATCAATGCAATAATTGGATGACTCGGCTTAGGTGTTTCCTATTGAGGGAAGAAAGAAATACAGGGAGAAGCAGTAATAACAATGCATTTCATGCTTATCTATTTGCTCTAACAATATGGTATCAGCTGACTGTTTTCAGGAAACCAAGAAGCTGCAAGAGAAAATCAAAGGCGTCTCAACAAAAATTTGAGAAACTTAGCTGAAAGAAATGAACCCACTGAAAAATGAGTCAGTGAACAACTTCCTGATGGAAGTATTGAGGAAGAAAGCAACACAGGGAGATCAGAAGTGGCTTATGCTGATTCAGAAGAAGACACCAATGATGAACATGAAAGTGTCTAGTTTGTCAGTACAAGGAAGTAAAAATCCTCATCTGCACAACAGTCAAAGAGTTGAGCTGAAATTGACATGCAGAATATCATTGGTGATTAGTTATCTCTAACTCAGACATGGAGAATGGAATCACTGCAGCAAACATCTTTTATATCTCAAGTTGAGCTGAAATGCTTTGCTGATGCGACTAAAGATGAAAACTGGGATCATACCATGGATGAAGGGATAGATCAGACTTGAGAAGAATCAGACGTGGGAGATTTTTTCGAGGCTAGATGATAAAAATGTCATCAGGACAAAATGGGTCTATCAAGACAAGATGAATGAATATGGCACGATGATTCGGAACAAAGCACGACTGATGTGCAAAGGAGACTCCTAGATAAAGAGTAATCAAAGGATGATGAGGATGGAAAGGTAGTTAATATCACAGAATACAGGCAAATCATTGGAAGTCTGTTGTACTTAACCGCAACAAGGCCTGATATTGTTTTCGCCACATGCCAAGAAGTGAGGTATCAGCGTAATCCCATGGAAAGTCACATGCTCGCAGTGAAAAGAATACTTCGGTATATCAAGGGCACGGTAGACTTCGGCTTGACATAGAATGACAAATCTCAGACAGAGTTATTGGGATATACTGATGCAGACTGGGCCGGTTCAGCGGATGATAGGAAATCAACGTCAGGTGGTGCTTTCTATCTTGGTGGCTTGTGTATTTCTTGTCTTAGCAAGAAGCAAGATTGCATTTCATTGAGCACCGTAGAAGCTGAGTATATTGCGGCTACTCAAGCATTCACACAGTTATTGTGGATGAAGTAGCAGCTTGAAGATATGGGAGTTGAAGTGAAGTCTCCGATCGTAATCCAGTGCGACAACTAAAGTGCTATAAATCTTAGCAAAAATCCCATTCATCATTCAAGGACAAATCACATTGAGATTAAGTATCATTTTATCAAGGAGAAGGTTGAGTAGAGAATCGTGAAGTTGGAGTACGTGCCTACAGAGCTATAGGTTGCAGACATTCTGACAAAGGCCATACCCAAGGAAGCTTTTGAGAGGCATCGACTGGCTCTCGGAGTTCAGTCGATTCCCCGCACATGAAATAGTGTGGATGTGAGACCCCCCCTCTCCCCGAGGTATGGTGTGTTTTTTCCTAATGTGCTAATCTGTGTTCTCTATCATGTTACAGACTTCAACGGAGTGACCTTTGGGTTCGTTGACAGAGGGGGAGAAAAGTGTTTGTTAATGGGGGATAAAATAGTGGTTGTTCAAGGGGAAGACAGTGCAGAGATTTGATAAATAATTTTCGAAATGGGGAGAAGCTGACAGGTGGAGCAGCCAGAAAGGGGGAGAGATTTTTAAATCTGACGATGCTAGAAGTGATCGATCAAATCAAAGAAATCACAACAGCTGAGGATCATGATAAAAGCAGAACATTGGTGTTGGAATGGTGTGAGATGGTGTCCAGCTATCAACAATTTGTATCAACTTAAGAATTCACCAATTGGTATCAGTGTGGTTCAACAACTGGTTTTACTTTAATAATTGGTATCAGGGTGGAATCGACAACTGGGGTCTGACATGAAGTGATTCATTGATGAACTTTTCATACTACTCTTGTTTCTCACGCCGATCATTGCTCATGTGGGCTTAGAGTACGTGTTAAGTGAATCCTTGAACGCTATCAGAATCGCAAGAGGCGAATGGTGGTAGAGACTGGAAGAAGACTCAGTGAGGTATCAAAGTGCGGAAAATCTTTCTGAGCAGAGTTGTGAAGAGTTGTCAACAAACCCAAAGGGGGAGATTGTTGGGCAAAAATCCCTCAAGGTAACATTGCAGTATTTTTGGGTTGATTGTGTTTGTTGACAAAGCGGGTTTCCATGGAGAATTGACGAGTTCCCGAGAATTTGTTGACATTACATGTTGACAAAGAACTATGACAAAGGAAAGGACGATCTGGAGGCGGTACAAAAGAGCAGTACAAGGTGGCGCCATTTCCCAGTGTTTGCCAAATTTTTGGGGTCCAAAATTTAGAGTTTGGTGAGCATCGCGAAAAGTGGATTTCCATGAAGAGAATAATTTCATATGGAAAAGGCATGAATTTCGCGAAGATAGGATGCATGGTTTGGAAATCGCGAAGACCAGAAGAATGGAGGCGGTGATGCTTCGCGATTGCGTCAAGCTTCGCGATCGGCAGAGGCTGAAGCGCATCGTGGCGGAGACGGGCCTTGTGAGAGAGCTTCGCGGCGAAGGCGCGAAGGAATGTTGGGCTTCTCAAGGGAGCTTCGCGGTGAAGGCGCGAGCCGCGAAGGTAAGTTGACGGTGATTCATCGCGACAAAGTCAAGCTCCGCGAACGGAAGATTGCCGTGGAGCTTCGCGATTTGGAAAGAATTCCGGCAGAAACATTGGAGCTTCGCGATTTTCGGTGACGTGGCGTTGACTTCGCGCGGAAAGGATGAGGGTCGGTGGAATCGCCTATAAATCGAGGCCGACCCCTTCGAGCGAAGTAGAGAGAGAATTTTCAGAGAAAATACTTTGCTCTCAATTTGCGAAGGTGGTTCGCGGAGCCAGTGTACTTCGCGAAAGAGGTGCTTCGCAGCGGCTATTGTAGCTCTGCGAAACCTGCGAGCTCCGCGTTGGCTTACTTAGCTTCACGAGGGTCGTTGCTTTGCGACGGCTTGAGCATCGCGAGAGTGCTTCGCAAAGGAGCTTCGCGAGTGAGCTTCGCGAAAAGGCAGGAGCTTCACAAAGGCTTGGTTGAGCTTCGCGAAATTGGGAGCCTCGCATTGTAGGGTGCTTTGCGAAGGTCTTTCCAAAGGTAGTTTGCCCAGTGGATAGTGGAAAAAGGGGTATTCATCTACGGGTGAAAGTTGAACTTCAACAGAGCATCTACATACAGATAAAGATGCATTCCTTAATTTAAATGAAGAGACCTACAGGTCTATAAACTGTGAGTGGATTCCTTCCAAGAGCAGTGAGCTTAGGAAGAGGAAGAAGGTGATCCTCTCCACCAGTAGTGAGCCAGAGAGAGAGAAACAGGGAGTGACCCTTGGGAAAGCAGTGAGCTGACCCTAAACTTTGTATAGGCAGTGAGCCTGGGCATAGAAGTTATCTATCCCGAACATTATAATCCACAGCTAGTGAAGTCTAGTGGAATTTGGTACGAACCAGAACCTTGTCGGCACATGCTCCTTGGATGTAGCCCTTTGCGGTGAACCAAGTAAAAATATCTGTGTCTGCCTGTTTATTTTCCTGCATTGCATTTAAAGCATCATCATCAGATAAAGGAGAAAGTAAGTGATTATAACATACACACAAGTGCAAAGAACGTGACCCTTGTAACAAAGAGGTCAAGATCCAGCGGGGCAGGAAAAACTTTGAAAAAGAATATCCATACCCTGATTCACCCCCCCCCCTCTCAGGGTATATAGGCCCCTATTGGTCCTAACAATTGGTATCAAAGGGATAGGTTTCTTTTATAAAATTTGTTTGCTTCGACTTCATGTAGTCGATCTGTGTGGTTGAAGATTTAGTTTTCTCTTATCACAATATGCCATGGGAAAAGGAAAAGCATCAAAGAAGAATCAGAAGTCTGGTAATTTCCCTTAGTGTGGAAGTGTTTTTCGAAAAAATGTGATTCAACTAAAAGAATCAAACAGCTTACTGAAGGAAGGTCTTGATGAATCTGATAGGGAAAAGATTGATTCACTCAATCATGATGTTGGAATGAGTGAAGTACATGAGCATCAGAGTGATACTGAAACAGAAGAAGAAATTGAAGGAAGAATAGATATGCGAGCTGAGTTAGAGGCTGCTCTTGAGGAGATAGATGTTTGGAGAGATAAAACAAATAAATCTAACAAAGTTGTTCACGATGCCAAACTCTATATGCAGCAACAGGAAGAAGAGAAGTCTGAGTTGATGGAAGAAATTGAGAAACTCAGATTATCAACACAAGAGAACTCAGAATCAGTTAGTGAGTATAAGATTAAGATTGAAGAACAGAAAAGGGAGATCGATGGCTTGAATAGAAAAGTGAAAGATCAAGTCAAGTGTATTGAAGAACCTGATATTTCATGTGACGTCAGAAACACTGATGAAATTAAATCTAAAGATATTCTGATCCAAGCACTAAGAACTGAGATCAACAAGCTAAGAGGCTTGAATCAAAGGCTTATTGACGTAGCTACTGATCTGAGGGAGAAAATGATTCTCAAGATGAAGAATTGAGAAAGAGATATGAAAAGGTGGAAAAATCAAAAGCTAGTGACAAGGAGAAGAATCTGAACTCATTTGAGATTCAGAATTTGAAATCTAAAAATGCGAATCTAACTACAGAGCTATCCGAACTACTTCAGAAGAATAAAACTCTGCAACAAGAGAATGCATGCTGTTCTGATTTCGTTGCTCATGAAAGATTGAAATTGAAGGAGCAGAGTGACAAGGTAGAAAAGCTCACACGAGAACTAGAAAATGAGATGAGTTGTGCAAATAATCTCAGAAAAGAACTCAATGCTCAACTTGAATCAAGTAATATGAAGATTCAGATGTTGGAAGAAGAGCTAGAGTCAGTGAAGAAGTAAGTGGAGAAATCCAATACTAGAGGAAAACCTAATATGAAGGATGCACTGCACTTACTATTCGATTCTCCTTCGGAAGGTGATGATAAAATGAAAAGGAAGTATGAGATTTCTGAAGAGAAACAGCAGAATATTTTCTCAGCTCAAAGACCAGTATGTTTCGGAAAAGCTGGTATTGGATTCGATGAATCCCCTCCTGTGCATGACAGAAAGAGAGTCGTGAACAGTTCTAGAAATGGAAAAGATCATGTAGGTGCTGGAGATAGGCCTAGAAGGACAATTACAAAAAGAAGTGATGACATGTGCTATTTCTGCGGGATTCACGGCCACACATTAAGCTTCTGTTTAGAGGCTCATGAATACATATCAGGATGTGAAAATAGAAACTTTGCTGAATCCCAGAATAAGAAGAAGCATCCGGAGAAATCAGAGAGTAGAGTCTCTCAAAGGAAAGCATTTATAAAATGCTATTACTGTGGAAGAATTGGACACACCATGAATTTGTGTCAGGAAGCTCAGGAGATCGATGCCAGAAGAAGAAAACAATATGCATCCACATCTCAGGAGAGAAGTGATAAAATGAGGTATGGCTTTAATAGAAAATGTTTCATATGTTCTGATCATGGGCATTTGGCCAGACAGTGCAGCAAGAAGAAAGCGGGGAAGGAAAAAGACCCGAGAAAGAGATTACCAACTCCAGTGGTACATAATGAAAAATTATACACTAGGAGACAAAGTGGTAAGGTGAAAAATAGGCTTAGAGCCTTAGGGGAATCCCATGGAGCTGAAAGAAACATGTATCAGTCATCTCCTCTGTCGTACTCACAGCCGCTCTCAAGGAGAGAATGTGAACAAACCTGGAAGATTAAGGGGAGATCTACTCCAGCTGTGATAAAGAAGAATGAACGTTCAATGGAGGACTCACCACCAGCGAAAAAGAGTGTGGTGACTCTTACATCTGATAAAAGAAATGTGAACAAAGAACGTATTGAAAAATGTTCATGTCGTGTTTCACAGAGAAAAGTGGAGGAAGGTGCAAGTTCCTTGCAATGGTGGAAGAAGCAAGGGAATATGGAAAGAAAAGAGATTCCTACTCAAAGAAATAATCAAGGAAAATGGGATTTTGGTGGAACATCAAAGAAGGAAATGTGTACTAGTGGGTTTAAACCCCAAATGGTGAGCAAGGCCAAGCCTGTAGAATCTACATATCAGAAAAAGGCTCAGCATGTGGGTAAAGAGTGCTTAGTCATATGGCCAGAGCAGTTGAAGTTGGCTAGGAAACATGAGGAAGCAAGAAAAGAGTGTGATGCCCTCCAAGAAAAAATCAATGGGTTGACCCGTCAGGATCAACCACTATCCTCGTTTAGAGGATCTGAGAAACATCCCCTCTCCCTATATATTTAAATGCTATTAACTGATGATTCAGGTGTTTCAGGTTTTAGAGAGATACGATCCATGGGGTAGTGGCATCTGAGGATGTGAAGTGGAGAAGTGATATGCTCTAGAGTTTCAATTGATTCAAATCATGTACTAGAGTTGAAGAAGAAAGGGAGCAATAGAGCACAATAGGAAGTGATTGTGTTATTAACTTTATCTCTTCTTTCCTACACCGAGTTTCAACTCAGTAGGCTTAGAGATTTTGTTAATGGCTCAAATCTGAGTGGAAGATGAGAACAAATGATGCAGGAGGAAAAGACGTGTTATGGGTATAAACTGTTGGGCCTGACAACTGGAAGAGTTGCATAACACAGGGGGAGCATTCTATATCCAAATCAGATTCAAGATCCATCAATGCAATAATTGGTTGACTCGGCTCAGGTGTTTCCTATTGAGGGAAGAAAGAAACACAGGGAGAAGCAGCAATAACAATGCATTTCATGCTTATCTATTTGCTCTAACAATATGGTATCAGCTGACTGTTTTTAGGATACCAAGAAGCTGCAAGAGAAAATCAAAGGCGTCTCAACAAAAATTTGAGAAACTTAGCTTAAAGAAATGAAGACACTGAAAAAAGAGTCAGTGAACAACTTCCTGATGGAAGTATTGAGGAAGAAAGCAACACCGGGAGATCAGAAGTGGATTATGCTGATTCAGAAGAAGACACCAATGATGAACATGAAAGTGTCTAGTTTGTGAGTACAAGGAAGTAAAAATCCTCATCTGCACAACAGTCAAAGAGTTGAGCTGAAATTGACATGCAGAATATCATTGGTGATTAGTTAGCTCTAGCTCAGACAAGGAGAATGGAATCACTACAGAAAACATCTTTTATATCTCAAGTTGAGCCGAAATGCTTTGCTGATGAAACTAAAGATGAAAACTGGGATCATACGATGGATGAAGAGATAGATCAGACTTGAGAAGAATCAGACGTGGGAGATTGTTTCGAGGATAGATGATAAAAATGTCATCAAGACAAAATGGGTCTATCAAGACAAGATGAATGAATATGGCACGATGATTCGGAACAAAGCACGACTGATGTGCAAAGGAGACTCCCAGATAAAGAGTAATCAAAAGATGATGAGGATGGCAAGGCAGTTAATATCACAGAATACAGGCAAATCATTGGAAGTCTGTTGTACTTAACCGCAACAAGGTCTGATATGGTTTTCGCCACATGCCAAGAAGTGAGGTATCAGAGTAATCCCAAGGAAAGTCACATGCTCACAGTGAAAAGAATACTTCGGTATATCAAGGGAACGGTGGACTTCGGCTTGACATACAATGACAAATCTCAGACAGAGTTATTGGGATATACTGATGCAGACTGGGCCGGTTCAGCGGATGATAGGAAATCAACACCAGGTGGTGCTTTCTATCTTGGTGGCTTGTGTATTTATTTTCTTAGCAAGAATCAAGATTTCATTTCATTGAGCACCGCAGAAGCTGAGTATATTGTGGCCACTCAAGCATGCACACAGTTATTGTGGATGAAGCAGTAGCTTGAAGATATGGGAGTTGAAGTGAAGTCTCTGATCGGAATCGAGTGCGACAACTCAAGTATTATAAATCTTAGCAAAAATCCCATCCATCATTCAAGGACAAAACACATTGAGATGAAGTATCATTTTATCAAGGAGAAGGTTGAGTAGGGAATCGTGAAGTTGGAGTACGTGCCTACAGAGCTACAGGTTGCAGACATTCTGACAAAGGCCTTACCCAAGGAAGCTTTTGAGAGGCATCGACTGGCTCTCGGAGTTCAGTCGATTCCCCGCACTTGAAATAGTGTGGATGTGAGACCCCCCCTCTCCCCGAGGTATGGTGTGTTTTTCCCTAATGTGCTGATCTGTGTTCTCTACCATGTTACAGACTTCAACGGAGTGACCATTGGGTTCGTTGACAAAGGGGGAGAAAAGTGTTAATTAATGGGGGAGAAAATAGTGGTTGTTCAAGGGGAAGACAGTGTGGAGATTTGATAAATCATTTTTGAAACGGGGAGAAGCTGACAGGTGGAGCAGCCAAAAAGGGGGAGCAATGAGAAAGGGGGAGAGATTTTTAAATCTGACGATGCTAGAAGTGATCGATCAAATCATAGAAATCACGAAAGCTGAGGATCGTGATAAAAGTAGAACAGTGGTGTTGGAATGGTGTGAGACGGTGTCCAGCTATCAACAATTGGTATCAAATTAAGAATTCACCAATTGGTATCAGTGTGGTTCAACAACTGGTTTTATTTTAAGAATTGGTATCAGGGTGGAATCGACAACTAGGGTCTGACATGAAGTGAATCATTGATGAACTTTTCATACTACTCTTGTTTCTCACGCCGAGCATTGCTCATGTGGGCTTATAGTACGTGTTAAGTGAATCCTTGAACGCTATCAGAAT
Organism: Viscum album; assembly: GCA_963277665.1. NCBI lineage: Eukaryota > Viridiplantae > Streptophyta > Magnoliopsida > Santalales > Viscaceae > Viscum > Viscum album. The sequence continues at coordinate 1,061,557,946 of OY728162.1, read as the reverse complement.
CGCAAGAGGCGAATGGTGGTAGCGACTGGAAGAAGACTCAGTGAGGTATCAAAGTGCGAAAATCTTTCTGAGCAGAGTTCTGAAGAGTCGTCAACAAACCCAAAGGGGGAGATTGTTGGGAAAAATCCCTCAAGGTAACATTGCAGTATTTTTGGGTTGATTGTGTTTGTTGACAAAGCAGGTTTCCATGGAGAATTGTCGAGTTCCCGAGAAGTTGTTGACATTACATGTTGACAAAAAACTATGACAAAGGAAAGGATGATCTGGAGGCGGTACAAAAGAGCAGTACAAGGTGGCGCCATTTCCCAGTGTTTGCCAAATTTTTGGGGTCCAAAATTTAGAGTTTGGTGAGCATCGCGAAAAGTGGATTTCCATGAAGAGAATAATTTCATATGGAAAAGGCATGAATTTCGCGAAGATAGGATGCATGGTTTGGAAATCGCGAAGACCAGAAGAATGGAGGCGGTGATGCTTCACGATTGCGTCAAGCTTCGCGATCGGCAGAGGCTGAAGCACATCGTGGCGGAGACGGGCCTTGCGAGAGAGCTTCACGGAGAAGACGCGAAGGAATGTTGGGCTTCGCAAGGGAGCTTCCCGGCGAAGGCGCGAGCCGCGAAGGTAAGTTGACGGTGATTCATCACGACTACGTCAAGCTCCTCGAACGAAACATTTCCGTGGAGCTTCGCGATTTGGAAAGAATTCTGGCAGAAACATTGGAGCTTTGCGATTTGCGGTGATGTGGCGTTGACTTCGCACGGAAAGGACGAGGGTCGGTGGAATCACCTATAAATAGAGGCCGACCCCTTCGAGCGAAGTAGAGAGGGAATTTTCAGAGAAAATACTTTTCTCTCGATTTGCGAAGGTGGTTCGCGGAGCCAGTGTGCTTCGCGAAAGTGGTGCTTCGTGGCGGCTATTGTAGCTCCGCGAAACCTGCGAGCTCCGCGTTGGCTTACTTAGCTTCGCGAGGGTCGTTGCTTTGCGACGGCTTGAGCATCGCGAGAGTGATTCGCAAAGGAGCTTCGCGAGTGAGCTTCGCGAAAAGTTAGGAGCTTCGCGAAGGCTTGGTTGAGCTTCGCGAAATTGGGAGCCTCGCATTGTAGGGTGCTTTGCGAAGGTCTTTCCAAAGATGGTTTGCCCAGTGGATAGTGGCAAAAGGGGTATTCATCTACGGGTGAAAATTGAACTTCAACAGAGCATCTACATACAGAGAAAGATGCATTCATTAATAGAAATAAAGAGACCTACAGGTCTATAAACTGTGAGTGGATTCCTTCCAAGAGCAGTGAGCTTAGGAAGAGGAAGAAGGTGATCCTCTCCACCGACAGTGAGCCAGAGAGAGAGAAACAGGGAGTGACCCTTGGGAAAGCAGTGAGCTGACCCTAAACCTTGTATAGGCAGTGAGCCTGGGCATAGAAGTGATCTATCCCTAACTTTGTAATCCATAGCTAGTGAAGTCTAGTGGAATTTGGTACGAAATGGAAACTTGTCGGCGTATGCTCCTTGGACGTAGCCCTTTGCGGTGAACCAAGTAAAAATCTCTGTGTCTGCTGGTTTATTTTCCTGCATTGCATTTAAAGCATCATCATCAGATAAAGGAGAAAGTAAGTGATCATAACATACACACAAGTCCAAACAAAGTGACCCTTGTAACAAAGAGGTCAAGATCCAGCGGGGCAGGAAGAACATTGAAAAAGAATATCCATACCCTGATTCACCCCCCCCCCCTCTCAGGGTATATAGGCCCCTATTGGTCCTAACAATTGGTATCAAAGGGATAGGTTTCTTTTATCAGATTTGTTTGCTTCGACTTCGTGTAGTCGATCTGTGTGGTTGAAGATTCAGTTTTCTCTTATCACAATCTGCCATGGGAAAAGGAAAAGCATCAAAGAAGAATCAGAAGTCTGGTAATTTCCCTCAGTGTGGAAGTGTTTTTGGAAAAAGTGTGATTCAACTAAAAGAATCAAACAGCTTACTGAAGGAAGGTCTTGATGAATCTAATAGGGAAAAGATTGACTCACTCAATCATGATTTTGGAATGAGTGAAGTACATGAGCATCAGAGTGATACTGAAACAGATGAAGAAATTGAAGGAAGAATAGATATGCGAGCTGAGTTAGAGGCTGCTCTTGAGGAGATAGATGTTTGGAGAGCTAAAACAAAGAAATCTAACAAAGTTGTTCACGATGCCAAACTCTATATGCAGCAACAGGAAGAAGAGAAGTTTGAGTTGATGGAAGAAATTGAGAAACTCAGATTATCAACAAAAGAGAACTCAGAATCAGTTAGTGAGTATAAGCTTAAGATTGAAGAACAGAAAAGGGAGATCGATGGCTTGAATAGAAAAGTGAAAGATCAATTCAAGTGTATCGAAGAACCTGATATATCATGTGACGTCAGAAACACTGATGAAATTAAATCTAAAGATATTCTAATCCAAGCACTAAGAACTGAGATCAACAAGCTAAGAGGCTTGAATCAAAGGCTTATTGATGTAGCTACTGATCTGAGGGAGAAAAATGATTCTCAAGATGAAGAATTGAGAAATAGATCTGAAAAGGTGGAAAAATCAAAAGCTAGTGACAAGGAGAAGAATCTGAACTCATATGAGATTCAGAATTTGAAATCTAAAAATGCGAATCTAACTACAGAGCTATCCGAACTACTTCAGAAGAATAAAACTCTACAACAAAAGAATGCATGCTGTTCTGATTCCGTTTCTCATGAAAGATTAAAATTGAAGGAGCAGAGTGAAAAGGTAGAAAAGCTCACACGAGAACTAGAAAATGAGATGAGTTGTGGAAATAATCTCAGAAAAGAACTCAATGCTCAACTTGAATCAAGTAATATGAAGATTCAGATGTTGGAAGAATATCTAGAGTCAGTGAAGAAGGAAGTGGAGAAATCCAATACTAGAGGAAAACCTAAGATGAAGGATGCACTGCACTTACTATTCGATTCTCCTTCGGAAGGTGATGATAAAATGAAAAGGAAGTATGAGATTTCTAAAGAGAAACAACAGAATATTTTCTCAGCTCAAAGACCAGCAAATTTCGGAAAAGCTAGTATTGGATTCGATGAATCCCCTCCTGTGCATGACAGAAAGAGATCCGTGAACAGTTCTATAAATGGAAAAGATCATGTAGGTGCTGGAGATAGGCCTAGAAGGACAATTACAAAAAGAAGTTATGACATGTGCTATTTCTGCGGGATTCACGACCACACATTAAGCTTATGTTTAGAGGCTCATGAATACATATCAGGATGTGAAAATAGAAACTTTGCTGAATCCAAGAATAAGAAGAAGCATCCGGAGAAATCAGAGAGTAGAGTCTCTCAAAGGAAAGCATTTATAAAATGCTATTACTGTGAAAGAATTGGACACACCATGAATATGTGTCAGGAAGCTCAGGAGATCGATGCCAGAAGAAGAAAACAAGATGCATCCACATCTCAGGAGAGAAGTGATAAAATGAGGTATGGCTTTAATAGAAAATGTTTCATATGTTCTGATCATGGGCATTTGGCCAGACAGTGCAGCAAGAAGAAAGCGGGGAAGGAAAAAGACCCGAGAAAGAGATTACAAACTCCAGTGGTACATAATGAAAAATTATACACTAGGAGACAAAGTGGTAAGGTGAAAAATAGGCTAAGAGCCTCAGGGGAATCCCATGGAGCTGAAAGAATGGTGTATCAGTCATCTCCTATGTCGTACTCACAACCTCTCTCAAGGAGAGAATGTGAACAAACCTGGAAGATTAAGGGGAGATCTACTCCAGCTGTGATAAAGAAGAATGAACGTTCAATGGAGGACTCACCACCAGCGAAAAAGAATGTGGTGACTCTTACATCTGATAAAATAAATATGAACAAAGAACGTATTGAAAAATTTGCATGTCGTGTTTCACAGAGAAAAGTGGAGGAAGGTGCAAGATCCTTGCAATGGTGGAAGAATCAAGGGAATATGGAAAGAAAAGATATTCCTACTCAAAGAAATAATCAAGGAAAATGGAATTTTGGTGGAACATCAAAGAAGGAAATGTGTACTAGTGGGTTTAAACCCCAAATGGTGAGCAAGGCCAAGCCTGTAGAATCTACATATCAGAAAAAGGCTCAGCATGTGGGTAAAGAGTGCTTAGTCATATGGACAGAGCAGTTGAAGTTGGCTAGGAAACTTGAGGAAGCAAGAAAAGAGCGTGATGCCCTCCAAGAAAAAATCAAAGGGTTGACCCGTCAGGATCAACCACTATCCTCGTTTTGAGGAATTGAGAAACATCCCCTCTCCCTATATATTTAAATGTTATTAACTGATGATTCATGTGTTTCAGGTTTTAGGGAGATACGATCCATGGGGTAGTGGCATCTAAGGATGCGAAGTGGAGAAGTGATATGCTCTAGAGTTTCAATTGATTCAAATCGGGTACTAGTGTTGAAGAAGATAGGGAGAAATAGAGCACAATAGGAAGTGATTGTGTTATTAACTTTATCTCTTGTTTCCTACACCGAGTTTCAACTCAGTAGGATTAGAGATTTTGTTAATGGATCAAATCTGAGTGGAATATGAGAACAAATGATGCAGGAGGAAAAGACGTGTTATGGGTCTAAACTGTTGGGCCTGACAACTGGAAGAGTTGCATAACATAGGGGGAGCATTCTATATCCAAATCAGATTCAAGAACCATCAATGCAATAATTGGATGACTCGGCTCAGGTGTTTCCTATTGAGGGAAGAAAGAAACACAGGGAGAAGCAGCAATAACAATGCATTTCATGCTTATCTATTTGCTCTAACAATATGGTATCAGTTGACTGTTTTCAGGATACCAAGAAGCTTCAAGAGAAAATCAAAGGCGTCTCAACAAAAATTTGAGAAACTTAGCTGAAAGAAATGAAGCCACTGAAAAATGAGTTAGTGAACAACTTCCTGATGGAAGTATTGAGGAAGAAAGCAACACAGGGAGATCAGAAGTGGCTTATGCTGATTCAGAAGAAGACACCAACGATGAACATGAAAGTGTCTAGTATGTGAGTACAAGGAAGTAAATATCCTCATCTGCACAACAGTCAAAGAGTTGAGCTGAAATTGACATGCAGAATATCATTGGTGACTAGTTAGCTCTATCTCAGACAAGGAGAATGGAATCACTACAGAAAACATCTTTTATATCTCAAGTTGAGCCGAAATGCTTTGCTGATGCAACTAAAGATGAAAACTGGGATCATACCATGGATGAAGAGACAGATCAGACTTGAGAAGAATCAGACGTGGGAGATAGTTTCGAGGCTAGATGATAAAAATGTCATCAGGACAAAATGGGTCTATCAAGACAAGATGAATGAATATGGCACGATGATTCGGAACAAAGAACGACTGATGTGCAAAGGAGACTCCCAGATAAAGAGTAATCAAAGGATGATGAGGATGGAAAGGCAGTTAATATCACAGAATACAAGCAAATCATTGGAAGTCTGTTGTGCTTAACCGAAACAAGGCCGGATATTGTTTTCGCCAGATGCCAAGAAGTGAGGTATTAGAGTAATCCCAAGGAAAGTCACATGCTCGCATTGAAAAGAATACTTCGGTATATCAAGGGCACGGTGGACTTCGGCTTGACATAAAATGACAAATCTCAGACAGAGTTATTGGGATATACTGATGCAGACTGGGCCGGTTCAGCGGATGATAGGAAATCAACGTCAGGTGGTGCTTTCTATCTTGGTGGCTTGTGTATTTCTTGTCTTAGCAAGAAGCAAGATTGCATTTCATTGAGCACCGCAGAAGCTGAGTATATTGCAGCCACTCAAGCATGCACACAGTTATTGTGGATGAAGTAGCAGCTTGAAGATATGGGAGTTGAAGTGAAGTCTCCGATCGGAATCCAGTGCGACAACTCAAGTGCTATAAATCTTAGAAAAAATCCCATCCATCATTCAAGGACAAAGCACATTGAGATTAAGTATCATTTTATCAAGGAGAAGGTTGAGTAGGGAATCGTGAAGTTGTAGTACGTGCCTATAGAGCTACAGGTTGCAGACATTCTGACAAAGGCCTTACCAAAGGAAGCTTTTGAGAGGCATCGACTGGCTCTCGGAGTTCAGTCGATTCCCCGCACTTGAAATAGTGTGGATGTGAGACCCCCCTCTCCCCGAGGTATGGTGTGTTTTTCCCTAATGTGCTGATCTGTGTTCTCTACCATGTTACAGACTTCAACTGAGAAACAACCATTTGGAAGTACCTTCACAAAGCACCCAACTTCGTGAAGCTCCTAATTTCACAAAGCTCAAACAGGCCTTCACGAAGTCCCTTCTTTTTTAAAAATCTAAAGCCTTCGCAAAGCTTAGGCCGTCACAGATCTCAATTCGTCGCAGAGTGACTTCACTCATGAAGCTCACTGAGCCAACATGGAGTAGACGACTTTTGCGGGGCTAGAATAGTCACTGTGAAGCTATTCTTTTGCGAAGCACGCTATATTCACGAACCACCTTCATGAGATGAGATCAAAATATTTTCTTTGAAAACGCTCTTCTTGTCTTGAGTGGGTCAAGTCCTGTTTATAGGCGATTCCACCTACCCTCTAACCATCTGTGCGAAGTTAGCGCCACATCATCACAATTCATGAAGCTCTGAAATTTCTGCAGAAATTATTTTAATATCATGAGGCACACTAAAAATTTTCCAATAAAGGAGATCATTGTAATCACTGAGTGTTCCATCAATTATTTCATGCTGCTGCTATGAGGATCCCTCTCATTTCCCTTCATCATTGTCATTCGTGAATCTCATCATAATCGTAATGAATCACTGTCAACATTATTCAGGTCTTTGAGAAATACAAAACATTAGTCCTATCTTCGTGAAACTCATGTCTCTGCCAAATTTAAAATAGATATTCAATGAAATCTAATTTTCATGATGCTCACCAAAATCCAAATTTTGGACCCCAAAAATTTGGAAAACACTAGGAAACGGTTCCACCTTGTATATGTTCTTTTTGTACCACCTCCAGATCATCCATTTCTTTGTTATTGTTCTTTTTCAACATTTATTGTCAACCACATATTTGGAACTTGAAAATTCACCATGGAAACCTAGTTTGTCAACAAAAACAATCAACCCAAAAATGAAGCAATGTTACCTTGAGAGATTTTTTTCCCACAAAGTTATTTCTTACACAGATTGGACATTGTAAAATATCCATGCCTTATGAATAATATAATATCTCAAATCATGACTAGGCCTCTTCAAATTTCTTTAGGAAATCTCTAATTATCCCACAACATTATCCAAGGAAAATTTAACTATCTATACCATAGCCTCCATAAAAACATTATAGATTATTTCTTATTTGAGATCAAAAATTAAATTAGTAAAGAACCTACCCACTATTTTCCTTCTTCAAAACAATTTACCAACTATTTTGGATAGAAGAAAAATACATTAGTGATTATCATTGACAGTAGTATCAACTCTCCAATTATCACATATTTGGGATGGGTTTTAAATTTTTCCAACCAAGGATTCATTTGTGGAAATTTGATTACCAACATTTCATGGGCATCTTTTTCACTTGCCTATACAAAAAAGTATCTTGATCATTTACATGTTCAATTGAAGATTCCAACTTATGTTAACTCTCACTAATTGGAAAACAATAAAATTTAAACCTCTCCAAATCTAAGCTAACATGAATCTCTCCTTTTGGATTTATTTTCAATAATTTTTACTTCCAAATTCAATTCGATTTATTTATCCCCATTTGGATAAGATATTCAAAGTAGTTAAAAATATCATCCTCCATATTAATATTATAGGTAGGGTATTATTATCTTCGACTAACTCTTTTATATTTAAGAAAACCCAATTCTCCATATGTGCTCTCCCACTTTAATATTTATTAATTAATTTTTGGAGAGAAGGTTGGTATAGCATTATTCTTGGATAATATACCCCATCTAACCAACTCTAAGCCTATATGGGTCATCCATTTGAATAAAAAAAGAGTGATTAGTTTTTACAATAAAGTTATCTATTATCCAACCACAACGTAACACCACATCAAGATTTACTTCTCAGGGTTATGTTTAAAAAAAATTAAAAATTTATAAACCATTACATCACCTGAACACAAAAATACAAACATTTACAGAGTAATTATTATTCCCCATTTGGTTATATAATCACTCCCATTCATTATTATATTCAACATGAAACAAAAAAAGTTGAGAGAGTGAAAATTATACCACAAAAATAAAATTTTTAAAGGGATGTTTTGAATTCATGATTTTAAATAAATAATAAATCTTTTAATGATTCTACTATTTTGAAAGATCTCCTTCAAGGGATTCTGTCTGAAATTCTTCAACATCAATTCCAAGCACATAATATCAAAAAAGTTATATAGGAATTGGGGTATCATCGTTGGATATTCAATGTGAGTAACTGGGCTGATAATTACTTCCTAATATAGAAACTCATTTCTTTGAAGATTTATAGTTCCTTGACCTCTTCATTATTACTTCCTTTATATTTATATAGGTATGTTCCTTATTAGTTGGCATGAGGTTATTCTTTATTTGACCAATCATCTCAGTTTGAATAGTATTCTTAACTTTAGAAACTTAGAAATTTTATTTTTTTATCTAGATCAAACTTCCTTACCTTTTACAAAAGATCTACCCATGTAGTTATACACTTTGTATTCACATGAACACATTTATTTTTGTTTTTTAGCTCCCTTTTCGTGAAATATTTCTTGATATAGGGATTCATTATAGATTCTCCCTTTTCCATTTGATCAAGAATAATAGTCGCACAATTAAAAACAAAATTTCCTCCCATGTTGCACCTTCCACATACCTCTTTAAAAACATTTAGAGTATCCTCTTTGGGTACCCTCTTAACCTATGTATTATTCATATACAATACCCATCCAATTCTATTATCACATTCTTGAATTGAATATTTTCTTTTAGATTCATGATTTCCTCCATTGCCATTGATATTCATGGTCATCCTGTAGTGTTCCATGATATGTCATCTCTTCCCATAGTTTAATAATATTCTCTTTATGGTGACATCCACATGAACCTTTTTCACTAAATTCTTGAAGGTATTTCATTTAAATTATATCTTTTGATTCAATCCCAATGTAGGATTTCATTATTTCTTATCTTTCACCACCTTCTATTGTGGAATTCTTCTTTCATCAACACAGGTACTAAGTTAGATTGGGAAATACCAAATTTCATTATAGAAATGGCCACATATTTTGAAAAAGTCACAAATTTGTTTCAATATTACATATCTATTTCTCATGGGTAAACTATTATCTTTTATTAAATATATTTTCTTCATGTGGGTTGCCTCCTTGATTCTTCTTTACCCCCTCTTAATTATGGTATTCTATAATCTCTATGTGATGATATGTCGTGTAAACAATCAATATCCCTATGATTAAATTTATATTTACACTAACATATTCTAATTAATCTTGTTCTATTTCCTGTTCTTGGAATTTGTACATATTTACATATTTTTTGTCTGTATGATGGAACACAATCATTTTGGGATCACTTTGGGGGTAAAATTTCATTTGTTATTTTCACGTCTAACTTTCAATAATTAGTGTGTTATACAATATTTTCACACATCAAAATTTTTATAAAATTTTAATAGAAATATTTACCTCTAAAAATAGATTTATTAAACATAAATTTTAAAAGATTATATGATATATTTTTATATTGGATTAATGTGGGTTATTTCCCCAATAATCAATATATAACATTGAAACTATTTTGAGTATTATTTGATGAAAAATTATCATATAATGTTTTCATAGTGTTATTGAAATTGTAAATTATTTGGGAATTATTTGATATTGCTTAATTTAAATTTATCAATTTTACTTCTAGGTCAAAACACATTAAATTGAGAGTTTTATTATTAATGATTACTGATTTCAATGTTTTTTTCCAAACTCCCCATGCATTTTTATTATCTTAATAAGAGAATTTTGAAACTCATTCACACTTGTTTCTTAAAATTTCAGCTATAAATATTTGAAATCCATGGTGACTCATTGAAATTTCAACAAAGGAAGGAACAATTCCATTACAACATTTTAAAAAACATATTTCTATAAAGGTATGTTTTCACTTCCTTATAAACCAAATAAATTATTTGATTTTAATGTGATAAGTTTTCTTACATTACATTTAAAATCTTTGTGAGAGTTTTGTAGAAACTCATTTACTCTTCCAATGCTTCTTTCATTGCATCAGATGCTTCTTCTAGGTATGAATACTCATCATGAAGTCCCATGATTTGTAAATATATATATGTGGATTCTTCTATGGTTACATTATTCATTTAATCCTTCACCTAAAAATAATGATCATTTAGTAATTCATATTATTTCAATTCATCAAAACACGAGATTGTATCTAAAGTTAAATAATTTAAAATAGAATTTCTATAGTGTTTATACCTCTAAACAACCTCAACTAATGAATATTTCATTGTTTTCATTAGCTATTCCTATACATTTTATCCTCTTTTGTATTAAAAATTCTCTAGGTCATTTATACGAACCCTAAATATTTATTCATAGGGATGTAGATATGTTATTCAATCTGGTTTATTTTTAAAATATCTACAAATATTTTTTTTATATATCAAGTAAAAATAACTGAGCAGAAGAAATTATATCCAATTAGTGATAAAACGTTTTCTCTAATTTCAAATAGTTATATTATAAGATATATCCAATTAGAGGGAACAAACACTCTAACAAAAACTGATAATCCCAGTAGGGTCATGCATATACACCTAGGTGGGGGTGAATCAGTTTTCTTCATGTTATTTAACCAAAAACCAATATATATTATGATAAAGAAACCCCCTTAGGTTTTGAACCCTTGCGATTGGATAAGACTCAACCAAATAATCTTTTCTTCACCAATACCATATTTAAAAAATGAATCCATTGCAAGAATGTAAATCCTGTTTTATTTTTTACTCGGTTTAGCCCCTCCCAAGAATCCTACTCCTTTCATTTTCTAATCCTGTTAATACATAGAATCTACACTAAAATATTTTTATCAATTATAAGTGAAGTGTGGGATGTTTTCATCCAATACCACTATCCCAATATTACATAGGTTAGGTGTTCACAATATAACACATGTGAACTAATCAAAATGTTATGCATGAAATCTAACCATTATATTTTATAAGTGATCATTTATAACATAAGTTATTTATACACTCTCTATGTGAGTTATTCATGAAACTTCATCCTCCTTCCTGAAGGTGATCACGTTTATATATAGGGATTTAACTGTAACTAAAATAATAATATGATTTCTAAATTATAAAATCTTTGTTTCCTAAATATATTTTGAACACAACACATGCAACATGGTCTCTAAATATATCATATCTATTATATCTTCTATGGATATTTCTTACAATCTTTCTCAAACATTAATTATAATTAACTCGAGTCAAAAGTTGGAACAATCAAATTTTTATTCTTATATTAAGCCTTGAATATTATCAATTCATGATAGTATATATTTCATAATTCTTAGTCGATATAGTTCACATCTATGACTTTTTATTCATCAAGAGATATCAGTTCTCATGGCTTCTCACTATTCCCCTTTTTCATAAAAGATGTCCAATTATTTTTTATCTTATTTCCCATTTTCAAAATCGGATGAACATATATCTGGGTTTTATGTATGGTGGACTCAACTTATTCTTCTCATAATATTATCTATAATAAATGTAAAATAAAATATTATTCACAATTAGTATAAAATACCCAATAATTGGTGTAGCTCGATCCAAATCTTCCTTAATATCTCGATAGATTCAAAATGTAACATCCCAGGTAAATGAAGAATAAGAGATTTTCATATTTATTAATATTTTTGAATTTAATAATAATTTTACTTTAAAGGGGTTTCTATATTTGATAGCATACCTGATACGCAACAACAGGTTTCTTTGGAATCTTACGTTGCACACTAATAATTTAATATTATTATTTTAAACGGTAGTTAACTCATAGCCACTGTATTGGAGGGATTGAACAAAACTAACAACAATATGATTATACATGTTTGTTAAATGTATTTACATTCATCCAATAAAAGTTAGAGGCTTAAAATGTGAATAAATCTAATTTTAATCATAATTTACATTAAAAGGACGATTTACCACCTTTTAATGGTAAACCCTTTTTAAATATAGTTTTGGTCACTTTACTACATTATATATGACCAAATAAAATCCTTCTTTAGAATGGGGATATCAGAATTTACTTTTTGTAATTTTTTGGAATTTTTCTGATAAAGTTCATTTTTTATGAATAGTGAAAATATTGTATTTTATTTCAAAAGTGCCTTTTAATATAATTTAATTATATGGTTAGATTATCTTTTTAAATAGTTTTAATGTGTAATTAGAATATATTTTTACCATTTAATCTAATCTTTTTCATTGGAATTAATTTCTCTTTAAAATTGGACATAAACAAGTATCAATCTTTTGATAGTTATTGTTTGTTAAAAACACGTTGTTTGTTTTGATAAAAGGAAGTAATTTTAAAATTAATTAATGCCACTTCTATGTTTTGAATTTGGAAAAATAGACATCAATTTTAGATTCAGAATATAAAATAATTGTTCGGCTGAATTTTTGTTATTTTTCTGAAAAACATCAATTTTGTTGAGTAGTGAAACCACTTAGTGGTAGTTAAAAAATCGACTTTTTCATTTAAATGAAATTTTACCACTTCTGTGAATTGAGTTTCAAAAATCTGACATACATGGTTTTTATCACGAAGTAAAATGTGGTCCAATAAGATGAAAATAATTTTTGGGGAATAGTACCTTTAGACTTTTATTTACCACGGTTAGAGGAAAATAGGGAAATTCAAGGTTAAAATAATTATACAATAATTTAAACTTACCTTAAAATTTGTACAAACCTTATTGGTTGAGTCATTTACGACCAGGGGCATCTTTGGGTTGATTTTGGGACCCCATTGAGCCACATTGGAGTGATAATGACAATTTAGATTAATTAATTTAATGTGAAGACAAAATTGACACTAACAAAAATCTTTTAGTAATTAATTTTTATATGATGTTATATAAGTCCTATTTTCGACTATAAATTTTACTTGGAAAGAAAAAAATATTTCCTACATGATGGTATTTTATTTATAATTTTTATACAACAAATAAATTAAATTATTTATGACATAATAATGATTCAGTGTTTACCTCATTAATAAATGATTTAAATAAATAAGATTATAATGATTAAAATATTATCCAAAACTTGTCCAATTCTTATTGGATGATTTTATTTCGGCCATGAATCATCTTATCTTCTACTATAATGATTTATGGACAATTATAAACCGAATATCATTATATAATAAAAGAATGTTTTCACACTTTCCTAAAGAGCCCCTCCTCCCATTTATAAAAGGAGACCACTCTAACAAATTCCTCACACCTCTCAAGACATTTGTCTCATCCAAACTCTGCCAAATTAAGCTCCCTACATCCCTATCCTACTCCGAGAATCCTTAGCTTAGGAAGAAGGAACTTCCATATGTCCTTTGGTTCAAACCAAAGGGAGTTACCCCAATTAATGGTAACAGTTTCTCTTAAATTCTTTTCTTTTATTTTACTTCTGCAACCCCTAAACTCTTTTTATTACTTTATTTTGTAACAACACCAGTATCCTAAATAAACAAGGATGTTGTTATGAGAAGTATTCTAACTACACTTACACACACCTCCATCTAATTGATGAAGAACATAATGTTTATGTGGATGGAAAATTAACGGCTCACGAAACGATGATTGTTCAATTACATCTTACCTCCTCTCATGGTATCCATTATGATGGAACAGTATTTATATATGTTATATATTATGTTTATGATATCTTTATTCTTCTGTACTTCCCAATTATATCAATCCATTATGGTTTCCATAGTGGGTAAATACGATAATCTCATTTGAGAAAGTGCGGACTACCGCCCCTTAAAGTGATGTGACTCATTAATGCCTTATGTGGGATGTATAAAGGATAGAGTTAATGATATTATATCTGATATTATACTCTAATTATAATATACCTATGTATCATTATGTTTTAATTCTATTAAAATAAGAAATTGAAATGAAAGTAGCGTTCATGCGTACGAACAACTTACCGTCTCCATGAACGGTGCATTTCATTTATTACCTCCAAATGTTATGTAAATACATTTATATACTGGATATATATGATATATATGATATCTAAATAATTAATTTCATTCTGGATATAATGGACTATTGACCACTTGGGCAACTTGTAAATATAAGGTGTTCATTTATGACTCAAGCAATAAATATCAACAAAATGGACGTTATTAACTTAAATGCTTACATAATGTTTATAACATGGTAATAATTGATATAAAAGGAATAATAAACTTGAAAAATGTTCTAAAAAAAGTAGAAATTAACTTTACTTTATTATTCAGGATATTAAAGAACGAACGGGTCAAGTCAGACACTAGGTAAGGGACTTCGTCTCAATCTCCTCTCATTGAGGCATTTTTAGTTTTATACATGAATTTATTTTATACTATGTATAAGACCTTTTGAATTTTAATTTTCTTCAAAGGGAATCTTTTTATATGAAGCATTTTACTAAATAACAAAAAGAAATGTTTTTTTTGTAAGCGGTGAGAACGACCTTTCCGCCGCCGTGAGTATTATTTGAACATTGGCTTCCTTAACAAGCCATAATGTTTTTAAAAGGGAAAAATAAATACCATATCCTATTTTTACGTATTTTGGTATTGAAAATGATTTTGATAATGGATTTATTATTTCAATATCTTGAAATGATATTTTTGCAATTTAGAAATGTTATATTTCCATTATGATTATGTTATGTGTTATGATCATGTTATGGTTCTTGGGCATTATTTATTTATACAGGTGGTTCTGTGATAAACCTAGGGCGGGTGAGCCCGAGATAGCTCTCTAATGCATTGGGTAATGTGATGGAGGTAAACATGAATGTTTCTCCTAATAGATTTAAGGAATGAACTGTGATTGGTATTCCAAAGTAACTCCCTATGTAGCTGTGATAGCTACAATGTAAGTATGATTTGGATGCCAGAAGTTACACTTATGATTTATGATTTCGATGTGTCTTTCATAAATCATATGATTTCACGAGGTAAGTAAAATATTTCATGTTTTGTATTTATTTATGATGAAATGTTTTCATTATTTTTTTATAAACCTTACGGAGCTTTTTATGTTCATCCCAAGTTTTGAAATGTTTTTACAGGACTTAAAGATGAATATGGTCAAATATGGGATCAAGGAAAAGTCTTGCTGCCTAAAACATGGAACTAGACATGAATCTTTTTTTCAATATTATTTATTTTATGAAAAAAAATGGAAATTGTGTAGAAGTGTCTACCTTGTAATCTCTTGAGATGTAATAGTTATGTCCGAATTCTCTAAAACACTAAACCTGAAAATATCCTCAAAGTGAATTATTCATTTAATTCAATATTATGTAATATTTATGTTCGGGTCCTTATAGTTGGTATCAGAGGTCGGTTTAGACAACATTAGGTGTTAGGGTATTGTTAAATTAATATACATAAATTAATTTATGTTAATATTGGAAATCATATAGCATTTACAGTTTACCATGTTTCTTCCCCTAAGATATTTCTTTCTTTAGAATGGTTTTCCATAGAGTAAATGGGGTAGCTATGTTGGGATGACATCAGGAGGAAGAAAAACTTCCAAATCAGCAACCTGTGATGGTCGGAATCAGAACTGAATAGTTTTTTTGTAGTGATGTCATAGTTGACTCAGGCTATAAATGGTGGTGGTATCCATGCATGAGATCAGCCAGATCAACTGTAGAGGAACATGTCAGTTGTGGAGCATTTCATGAGGCAACATCCCCCATCATTTAGAGGATCCTCTGACCCTGTTCTAGCTAAAGGGTAGATTATAGAACTAGATAAGATTTTTGATGTCATGGGTTGTTCAGAACATCGAAAGGTTCATCTTACTATTTACCGTTTTGAAGGTGAAGTTGATCAGTGGTGGTCGATGGTGAAAAATATCAAGGATATTGAGGATATTGATGCTCTTGATTGGGATGAATTCAAAGGTATGTTTCTTGAGAAATATTTTCCTAAGGTGGTTCGTCTAAGAATGGAAAAACAATTCCTCTAATTGAGGTAGGAGGATGACTCAGTGGCTACTTATGACGGAAAATTCACTCGACTGGTAAGGTATGCTTCAAATTTCATACGATATCCTGATAGTAAAATCAACTGTTTTTACTTAGGATTAATGCCAAATAATGGAAGGGCTTTAGCTTCTCATGAGTTCAAAAGTTATAAAAAATTCGTTTGTTGTGTGGAGACGGTGGAAATGGAGTTTTCTGATGATTAGGTATTCTTTGACAAACAACACAATAAGAGGTCGAGGTGGTAGGCGAAAGGGAAGAACTCTTAAAAAAAGTCTTATGGTAAGAAACATAAGTTTACAGTTTGTGAAAATTGTGGTAGAAACCAATCTAGGGAATGTCTTTTGAATTCTGGTATCTGTTACTGATGTGGTAAAATGGGACATAAGGCTCGTAATTGCACTGAAAAAGATCAGGGTAATGGTAGGACAGAATATGATTTACAGTCAGTAAAATGTTTTAATTGCAATGAAATTGGTCATTATGCAAATGAGTGTCCAACAAAGAACTCAACTAAGGGAAAGTAGCCAGACTACAAGAAGAAAGGGGTGGAAAAATCCCTTGCAACTACTTCAGTAGATTTTGGGCCATCAATTGAAGTTGTATCAGGTACAATATTTTTTTATTCAGATTATGCCAATGTGTTGTCTGATTCAGGGACTACACACTCTTTCATTTCTGATAAGTTTTCTAGTAAATTGGGAATTCTATCTCATGTTATTAATACTGAACTTATGATAAAAATACCTCGAGGAAATGTAGAGACAAAATTAAAATATAAGAACATTCATGTCCTTGTGTATAGAACGAATCTACCTGCAATCCTTATTGTTTTCCTCTAGTAGAGTTTGATGTTATATTGGGCATGGATTGGCTTTCTGTTTCTCATGCTAAGATTGACTACAAAGCTAAAGAGGTTTCTTTTCAGAATGATTTTCAGTTTTTATACAAAAACGAATCCTTGCTGTTGATAACATATCAAGAAGGTGAGAAAGTAGTAAAAGATGGAAATGAATGTTACCTTGCACATATTTCAGAAAACAAAGGAACTGTTCGGATTATTGATGTGGAAGTGGTAAATGAGTACCTTGATGTTTTTCCAGATGAGTTTCCTGGAATTATACCTGACCGGGAAGTTGAATTTACAGTTGACTTAGTTCCTGATGCTAAGCCAATTTCAAAACTCCCTTATCAAATAGCTCAAATTGAACTTTTAGAGTTAAAGAAGCAATTGTCGGAGTTATTAGATAAATGTTTCATTCGACCTAGCACATCAATATGGGGTGCTCATGTCCTATTTGTTAAAAAGAAATATGGTTCAATGAGACTTTTCATTAATTATAGAGCATTGAATAACATCACTGTTATGAATAAGTATCCTTTTCCCCATATCAATGATTTGTTTGATCAGCTCTAGGGAGCTCAATATTTTTCAAATATTGAGTTGAGGTCGGGGTACCATCAGTTGAAAGTAAAGGAAGTAGACATTCTAAAGACTGCGTTTTGTACTGGATATGGCCATTATGAATTTGTAGTTATGCCTTTTGGGGTTAACCAATGCACCTGTTGTATTCATGGATATTATAAATAGAATTTTCCATTAGTTCTTGGATAAGTTTGTGGTTGTGTTCATTGATGATATTTTGGTTTATTCTAAAAGTAAGGAGTAACATGAAAGTCATTTAAGGGATCTATTTCAAACCTTAAAAGAAAAGAAACTATTTGGGAAATTTATCATGATTGAGTTTTGGTTAGAACAAATTTCTTTCCTTGGTCACATTGTTTCAAAAAATGGCATAACAGTTGATCCTAAAAAAATGAAAGTAGTTGAAGAATGGCCAAGACCCACAAATATAACCAAGATCCGTAGTTTTCTTGGTTTGGCAGGTTATTACTGGTGGTTCATTGAAACTTTTTCATGGTTATCTATTCCAATGAATAAGTTAACTCGAAAAGGGTTTAAGTTCATCTAGACAAAAGAATGTGATGATTGTTTTCAGGAATTGAAAATAAGATTGGTGAATGCTCCAATTTTGGCACTACCTTCCAGAAATGGGGAGTTTGTTCTCTATAGTGATGCTTCGTTGAAAAGATTGGGTTGTGTCCTTATGCAGAATGATCAGGTAATTACTTATGCATCATGTTAGTTGAAACCACATGAGTTAAATTACCCTACACATGATTTGGAATTAGATGTTGTTGTTTTTTCTTTAAAAATTTGGAGGCATCATTTGTATGGAGTGAAGTGTGAAATATATACTAATCACAAAAGTTTGAAGTATATATTAACTCAGAAATAATTTAACATGAGACAGAGGAGATGCTTGAAATTAATCAAGTATTATAATTGCACGATCCTTTATCATCCGGGAAAAGAAAATCACGTCGCTGATGCTTTCAGTCGAAAAAGTAATACTTAATTAACCATGTTACATTTGGAATTAAATCCTTTAGTTTTTGATTTGATAAAAATTAGCATAGAAGTTGTTGTTGCAGGAAATTATTCTGTTTTGTTTTAGGTGTCAGTGAAATCATCTCTATCTGACAGGATTAAGAAAGCGCAGAAGGAAGATAGTGAGTTGCAGTAAAAGGTAGAGTTGGTTCAGAAGGGTATGTTACAGGATTTTAATCTGGGTAATGATTGTGTATTGAGGTTTGGGAAGAGATTATGTGTTCCTTGTGATTCACAGTTGAAGAATGATTTTTTATGTTAATCTCATAGTTTTTTGTTTTCAGTTCATTCTAGTAGTACTAAGATGTATAGAGATCTCTGTAAGTATTATTGGTGGGATGGAATGAAAAGTGATATTGCTGATTTTACTGTGAAGTTTTTGACTTGTTAGTAGGTTAAAGAAGAGTGGAAGTTACCGAAAGGGATGCTTCCGGCTTTACCAGTTCCATAGTGGAAATGGGAAAATATATCCATGGACTTCGTTGTGGGATTACCAAATACATCCCGAGGTAATAACACAATCTGGGTTATTGATGATCGGTTGACTAAATCTGCACATTTCTTTCCTATTCGAGATACTTTATCTCTAGATCAACTATCTTAGTTTGATGTTAAAGAGATAGTGAGGTTTCATGGAGTTCCCCTCTCTATTTTATCTGATCGTGATCCTAGGTTCACTTCAAACTTTTGGAAAGGACTTCATAAGTCATTGGGTACTGAATTAAATTTTAGTACATCTTTTCATCCTTAACAAAATGGGCAGTCAGAACGATCAATTCAGACATTGGAAGTGTCACGACCCATCCTCGGGGCCCGTGCCGTGACTACCCCAAGCCTTCCTTCCATAGGCCAGGGGATGGCGACTAGCACCAAGGCGTAAATCCCGGAAAAAGGGAATGCATTGCCTTTATATAGTAAACCACAAACACCACAGAGCAAGCAGACAGAAGTAAACACTAAGTAAAAACTGGTACAACAGTAAGTGCAGAAAAGTAAGTGGGCCAGTATACAAACCCAAACTGAAAGTAAAGTACAACTGGAAAGGGAAAACACCAACTGAAAAGTAAATCTGCATCGACGAGCTGTCCACTGGAAATCCCACCTGAAGGGTGGGTACAGATAGCCTCCACTGCTCCTCGGGTCCAGCAGACCGCTCCGAGTACGTCCCACCCAGTGGTCCACCTCCAGGTACCGTCCTGCTCCGCAAGCCTCAACCACGATCAGCGTTGTCCATCGTCTGCAAACAACACAACGTAGTGCGGGCATAGCCCGTGCAGGGGTGAGTATAAGCTACTCAGTAGGGACCCCGAGACCCCCGAAGGACTCCCAGAATCTACAAAGGATAATCCACAAAGGAAAGATGCAATCACGAAGTAACATCCGACACTGCTTAGGTATCTTCCCATACATATACCTAAGTCATCAATTCTCGTTCGGCTCCAACATCCGAGCCCAAGTACAAACCAGTCCACACAGGAAAGAAAAACATAAATCCACACAGGATAGCATAACACAATCCACAAAGGAAAGAAAAACAGGATTCAGCTCACACAGGTATACTTCTTCATATGACGATAAAGATGACCAGATATTGCCACTGATTTATCTAACCTGTCGGACCCACAAAGGATTGATAGGTACTAACCCCCGCAATGACCCACAAAGGATCTGACCCACAAAGAATCGATAGGTAAATAACCCCCGCAATGACCCACAAAATATCTGACCCACAAAGGATCGATAGGTAACTAACCCCCGCAAAGACTCACACAGGATCGGACCCACACAGGATCTGTAGGCGCTGGCCCACACAGGACCGCTGAGCGCTGACCCACACAGGATCAGACCTACACAGGATCAGTAGCACTGAACCACAAAGGATCGCTGAGTGCTGTAGTCGTCGTCGAATCCACTGAGGATCTCTGCACATTCGTCGTCGTCGTCGTAGTTGCAGCCAGCTCTAGGGTTCCCGCACACAGAAAGCTCATTCAGGAGGGTCCACTCCACGAGCCGAGAGGTTGATATATCAACTAACACATAGTCTATAGTTGATGTATCCAAAAGTTCTATATCGTCAACAGGAACTCAACGTCGCAGACGGCGCGTCAATCGAACGCCCGGTCTGAGAGTAATTGGCTTTTTCGTTCCAGGGGCCCGGTTGGTTTTTAAGGCAAAACCAACCCGACCGTACTCCACCTGCATCCAAACCTCGTTCAAAGTAAGCCAAAAGATCCGTCTCACTATGAGGAATCCAACAAAGTCGACAGTACGTCAATCGGACGTCCGAAGCTCATGATATGAGTGTTTCTGCACCGAGGGCCCGATTGGTTTCGTGTACGAACCAACCCGGCCAAACCCAAAGTATTCCCAAACCTTGAGTGTGATATCACAAAACGACCGTCTCGATCCAAGGATCCCATCCCCGCTGACGGCGCATCGATCGGAGGCTCGTAGATCAAGATACGGGCAAAAGTCCGAAATGGTCCGAAAACAGGGGGTTTGGGCCCAGACCGACACGGTCTGCGCGGCCCGGCCCGGCCAGGGTGGCCCGGCCCAGCCGGGGCGCGACCCGGCCCGACCGGCGTGGGCACGACCTGGCCGCCAGAGGTCGGCTTAGCCGGTTATGGCCGACCGGCGTGGGGGGCGTGCTGCCCCCGCTTGAGAGGACCGCGGCCCCGCGTGGGGCCGCCCTTGCCAGTGGACGCGGCAGCCGGCCGCGTCCCGTCTCTCACCGGACCCGCGCGGTCGCGTGTCTGCCGGCCGCCGCCGCGGCTTCAGCCGCGGATGTTCTCCTCGGCGGCGCGCCGGGCACCGCCGCCTTCCACCGCTGGCGCCGCCGTGCCGGCGTGGCGCGCCGGCGGTTTGCTCCGCGGACCACCGGATGAGTTCCGATGGTCGGAAATCCTTGGTGTCTTCGCCAAAATTCATCCTGGGGATCGTCCTTCACTATGAGGACCTCACGTGGCCTGTGCGGCCTACTGTGTCGATGTCCGCCATTTCTCACACCAAGAACGAAAGGGGGCGGTGGGTTCGGACTTGTTCGTGAGTCCACACCCACCGCGTTAGCAGTTTTAAAAGTCTCAACAATTTTAATCAAACTCTGTAGGTATAAATCACAAATATTTAAAGAATTAAAACCCCTACCTCGTCGTAGTCGTCGAACGAGAGTTCTTCGCGAAATTGACCGTCGTGGAAGAAGAGGATCGTTGCGTCGCGGAAGGGTGTCGCGTCGTCGCGGTATACGTCGTCGCGTTGACGATCTCCGAGGGTTAAAGAAAGCACACAGATTTAATTTCACGGATTAAATCCATGTTAAGGATAAAATTCACAAAGGAAAAATAAAAGATCTGTAATCCCCTGCCTCAATCGGTGTTGATCGAAGATTGTCGCAGGGAAGGATTGTCGCAGAAGAACGTCGCAGGAGGAGAATCGTCGGCGTCGTGGTACACGGCATCGCGTCGTCGATCTCCGAAGGTTCGGCATTCTTCGTCACCTTTCATCGAAGGCCGACTTTCTTCACATTCTTCGCGTTCTTCGCGTTCTTCTCATTCTTCGCGAAGGAGGATG
The DNA here is from genome assembly GCA_963277665.1 of Viscum album. Classification (NCBI taxonomy): domain Eukaryota; kingdom Viridiplantae; phylum Streptophyta; class Magnoliopsida; order Santalales; family Viscaceae; genus Viscum; species Viscum album. The sequence continues at coordinate 1,061,535,621 of OY728162.1, read as the reverse complement.
AAGATAGAGTCTCTCCAAATCCTCTCAACAAGCAACCCGTCAACAACAAAAAGGTGTTGGTCTTATTTTATTAACATGCCAACAATTTGAAAAACAAGTTAAGAAATGAACCATTAATTCTATGAATTAATGGTAACGTCTTAACTGCCCAATTAATAGGAGCGTTAAGAGTTTAGAAAATTCACCAGTTGAGTTTCATTACAGAGGAGTTTTTGCGGGTGGGTTACATAGAGGAAAAGAAACGGTGGTGCTTGTGCGGGCCCCATCTCACAAATATCCTACCAAGAGGGTAGGATATTTTGGGTTCCACCCTATCCGCTTCAACTTAGCTTAAGTGTCTTTAAGTGGCTTTAAGTGGCTTTAAGTGAAATAAAATAAAGTTGTCACACCACTTTATTTTATTTTCTTCACTTAACCCCCAAAAATTAAAAACCACACCCGAGCAAATGAAACTCTGGAAAAAGAGTTTCTAAGAAAATATTGGCACTGTGATTCCATCGGTGCCCTCAGAATTAGATTCCGAGCACCGGTTCAAAAGTTAGAAAAAACCCGCTCGTTGGTTCACTGAACGTACCCGAGCCAAACTTCAGAAAATGATTCTGGGCACACCGGGCCTCGGAATCAGGTGCCGTTAGAAACTGCATTCTTGTAAAATTCCAAAGAAAATTAAGAAAAAAAATTACTTGAATTTTACGGGTCTTTACATCACTCCCACCTCAGGGCTTTATGTCCCCGTAAAGATACATCATAAACTAGGGAAACAAATGTGGGTACTGAGCACACATTTGAGCATCCCGCTCCCAAGTGCTCTCCTAGAGGTTCCCGTGCTGCCATCTGATGTGAACTAGAGGAATCGACCGTCCACGTAGGACCAGCTCCTGTCGATACTCAATCTCCACCGGGACCTCCACAAAAGTCACCCCATCATAAACCTCTAGATCCCCGTGGTCAATGATATGAAACGGATCGTGCACATATCTCCTCAGCTGGGATACGTGAAAGACTTCATGCACCTGGTGCAACTAAGGTGGTAGATCCAGGCAATAAGCCACCTCACCAATCCTGCTGAGGACCTGGAATGGTCCGATGAAGCGTGGAGATATCTTGACGCCTGAGCCAAATCTCCGTAATCCACGTCGAGGTGAGACACGCAAGAAGACATGGTCGCCATCCTCGAACTCTAGTGGCCTCCACCTCCTGTCAGCATAAGACTTATGTCGGCTCTGAGCTGTCCTCATCTGCTCCTGGATGACCTGCACCTTCTCTGTCGTGGCCCGGACCATCTCTGGTCCCACAAGTGCTGACTCCCAAGGGTATGTCCAGCACAAAGGAGATCTGCAATGTCTTCCGTACAATGCCTCATATGGTGCCATCCTGATGGTGGAGTGGTAGATGTTGTTGTACGCAAACTCCAACAAGGGTAGGTGGTCCTCCCATCTACAAACAAAGTCGAGGACACATGCGCGGAACATGTACTCGAGATTCTGAATGGTCCACTCCGTCTGACCATCCGTCTGAGGGTGAAAGACGGTGCTCAGACATAGCTGCGTCCCGAATGCCTCCTTCAACCCCTTCCAAAGCCAGGAAGTAAATCAAGCATCTCGATCAGAGAAGATAGATGATGGCACACCGTGAAGCCATACAATCTCCTAAACGTAGAGATGTCCCAAGCTCTCCACTGAGCCCTGCTCTCTAATGGGTAAGAAGTGAGCCGACTTGGTGAGTCGGTCGAAAATCACCCAAATGGAGTCGTGACCTCTCAATGTGCGTGGAAGCACAGTCACAAAGTCCATAGATATCCCGTCCCACTTCCACTTCGGGACCTCCAAGGGTTGTACCAAGCCTACTGGTACCTGATGCTCTGCCTTCACCTACTGGTAGGTGAGGCATCGTGAAACAAACTCTGCCACAACCATCTTCATGCACGGCCACTAGTGTTGTCGTCTAAGGTCCTAGTACATCTTCGCCACTCCAGGATGTACCGCCAAAGGAGAAGTGTGAAACTCTCTCAGCACCTCCTCCCGCAAGGCAACTGGTACCAATGTACGTCCTCTGAAAAGGACGTCGTGCTTTTCTCCAAAGGAGAAACCATCAGGTGCATGTCCTGAGGATATCTGCGCACGCCGCATCTCACAGTCAGCATCCCCACGCTGTGCCTCTCTGACCCACTGTAGTAGTGGAGGAGAGACTATGAGTGACTGAAGGAAAGTTGCTCAATCTCTATCCACAATGGATATTCGCAATGTGGCTAGCTGCTCTGTCACCTCCTCGAGTAGCTGAATGCCCGTCCTCCTGCTGAGGGCATCAGCTACCACGTTCCCCTTCTCAAGAGTATAGACTATCTCAAAGTCATAGTCCTGGAGGAACTCGAGCCATCGCCGCTATCTCAGGTTTAGGTCCTTCTGAGATAAGATGTACTTGAGACTCTGATGGTCAGAAAAGACTGTAAAGTGCTCACCCATCAGATAGTGTCTCCATGTCTTCAGAGTGAAGACCACTACTGCTAACTCTAGGTCATGGGTAGCGTATTTATGCTCATGAGGCCTCAACTGACGTGATCCATAGGCGCTCACTGCCCGATCTTTCATCAGGACATATCCAAGTCCGGTCCCTGATGCATCGCAGTAGACTACGTACCCAACTCCCTCCTCTAGAAGCCTCATGATAGGGGCGTTGGTCAATCTCTGTCTCAGCTCCTGGAAGCTCTGTTGACATCTTTCTGACCACACAAAGGGTTTCCCCTACTTCGTAAGAGCTGAGAGTTGTGCTACAACTCTGGAGAAGTCTGGCACAAATCTATAATAGTATCTAGCTAGTCCCAAGAAACTCCGCACCTCCGTCACACTCTTGGGTGGTTCCCAAGCTAGCACTACCTCGATCTTCGCAGGATCCACCGCAACTCCCGCCTCAGAGATGACGTGTCCCAAGAAGTGGACCTCACGTATCCATAACTGACACTTCGAGAGCTTTCCATAAAGCTGGTGCTCTCAGAGTGTGTCTAGTACAACCCGTCAGTGGTAGGCGTGCTCCTCCTCAGTCGTCGAGTATATCAAAATGTCGTCGATGAAGACTACGACAAATCGATCGAGGTATGGCTGAAATATCATGTTCATGAGTCCCATGAGCACCGTTGGAGCATTGGTTATCCCGAATGGTATAACCAAGAACTCATAGTGGCCATACCGACATCTGAAGGCCGTCTTTTGCACGTCCTTGTCCCGAACTCTAAGCTGATGATAGCCTGACCTGAGGTCTATCTTCGAGAACCATCATGCTCCCTTGAGCTAATCGAAAAGGTCATCAATCCTCGGTAGCGGATACTTGTTCCTCACTGTCACCTGGTTCAGGCGACGACAGTTGACACAAATTCACAAGCTCCTGTCCACCTTCTTGGTGAACAATATCGGGGAAGCCCAGGGTGAAGCACTGGGTCGGATGAATCTCTTGCCCTGCAAGTCCTCCAACTGTACTCGTAGCTCTCGAAGCTCAGCAGGGGCCATCCGATACGCTAGAGTTGATATCGAGGCTGTCCCGGGGTACAGGTCAATATGAAAGTCTACCTCTCTGTGAGGAGGTAGTCCTGGAACGTCGTCGGGAAAGACGTCCGCATATTGATCCACCACTGCAGGAAAACTAGGACTCCCTACGTCAACTGCTCCTAGGATGAGGCTAGCCAACTGATGATTGATGGGTTGTCCTCTCCTCTGCGGAAGTCCATTCTATGCTGTAAAGGCTCCCTTCTCTCCGGTGAAGGTGAACCTGCTCCTGTCGGTGCGTACACATCGCACCTTGCGCCTAATAAAGTCAATCTGTGTATGGACTGTAGATAACCAATCCATGCCCAAGATGACGTCGTAAGGCCTAGACGCCGCTACAAGAAGATCTCAGCCGAAGCTCCTACCTCCTAGAGTAAGCTCACACTGCCGGCACCAGTGCGTGATCATCGAGTCTTCTCCCGTAGGGGTCTCTAGCCGTAAGGATCGATCCAACAGCTCTGTCGGAATCTCCGAGCTCCGAACAAAGGCAGCGACTATGAAATATTGACTCGCTCCTATGTCTATAAGAACTGCAGCAAGGGTGGAATAGACACAGATAGTACGTTGAATAATCTCGGGCACGCCGTGGTCGTAGGCCTCCACTGCCTGGAGATGTGCCTGTCTCTGCCCGCCGGCTCACTGTGGTCGGGGTGGACCTCTTGGTGGTGGTGGTGATAGAGCCTCAAAGCGTCGCCCACCACCTGCTGCTCGGCCATCTCCTCTACCTCATCCGCCTGCTCCCTGCAGACTGCCACGGTAGACCCTATGCCTCTGCCTGGGTGGCCCCTCAACCGTCTGCTGCTCCTCGGCACGGTGGGTCGGGCAGTCACAAGCCATGTGGCCCTGCCCGCCGCATTTATAGCACTTCCTGCCTCTCGAAAGACTGGCTCCATGCTGTGTGCCCTGCACTGCTGATCCAGTTTCCTGAGGTCATTTTCATGAGGTTCTGGTCTTCCTGGACCATTGAGTCATCCGTTAACTGCCTACCACAGAAGACTTCGCTACGTGTCGCCCTGCGGTAGGGCTCGCTGCTGATGAAGGCTCATCCAGGAAGCTCTCGATCAAAAGGGTTCGCTCCAGTACTCCTGCCTGAGTCATAATGCTGAGGGAGATCAGCGATGCCCTGATCTCATGTCTCAATCCCTGCTCAAATGTCCGGGCCTAGAAGAATGGGTCTCGTACCATGTCTGTTGAGTAGCGCGAGAGATCGGTAAATCTCACCGAGTACTGGGCGACCGTCAAGCTGCCCTGCCGCAGTTGAAGAAGCTCCTGGATGCGTACCGCACGGAGGGTGGCCAGGACAAACTCCGAGCAGAAGAGGCTCTCAAAGTCTTTCCAGAGAAGAGACGCCTCATCGTGCACCTGGAGCATCAAGCTCCACCATCGGCCTGCTGCCGCGTGTAGTCGGCTCGCTGAGAGGATCACCATGAGGTCTGCTGGTGTCCTCACTAACTGGAAAACTCGGACCACTGCCTCCAGCCAGTCCTTGGTTTCCTGGGGGTCCATCTCCCCACGGTACCTGGGTGGTCGCTGGCACTGGAACTCATGCAGTGCACTAACGCGACGTGCATCGTCAGCGGCTAGGGCTGGAAGCATCGGTGGCTCGGCGGGTAGAGGTACCGCCTGTGCCTCTACTGTCAAAGGGCCCTGTACCGAGGCCTCGTCGCTCGGTGGGCTGTCACCAAGATCAACTCTCAGAACCCTAGCTGGATGCCGTCGTGGGGCCATCCTGAAAAAGGAAACAGATGCGCCATGGTCAGAACAGTATAGCTGGTGAGCTGACACAAAGTAATCACAAAGAAAACTTGAAACACACACGCAATCAATGTTTTCGGGCATTAAGTCAGAAATCAGAATTCAGGGTCCTAGTGTACGGATACTTTGGCCGCTGCACCAACACTAGACTCCCTGGACTGATAACCACACCCAATACGCTAAACACTATTTCTTCACATAGAAAAAGATCAGAGTCCTGAGTTCTGCGGTAGAACCGAACTCCTCTGATACCAATTTATCACGACCCGTCCTCAGGGCCCGTGCCGTGACTAACCCAATCCCGCCTTCCATAGGCTAGGGGCTGGCGACTAGCACCAAGGTGTAAATCCCGGAAAAAGGGAAGGCATTTCCTTTATATAGTAAACCACAAACACCATAGAGCAAGAATGAAGAAGTAAACACTAAGTAAAAAATGGTACAACTGTAAGTGCAGAAATGTAAGTGGGTCAGTATACAAACCCAAACTGAAAGTGAAGTACAACTGGAAAGGGAAAACAACAACTAAAAAGTAAAGCTGCATCGACGAGCTGTCCACTGGAAATCCTAGCTGAAGGGTGGGTATAGATAGCCTCCACTTCTCCTTGTGTCCAGCCGGCTGCTCCGAGTACGTCCCGCCCAGTGGTCCACCTCCAAGTATCGTCCTGCTCCGCAAGACTCAACCACGATCAGCGCTGTCCGTCGTCTGCAACCAACACAATGTAGTGCGGGCATAGCCCGTGCAGGGGTGAGTATAAGCTACTCAGTAGGGACCCTGAGACCCCAGAAGGTCTCCCAGAATCCACAAAGGGTAATCCACAAAGGAAAGATACAATCACAAAGTAACATCCGACACTACATAGGTATATGCCCATATATATACCTAAGTCATCAATTCTCGTTTGGCTCCAACATCCGAGCCCAAGTACAACCTATTCCACACAGGAAAGAAAAACATAAATCCACACAGGATAACATAACACACTCCACAAAGGAAATCAAAACAGGATTCATCTCACACAGGTATACTTCTTCATATGATGATAAAGATGACAAGATATTGCCACTGATTCATCTAAGCCGTCGGACCCACAAAGGATCGATAGGTACTAACCCCCGCAATGACCCACAAAGGATCTGACCCACAATGGATTAATAGGTAACTAACCCCCGCAATGACCCACACAGGATCGGACCCACACAGGATCTGTAGGCGCTGGCCCACACAGGACTGCTGAGCGCTGAGCGACACAGGATCGTACCCACACCAGATTGGTAGCATTGACCCACAAAGGATCACTGAGTGCTATGGTCGTCGTCAAATCCACTGAGGATCTCTGCACAGTCGTCGTCGTCATCGTAGTTGCAGCCAAATCTAGGCTTCCCGCACACAGCAAGCTCGTTCGGGAGGGTCCGCTCCACGAGCCGAGAGGCTGATACATCAATTGACACATAGTCCAGAGTTGATGTATCCAAATGTTCCGTATCGTCAACAGGAACTCAACGTCGCAGACGGCGCGTCAATCGGACGCAGGGTCTGAGAGTTATTGGTTTTTTCGTTCCAGGGGCCCAGTTAGTTTTTAAGGCAAAACCAACCCGACCGTACTCCACCTGCGTCCAAATCTTGGGTATAGTAATCCAAAAGATTCTTCTCACTAATAGGATACAACAAAGTTGACGGTACGTCAATCGGACATCCGAAGCTCAACATATGAGTGTTTCCGCTCTGAGGGACCGGTTGGTTTCGTGTACGGACCAACCCGGCCGAACCCAAAGTATTCCAAAAACTTGAGTGTGATATACCGAAACGACTATCTCAATCCAAGGATCGCATTTCCACTGAAGGCGCGTCGATTGGAGGATCGTAGCTCAAGATACGGGCAAAAGTCTGAAAAGGTCCGAAAACGGGGGGTCTGGGCCCGGACCGACCCGGCTGGCGCGGCCTGGGTCGCCCAACCCGGCCTGGGTGCGACCCGGCCCGGCCCGGCCTGGGCGCGACCCGGCCTGGCCGGCGCGGCCGCCAGGGGTCGGCTCGGCCGGTTACGGCCGAGCGGGGCAAGGGGCGTGTTGCCCCCGCGTGAGAGGACCGCGGCCCCGCGTGGGGCCACCCTTGCCAGCGGATGCGGCAGCCGGCTGCGTCTCGTCTCTCACCGGACCCGCGTGGTCGTGGGTATTCCGGACGCTGCCACGACTTCAACCACGTCAGTTCTCCTTGGCGGCGCACCGGGCGCCGGTGGATTGCTCCGCGGACCATCGGATGAGTTCCGGTGGTCGGACATCCTTGCCGTCTTTTCCAAAAGTCTTCCCGGGGTTCATCCTTCACTGCAAGGACCCCGTGTGGCCCACTGTGTCGACGTCCGCCATTTCGGACACCAAGAAAAAAAGGGGGCGGTGGGTTCGGACTTGTTCGTGAGTCCGCACCCACCGCGTTAGAAGTTTTAAAAGTCTCAACAATTTTAATCAAATGTCGTAGGTATAAATCACAATGATTTAAAGAATTAAAACCCCTACCTCGTCGTAGTCGTCGGACGAGGGTTCTTCACGGAATTGGCCATCGCGGAAGAAGAGGATTGTCGCATCGCGGAAGGGCGTCGCGTCGTCGCGGTATACGGCGTCGCGTTGACGATCACTGAGGGTTAAAGAAAACACACAGATTTAATTTTACGAATTAAATCCATGTTAAGGATAAAATACACAAAGGAAAAATAAAAGATCTGTAATCCCCTACCTCAATCGGTGTTGATCGAAGATTGTCGCGGGGAAGGATTGTCGCAGAAGAACGTCGCGGGAGGAGAATCGTCGGTGTTGTGGTACACGGCATCGTGTCGTCGATCTCTGATGGTTCGGTGTTCTTCGTCACCTTTCGTCGAAGGCCGGCGTTCTTCGCATTCTTCGCGTTCTTCCTGGAGGAGGATGAAGATAGAGTCTCTCCAAATCCTCTCAACAAGCAACCCATCAACAAAAAAAGGTGTTGGTCTTATTTTATTAACATGGAAAAAATTTGAAAAAAAAAGTTAAGAAACGAACCATTAATTCGGTGAATTAATGGTAACGTTTTAACTATCCAATTAATAGGAGCGTTAAGATTACAGAAAACACACCAGTTGACTTTCATTAAAGATGAGTTTTCACGGGTGCGTTACTTAGAGGAACGGAAACGGTGGGCCTCGTGCGGGCCCCACATCACAAATATCCTACTAAGAGGGTAGGATATTTTGGGTTCCACCCAATCCGCTTCAACTTAGCTTAAGTGGCTTTAAGTGGCTTTAAGTGAAATAAAATAAAGTTGTCGCACCACTTTATTTTATTTTCTTCACTTAACCCCCAAAAATTAAAAACCACACCCGAGAAAATGCAATTCTGGAAAAGGCGTTTCTAAGAAAATACCGGTGTTGCGATTCCATCAGTTTCCTCGAAATTCGATTCCGAGCACCGGTTCAAAAGTTAGAAAAAACCTGCTCGTTTGTTCACTGAACGTACCCGAGCCAAACTTCGGAAAATGATTCCGGGCACACCGGGCCTCGGAATCAGGTGTCGTCAGAAACTCCGTTCTTTTAAAATTCCAAAGAAAAATAAGAAAAAAAATTTCCTTGAATTTTACAGGTATTTACAGGAAGATATGCTACATGCTTGCTCGATGGATTATCAGGGAATTTGGGACCAACATCTTTCTTTGATTGAATTTTCATATAATAACAGCTTTAATTCCAGTATACATATGGCTCCATTTGAGGAATTATTTGGAAATCATTGTCAAACTCTAGATTTTTGGGATGAAGTAGGTGAAAAGAAGCTGATGGGATCATAATTGGTAAAAGAGATGGCAGAGAAAGTTCAGTTGATTCAGAAGCACATGAGAACAGCTCAGAGAAGACAAAAAGGTTATGCAGATAACCAGAGGAAGGATCTTTCTTTTTAGGTGGGTGATCATGTCTTTCTCAAACTTTCCCCCTGGAAAAGTGTGATTCATTTTGGTAAGAAGGGAAAGTTGAGTCCGAGGTTCATTGGACTTTATGAAATTCTTGAAAAATTTGGATCATTTTCATACAGAGTGGCTTTACCTCCATGTTTATTCCAAGTACACAATGTTTTTCATGTTTCGATGTTGAGAAAGTATATGCTAGATCCATCTCGTGGTTTCATCCCAAAGGTAGTTCAGTTGGAAGAGAATCTATCTTATGAAGAAAAACCAGTCCAGATTCTTAACTGCAGAGAGAAGGTGTTGCAGAATAAGGTAATTCACCATGTAAATGTTTTGTGTAAAAACCATATGGTTGAAGAGGCAACATGGGAATATGAAAATGCTATGAGGGATAAATACCCCCACTTATTTTGATAAGTGAATAAAAATTGCGATGATGCAATTTCAAAAAGGGGGGAAGGATGTAACATCCCAGGTAAATGAAGAATAAGATATTTTTATATTTATTAATATTTTTTAATTAAATATTAATTTTACTTTAAAGGGGTTTCTATGTTCGATATCGTACCTGATACACAACAATGGGTTTCTTCAGAATCTTATGTTTCACAGTAATAATATAATATTATTATTTTAAACATTAGTTAACTCTTAGCTGCTGTATTGAAGGGAATGAAAAAAACTAACTACAATATGATTATACATGTTTGTTAAATGTATTTACATTCATCCAATAAATGTTAGTGCCATAAAATGTGAATAAATCAAATTTTCAGCATCTTTTACATTAAAAGGCCGATTTACCGGCTTTTAATGGAAGAACCTTTGTAAATATAATTTTGGTCACTTTAATACATTTTATATTATGAAATAAAATCATTCTTTAGAATGGGGATATCAAAATTTACTTTCTGTAATTTTTTGGAATTTTTCCGATAAAGTTCATTTTTTTATGAATAGGGAAAATATTGTATTTTATTTCAAAAGTGCCTTTTAATCTAATTTATTTATATGGTTAGATTATATTTTTAATTGTCTTTAATTATTTAATTAGAATATATTTTTACCATTTAATCCAATTTTGGTCGTTGGAATTAATTTCACATTGAAATTGGACATAAACAAGTATCAATCTTTTGATAGTTATTATTTCTTAAAAACATGATATTTGTTTTGATAACAGAAATTAATTTTAAAATTAATTAATTCCAATTCTATGTTTTTAATTTAGAAAAATAGAAATCAATTTTTGAATTTTTGATATCAAATAATACTTAGGTTAAATTTTGGGTTCTGAAAAACTTCATTTTTTGATGAATAGTGAAACCACTTATTGGTAGTTAAAAAAACTGACATTTTCATTTAAATGAAAATTTACAACTTCTGTGAATTTTATTTAAAATATCCTATATACATGGTTGTTATCAAGATGTAAAACTTGGTTCCATAAGATGTAAATAATTTTTGGTGAATAGTAACTTTTGACTTTTATTTACTACGTTTAAAGGTAAATAGGGTAATTAAAGGTTAAAAGGATATTATAATAATTTAAAATTACCTTAACACTTGTCCAAAACATATTTTTTCAGTCATTTATGACCATGGGTATCATTGGGACGATTTTGGGACCCCATTGAGGAACTTGGGAGTGATAATGACAATTTAGATTAATTAATTAAATGTGAAGACAAAATTGACATTAAGAAGAATCTTTTAGTAATTAATTTTTATATGGTGTCATTTAAGTCCTATTTTCCACTATAAATATTCTTTGGAAAGATAAAATGATTTCCTACGTGATAGTAGTTTTTTATTATTTTTCGAAAACAAATAAATTAAATTATTTAGGACATAATATTGATGCAGTGTTTACCTCATTAATAAATGATTTAAATAAATAAGATTATAATGATTATATTACTATCCAAAACCTATACAATTATTATTGGATGATTTTATTTCGACCATGAAACATCTTATCTTGTACTATAATGATTTTTGGTCTATAAGAAACCTAATATCATTATATAATAAAATAATGTTTTCAGACTTTCCTTAAGAGCCCCTCCCGCCCTTATAAAATGAGACCACTTCTAACCAATTCCTCACACCTCTCAAGCTATTTGTCTCAACCGAACTCTACCCCATTAAGCTCCCTACATCCATCTCCTCCTCCTAGAAGACTTACCTTAGGCATAAGTCACTTCAAGAAGTCCTTTGCTTCAAACCAAAGGGAGTTACCCAAATTAATGGTAACAGTTTCTCTTAAATTGTTTTCTTTTATTTTACTTTTCCTACCCCGAGACTGTTTTTATTCCTTTCTTTTGTAACAACACCTATATCTTCAATATACTAGGATTTTTTATGAGAATTATTTGATCTACTCTTACACACACCTCCATCTAATGGATGAGTAACATAATGTTTCTGTGGACGAAAAACTAACGCCTCACGAAATGATGATTGTTCAATTAAATCTTACCGCCTCTCATGGTGGCCATTATGATGGAACTGTATATATATATATATGATATATATTATGTTTATGATTTAATTATTCTTCTGTACTTCCCAATTATATCAAGCCTTTATGGTTTCCATAGTGGGTAAATACAATAATCTCATTTGAGGAAGTGCGGACTACCGCCCCCTTAAAGTAATGTGACTCATTAATGCCTTATGTGGTATGTATAAAGGATAGAGTTAATGATATTATATATGATATTATACTGGAATTATAATATACCTATGTATCATTATGATTTAATTCCATTAAAATAATAAATTGAAATAAAATTAGTGTTCATGCGTACGTACAGCTTACCGTCTCCATGAATGGTGCATTTAATTTATTACCTCCAAATGTTATGTAAATACATTTATATACTCGATATATAGGATGTATATGATATCTAAATAATTATTGTCATTTTTTATATAATGTACTACTGAACACTTCAATTACTTTTAAATATAAGGTGTTCATTTTTGGCTCAAGTACGAAATATCAACAAAATGGGCGTTATTAACATAAATGATTACATAATGTTTATAACATGGTAATAATTGATATAAAAGGAATAATAAACTTGAAAAAGGTTATTAAGAAAGTATAAATTAACTTTAGTTTATTATTTAGGATCTTAAAGAAAGAACGGGTCAAGTCGGACACGAGGTAAGGGACTTCATCTAAATCTCCTTTGATTGAGGCATTTTTAGTTTTATACATGAATTCATTTTATATGATTTATAAACCCCTTTGACTTATCATTTTATTCAAATGGAATCTTTTTTAATGAATCATTTTACTAAATGACAAAAAGAAATGTTTTTTTTTGTAAGTGGTGACAATGGCCTTTCCGCCACCGCAAGTATTATTTAGTCTCTGGCTTCCTTAACAAGCCGGAATGTTTTTTAAAGGAAAAAATAAATACCATATACTCTTTTTACATATTTTGGTATTGAAAATGATTTTGAGAATGGATTTATTATTTCAATACCTTGAAATGATATTTTTGTAATGTGGAAATGTTATCTTTCTTTTATTCTTATATTATGTGTTAGGATCATGTTATGGTTCTTGGGCATTATTTATGTATACAGGTTATTCTGTGATAAACCTAGGGTGGGTGACCTCGAGATAGATCTCCAATGCATTGGGTAACCTGACGGTGGTAAACGTGAATTTTTCTCCTAAGATGTTTAAGGAATATACTGTGATGGGTATTCCAAAGTAACTCCCTATGTAGTTGTGATAGCTACAATGTAAGTATGATTTGGATGCCACAAATTACATTTATGATTTATGATTTTTAGATGTCTTTCAAAATTCTTATGATTTATTGATGTTATCAAAAGATTTCTTATTTTGTATGTATTTATGAAAAAATGTTTTCATTCTTTTTTTATAACCCTTATTGAGCTTTTTATTCTCATCCCATGTTTGGAAATGTTTTCACAGGACTTAAAGATGAATTGGGTCAAGGATGGGATCAAGGAAAAGTTTGGCTATCGAAAACATTGTACTAGACATGACTCTTTTTTTTCAAAAGTTTTTATTTTATGAAAAAAATGGAAATTTTTTAGAAGTTTCTACCTTATAATCTTTTGAGATGTAATATTTATGTACTAATTCTCTAAAAATCTAAACCTGATATGATCCTCAGAGTGAATTATTCATTTAATTCAATATTATGTAATGTTTAAGGTCAGGTCCTTATATAAAAAAACTTATACATATCAATATAAATTTGCACACACTAGTCATATCTCAGATCTGTACTCACATTATCAAACATGAATCCCAATAATTTAATAAATGAATTATAACTCAATCATTGATATAAATTCAACTGAATTATTCATTAAAATCTAATAAATTCATATCAGACCATTTAATATTGCATACATTATTCTGTGCCTTCATCTTCTTTTAAATTTCTTGAATATTGTTATCTTTTTAATTAAGTGTTTGTATTACACACCATTTAAGATATTTAAGATGTTTATAACTATGATGAAAAAATTTAGAATCAATAAATTTGATTTTATACATCAGATATAAGAATTGGAAACACAGTCTCTTGGTGGGTAGAATATTGGTTACATAGTTATGATTTATGCTTACACATATGTAGATGATGGTTATAAAAATAGAAAAAATGTTTACAAACACTTTTTTATGATTATATATCATTTCTTAATTCTTAAGAAGTTTTGTATAATGCTTACAAAACTATTTATGGTGGTAATATAGCATAGAATTCTTGCATACACAGTGATAGATGATGTGTACAAAAACAATATTATACTTATATGGAGGAAAAATTATGCTTAAAAATCAAATAAATTTCTAATATTCTATGTATGGTAGCTAATATGGTGGTTACATTGAACATGGAGATAATTTTTATATAGAATAAACTTTTTCAAATCTCAATGACTGAGTAATTCCATAATATCTCAAATCAAGACAAGGATTTTTCAAATATACTCAACCCATATCCACCATTCTCAAGACTTTATAAAAGATTCATTTAACTAAATATTTATAATCCCTCATATATGGAACACATTGGAATATTTTTAATGAACACTCAAAACATAATTTAGTATAGAATCTCCCCACTGGCAATATTCATCCCAAACACTAACCAACTATTGCACATAACACATACACACTTCAATACTTGTATTTGAAATTTGGATCAACTCTTTAATAATCACAGGATTTGGCATCTGTTTAAATTTTTCCATATAGGTATTAATGGGAAATAATTTCATAGCCTACATTTCATGGGAAACATATTTTCTGGAATTTTCTAACATAAGTCACTTTCTCATTTTCATGTTCAATTATAGCTTCCAAAATACATTAAATATCACTGATTGACAACAAATACAACTTAAAACTCTATAACTATAATGGCAATTCAATATTATATGTCTATGTATAATAATCTATCTTTTTGGAACCATAATATTTGGTCATAACATATAGTAATCACTAAGAAACATCGATTAAGGATAACTCGAAGTAATGATTTGAGTGGTTAATTATCATTACATTCCATGAAATATATATCAATATATACATATATGTATCAAAAATAAAATTATTATAAAGTGGATATTCCAATTTTATGAAACATTATATATTCCTAAACTCTTTAATAATTCTTTATAAAACCCAACTTAAATGATCATCTATCATATAATATATGATATAAAATCATTTTATCCCTACGTTTACTGCACTTTCTATGTTTTTGTTAACTTATTTATTTTATGTATATTACTAATCACATCTTTATTTGTCCATTAGATAAAACTACCCTAGAAAAAATTTTAGTGAGTAATAACTATAATGAAATCAATTTTGTGTGATGGTGACAATTAAGAATCATATTACTAATGTTCAACTAGTTAAAAAAATTCAAATGTCTTAAATGTACAACTTCAAATGTTACAATTTCAACTTTTATTTTATTCAAAAAACTATTTAAAAGTTTAAATTTATTATTCTTGAAATCCTATATATAATGCTTTTCCATTGAGATCTTATGTTAATTAATGTAACTATTTGAATTATTATTTAAAATCATATCATAAAAATTTTAGGAGAAAGTGATATTATATTTTATATAATAACTAAAAGTAAGTATTTTAATTTCTATTTATTGTCATTCCATAAAATTATTTTAGGATATTAAGTGAAATTATCTTTGAATTTTGACAGTTATAAGCCCTTTGGAAATAGTAATATTCACTTTATCATAATAAATAAATGTAACTCTTTAAATTTACATTTACTATCACATATTCTAAAAATTCATGGATATTAAGGGGAAATTTAATAGATTTTATTTTTTTTATAATATCTTATCTCATAAATTTGGAATTCTCTAATTTAAATCAATCCACCACTATCCCCTTAGACACTGTATTCTCATAGAATATAATTCTAAGGAAAAAAACCTTTTAGATTTAAAATAAAATTATTTTATTTGTTTTAAGAATATTTGAAAAATAAAATATTCTTTCTATATCATTTCTGACATTCTCTGTTTTTTGATAATTTTCCTATGAAAAGAATAATATTCCATAAAAGATACCATTAATGGGTGACTATAACTTCTTTACACAAATTATATCTCTAACAACTCTAACTCTAGTAATCTAGAGCTGATGTATAATTTATTATGTTGGAATAGATATAAGGGATCTAATCCCAAATCACTTATTAGATTAGTAGTCTTGGAGAACCAGATATATACATGATACCCATTTTACATTGGGAATAGAATTTAAAACATAACAATAGACTATGATTGAACTCCTTGAAACATTTTCAAATATTCCATCTTCATATCATGAGTAAAAGAAAAAAATTAATGAGAGCTTAAATTCTAAGTATGGTTTAGTAATATGAAATATATCATAGGTAAACAAGGTATAATCCATATGGAAATGTAAATATCTATGAACATGTGTCATTTGACCAATATTTTGAGCATGAAATGAATCCATGGAAATTATCTCTTCAATAATCTCATGGATAATAATAATAGATTTATAAATGATGTAAACACATAATATTGGATTTAGTGATATCAATAATCACCAAATAATTGCCTTCAAATCCTTATTATAAGATATTTTAATCGATGTCTCTGTATATACTGAAAACCGAAATAATTTGGATAGATGATTTGTCTCATGAGACTTGTCAATTCATCAAGGGTCAATTTATAATTTTTCCCCACCCTCACTGAATATGCAATGCACTCCTCATATATTGCTTGATCAATTCAATTCATCGAAAACATTCCTCATATATAAACATCTATATTGACTAAATAATATGGATTTATCAATATTTCTCAAGTTAATTAAATAACTTTCATAGTAAAACACCATATTTAAAACTGGTATATGGTCTAAATAATAATTATATCAATGATACAAATAATAAGGGTATTTTAGATAATTTTAATGTCCAATGATCATTTGTAAGTGAATATTTGAAGATAATGTTAATGATCACAAAAATAATATAGGATAAGTGATCAACAACACTTCATCAAAAATATATTTTTTGTAATAAAATCATAACATTTCAGAAAATTAGGAAATTATAAGTGAAATATTAAAATAAAATTTAATTAAATAGTGTTTTTTGTAAACTAAATTAAAAATTAATAGATTAATATAAACATCCTAAAATTTTTATGGTTGTAGGGAATTTCATTAATACAATATACATTAAAAACATTCATTTTTACTTTTTATAAAGAATGTAAAAAATTGATCCATTCATTAAAAAAGTAGAAATATTCCTTTAAAAACATTTAAAAAGTTATGGGAAAATTAAATATTCCATTAAAAATATTTTTATTTATAAAAAGGAATTTTTTTAAAAACATAAAATTAATATGGACATGGAAGAAACATATATCTATTTAAAAGAGAAATATAATCGGTTGTTTTTTTAAACATTTATTTAGTTGATTAAGGTACAAAATGTAGGAAAAGTATGAATAAATTTCATAATGTCCTTACATATCAAGAGGGTAGGAAAATAGATATATTTTATGATGGATGTATTATAAGATTCCATCAACATAAATTAAGGAAAGCCCAAAAATGAGATTTTAGAAAAACCTAACATCTTTTATAATTTTATCATTTTAACCACTTAAGAGAATAAACAAGAATTGAAATATTAACCATAATTACTGAATCTTTATTCATGTTAAATATATTAAATTTGAATTATATACGCCACATTTTAGTAAATGGATGCATAATATTAAATATGTCTCAATGGAAAATACATTGAGATTAATTATCTTACATCATGCTTCCCTTTAGTTGAAAATTATTTAACCTCTTGTGTAATGGTTTAAAATATTTTATTAATTTATAACTAAACTATATTCATATTTATCATGTCATATATGATACTCTTATAAAATTTTATCACTCGTTTTCTAATAATATTTCATTATTACCATTATTTTGTGTGTTAACTGCTTCGTTTTCTCATGCATATTTTATTAGAAAGGATTTAATTATCTTTAATTGGATATAGTAACATCTGATCCAGAATGATATTAATGTTATAAATATGAAATTTAATCATTATATACATATTTATAATCATTCTTAAAATTTGGATGTTGGAAATTAATTGCATCGCTTTGTGGAGACGGTAGGTTGCACATACGCATGAGGGACAATATCATTTCATTAATGGTTGAAAGGGTAAGGAATTTAATTCTATATTAATTTTAGAAAATCAATATTATTCTATAAATATCATATATATTCTCTATTTCCATCATTATGTCTATCCATGTGAGTTAGTGATGGAAAATAAATTACATCAGTTTATGATGTGGAAGTCTTCCTTACATGAGAGTGATGATTTTGTTCCCCATTTGATAAAGAAGAAGATGTATAAATGTTATACCATCAACATAATATCATATTTGTATATTTTAGATACTATTACAATTATATTGGAATTATAAATAACCAATTTAATGTGGTAAATGAAGATGTTAAAAAAGTGCTTGGTGAAGATGATTACCCTTATTAGGAAAAATCTTCTTTGGATCTCTTATTAAGACCCATAGGTTTGAACTTTTGGGAACCACAATATCTCTATAACCTGAATAAGGAATTTTGGGATTGATTTTGGTAGTGTTTTGTCAATATAAATGTCATAATAGGAGCGAATAAATAAGGGGATGAGGGTCCCCTTTATAATTGAGGTGAGTGGAACACTAGTAAATTTTCATTGTTTTTAAAATAATATCAAGTCAAATGCATGCATAAATGGATCAAAAATTGATCATAGTATATGTTTATAAAAATAATGTCAGAATCCAACCCACCAATGGCGTTTCAACAAGTTTTTAGGTCAGTTTAACCATTATAAGTTTAGGTTGACGTTAAGTAAACTCATTTTAAAAGTAACCATGGTGACCAAATTGTAATGTTTTCATTATTAATTTTGACCAAAAATAAAATTACACTCATAAAAAATATGAACAAGATGATTCCAAATATTTAACCTATTTTACAAAATTAAATTCACAAAACATGTATAGTTTAATTAAAAAATAAACCTGTGAAATGTGTTAAAAAATGGTTTTTTTTTAAAAAAATGTGAATGGAATATACTTTTATTTTTTTGTTATTATATTAGAATTATTATCCATTTAAAACATTTTTCTAAAAAATATACATTATTACCTGAAAATGATCTTATATTTATTTCTATCAAATTGATAGTCAATCTATCATTATTTATTAATATTAAAAAAATCAATAAAAGGGTGAATAGTTAAATACTACTTTATAAATTATTCAAAAAAACATAATTCTATGTGAAAATTTCAAAAATATATTCTACGATTAGTTTTACCATGTATGTTCAAAATCAATATTCATCCTATAAAAATACAATTTTCATGACATAAAATATTAAAATGTGAATTGTATTATGGTTCTATTAAATTTTAATGTTAACTTACTTTGATTTTAGATCATGTCTTACGATAACATACATATGGATAAACAATCTTATATTATATTAATTTATATTATAATATTATCCTTTTTAAAACATGGTATTTATTTTGAAGAATCATAAATCATGTGAATTGAATTCATTATTTCATAATTTTTATAATAACTATTTATTAGCAATAAAATCATATTATCATACAAGATAAATGAGATAATCATACACATCCTTTATTTAGATTAATTATTGATCAATAAAATCCATTACATTCAAACTATTGACATGTCAACTATATTTATTCATCATTTGAATGAAATTGGAAAGATCTATAAATTTGTCCCTTGATTTTGAACTCTAATATGTTTCTAAACATGTAAAACAAATAGTTGTTATCATGTAACCTTAAATACCAATCAATTAATTTCTATAAAAATGATATCTAAGATGGAAATTACATGGAGTTTCACAAAACAATTTAGGTATACTAAAAAAATTCCATCCAATTGATTCATTATACAATATTTATTTTACCTTTTGTTTTTAATAAACCTTACTGGATATTAGAAAAAACATAATTAGACATTCAAAAAAACTTTTTCTTTTTCGTGATTGAACATTTACTAACATTCAATAATTATACAACATCGAAACCTAGAAATCACATGCATCATCAATTTAATATCAACACTTTAGAAAACTGGGTATAATTTTCTATAAACTCATTCATCATTTCATTGAATTTTTTTAGATGAAAACAGAATGAATTGTTTAAATAGAATAAGACTTGAGGAAACCACTAGTCTCACTAAGTAATTTATATATCTATTCATATTGAATTTATAATAGGAGACTAACATTCCTTTTCCATATTGTATTGATGGTTTTTGAAACCCCATTTGAGCCATTCTATGATTATAACACGAATCTAGATTCATCATATTAATAAAATAAACACCTTATTACTTAAGATGGTGATTCATTAGCATATTTTTTTTACATAGTAGCCTTTATTTTTTGTTACCAATATTAGGATTCCCTTAGATTAACCTTCTCATTTCTATAGGTTTTATTTCAACATTTCGATTATTGATGATGATGAAATTTATCTATAATAGAAGATTTTATGATATGATTATCATATTTTATAAGTATAAAAAATACATATGATGAATATTTTTGAACCCATCATACCCATTAGTGGTCCTAGATCAATATTTTGATAATCAATAACTCTATTATAGATTATATTACTCCTCTTAGTTATTTATGTAGATCGCTATTCTAATCATATCTTGTATGATTCTTGGATTTTTGGATGAATAACACTTTTTTCAATACAATATATGGATAATCCCAACTCTATCTATTTAGTGTTACAACTCTTCAGGATAACTACCAAATTATAACCCAAAATAGTATTAGGATTGTCTACCTAACTCTTAGGATTACACATTTTCAAAATTAATTACAAAAGATAATCCATCAGAACCCTCTTTTTGTAGAACCTACCATGTTTAATGATTGAGTTCTTGACATCTTCATATATTAAAAGGAATCTAACACATTTTTTTCTTAAATGGAATTAAACCTCAATATATTATCTCTTGTAATTCCATTTAGATGTATGAATTCCTCTAGAGATTTAGTTTTTGGAATCTTATTCCTTGGACCAATTCAATATATTCAACCAATATTAATTCATAACTCCTTATATGGATCAATGTTTTGTTAATCACCATGAAATGAGAAAACAAATATATTTACACATAAATAAATACATATCATTTATAATGTATAATAAATATTATTGTAAATTTTAATAATTATATGAAATTAGCAATCCACTCATGAGAAATAAATTTTCTATAAATAAATAACCCCTGCCTATATTGAATAACGAATAATCCTCAAATAATGTAGGAAGTCTTACCTAAAGTACCCCTACCCTATGATACATTATTCAAGAGAGATTTATGTTCATTGGAAATATAATACATAATATTTATAAAATATTTCCAATAACTAATTGCAAGCTGATAACATATAATACAAATTTAATTCAATTTATATGTAAATGAAATCTATTATCATTATGAACATGTAATTCCTTAGATGAAGGTATGATAATCTCTATAGGTATTTTTTTTAATTTTATACCAAATCAAACACATATTCAATTTATAAAATATTGATTTCCAGAAATAAAAAATAAGTGAATAAATTTTAAATGAATCCACAATTCACATATTTAAACATAAGATGATCATTTATGAAATGTATATAGATAAAATATAATTATAAATGAATTATAATTTTAGATATTTACTATTAACATTCTGTAATATTCAATTGTAACACTTTTTATCCATTTTAGGACATTCACTTCTTCATATATTCATTATATTGATTTTTTTCCTTTAAGATGTTATATTATATGAAATATAAATCAAATATATTTAAATTTCAATTATGTAAACTATTATCATGATCTAAATTTAATATATTATAAATTATTTAAACCCTTATTAAATTAATCATCAAAACTATTTAGATGTGGTCTAAATAATATCCTAAATAGGGCCCCTAATTTGAAAATTTTAAATTTTATATTATGTACAATTTATAATCCTAAAATTTAGGAACTTTATATTTATCCTTGTTTTATAAATTATGAACACTTTATAAATTACCCTTACGGTTCTCGATAAAAACATTAGTTATGAGCCACATGGTTTAAGGAACGGAGATATAGTTAATGTGGGTTGGACCCATGCATGATAATGTTTATTATTGGTTTTATTGGATATAATCATAAGGACTATATGAATGGAACCAAAAAGTATTCACAGAGGGTATATTATCACAATCAATATTTAAATAAATTATATAGATAGGAATTACCTCCACTTAGAATTCATTATTTTTTGTTCAAATAGTAAACCATTCTTTTCATATATTCACTATGTTGAAGGGTCCAAAATAGAATCCCTCTTGGGGAATCAACACATACTCCATGAATCTCACAATAACTCTATTGGAACACCCAGTGCTAGTGAGACATAACCAAATTACTTGTGTCATTGTCCATTTATTTCAACATAAACCTTTAGACTCTAAAAATATTCTGTCTTATTTTCTCATTCTATAGAGGGAGGAAATGTTGAACTCATCACAATATATTGAGATTTATTTTGGTAGAATTTTTGTTCCCAACCATTCTCTACCATACAAACGAAATGATATACATTGGGTTATAAACTTAGGTCATAGAATTGGTTATTTCAGAAATACTCTTAAAAAAATTATTCTAAATGCATCCTCGTCAAATAATAATAATAATAATATTATTTCATGAAATACACTATCTTACAGATATAAATTATCATTTATCAATGAAATAAATCGTTATTTATTTAAATGATATTAACTAAAATATATCATTTATTATGGAACCTTTAACACACCCCATTAACATTCCTCAACATTTATTGAACCATAAATAATAACTATTTATTTAATTTAAATAATAAATTTCACCATATAATTAATTAAATAAATAAATAAATATTAAGATAACAAATTTCAAATAAATATTTATTTAATATTCTCATTACTAAATAAATAATTATTTGTTAGATTCAGAAAAAACAATAGATAATTAAATATTATATACTTTCATCATTTTTTTTTACCTTGTGAATAAATCATTATTCAATATTCAGAACACATATATATTATCTTCAATAATTAAAGATTTCATTAATGTGATAAATTGAACTTGGATAAATATTGAACCTTAAATGGGAAATAATCTAGAATCAAAATTTTAAAATGAAATAGAATTTAATTAATATTTTGGATACACATACTTTGTGACCCTAAATGCCTCTTTATTAGAGGCATTTGGAAAACTATCCTAAATTTCAAGATTAACTTATATCAACACATCATGTCACTCATACATAATGAATTTAATTTTACAGTGAATATAACCTCATATGAACGCTCTCTATGTGTTATAATCCCACTTTCAAAAAATCTCCTCAAGGGGGTTTAACACTAATTTCGTCAACCTATATGCTTGATATATCATTTTCTAAATTTCCTAAAATGAACTCTTCAATGAAACCACTGTGGATATAGACT
The DNA here is from genome assembly GCA_963277665.1 of Viscum album. Classification (NCBI taxonomy): domain Eukaryota; kingdom Viridiplantae; phylum Streptophyta; class Magnoliopsida; order Santalales; family Viscaceae; genus Viscum; species Viscum album. Next base: position 1,061,512,229 of record OY728162.1, on the reverse strand, counting down.
TTATAAAAAAATACATTTTAATAGAAATTCATTTAAATCTACTTTAATTAACTTGTAAATGATAAATCATTTCTTATCTTAATCTATAATGTCGTATCATTGATGATGCACCAAATATATCCTACCTCACTATGATCATATTTCATCACAATTTTCACTTATGCATAAAAGTACATGAATCAAGAAATACATTACCAATAATAAAAATTAAAATGATAAATACACACATATACCTATAAGAATATCCAATGATATGTATAAAATGTGGAATTCATATTGGTTAACATGTTCTCATAACCTCCTATTTTGAAGATTACTAATTGTGAACTTCATGAAAAGAAGTAAAAAATGTCATATGAGACCCCAAAAAATTGATATATTTTACCATCTATATATCATCATATAGATGCCATCTGAATATAGAACGTGTATTTATGAATATCATCATATCACTTCAAGGTTCACATCATAGTGGAAAACTTATAATTACTTTTTTTTTTGTGAAAAATACACTAAATAAATTATCATATTAATTTTTTGTATAATAACACTCATCATGAGATAATATATTTATTAAATTCAAGTCTTCGAATAAACATGTAATCAATAGTAAAACGTAGTTGGTTCTAGGGAACCTACAATAACATAATCCCATTTTCACTTGATTTAACTACTACCTAAACTGGTATGCCACAATTATTAACATTTTTCTTGTTAATTATCACTATAACTTTTGTTACTAACAAGTTTATATGGTTTTTCTATATACTAAGACTATGTCACTCCATGAAAATACCTAATGAGGTGATATAACTGAGTATATAACTTTTTTCCATCGTTATTCATGACATATTTAATGATACCATTATCTAAAGTTCATCAGAATATAATTACACTTTACCATATTGATACAAATCCAAAACCGAGAACAAACCACACTTACACCACTTATTAAGAACTATCAGAATCCATAATTAAAAAAATATTTATTTATATGAATACAATTGGATATAATAAGTTCTACTCTTGTATATTACCTTATCAAATCTACTATACTTGAGCAAAGTGATATAAAAGAATAATAGCGTTATAATCCCTTGATACCTAGTATTTCCATTTATCTATTTACTAGTAACTCATCTTGTTTTAAATTTAAAAATACTATTATATAATTCTAACATCCAACTTTTTAAATTCATTTTGTTTTTTCCGATATTCACCCTTTATGATTTATGCATAAGAAATATCAAACCTCAGTATATATCATGTATTTTGATATACATTTCCAAATTTTTCAGTGTTATGTAGTTTATCTATCATGTGAATAACATATTGTTATTTACACATCAACTGGGAGAGATTTCATGGCATGTGGCACTTCAAACAATTTAGTTTCAGAATTTCCAAATATTTTATTATTCAATAAACTATCAATGAATGTACTATGAAATAATCTTAGAAACCCTGAGATATATGTCTAAATATATTATTCTCTATAAATGGGTTTCTACTTGTAGACCATTGGGGAACTTTTATTACAAATGAATATTATATGCTATTCATTCTTTCATTAATAAATAAAAAACTACTAATCAATTTTATTCCTTATTGGTTTTCTATGGTTTCACTAATCTATTCCGGTTATGTCTTATAGAAATCTTCTATATGGTTTCATCAAAGGAAGGTGGCCTTGAATACCAATGCCCATTGTAACAATCACATAATTTTGTTTTTACAAGTATAATTTAAAAGTAATATAGAACAACGGATCTGATAAGGTTTTGTTATTAACTATATCTAGAAACATCTAGATACTTAAGTAACCAATAATTATTTTTTGGCTTCATCTGGTACCATCCATGTCTCATTTCACTTGAATAGCCGTGAATGAATTTACATCAAGTGGAAAAAATTCCCAAATTTGGAACTGAATTTAGGTTTATGGATTCTATTTATGAATTGATATGGAATTTAAAAACATATTTTGTTTTAATTTACCTCATTACTAAAAGATTCATTATTCTGACCAAATAAAATATCACATATTTTCTAGAATATAAAACTACTTTTATGTTTTTAAAATTGCTACAGAATTTGATTCTCTAATTTCTTATACCAATATATGTGAAAATGAACCCTATACTTCATCAATTATTAGTCTTATATAACTCTATAAAAATATATGTGCTTCACTTAGATAAGTATAGTCAGTGTTGAGTAATACACTTCTATATTATGATGTTATTTTCCACACTAGGTATCAGATAAATAACTAAGATGAACATTATGATACCTTGGATGCATGTGTTAAGCTGTAAGAATCATTAAAAAATAGTTCACATCGAACATATGAGGATATTGAATAATTTAATCCCATAATATCATAACATATATAATATCAATAATTCAATCGAGTTGGTGTATTCTTAGATTTCAAACATCCATTTTTAAAAAATATCTTGAAATACTATAGAAGAATGGAAATTAATATTATACTCTTCATTGATCTAACACTTTACTACAATAACTATTTCTATGTCAATAATGTGATGTTAATAAAACCTTCACTCTATATTTAAATGATCAATGAATACTTAGTTAATATATACTTCAACAAGCTCCCCATATGATTCTACATCTTTTACCAGGTGTATTCATTACTACCATTTTACATTCCTAAAATATCATGAAGGAATCTAATGAATTATATGAATTTAACACTAGATTGTCCTTATAATAGTTCAAGTTATCTAGGTGAAATAACTCTATAAGATTTGTGGAATAAAATTATTTTTAATTCATTCTTTATCTGACACTTAATAAGTACATAGGTCAAGATAAAACTTAACGTTTTTAGCTCCAAATAGTCTAACCATCCTTTTGTTGATATACCTAGAAATTATTTTTTTTTGTTTTTCTAATAAATATTTTTTCAAAACTATATTTTTGTGTTATATTTTAAATTCATCATAAATTACTTATTATTGGATATATATGATTCATGTATCACTATACAATTAAATAAATATGAAATATCATAACAATGTTCATTTCAAAATGAAATAATGTCTCATTTTGTTTAATGAACTCTGGGATAAATGTTTTGGTGGAACTCAATATAAGAAAACTAGTTCTTAGGAATCAATCCACTAGGAAAACTAAAGTTATATACTTCCCTTTATTGATATTGAAATCCCCATTCCTCAACTACTTTGAGAATTCAATATTCTTTTGTAATGTTTCTGAACATTCGTAGTTCCTATATTTGAGTGAAAATATGATAATTGAATATTGAATTTAATAACCAATATGTGAAATGAAAACCTAACATGAAATGATAAATATACCTAAACTAGAATATTCTACTCACTTATTCTTCAATTAATCTCAGTTCCTATTCATGTTTCCTTTATTCCAATATGAGAAGTAGATAGTTCCATGATCACAAAATTGCCACAGAATATTTTTACTTTTCGAATAATTTTCAAAGGCTTCATTGAATTGGAAATTTTCATGGAATGTCTTACCTTTTTTTCACTTTATTCACTATAATGGTTGAAGATACATTTTCTTAATATCCATTTATGACATGAAAAGGTATAATTAAATGTTTTTGGATATATTTTCCATGTCATTCATGCTATAGTTCAGGATTAATATAAACAATCAAGGTGATTATGATGATAATAAAATATTAATGGATAATTTATTATCTATATAGAATCATAACATTACTAACCGATCAATGCAGTTCAAAATTTTTAAGGAAAGGTCACTAGCTTCGTATTTGTCCCCCAATTTATACAAGTAATGTGCAGAAAAAATAGCATTTATTTGAAGCCTCTATTTTTCCTTCATAAGAGATTTGAGATGTGATATTAGGGTGTGTGCATCCATTTATTTATATTTATTTTTTATTTATTTAGACACAGCTAATATTATGAAGCAATATACATTCAAATCATCATCCATATTCCTCTTGTAAGCATATTTATCACCTATACTTTCTCACTGAGGTGGCAAATAAATAATAGGGGATTCCATTATGTATCATAACTTTTTACACTGTAGCTATTTATATAAATGATCTCACCACTCTTAGAAATTCATTTTCATAAAAACACGATCTGAGTTTTGAAATTATCATGGTATTTTAATGGTTTCACTTTTAATTTACTACATTAATTAAATTATATTTTAGTAATATGTCTTTATTAAAAAATATAATTTAATAAATTTTATTTATTAGTCACGCACAACATTAAAAAATCCAAATTTCCATCACAATTGTATTTAGATTATCTTTTTTGTGAATATTATAGGGGAAAGGATCCATATTTACCTTATAATAATCTATATATTAATCATGAAAATTACATGAAGGTATGTTAGTATGAGGTCTTTCCAACTGTGTTAAGTCAATGTTTCATGATTCATTTAGTGGAATCACCAATCTAAAAATCCTAGACTTAGATTTTATGGACACTTTCTTTCAAACATAATTGAAATTACATTGCCTATTATAATTAATATTAATGTGGTTTTGTGATCCTATACAATTAATTAAGAATATCTGATGTTTAAAAAGTGTTCTTGTCTTGATCCTAGTAAACACATCAACTATAAGAGAATATTAACTCTAAATATTGAAGGTGTTACTAAATCAACATTTCCTTGAGAAAATTTTATCTTATGCATAAATATTCATTATTTTATCTTTTTTACATTCTTGTTATTTTTTCCTGGATTGTACATAATTAATTAACAACGCCATTAAAAAAATATTTAACACATAATACATTTATTTATTCTATATTAAATTCTTTCAAATTTATTTGTTTAACATAATTGAATTTAAAAATCAAATAAATATAAATCATTACCCATGAACTTTATAGAAATAAAATAATGATGTGTCATTATCATGATATTTATTACTGCTTAGTTCATCTATAAGATGATAAACTAACCCTTTTCCCCTGGGGGAATAACTTCTTGAACCATGATTGGCTCGAGTTGTAGCATTCTACAAGGATCCAATATATCTCCTTGGTTGGTTATACCTCAACATAGATTTTGAACTAAATCCTCTCGTAGGATAATCATCCTTTATATATATTTACTCACATGTAGGTGATGGGAACCGATGGTATGTTGTTACATAAAATAAACCAAGGACACATAGGTTCATACATAATAATGGTAAGAGGTATGACTATTAAGAAATTATATGTAATTTAATAAAACTTTTATCACATAGTAAATTCATTTAATAAATATTAATTTAAATATATACCCAACACATACATTGGTCGGTCAAGCTCAAGATCATCCACGTATGAAACAACTACATATTTAATAAAATTTTCAAGCATTCATTTACATTCATTCTTTATAAATATTTTAATTTGAAATTATTAAATTAATTATTTTATCTTAATTTTCCATCCATACAGTTATGTATTTTCCCATATTCTATAATTTGAAACAAATTAAATTAATTTATACATTTTGTGTAGTTTTAGAGAACACATCATGTACCCATTTTTCCAGTCTTAAATCATGTCTTGAATTTAACATGACATATACTAGAGGTTGCCTGACGTGTACCCATTTTATATACCTTAAATGTAATGTCACTTTCATGTCATTCGATTATGTTCTATATGGTCCTTTTTATGTACTTTTAACTTACATGACATATTGTATACATTATTTGTCGTGATATTACTTAGTGTGTAGTTTCATGAGTCAAACCTCGTAGTTAGAACAAAATTAATGACTACATATAATTACATTATTATATGCTACATATATTGTGGGAAATGACCATGAAGTACACTCTCATAATCCAACTCAGTCCGCCCCCAAATCAAGTACCCGTGCCGAATAGCGATGACCCCAAGGCATGACCTCAATCTTCCTGGGGTGGTGACATGTTTCGTGGGGATGAAAGGGTACCAATGGGAATAAATTATCTTGTTGAATAAATATAAAGTAGAGGGTACCCACCTAGAAACCCAATGTTACCATTCTAGATGTGGGAAGGATCTAACACCAAAAAAAGTTACATCGTATAAAAAATAAAAAATAATAAAAAAGAAATAAATATGATGCAAAAAAAAATCAATGGAAACAGATAATGGAAACCCTATGTATAGTTTACATGCAGAAATATGGGAAGGATGGTACAAAAAATGATAAAGTAAATAAAGAAAACTAAAATAGAGAAAACTAACCATTTCTATGTGGAAGTGGGGCATCTAAATTATACTCCACCATCATCCTGAACCAAGAACCTGATACCAACAATGAGTTAAATATCAAACTATCACATCCAATTAAAACTGAAAAACATTTAATAATGATGATCAGTTGCATAATTTCCTAATATGTCACCACCCTTCGGTCCATGTAAACACTTTAAATGTAAAACAAAATCATGTTTATTAGAAAATAAATATATGTGAGGAGTAGGTTTTATCTTTTCATTGAAAAAAATGGTGAGTAACATATTTTAAAGATTTATTTTTTAGAAAGTAAAATCAGTTGAATAAAACATGAATTCTTTCAATATTAGAGACAAAGATTCTCATATTTTTAATTAAAATAATAAATCACATACACTTACACTATTGAGATCATTGAACAAAAATAATTTTAGAAAATCACATCATGGGAAACAAGGAGATATCAGGAAAATAATGGATGATTCTATAAAAATACAAATCAATATCAACACAATAAAACAAAAACCTTCCCTTACACTCAGGTTTCCCCCCACTAGCCTAACTAAGGTTTATATCCCATTAGAAGATCAAAATCAATCTCAAGTCCACCTGTTATAGATTAATTTTAAATTATTTAATCATGTATACCTATAATTCTCACTTATATTCCAATAGTTTCCCCTAGATCAAAATTTCTTGTGGGCCTAATAACATTCTCATTGAAATATATAATAAAATTCATAAATAAATCACATGATCACCTCTGATTCCAATATAAGAAACAAGTCCAATTTCTATCTAGAACATATATAAAAATGAGAAAGGTCATTCAATGAGAACTACCACAATCATAAAAACTATTAAATATAAATTTAGAAACCAATGGTATTCTTCTAGAGGGTAAACATTTTTGGAAACAATTTTTGAATGTTCCAAATGAGCCTTATATAATTCCTTACAAACCAAATTTCCGAAATAACTTTCAAAAAAAAACACACCCATATTTAACAATTGATTCAATTATATTAGATTAAAGTATATATAATTCTATATAATTTAATTTTCAATTTTAAATATCTAACAAAGAATTTTATACAAACACTAAATGCATATGGGTGTCCAATATAGGGTTATCATTTTGATAATAGAGTTAATTTTCCATCTTTTTTAAGAAACCTAAAAATATTTAACTAACTCTTTATGAAATCTATTAAATATACATAATAATATTATAAAACACTCAAATCAAGAATTTAAACCTATAAATAATAATAGTTTTAAATTTTAATTGAAATTTGTAGGACCAAATACCTTGGATGTTGTCACCTTTGCAAATGGTGACTTAAATCTTCTCCAAACAAGACAAGTAAAACCTATAAGACTAATCGTTAACTAAAATCTTAGGAATATCCAATTAAAAGTTAATATAACAATAAAAATAGGTCTCCAAACTAACATAAGATTAAAATTAAAAGAGAAAATGGAGGAAAAAATATATATATAAAGAGGCTATAGATTATTACCTTGAATAATGAAACCAAACCCTATGTATGATCCATGATTTTTATGGGGGTGAAGGGAGAGATGTGGGAGGAGGAATATGAGTAGAAGGGGTTGAATGGGATGATAGGGGAACCCTAAGGGGACTTAATTCAAAGAGGTTATGAAGGTAAATTTATATTTCTCATGAAACTTTGATTGTTCTTAGTTTGGTAGCATAGTTTGTCAAAACATGTTCCCCCCATGAGATTTCTACTTGGTGCCTAGATTACTTCACGTAGGTTAGCTACATGGTTAGACTAAATACGTGCCAATCATGAGTTTTTTCTATATAAAATTTATAGTTACTTTCACATAGATTCCACATGGATAAGACTGACCATGAACATTAAATATGTGTCATTCTCTACACCTCCCAAAAACTAAAAATATCACACAAAATACACATGAGAATATTAAGAACAAATGAGATGCCTAAGAAAATTACAGAAAATAGGAATTTAAGGTCGGGGTGTGATAATTATCCATAATATAGTTCTTTATTCCCCAATAAAGAACCATAAGGATTGGTTGATCCTGACTAGGACTTAAGGTATAACTTATCTAATGATGGCACAACTCAAGAGAAAAAAAACAAGACTAAATAAACCATCTAGAAGGATCAAATTAATCCCCAAGAAATAATTGAGTATCCTAATTGTACCTGATTTTAACATAAAATTAACCTTTGAATATAAAATATGGGTATATCAAAGAGTTGACACAAATGAAGCAACATCTCATGAAAAGGAATGGATAACCCTCTCACAGGATATTTCAAAAAAATAAGCAACACTATGACCTAATCACAACATAATGAAATAAAACCAGTCATATCCTACTTTATAACTTTGGTGGAATCCACAATAAAACCTACAATACAAATCTAGTCAAATGAATAAATGTGTTGTTATTCCATGTTGACATCAAAAGGTAAACCCATCAGTAGAAACCACATTTAAGCGGATAACAGAAAACGCACACACCATGTATGGAAAGAGATTATTTTATAGAGGCCTACCCAGAATATTAAGAACTCATGTTTCACAATAAACATTAAAACTATAACGATAACCTAATTATCAATGGAACCCAAGAACATAAAATAACAGAGGTATGACCCAGGACCTTCTAATCACCAAATCAAAAATCCAAAAACATTCACCTCAAAGAGAATATAATTAACCAGTATCATCAACCCAAAACATTTCAACACATATAGGAAACACGATACATCACATGGCTATAAATAAAAATAGGAATGAGGAAAAAATATATATATTAAAAATTTAAATAGATACTCCTTCACTATTGGGTTTAGTGGGTTGAACATGTGGATTTTTTTAGGGATATGATCGAGCTTCGCTCTTATTATATGAAACACCACATTAGAACCCATATAAACAAATAAGATGGCCACAATTATAACAAAACATTAGTGTTTCCATGCAATATTTGTTCAAATGACATAACTTCACAAACTAATGAAACACTAATGACATTATTCTAGATATGACCAATGATAAAAAGAAAAAAGATCTCTTGCTTCTTCTACCTGATTACTAAAACATGGCTTGCTACCCATCCCTTAAATTGTCTCTTCCTCCACCACTCCTTGGAATAGGTGGTAGATCATCTAATTAAATAATTCCTACCGATATATATTTGAATCTCATGGACCAATTCACTACATCTTCATAAGTATTATGGTCAGGAGAAGACCTTGTTGATAGAAAACCTATTCAGATACCCCCTTTAAATGAACATGGATTTCAATGATTCATCCATGTATAGGTCATGAATATGTGTAACCAACTCTTGAAATTTAAGGGCATTCTATAACACAAATTTATAGCATTTCTAGAGGCCGTAAAATTCTATATAATTTGTTACATTCACCTCATTAGGGAAAACTATTAGATAAATATTGTATTAAATTATTCCCTTGAATTCTCCCTATGAGTATTCTTTTGGATAAATCACTTCCACCACTTCAAATTTGAACCCTATAGAATGAAGTTAGATAAGTTTAGTTTAAGAATCCTGGAAATATCAAGATAGAAAAAATATCCTCAATTATCTATAATGATTACTCTATCTTTCGAGTACTAATTTTACCAATAAAAGTTTGAGGATTTTAATCCCCAAAATCTCAAAATAAAAGTCATAAAACTGGGATAAAATTCAAATACCTCTACATTCAATAGCTAATTTAGAAAAAATTAATGTTTAAAATTAATAATGTTAAACCCAAGAGTTCACTTGTGGTGAATCTCCCAAAACTCCATCTTTACAATCCTTGAGGACTTCATAGGGCAATATTCGAAAAACAATGAATATAAACATAAAATAAAAACCCCTTAAATTCGAATTCAAAAAATCCAAAAATAATAATTAATAAGTCAATCTAAAAACAATTAAAATACATTTAAAATCCCATGATATTACAACCAAATAAAAAAAAGAGAAAATACCAAAATATAAAATGAAACGAAAACCAATACCCATACAAAATTATTTCAGAACCCACAAAAACATTTTTATGATCTTCTAGAATATCGTCGTAATTATTTATTTTAAAAATATATTATAATCTAAAGCATCTTATTTTCTCTAAATAATTTTAACGAATTTCCAAATGTTTATTCTTAAGGCATTTAAATTTTTTAAATTTTCCCAATTTAAAAGCACAAAGTATATTAGGAATATAATTTCAAAAAATAATGCTTAATATATTTTGACAAATTTAAAAATAATTCTTCTTCATTAAACCAAGACATTTATTGACCCTTGTATAATATTATCTTTCTGAGTATTTAATAAAAGCTACATTGTATTTAAATGTTCACCCCTTTTAAGAAAATAATGGTTTTAATTTTAATTTTTTTTGAAATAAATAGAAAATTAACAATAAAAATGAACATATATATTCATCTTAAACCCATAGTTAGAAGTGAATAAGAAACTCACAACATAAAGAAATAAAAGTTTCAAAAATAGAAGGAAATAAATTCATGGATCTAATTGGTCACATTGTTTTTTATACTATGCATCGACTATCAGAATCTCACTGAAAACCAACCATAGGGGTCTCCAAGATCTATGAAAGGTGTTACAAACTATGCATAGTAACAATTCACCCCATGAATCCCATCTATATCTAAATCTAGTTCATGTTTATTTTTATTATAAGTCATGAAATCTCAATAAAAAATATAAATTTACAAATAATGATAGAAAACTCAAAATCAACCAAGAACCATGCTCAAAATCAAGACACATACATCCCAAACTACCCAGGTAACTCAATCGTTATCCCGATTGGTGGTGATATGAAACCTTAATTGTGAGAGAAAACCATAATCATATCTAACCTACCATTAATATATCATAAATAAAAATTTATTAGGGGAAACTCATGAACCAAGTCCCTTATTACAACCTAAGCACTAAATGATTTTCTCACAAACCAACCTAGGTTTCTCCAGGGTTGGGCACCAGATCCGACCCAAAAAATCCCCGATGCACATTCACAATTTCCCATGTGTAAAGACAACAATAATGGGAATCAATGAGAACCAACGGGAATGATTTTTACCAATTTATAAATATATATTATAGGTTTCCTTTAGGAATCCCAATGTGAACATTCCAAACATTGAAGGCCTCGATCACCAGATTATCAGTTACAAAGAATATAAAAACCCAAAAAAACCTAGAAGAAATAGATTCCAATCTTAAAAATTATCAAGGTAAAAAAAGAATACTCAATGTATGGTGTATGATCATAACACTGGAAATATCTATATATAAAAATAATTAAGTAGATAAAGAAAACTAAATCAGACGACATTGAACATCTCCATATAGAAGTGGATCATCTTTACTATCCACCCCCATAATCTCAAACCTAGAACATGAAACAAATTTTTAGTTAGATATCATATTTACATATATATATAGAAATTATATAACAATTAATAAAAAAAATTTGTGGTTATAATTACCTAGTAGGTTTCCACCTATCAGTTCACGCATGCACTTTGAAAATAAACTAAATTACGCTAGTTGTAGAATAAATATATTAGAAATGTATATTTTCACAATTAAAGTGCAAGATACCAAAATAATATGATGTTTAATAAGGCTTTATTTCAAGTACTCCATTTCCCATATATGATTATTTTTGTTTGGGTAATAACTTGGGGTGTTTTGGGGTGGAATTTTCAGAAAATGGAAGAAATATGGTTTTGTATGGTTGGAAAGTTGTGCGCCCCAGCCAAGAAAATCATGAAACCCTAGAAAGAAGGGAATTATATGGTTGGGTAATGGTTTTTCAAACCATTCATACTCTTATTATTAGTTTTGAACACCTATAAAATAGGCACACGGCTTAGGTGCACTGTTATGGAAAATTGTGTTCCCCAACCCCACTAACTATGTGTGGGAATTAAAGTCCCCCGAAAATTAATTTTCAAAATTCCAGGACACACCAATTAAACCCAAATTGATCCATGTTCAACCCTATATTTTATTTCATGATTTTATATATCTCTAGTATAATTCCAATCCTTCTTTTCCTTCATTCTTCATGATTTGATTTCCATATCAAAAATCTTCTCCTCTACCAGTAAGTTGATCATATCCCATTTCATTCACATTCATCCTCCTTTATTATCTCATTCATTTAGTGAGATGTTATATTCTATTTATCCAGATCTAGATTTTGATTATTTTAATCTATATCTAGGCTTTTTTATCTAGATATTGAATTAAAAGATCTTTTTTGGTTAATCTTGATTTAGGTTTTTATATCAGAATCCTGATTTATGTCGTTGTACCACTCAATTTTTTTGATTTCAATTGCATGATCCTTCATCAAAAAATTAAGTATGGTGTTTTATAATTCTAAATTTATAGTCATGATTCAAATTAATATTATGTAATTTTAATATTTCTATTAGTATTTTAGAAATTCGGTTCTTGATCCAATTAATTAATTGGGAAAATTGGTTAACTGAGTAGTTGTGAATTTGGGATTTTAAGAATTATGGACTTGTACTTAATTAATTGAAAAATTAATCATAAGATAAAAAAATATTTATTCTTTGAGATAATTAATTGATGAATTTATTGTGGAATATAGACATATGGTAATATTGATAACTAATTTTGGAATTAATTATGATGTATTGAAATTTGGAATAATATAATTAATTAAGAAATTAATTATGTAATTTTTATTTTTCAATATTGATTACTTAATTAAATGATACACATAATTAGTTGGATAATTAATTAAAGGAATTTCTTTGATAAACTAATTGTTTAATTAGTAATGAAATTGATGTAGATAAATAATTGTTGAATTAATTATGTGATGAATAGTAATATGGGCATTTAATTATTATTTAATGAATGGAAACATGGTCATTATAATGTGGGATTTGTGAATGGTAAAATTTTCATTTAGGTATGAATGGTAACATGTTCATATAGTTCTGAATTAATGGATGTAAACATTGACATTCTAAAGTATTTGGTATGAATGGTATCTTGGTCATTTAGTTTAGAATTAATGAATGAGAACATGGTCATTCTATTATGTAATGTGTGTATAATAAAATGGCCAATCATGTTTGAAAAAAAATAATTGTAACAATGGAATTTTGGAGATCTAATATCACTTGGGAATAATTCTGGATTTAGAAAGTTCCCAAGTATGGATTTAGACATAGAAGTCTATGAGAAACCAAGAGTTATGTGGTTAAATATAGAATAATTGATGATGTGATAACAATTTATTTATAAATTTTATTTATTTTCATTATAAAATTTAATACACTATTACTTGACTTGATATTATTTTAGACATCATTTTTTTGTGGCATAGTGAGTTGTACTCACACCCTACTCATGCTTCTTGATTGGTACTGGAATAAAATTTTTGTTTTCTGGACAGGTTAAGTGCAAGGTTCATGAGTTAGATGGCTAAGTTGGGATAGATCATAGACAAGGGAACAATAATTGGTTCATAACCATCTTGTAGATTCATTAGTTTCTTTCTACAGATTTATATTTTAGACACTTGACACATATATTAGTAGACCTTACATTCTACATTTAGTGAATATTTTATTTTCTAATTTGATTATCAACAAATATTTCTATTATTTATGGTTATAAAGTTATCTTGTTGTTTTTTATTATTTCCACTGGTATATTACCCTGATAAAAAAATTCTATAGTCTCCCAATGAACAACTTATCAGACCCTTGCTGATAGTTTTCCACCTCTAGTGTACTAGGAGTTGTTCTTGAGGTCATGTGGTGCTCCAAATAGGGGACCAAGTTTGATGCACTTAGGTAGGGACATTACAAAGTTGTATCATAATCATTTTTCTTCTCGTTTTGTTTTGTATTACTATTTGGGAAAGGTATATAAGAGACTAGGAAGACTCGAGCATTGGTTATGAGCTCATTCATAGGATTATATTACCCATATACGACAACGATCCCAAGTACCCATGGTGATAATTGTTGTTATTGTTGATTGATGTTACTGGTGAATATTATTTCACCTTGCATGATGCACATGTTTTGTGTTGTGATTATTGATGTTTACATTTTTTGAAATTTGACTCCTGGCCCTGTATGGAATGATAGTTGATTTTACATGCATCATTCTAGGAACTCAGGCTTATTATGGCACGCATCATTTTAGGATTGCATGATAAAATGGGTTATGGGTATGTTTTTTAATATCAATATTTTTCCATTCTTGTGAAATTGAATGGAAAATTGTTCCTAACATGAAATTATGAGTTTTAAAATGATTAAAGATGATAATAGTTGGTATTATAAAGGAGAATACTTAATATTAAGAATGTATTTACTCTTGTAAACTAGGACCTAAGAATATGATGGTTAATGGTAGTATTAGAACCTCAGTTATGATCGTGTGGTGGGGTTTCGGGAAATGACATTATGTATATTTATGTGATTTCCCTCTTATGTAATCGAGTTAATGTTGTGTGTATTTTTACTATGGTTAGTGTTTGTAATTATAGATAGTATTCCTCTATGGAAATTCTTGCTAAGATGATGGCCTAAGGACATGTCTAGGAATGATCCTTCAATGATGGAACCTGAGGCACTGATCATGTCAGGTGAGGAAGAAGGAAAAATGTTCTTGGAGAACTTTTCTCACATAATTCAATTCATTGGAAGAGACCCAGGATGGGTTATAAAGACTACGTATAATCTAATGAGGGAGTTCCAGTTGTATCACCCTATAACATTTACTATAGAGGGTGGACCTGAGGGAGCTGAGTTCTGGTTTGAGTTCACTGAGACTATAGTTGACCACATGGATACTCCATCGTAGAGGACGTTCATGTTGGATACATATATTCTTGGAGGATCAGTTACGTACTGGTGTGATAATCAATCCTGGACTATATAGGAAAATGGTATGGTATGTGAGTAATTCCTAGATAAATTCATAGGGAACTTCTATCTATAGATGATGATACATGAGAGAGATACTGAGTTCATTTTGTTGACACATGGGGGTATTTCCATGATGGACTATATTGTATGTTTTATAGATTTGTTAAGATTTTCTCTATAATTGGAAGGGGACAATACAACTATGATGAGGAATTTTCAGGATGGTCTTAAATGTGAATTAACTCCCAAGTTAACCATTTTTTGTTAAATACATTTTCTGAGGTGGTGTATCAGAAACTCATAGATGATGGGATCCTAAATGAGAATTCTAGTGCAAGATAGATAATTCTAAATGGAAAATCATGAGGTGTGCATTCCAAGATTAAGAAGTGTCTCTTATGTAGAATCTTCTAGGGTAGTGGGAAATAGAGTACCTAGGCAAAGGGATCAATTTCATGGGACCTTTCTCGAGTGATCTGTCACTAGTTTGTTATGTTGGGACAATTCTGAAGAGAGAGCCCTAAATACATGTAGTGTGATGGTATTACATAAATATGAGACATCTACAAAGGTTCAATTGGATCCAACAATAGATGAGAAGTGAGGGTGTATCTAGGAATTTTTAGTGTGTGGGAAGATGTTCTTCTGCACCATATCTGTATATCAATTGTACTTATAATGTATGAGGAGCTAGAGGTATTGGACATGGATCTTCGTGGAAAGAGTGCATGTATCAACAGAGTGGTGCAACTCAAGGGAGTTGGAATACATCATAAGGAGCAGGGGAATTATAGTTTCTGGTTGTGTAGAATACACTTATGGATATAAAAGTTGGACCATCAACATTGATAGGTAATATTCATGTATCTTATACTTCAGTTAGTGATTTATTTGATAATTTCACCAATAATTCAATTATTTTTGCAAAACTTTCAGAATAATATGATCCTGGTATCGGAGTTTTTGAGTGAGGTAATGTATATAGATACAATATTGGGAGTACGGTCTATAGACATCTATTTATGAAAGGGGTGTTCTCTCGAATTTGAGGAGTATCATTTTCTAGATTTTTATTGGTCGATTGAGGGGTAATGAAAGATGTATTTCCATCAATAGTGGAATAGTTCAAGGATGTGTTTCTTGAATACTTCCCAGGGCTACCACCTAAGAGATGGGTTCAATTCACCATTGAGTTTATTCTTGGGGTGGAGCCGGTTTCTATTCCACTATAAAAATTACACCAAAATAACTTTTAGAGATCAAGACTCAGCTGGAGGAGTTGGAGGATAATGTATTTATCTATCCTGGTACGTCATCATAGGGATCACCTTTGTTGTTCTCAAAAAAAATGTAGAAGGTATTTTGTTCTTGTGTGTTGATTAATAAATGTTTAACTAGATGGATATGAAGAACTGGTATCATATTCTGTTTGTCAATGGAATGTTAAACTATTTGAGAGGTGCTTGTGTTTTTTCAATGATTGACTTCAGATCAGGGTATCATTAGATGAAAGGTTGGACATTTGATATACCAATGAATTCTTTCAAAAGTAGGTATGGCCGATACAAGTTCATTATAATTCCTTTTGGGTTTATGAATGCACTTACAGTGTTTATGGCCTTGATGAATAGAATATTCCATCTTTACCTAGATCAATTTTTGGTAGTATTTGAGGGTGCAATCTAGGAGTAAAAAAAGACTTATAATGATCATGACCATCACCTAAACATCGTTTATATTACATTCATAGAGCATTGTCTATACGCAAAGAATCTATGTGCTAGTTTTGGATCGATCAAGTACACATTTTACGTCATATCTTCTCAGATGATGGTGTGTCAGTATATCATGTGAAAGTTAAGGTATTAGTACCTTGGGAGTATCAAAAAAAATGTTCAATATCCATAGAAGTTTTGGGATTAGCTGGATATTATAGGAGGTTCAACAAGGACTTTTCCCATTTAGCAGCACTGCTTTTAGGCTTGACTAAAAAGGGGATAATGTTTGAATGGTTAGAAGCATGTAAAGATTCTTTCTAGGAGCTGAAGAAGCATTTGACATCAGTACCAATATTGATCCTACATGAGCCAGGTGATGAGTAAATTGTGTGTTGTGGTGATTTTGGGATTGTACATAGAGATGTAGGGATGAAAAGAGATAGAGTCAAGGAATATGGGTCACAGCAGTTGAGGCCTCATAAAGGGAACTAACCTACGCATGACATCAAGTTGGATGCAGTGGTTTATGTCATAATGTGTTGGTGGCATTATCATTTTGGAAAAAAGTTTACTGTGTATTCTAACAATATGTGATTATTGTGAATCTTTTTGCAGGGAGAATTAAATCTTTACCATCAAATATGGGTTTAGTATTTATAGTATTTAGATTTTGAGCAAGAATATATGCTCAAGAAGGGGAATAGTGTTACTGATTCATTGAGAAGTAAAACTCTGTCTCATATGATTTAGGAATCTGCTACTGAGTGGGTGATGATGACCTTGTTGGCCGAGATGCACATTGTGGTTCATGAGAGTCAGGAAAAGGTGACTCTTTTATCAGTTTCAGAGGAGTCTATGATTTTGGGATGGATCAAGGATAGACAGTATAAGGATTCAGAATGTTTGACCTTGAGGGAAAGCCTTTAATGTGGGGAGACACCTTTATATTAGATCTTATCTAATGATGATATTGTTTGTGTCATGAATCATATTTTTATGCCTATGAGAACACATGATGAACTATTGCATGAGTTTCACTACTTAAAGTGGGTGGTACATCTAGGTTTGACCAAAATGTATCATGACCATCAATGATAGTTTTGCTGTCTATTCATGAAAAAGGAAATAGCATGGTTCGTGACACAATTCTACACCTATCAGGAGGTGGAGGCTAAGAAGCAATGAACTAGAGGTTTTCTACTACCATTTCCAATTCCATAGTGGAAGTGGGACAACATGACAATGGAATTTTTGGTGGGAATCCCTAGGAATCCTTATAATAATGATTCTATCTGGGAGATTTTGGATTGACTGATAAAGGTAGAACATTTGTTTCCTATACAGGAGTCTTCTCAATAGAGCAGTTGGGAGACATGTATGATCTGGGGATAGTCTATCTGTACGGGGTGACATAGTCTAATTTTTCATGTTTTTATTCACATTTACTTCACACTTCTACAAGGTCTTGTTTATGGATCAAGATACATAGGTATTATTGAGTACATCATTCCACCAATTGACATTTGGGTATTCAAATCATACTATACATGTACTTGAGGACATGTTTTGAGATTGTGTTCCTGAATTTTGTGGGTCTCGATAAAATCACTTAGATTTAGTGGAGTTTTTTATAACAGAATATCTCAGGAAAAGATGAAAATTGAACTATATGAGGTACTTTCTAATAGGACTTGTAGATATCCTCTATGCTGGATGGATGCTGTTGAGTTAGTGTTGTTGGGACCGAGTCTGATTCAAGATACATCGAAGCTGGTACAGATGATTAAAATATAATGGTATGGTTCAGAGTTGACAAAAGTCGTGTTCTAATAGAAGTATATGACAGCTAGAGATTACAGAGGGTGATCATATATTCATTCGGTGATTCTTTGGTTGGTCACTATAGGATACAGAGACAGGACATGCTAGCACCTAGGTTAATTGGATCATTTCAGGTTGTGGAGAGAATCTATCTGGTGTCCTATTGATTGGCTCTTCCACAGAACTATAGTGCTATGCATGGATTTTTTCATGCGTCACAACTATAATGGTATCACCCTGACCCTTCATATGAGATTGGTGTGGTTGATTTTTATATTGAGATAGATGCATCCTTTGTGTAGTATTTGATATGTGTGTTTGGATCATAGTGAGAAAGTTTTTTTTGGGATAGATCATGCTGATAGTCTATGTATTGTGGAAACAAGGGTGTTTGTAGGACGAAACATGGGAAAGGGAATCAAATATATGGTATCAGTGGCCCGACATTCTTGGCTTGGAATCAAAGAGATTCTTGGGAGAGTAGGTCGAGGATAATCTATTATACGGTGGGGAGATTGTAATATCCCGGACGTTTTTTAGTTGACTTGGACTTGATTTTAGGTACATGTTTTCCCCAATTGGATTACATTTTTTTTAATAACCTGGGGTGTTCTTGGGTGTAATTTTGATAAAAATAGAATAAATAGGGCCATGCATAGTTGGCGAATGGTTAGAGAAAACCATGCTCCCCATCCCAACAAACTATGTAACATTAGATAGAGGGGAATTTCATGGTTTGTAGATAGTTTTTCAAAAATCTTTTCCCACATAATAGTAGTTGTGAATCCCTATAAAAGAGACACATGACTTAGGGAAAATCATGTTCCCAGCCTTGCTAAACGTGCATGGGAATTAAAGTCCCCAGAAAATTAATTTTTTAAAATTTATAGACCCCCTAATTAACCCCAAATCGAGCCCCATTCAATCCAAGGTGGTATTTTATGATTTTGGATCTCTCAAATAGAATTCCAATACTTTATAACTTTTATTCATTGTGATTATATGCTCAAATTGAACATCCTCTTCACTCCTAGTAAGTGGACCTTTGTCGTTGCTTTCTAATTCAACCTTCTTTGTTATCTAATTATTTTGGAGGGATGTAATCTTGTGTTTTTCCTGATCTATATATAGATTTTATCAATCTAGATCTATGCTTGTGGATCTATATCTATAATTAGGAGATCAGTTTTTTGTCAATCTTGATATAGGGTTTTATATCTGGATCCAAATCTACGTCGTTGTGTTACTCAATTTTTGAGATTTCTATTGGGTATCCTTTCATTAATGAATTGGGGTAGGTGTTCCATAATTAAAATCTCATAGTAATGATTTATATTTTGTGCATGAAACCATAAGATTACTATTATATATTTTTTACTTGTGTTCTTGATTCAATTATTTAATTGGGAAAAATTATTAATTGAGGAGATGTTAATTTCGGACTTCAAGAAATATATATTTGGAGATAATTAATTTTTGAATTAATTATGATATATAGAGATTTCTAATTGGATATCATTAATTGATTAATTAATTATAGGATATTGAGATATGAGATTTTAGATAATTAACTATGGAATTAATTATGAAGTATTGAAATTTGAATGGAGTCAATTAATTGTGGAATTAATTACAATGTTTTTAGGTGTGACTATTTATTAATTAAATAATTAATTAATTAAATGGATGATGCAATTAATTAATTGTGGAATTAATTAAGGGAATTCATGTGATAAACTAATTTTTGAATTAAAAATGAAATTGAAATGGATAATAAATTGTTGAATTAATTATGCAGTGAATGGTAACATTGTCACTTAGTTGTGAATTAAATAATGGAAACATGGTCATTGAAATTTTTGATATGTGAATGGTAACATTTGAATTAAGGTATGAATGGTAACAGGGCCATTTAGTGGTGAATTAAAGTATGGTAACATGGTCATTCTAATGTATGCTGTATAAATGGTATCATAGCCATTTAGTTTTGAATTAATGAATGGGAAGATGGTCATTCTATTGCGTAATGTGTGAATGGTAAAATGGGAATTAAATTATGAATTAAATAATAGAAAAAAATTAATTTTTTAAGATATAATATCACTTGGTGATACTTTGGGCTCCAACATGAGATGAAGTAGGGCTTGAGGCAGAGGTGTCTATGGTAACTTAGGAGCTATGTGGTCAAATAAGGATTAATTAATAATGTGATAATAATTTATTTATGAATTATAATTATTTTCTTTATAAAACTCTATACACTATTATTTGATAGGATATTATTTTAGATGCCATTTTTTGATGGCAAACAGAGTTGTACTCACACCCTACTCGGGTTGCCTGATCATTACCTAAATAGAATTTGTTTTCTGGAGAAGTGAAAGAATGGTCTATGAGATAGATGGATGAGTTGGGATAGATCTTGGATGAGGAACTAGATTTTATTTTGGACCAGCTTGGAGAGTCATCAATATCTTACTTTTGAGTATCATTTTTGAAACATGACACATAAGTTTGAAATGAATGTTTTATTCTTTAGTTGTATATTATATTTCAAACTTTTATTATCATGATAAATTGGTATTGTTTATGGTTATATGTTATTAAACTATTTTATATTATTTACACTATTTTATTATTCTAATTGAAGAGGTTATAATCTCTCTATGATTAATATATTAGACACTTAGTTCTATTCGGTAGCCTATAGCATATGAGGAGGCGCCCTCGAGGTCATGTGGTGGTCTGGATTGGGGAACCAGTGTGTGACACCTTGGTCAGGATGTTTCACAAATGGAAAAACTAGATACATCATTGAACCCATACTTATTTATAATGAAAAACAAGTTAAAGAAAACATGATTTATTTCTATAAAAGTGAAAAAGAAAATAATGTTTTTTAAAAAATAAAATATATAAACTTCCACCATTGATGACATTCAACACATATAATTTGAAAAACATTATATTATGGGAAATTAGGGGCTACTGAAACAGTCGAGGATGAGACTATACAACTACTGAACAAGATTTAATCTATAAAACAAACAACCTTCCCTAACACTTGGTATTTCCTACACCAGACTAATTGAGGGGAGTATCCCATTTTAAGGTCAAAATATATCATAGATAATGTAGTCAATGTGTAATTATAAATTAGTGTTGTATGTGTAACTAGATCCCCACTTATATTCCCTCTTCTACAAATGAATATAAAATGGTGGTGAGGATAAAAACTAATACATAAAAATATATATTACAATTACCAAAACAATCAAACACTCTCTTATGATTCCCTCAAAATAAAAAACCATCATTTTTATTAAAAAAATTTAATTAATTATTTACAAACATTTTATAATTAATTTATAAAATATTTTATAAATTTATAAATAATCTAAAATAGTTTTTATAATTATTTATAATTATTTTTTATACCATATAATCTAGTTTATATTTTAATTTAATGAAGAAACATTTTATAAACCAATCATATTTAATGATTCAAAGTGAATCATGAGCTATGAATCATTGGATGAGGTTTTTAAATAGATTAAGAACAATTGTCAATATTTTACAACTAATATCCATATCATCTCCTATTATATCCTTATCATATTTAATGAAATACATTGATATTGGAAAGGTTATATGATGATATTTTTTTAAGATAAAATACAGTGTTAATCATAAGATATGGTATCAGGGATTCATGTTCTATGACTTATATAAATCCAAGTGATTTTTGTTGAGTATCTATCTATGATATCGCATATCATAAGAAGCAACTCGACTGGGTGGAATTTACTTATGAATAATTTTTTATGGTTGGGATTACATCATAAAATACTACTTTGAAATCATCATTTCTCAAAATGATTTCATGAATATAAACGCATGGTAATGTTTTGATACCATTTATAGGTTTCAAAGGAACTCACAACTATTTTTAATCACAATAGAAGTAATAAAGAAACCAATCGAAGATCAAACCGTGATAGGTAAATGAAACCATGCATTAATTTGAAATGAGGAGACTTGTGTACATTACACCATAGAGGGATTTTTAATTGTCATTATCCATTAAGAATATAATACTAATGGTATCAAAATGGAATCCATGCTTTTGAGGTATCCAAAGGATTCTTAATTTCTCGATTCTCAAGCATGATCATCCTCCCTCAATGATATTATATAATCTAATGATTTAATGGTGGTAGGATAATAGTTCTTTCGGTGGGAGATTTTTTGCCAAGAGTGAAAAAGAAAGGCACACCCATATATCATGAAAGAGGGAACATTATAATGTCCTTAGTAAAACATCATAACTATCTATTCATTAAAGTGTTTGTTATAAGTTAATGTATGAATTTTCTATAACTATTTTTGAATTCATGAAACATTTTCATGAATGTCTTGATTGTGCATTTAATCTTATGAAATATGTAGTTAATGATAATTAAACAAATAGAATATTTACTAAATTTTTAACACATAATATTTAAATACCATGAGTATTGAAGACTGTGGAATCTATTGTTATATTTGGTGCCCTATAACAAAACAAAATTGTAATTTTGATTACCAAATTATAAATATTAATTAATATCATATCATATGACAAGTTTTATTCTTCATAACAATAATTTGATAATTTCCTTAGATTATATATCACATAAAAAGGTTATAATAGTTACCTGCTATAATAATAATCATTAAATTATATCAAAATAATCTTAAGAATATATTATATGGTATTGATAAAAAAATTGAACTGAAATAGATGATGTTTTACTATCAAGTGTTGTATTGTCATCAGAAAAAAACATATATCATCATGAAATTTCTCACTTGGTTATCTGCAAGAAGAGACGTTATGAAGAAAGACACACCTACAGAAACACCACATGTTATATGATACATTTTGTATTAATATATTTTGATGCATCTATTATTCCTTAGACTTTATATTATTATTAATTTATATCCTGAATCATGAAACTTTATGTATTTAAAAAAATATTGATGACTTGTGCTCAAAATGAGTTAGTATATGTTGGGTGTATCATAAGTGAGATGACATTAATTTAATAAATCTAGAAATTATTTATCCCTTTTGAGTTAATGTAATATGATATATTTGGCTCCTTTATTTAAATGGGAATATATAATTATATCCATGGTTGTGGTAGTTAATCGAAAAGTTAATTTTATAGGGTCATTGAAAGATAATTATAGCAAATAGGTTAATGGAACAAGTATGCAACCTATTTGACAAGATATGAAGATAAAGGGATCATATTAAATAATAAGATTTATAGGAGTTTGTTGTCATTATGAACTAAAATTCGGTCTCCATGGGATCCAATACAGGTTTCTACATATTTATCTTGTACATTATCAATGTTTTTCTAATTCCGCTTAGAAATAGTCCTAGAGGGTCACACTCTAAATGTGTCTTGAACCTCAATTGAATTCTATTTTAATTTAATATTAGTTATAAATATTATTATAAGTTTTTAAAATAATAAATATTTGGTTAGGGTATCACATAAATGCAATCACCAGTTATTAAAATTTAGAATATATGTGAGTTTAATGTTACATAAATAATCATCCATTCAGTCGGTGAGTATAATATTTATTTATGTATTACTTATTATTCTCATAGTAATACATAAATATTTCACATAAATTATAATTTAGTTACATGAATATTAAAATAAATTTTTATCCAAAAGATTCATAAAAATAATATTTATTTATTTATTGAATTAATAACATAATTAAATGTGTTTATAAAAATAAATATTTATTATTCAAGGTTTGATAAATGTCGATGAAGATTTCCAGACTGATATTAGAAGCCCAATGAAGATGATATATTTATCTATTAGATTAGAGGATATCATGATAATATAATTAGGACATTATGGTTATTATTTAATATGAGGTTTAATTATAATAGGAAATTAATTAAATGGAATCTTCACAGTTTTTAATTATTTTAACCCTATGTATAGAATATCATTTATATCATTATTAGTATTGTTAGAGATGTGAATAATGTATTTTCTTAGGAGAATTATCTCTATACCAATGAAATAAATTCTCAAGAACTATCCCAATAGAAAACAAATAAATATTCCTCCTTCCTCTCAATAATGAGAGAACAAGGGAAGAATTATTTCAAGATTGAAATTCTTCTTGTTGTAATCAGAAAAAAATTATGTAAGATGTTATGTTCATCTATGCAAGCACTTAAAATACCTATGATGATATTCCAAGATTAATGGAGAATGTGTTGATATTTTTAAATAAATGATAGTTTGTAATCTTCAGCAAAGTGTTGATATGACAGTGGATACTGAATTAATCAACAACAAATGAATAATCTTCTAGCAAAGGTAATTCTTATTTTAAATTAATTATAAAGATAATGTGAAATTATCATAACTAAGAATGGTATGATTAGGAATTTATAAATTTCATATAATTTATCAATTTAAAATGATGAAAAAAAAATTTGTCTTAGGCTCGAACACTTCCTTTACATAATGTAACCTTCAAGAGGTATCAAAGTGGTAACATTATAAGTTATAATTATTTTTAATTTTTTGATCGATTTTCACATTTTTTTTGTTAGTGTTCATTTCCAAAAAAATTTAATATTTAATCAAAAATATAAGATAACATGATCTTTTATCTCGTTATAAACAATAAAAGGCCATGAATTAATGAATAACAATTGAATGTTCCTATCCACGGTTGCTAAGGTTGATGGTCGAGTGACATAATTACATGGAAGTAATAGAAAAGAACCCAACATATAGCCATGGCCAACCACACAAGGGTGATATACTGTAATACTGATTCACCATCAGTATGTAGAATCATTACATGTTTTGTATTGATCTCCATCTGTAAAGTGGCTTGGTAATGTTACATAGTGCATAGCTTGTGTGTACGCCATATATCCTCACACGATCTTAACCCCATGATAATTTTGGAAGATATGTGGTTAAAGAAAATTTTTTGTAATTAATACACATTCCATGTATTGACTTCCAACTGGGTGAAATAAGAAAAAATAACTTACATGGAATTTAGCTTGTGTATATATCTTATATCACATTATTATACATGAAAAATACATGACGGGGCCTTAGGAATGTTGTGTGGGTGGAAGAAAAAGTAGTACATCACAGGTAGCTGGAAATACACGCTATGTAAATCATATCTACTCATGCATAGTACACATCGTTATAATTTTTTTTGTTTCAGGAAAAAATGTAGGAGGAAAAATTAATTAAATAAAAAACCAAACTACACATTGTATATCCAGAATGTGGGCACCATGTGAATGGGTTTTCAATACCAAGTACACATCGACTGATATTCAAAAAACTTGTACGAAATGAAGTTATTAATAATTATTTTTTGTGTTATTTTATAAATTCACATTTTTTATAGTGTTCATACACGTTGTGTGTGTTTTAGGAATCACGAGTGGTACATGTCGTGTATATTTAACACACATCATGTGGTCATACAAATCATGCCGACATCACGGCTTGACCCATTGAATAACACACCCTATAATATTATGACATGCTGTGTAGGCATACATTCATTGTAAGTACATAGTATTAAAAAATGACTATACATAGTGTAATTCGCACACCATGTCAATGATAGTACATGTCGTGGAATGATAAATGGTACACACCTTGTTGCCTTCAATTAATGTCATGTATATTAAATTATGTATGGAATTTAAAATTAGCCTGGAGGGTATATACCAGGACCCCAGTTAGTATATAACATGTACTAAATAATTTTTAATTGCAATTAATTTATTCAAAATTACATATGATGAGATTTTAGAGACTATTTGGACAGATAATTAAGAAAAAATAATTAATTAATTAAAATCGTGATTGGTTAATTAATTACCAAAATTTCATCATTAGAATGAGATAGTTGGAATGAATTCTAGGAATTTTAAATGTGTAGCTGTTTAATGTTTTGGATGATCATTATCTTGAAAACCTAGTAATTATTTCGGATTTTATAAATTTAATAGATTTATTTTTTGGATATTGCAATAAATTTAATATTAAATTAAATATGATGATATAAGTATCATCTATTATTCATTTATTATTTATAGGCCTATATTTCCATGGTTTATTTTATGTAACCCTAAACCCTTAGTTCCCCTCTCCTATGAGTGAGTAAAAATATGTAAAGTACATCCTAGTGAGTGTAGAAATGTTAAAGACTATGCCAAGGTGAAACTAACTAAGAAGATACATAGGTTAATGGTGGAATTTTATAACATGATCTATGTATCTTCCAATGGTGTAATTCACCTAGGGTTAAGAGTTGGTTTATCTTCCTCTTGATAAACCAAACTATAGTTAAATGTTCCTGATCAAACCACATATTTATTTCATTTTATCAAGTGCTGGTTTTTTTATTTATTTATGTGATGAAATATTTATTCGATGGTTAAACACAATCACATATTGTAAATAAATTAATAATAATGAAATATCAAATAAAATAAAGTTATTATGCATAAATTATTTTATCATTCAAATTTAAAAAATTATATAAAACTCATATAATATTAAAAAGCCTCTAAATAATAAAATAATGATTATTTATGTATAATTATTAACAAAATCCCTCAATAAATATAATGATAGATTACACCTACCATGTTTTATATTATTATGCACCCATACATAAAGTCTCGGTTTATCCATAGTTAGGAATATTTTTCAATTATCAAGAAATATTAACAAAAATAATGGGTTGAAAAAACCAAATTGATAGTAAGGGTTAAGTAAAAAGTATACGTAATAAAATTTCGAGGCAAGTGTTGAGGAAATGTGATTTTAGAATTTTCGGATTTGAGATTCCACTCAATAGATTAAGAAACCATGAGTTAATATAGTTGGTAAGACCACCTACCTAAACACATTTGAGTGTTTTACATTGCTAAATTCTTGGTCTGGGAAGGGAAATATGGATCCCTAACACAAAATATTTTTGTGACCATATATTATGAGTCCAATGGTGGGGGATATTGGTAATTGATAAAATATTGGGTGACTAAGAAAATTAATTTGTTATATTACACTTCAAAATTAGGATAAATTAATAAAATGTGATTTTACTTGATTTAGAAAGTTGAATGAAAACCCACAAGAAAAATGTGATCATTCCATGAAATATACTATATTCTCACCAGAATAAAATTTCAAGAGTGGGATTATCATTTATTAATTGCACTACTATAATAAAATTTTTATAATTTTATGGAATCCCCTATTTGTGATCAACCACCTCAATAAATGAGATGGTGAAAAGGATACCTATGAGAGATACCTGGGGGTGATTCAAATGTTCATTTTGGGATGATATCATCTACGTATGGAGTGATAAAGATGAAATATAATAATGTAGATGATGGTTCTGGATGTTATGGAAATTCTTATTTGGTATATGGCCAAATATGATTTTGTTAGATTCAATAGATCATTCAAGATGTGCATGATTTCAATACTATGATGAGTATAATTTATTCCATAGAATATTAAAAAATAATCTTTTCGGAAGAATGATACGCTATCATTCACATTAATTTATAAACATTCTAAAACATAAGAACAAATATTACCTCAGTCTTGTGATCTTTATTTATTCATGGTGTTGACCATTCAAGCCTAATTTGTATATCGCCATTGCATTTTTAGTACGTAATGTAGATACCCTATAGAGGTGATCCACAATTTCCCATTAAACCAATGAGTAATAATGATGAAACACTAGGTTATAGAATAAATGATTAATCATATTGTTTTTTTTCACCTTGACCACCTCACATTACTTTAGTCTTGAAAGAATTTATCTTGTTCTTCTTAGCCTTGAGAGGAATTGGGGAGGAGGGAGATGTTGAGAGGAATGTTTTGTGAAAAATAATTAACCTTTTTTCAATTGACATAGTAGTCTATTTATAGACATACGGTTAGGGTTTAACATTTAATTAATTACATTAAGGCATTTATTAATAAATTAAACCCAAAAGAAACCCGGTTTCATCTAATATAGTAATATTATTTTACATTATGGAATTTTCTAATGTGTACAGTGATAAATATTTATTTTATAATTTCGTATATAAATATTCTTCAATAGAAAAAATCTTATCTTCTCTTCCAACTAAACATTTATTGAAATGTGAAATAAATATTTAAATAAATATCATTGATTCAATAAATAAATATATATTTTATTCAAAATATGGTGAGTAAATATTTATTTAATATCCAACTAACTAAATAAATTATTTATTTATTACTTCGCAAATAATAATAGATAAATAAATGTTGTAGATCTCTATTATTAAACAATTTCTTATGAATGGATAATTATTTTAAAATTTATATTATTTAATAAATCTTGAATAAATATTGCATCACAGACTATGGAATAATGTTTATTCTAATTTTTAAATATAGATAATATGTAACTCAAATCAATAGAAGACTTTGTGTGTGACCCTCTAAGCCTCTTCCTTAGTGGTATTATGTGGGTTTACCTAAATTCTACTGTTATAGATAAGTAATGGTTAGAAACACCATAAAATGAAGAATACATGTCACAAGAACAAAACCATATACTAACAATCACTATGTGACATAATTTATTTCTCACGATATCTCACCATGATAGTTTTCAACCCATATCATCACTTTATTATCATGATACATATTTCATTTACCATCTGAAATAAACTCATTGTAACACCGGGGAAATGAAATTTTATTAAATGATTCCACTTCAATCAAAGTTACATGATATCAAATTCTATAAATATATAAGGGAAAATCCTTACCCTATATATTCATTAATAATGTATCATTCTTGACACACCCAATGTACCCAACTTCTCTCTGATAATATGATGTCACTGTTTATAGAAATAAATCAAATTTGGGTCATTCATTACATGCATCAATAATAATAATAAATTATAAGGATCATTACACACACTTATAGACATGAATATATAAAGAAACCTAATTTTGTGGAATTCCTATTGGTGAGAATCTTCTCATAATCTCTTATCCTGGAGATTTATAAGGGTGAACTTCATGAGATGAAGTCTTATATGATTACGAGTAATCATAATTAAAAACAAAAACACTAATTTTCCATTTATAAATTTGTATCCTATCATATAACAAGGTTTAAGAATATCTCATCAAATTTCAGGGCTCTCATCATATTGGGAGAATTTTATTCCCTTTTCAATGTGATTGATACACTATAAAATTATTACATTAAATTCATTAAAAACAATGAATGATATGTAATCATATTTTTTAATTAATATTCCCTTCATTAAATATACAAGAAATCTAAAGTATAAACATTTGGTTCTAGTAAACCTACTGTGATAAAATTCCACATAGACTATAGAAAACTACTAATGAATTTTAGTCTGTTAGCTCTCACATGATGAGCATGTTTCTATCGAGTTAATTCATTAGTTAAGGGGTATTCCATATTTTATTTTATTGAAACACAAGTAACTATGATGTCACATCTCTAATAAATATCCATCAAGATATGATACTTCTAAAATATTTGATTCGTATGGATATGTGAACTCAGCTCATATGTAAGATCCACCATTTCAATATTATCACGATATACTTTGATAGGGTCTGTACTAATTTTAACCATTTTTGATCTTAAAAAACATTGAATCCAAACCACAACTATAGCTTCCTCTGAAGCCACAATATAATCAAACTCCACTATAGAATTAGAGACCGGGAATTTCTTTGATCTCTTCTAGGTTATAGTACCTCCATTTAGCCTGATGATGTATCCCAATTTTGACTTGAGATAATCATGATCTATTTGGAAACTATAATTTGTATCTACTCTAATGAAAATCTCAATATCGCCTTTATAGACTATGAAAATATACTTATTTTTCCTCAAATACTCAAGGATAGTATCAAATACCATCCAATGGAGGTCACCCAATTTATCTTGATATCTTACAACCACACTTAAGGTGTATGTGACATATATACCAAATTATATCGAAACATATATGAATTACCCAATCATTTATGCATATGGAGTCCTTTCCTTCTTCTGTTTCTCCAAATTTGTCTAGGGACACACTTTTTTAGGGATGAATACCATGTGACACTATAAACAATCACCTTTTGGATAATTCTATACTAAATCACTTTAATGTCCAATCCATAATTAAAATTTCGATTAGTAAAATGAGAATTTTAGATATATCATAATGGATCATGATCCCTAGAATTTATGTTACTTCACCGAAGTTCTTTATTGAGAAACATGTGTTTAACTATGAATTAATTAATTATAATACTAGTATTTCATTTCTAGTTAGTAGTATTACATCAACATAAAATATTTGGAAAATGACCACACCCCTTATAAGGTTCTTATAACAATGGATCACATTCATTATTCATGAAAACAAATTCTATTATAAACTTTTCAAAATAAATGTTCCAATACATGGATACTTCCTTTAATCCATAAGAGGATATTTTCAACTTCTATACCATGTTGGAATCATTTTTAGTCAAAAAACCTTCATTTTATTTCATATAGACATCTTCATAATGGTTTTTATTAAGGAAATGGGTTTTGAAATCTTTCTTTTAAATCTCATAGTCATGGTAAGATAATATGGATAGTAGATTCTTGTTCGATATTAGAAGATCAACTAGAAAAAAAAATTCTTTATAATCTATGCTTTAACATTATTTCTACCCTTTAAAACCATTCATTCCTTATAGGTACCAACTTGTGCATCAATTTCCAATTTCTTCTTGAGTACCCATTCACAACCAATGGTCTTTATATCAACTAGAGGTTCTATTAATCTCTATACCTAGTTGTGGTTTATATAATACATTTTAGAATTCATAGATTCATTCCTTTTAGTAACTTAGGTTCTAGTTACTTATTCCTTGTTGGTTATAGGATTATTATTATCAACCAATAATGAGTCACCATCCTCGATGACTAGAAAAGCACATCCTTTTGGATATCTAAACTCTCTCATACTTCTATGAAATACTTGTGTCTCTAGAACTTCCTTTTCCATGTGGATTTTTAGAATCTGTTCCAATTCCAACTCTTTTGAATCATAATCATGGACTTCATCAGAGTATATTTCACTCCCACTATCTATTTTAAAGATATGATCCTTATCATGGAATTTGGTATGTATGTAAACTAAAAACTTCTTATCTGGGGGTTATATAGGTAATATATCATTATTTCCTTAGAGTATAATTTAATGAAACACTTAATTCATCAAGGTGAAAGTTTTTTTCCACAAATAGCCTTAATAAATTCTTTAATGACCTACACTTATATATAAAACAATATATATTTTTTGCATACCAAATTTTATATGGAATATCATATTTTGATTTGATTTTACTTAGTTTTGAATGTGATTTTTTATTTTTAATGTGTATTCCAAAATTTATAATAGAGAGCTTACATGACTCATCATTGATCTCACCATATCAAACAATGTGTATTTACTCATTTCACAAACACCATTCCATTATGGTGTATAAGGAGGAGTGACTTGGGAAAGAATCCCAAAATACCATAAATAAAAAATTAATCCTTGTTTAAGATATTATCTACCATATTTTGAGTGTAGTTTCTTAATCATCATACCAAGATGGCTCTAAACTTCATTATTATATTTCTTTAATATGTTAATGGAATATGAATTATACCTTATTTTTAAAAAATATCCATATCTAATAAAATTGTTTATAAAATTTATGAAGTATGAGTACCCACCCATAGCATTAATAATAAATGGTACGCACACATTGGTATGGTATTTATAATGAAGAACAATGACCCTTTTACCTTTTCCGCTATATGGGCATTTTGTCATTTTTCTTTGTAAACTTTTTTGACATACAATAAGTTATTTTATTTCAAATGAATCCAAATACGAATCTTGGTATAATCTTGAGAAATTATTTTCGATTATAGGATCTATCTTTTGATTTTATAATTGTGTGTGGTATGAGTCATGTGATTTACTTTCATTATTGATTATCATTACTTGGTTCATATAATCTAACTCATAAGTAGAAGTATTTAAATATTCCTTACTATAAAAAATTATTTCTTTATAATAGAATCGTCAGCTTTTTCAAAATTTCAAAATAAATCCATATATATCAATTTTGGATGAAAAAATAGTGTTTTGGTGATTAAAGACACATAATTATATTTTTTCTCAACTAATATCATTATAGTTGGAAATATGAGGTTATAATATTCAATTGCTACAACGGTAAGTATGGATCTGCTGGATGCTCGTAGATCCACCTCACCATGGGAAATACTTCAAAATATAATTGGTTCCTTTATTTTAAAAAATATGCGAGAACAAAATAATGTATCTAATACCAGATTTTTAGTAATAGATTAATCACACTCGATAATAAACAAAACTAAATCTTCCACTTTATTCTTTTCCAGGGTGATATTTTTCTTCTATGTCCCTTCTGATCACATGAAAATAAATATTTTCACACTACCATGTGTCCCTTTGATCCTCCTCTACTTTTAAGAGAATTGAGATGAATATTTACACTGGGAGTTAGTCTTGGAACTCTTCACTTGACCTCTATTTTTTCCATTATATGAAAAGAAGGATTTTCACACTTCATATCCTTTCAAACATGGAAAAGTAGTGTGATAAGATCTTGGATAGAATTATCTATGTCTTTTAAATTGAAATTTACAAAAATAATAAATAATATATTAGGGAGTTATTAAATAACGTGATTGGTGCACAATTATTTGGGAAACATAAGCCAGATAACCCCTAGACTCTCAATATAGCCAATGAGTTTGATTACATGAGGTAATGATGGTGCACGTTCTCCATGATTTCTCATGAAGAGTGTCTTTGATATCATAAACATCTAATACAGATCTCTCCTGATAATGATCACAAAGATGTTGGATCATGCTATGGGATCCATGTTATAATGTGACTTAAAGAGCATACTGGACAAGGATGAAAACATTAATCACAAGAAATCTAGTGCATTTTTAGGTGTTTTTCATAGAAAATGACCTACTCATAACTCACCTCTTTAGAAAGAAGATGGGGGGTTGATGATTCTATCATTTAAGACATTTGTTCATGGTGAAACACAACCTGTAGGCATCTAAACTATTCTTATAAGTTACTATTAGTTAAGAGATCATATTTATAAATAATTGATCATACGGATAATTCGCTTGATGAATTTTTCATTATTATATAATAAAAATAAATATACTAATTAGTAATTAACTTTTTTATGAATTATGTGAGACCTAATAATTTTAATATTATTAGGACTCATAATATTTTATAAATTCTCAAAATCCCTCACCATTGAACTCAAAATATCCCATCGTGTGGAAATTTAATTGAAAATATTCCTTATTTACCTTCCTAATAAATAGATAGAGGACATGAAAATTATGATAATGTATTTAGGTAATAAATCTTACCAAATACAAAAGGATGACTCCTTGATCCATTGATTGGACTCTCCAAACCATATATCTTGACATAAATTTCCTCAACACTAGCCTCAAAAATTTTATTGGATAGACTATGTCCATTAAATCCAATAAATATTTGGTTAAGTCAACCCACTATCTATGTTAAGTCTTCCTAATAATTAATAGTTTCTATGGTGGAGGATTAATTGATAATTTTACTATGGTTTTATCTTAATTTAGAGAAAGGTAGGAATAATGAATTACAATTAACTTTAGGTATATCTTTTCAGTATGCATAAATTTTATTATTTTATATTTTATATGTATTTTAAATATTATGTGTACATTTACATAATTAATTGGCCATGTTACAATAAAATATTTATGGATAATAATTTTATGTTAATTCCACCCTTTTATATAAAACCATTTTTATGATTTTGGTCTTACAAGTATTAAAAAATAGTGTAATAGAAAGAAATAAATTAAATAAAACATGGTATGATCATTAGCTTTAACTAGTGAGTTTTGTTATTGGGAAAAAATAAAAAAATCATTGACCCTAGGGGGAAAACTCCTTGATTTAGTTCGTGGTCTAATTTGTATAATTCCCCCTTTTTTACTATGTATCCCCTTTGTTCATCTTCACCATGGATCCATCTTGAACCACTCTATGTGACTAGGATCTCTATATCTATAGTGATTTTACATTATTTATGGGTTTGGGGAGTAGAAAATGGGGTGTATATAAAAGAAACTGTGGATACATAAGACCATACATAATGAGGAGGGAGGGATGAGATATAATACATCAATTTAATTTAATAAAAAATTTTACAAAACATATACAATGATTAAATTAAATGAATCAATACACGTATATAGGTTGGCCTAATCTCATTATTATCCACTGGCGTAAATATTACACGTTTAAAATAACTGGCTAGCAGTTATTTCAATTTGTTGTTTTAATAAGATAGATTTTTTGAATTAATGAAATTAATTATTTGACTAATAAATTAATTCAATTTATCATAATTTCCATCCAATATATATTATATATAATCAAATGATGTGATCTTAAATAAATTTATTTATTTTATTTTATTTAAAATGTTGTAAAATAAGTACACATTTTGTACATAGAAGGAACTTGGAATATACCTATCTAAACTACTCGACATGTATTATGTTCATATATTGTCAACTCATATGTCATATTGTACAGACATTTCTTATGTAATTACATAGATTATAAGAGTCAATAATTCACAGATTGCACGTGTTAATTAGTATTTCATATAATTATTTTAATGGGCATGGAGTAATCGATGTATTATAACTATACATGGTATATAGTTTTTAATTTTATGCAGAAATTAATTAAAGATTTCATATATATATATATAAATATATATATAACATCTCACATAGTGTGTTAGACTCAATAAATGACCCACATACCACATGTTGTTGGGGTTTAAATGAGTAATATATTAAATTTTAATTTTCTCTTTAAACATGTTTGGTACACGACAAGAACATCAATCAATACATCATGTGTTTTTCTCATTGTATGTCTACGAAACAAGCCAAGTTACTCAACGTGTAATTCTGCATAAACATGTGTGGGGTACACATTGTGTATAACTTTTATATGAAGTGAAATGTCTTTTTTACATGGTTTTCATTCCTTACACATTGTGTAATTGTTACTCGACACATAATTAACATTGACTTTATCACTATGAAAACATGTGGACTACATAACATGAAATCTAGTTACATGATGTAGTCCCACATTTCGTGTTCACACTTGGATTGTCCAATTCATGAATTTTTTAATTCAGCATGATTTTTTATAATATGACATGGTTATTTAATTTTGGTTGCATCCTAGTGCAATGAACCGGGATAGATGATGTGTACACTAGTTGGATGATGTGTAATCTCGTGTTGTTATAAAATATTTATTAGCACCATTGAATGGGTCTTTGGATGTTATTTGTTTAAATTACATTATATCTAGAATAAATGAGTGAGAAACAAAGGGGCTAGGAGTTGATATTTCAAACCAGATTCTATAATTAATAAAATGAAATGAAAAACTAAAATTAAAATAATAAATAGTAAAAAAATCTATAAATCATTATAAATTGAACATGAACCCCTCTAACAATGCATGATGGATCTAGATGTAGTGTAAATCCCATTTCCCCATGGATAAATCATAATTTATCTGATTATGTGGATCATTATCAATGTACATGATGTGAATGCCTTGAATAGTCAAAATGATTCCAAAAAATATTGACAAATAATGTTTTTGAATCCAAGAGAGATGGGTTGCAATGTTTATTTATAATTAATTTAATAATTTAGAAGAAATATCACTTTTTTATTGATATCTTTTTTTGTTGACTATTTTGATCATTCAAAATCAATTGGTGTATCATCATTACGACATTGGTACCCAAATCAGGTCCCCTTCAGTGGTGATATTTACATACTCTTTTGATATTTGGATAACGTTGATGAAAAGTTTGGTGTTAGCATTGATGAATGATAATATTGTGTTGTCCTCCTTTATTTATTCACATTCATTTTTTGCTTAAAGTAATTTCTCTTGTTCTTCTCGGTCTTCAGAGGAAGATATGGGGAGGGATATGTTGAGAGGAAATTAGTATGCACAAGGATTAACCTTCCTTCAGTTAATATAACACTCTATTGATAGAATTATGGTTAGGGTTTAACATTTAATTAATTGTACAAAGACCCCTAAAACTATATTAATCCCAAGAAACCCATGACATATAAAATAATAATAATTTTTTGTACACTAACTCTCACAATGATAAATATTTATTTGATAATCTAATTAATAAATGTTCACCATCAAAATAAAATCCACTAGCTCTCCTAAACTTTTTTTAAATTCTTGATTATATATTTTAATAAATATTATTCAGTTTAGTGGTGGATAATATTTTTTGGGTGGGATGTTATTTAAATAAATATTATTCAATCAATAAATAAATAAGATATTATATTCATAGTCTACTGAATAAATATTTATCTAATATTGAACTGACTAAATAAATTATTAATTATGGTGTGAATAACAAGAGATAAATAAATATTATATATTCACATAATTAATAAATTACCATGATAATAAATATTTATTTAATAAATAAGATCATTTAAAAAATCTTGAATAAATAATACTTCTCCATCTAGAGAATAATATTAATTATAATTTTTAAATATAAATAATAATTAATTTATATCAAAGGAAACACTTTCTGTGTGACTCTCTCACACTCTTCCCTAGTGAAAGTAGGTGGGATTGACTGAATTCTAATATTAAATTCTAGAAATGGTTCATAGAACCCATAAGGAATTAATTTGTTTCATAATGATAAAACCATCTAAAATTATCATTCTGAAATATAATCCCTTTATAAAAATATCTCATCAAGTGGTTTCACACTAATGTTTTTTTAAAAGAGGCGACATGGATTGGTTACCCAATCCATGCCAAAAGAAATTTATTAAATAATGGAAAAATCCTTACCCAACTTCTTCATTAATAACATATCATTCATGGTGTAGACAACATTCCCAACATAACTATTATCATATTTCATCATGGTTTCTGGAAATATATGAATTTTTATGAGTCATTACTTGTATAAATAGTAATCTTAATGTAAAAGAATCATTACACAAGGATTCATAATGAAATATCCAATGACACATAAACATGTACAATTCCTATTGGTAGATCTGTTCTCATAATATTTCGTCTTGGTGAATACTAAGTGTAAGCTTTATGATGTGAAGTCTCATCTTCTTATGAGTACTATCACATGATATTAAACACACTTTGTATCCAAACATAAAGTTGTATTCAACCATAGAGAAATTTTTAAATATATCTTCATGGAATTTAAAGGTTATCATTATAGTAGGGATATATTATGCCCTTTTCAATTATATAGACACTCTATGACATTGTGACATTAAAGCCACACATAAATATGAATAATATGTAATAAGATATTATAATTAATATTCAAATATCTAGATATAAATTAAATTTAAAGTAAAAATAGATCTTTCTAAGAAACCTAATTCTGAATTAGTTACAAACACCATGATAAATCATTCCCTAAAACTCAAAAATAATTAATATAAGGTTACGATAAATAATATTGTCATTATTCCATGATAGTTAAAACTAGAATATGGGTACTGACCTAGTGATGTTAAATTCAAGATGATGGAATACACTGATTAGTTAGAAAAATTGGCCTTCTATATGTATAAAATGTTTTCCATTAATATTATATTATCATGATTTATACCATATTTCTCCATATTCATCATGAATTATAGGATAAACAATATTGAGATTTTGATCATGATTATTTAGATAATTATTCCCATGGAAGATAAGGATTGGTGGATGTATGGTTTCACACACCTTAGTGATTGAAATTAATGATAATGTGTAAAACACCATTATTAGACCAAATTTAGTAGAACCATAAAAATATAATTCAAATAAATAAAATATTTAGAGGTATCATGGTGAACATAAGGCTATATACTTATAATATAGAAATAAATGTAACTGAAATATAAACTAAAATTAAATAATTAAGAACAATGTAGAATCTTCTAATACAGGTATATTATTCCATTTAATATTTTTATTTCACTTCATGTGTATTAAATATAATATACAATTCATATATTTTTATCCAAATAAATGAACAATGTAAATTCAAAAAAATTATAAGAAATTAGGATAAATCTCTAAGTAATTTATAAAGGTAATTCCTAAATTAAGAAATAGAATCATATGAATTCATATTTACAGGTAGATTTATTCTTGTGAAACTATTGTTTTATATTTTTTATTACCAAAAAATTTATATTAATGTTATGTTCTATACACAACAAGACATTATTTTCTGTTTTAAAAGAATATTTTTATGGTATTACATACATAACTAATAGTTCAGTAGTACTTGAATCATATATATCCAAAACTAATAATGAATTTCTAATATAAAGTATAACAATCTTCCCATGTTCTGGAATGAAAATTCTTAGTCATGTAAAACTAAAGGTGATTCTGAGATCTATACAAATAAGTGTGTTTAGGATCTTGGGATCTAAAACCCTTTGGTATTATAACATAATTTTTTATTTTTAGATAAATAAACCTTTTGAGATACATTTATAACAACAAATATTCTTGAATTAGTTCCACAATATACATGTGAACTTTTATAATGAGATATTATTTGTAAATTTATATAATTAATAAGATTCCTTTAAGATATTATGTGTATGTAATGTGAAATTAATAAATTTTCTTGGTAAAGGATACAAAATCCTACGAAATGAATATTTATTGAATATATTAACCAAGTAGTAATCAATAATTTATATGTTTAAATGAGATAACTATTAAACATAGATTACCTTAGACACATCAAATAGGTCATTGTAGTGTAATGATGCTTTATAAGGTGTCTTATATGTATTAAAAGTACTCCATAATCCTATTCAATACATGTTTAATAAATATTAGTGGAAAATCTAATCATATTACAACAATACAGACTAATGAATATAATATATATTGATATATGATGGAAATCCATTATGTCTCAACCTCATGTGTTTGATGAGAATCATTCGATAGAGAAAATATTACCAAAAAAACATACATGAAAATAGTAAGTGAACATCAATTAATTATTCTAAATCTATTAAGGAGGGGATCCATTGTGATAGCTTTTAGTGCATACTATTGACATGGGAATTCATTCATAGTAGAATCAGGATCCATGCTCAATAGAATTTACCTGTGTAAATGGTACAACATTAACATAATAGTTATAGAATTAGACCCATACCTAGCATGTAGGTTTCTTCTTAGTCACTTCCAATCCTTAGTTATTTATATATCAAATTATATTATGTAGACAACTTATAAATCACCAAGTCGTGATCCATAAAAAAAATAGAAAGATGAGAACAAATTTTTTGACAACCTCATAGGAAAGGGAAGGTATAAAAATACCTCCTTATATACTAATGTATTAAATCCATATCTCTTTGTTGTAATGTTATTGTTTGTGGGGATTCAATTAAGTTAAACCCCCTAAAACCTGAATGATATCTTCCTGAATTATTTAGGACTTAATTAAATATTGAATTAAGATTTAATGTTTTGTTAAGAGGGATATCGTTCTATTTTGAAATAGTAGGGGAAAGTTAGATTTATATGAAAATTCCTTCCTCTAGATGCACCTTAGTTACTGTAAGAACAATAAAATCAATAAGAGTTAGTGGGGAAGTAGTTTTAAAAACACATATTATGTATTAAATTTTATACAAAAGTGTATTTTATATTCACTAATTCTGGTGATATATTATTTAAAATAATATTGAATCCAATAAAAAAGAATTAAATTGAAACCCGAAATGATTGGAAGGTTTATATAAATTAAAAAATGGATTTCATGTGTAAAAATTCAGTTTCATATTTTGGATGTTTCTCTAGATGATATTTTTTGGTATTAAGTAAATAAATATACATGGATGTTTCAATATGAAACCAATATGGCTCAATTTTTTATTTAAGGTTTCAAGAGATGTCTAGAGATATTCTGTGATGAAACATTTTACCAGTAGTCATGCTAAATCTATTAGAATTATAATTATCATAAAAACATTTTTTGATCACTATATTTATAAATTTTATTTCAAGACCACATTTTTTGAAGGAACCATTTTTAAGATTTCCACATAATGTAACTTGGAAGGTCGGTAAAAACAAAAAAATACAATAAGGTATGACATTTCTAGATATTATTTTATGAATTGATTCATGAATCGTGAAAAGATAATATTCATTTTGATAAATCCATCATGCCAATTGGTTTTATTAATAATGAAAATATTCCATGTTTCTATAATATGAAATAGTCAGTGTCGTAGTTTACCACGTAATATGAGTTGATAATATATGGAAAATAGATATTAAGTCTTAATAGCATGTTATGTCTAAGATAAAACATCTTCTCAAAGAATGACATAATTTTGAGATCCAAAATATCTTTAAAATGATATTATGAAATATAATTATGGGGTTACATGGATAAATTCATAGTAAATAAATTGATATGGTATTAAAAATTAAAATATTGAACATTTCATGATTGAATTTTTTCATATGTTACATGGTATTAAATCACTCCAAATTGATATGTGAAATTATAAGAGGATATTTCGGCGATGAATATAATTCCACATTCCTATTTGTGTTTTGGAATCTTTCTCATATGTCATGAAATGTAATGTGGATTGATATTTATTATTAATAAATAATAAAGGAAAAATATCAAAAATAAATAGGATAACTAAATTAAATTTCAATCATAAATATCTATGATTACTTGAGAAAGTACAATGGATTGGTACCTGGTTGTTGGTGTAGGTTCTGTATGCAGTGGAAGACCCTGTATCACAAGAAAAACTTGTATTTTTAGTCATCATATACAAATAATAGTCACTATACATAATGAATGATGTCTTGACCAAAAAACTAAAATAATATATTAATTGAATTGAGTAAATAATGAAACCAGAAGATGAGGATTGTCAAATAAAATTTATTATTAATTTATAAATATATATATATATATACTTACCGAAACATGAAGTTATATCATTGTATATGATCTAGTAGAATCAATCTCATCATAACTCCATTGTTCTATAAGATCCATGTTATAAATCCCACTAGCAGTTACCCACTAGTGGACCAATATCTCAAAATATCATCGTGGAATCCTTGAGTGCTAGAATAGTTGATTCTGATCATTTTTGTATTTTTTGTTTGAGAGTAAAAGAATTATATTATAGAATTCATGGTATTTTATCGATGACTTGAGAGATAAGGAGGAGAGATATAGGGAGTTTTATATCTCTAGATCTCTCTATATGTCTTTAGAGAGCTTCCCTCTATCTATTGTGCATAATAAGAGTGGGTATGTAATGTGATATAGTCATATATGTATTATGGGAGGTTTTGGAATTCCAATTAATACATAGGACCCTTTTCAATTCTATAAATCTTAGTTGACCCCATGTATAATAATAATTATAAAAATATTATTATTATTCACTTGACATGTGAAATACTTTAGAATAAATAAGTAAAAAATCATTCATATCATTTCCAATCAGAAAAATAATCTGGTCTGCTAATCCTCCTAAATATTTAAAAATCCATTAACAAGGACAATTTATTTAATAAATAAATATAACTAAATTATTCATCAATAAATATATAAAATATTATATTTACTAAAAGTTTTAAATAAATATTTTTTCTTATTATTTAACTCACTTATCCTTTCAAATAATTTGTTATTAAATATTTGTGATCAACCAAACCCAGATAATTGTTAAACCAAAAATAAATAATGATATTGATTATAACATGGGAAATTCAATAAATTGTATTGTGAATACACTTAGTCTGTGACCCTTAGGGTCTCTTTCTCACTTTAAATAGACAAATACACAGTACAAGTTTATAATATTTAATGATTCCAAGTCACTAATAGAGA
Organism: Viscum album; assembly: GCA_963277665.1. NCBI lineage: Eukaryota > Viridiplantae > Streptophyta > Magnoliopsida > Santalales > Viscaceae > Viscum > Viscum album. Next base: position 1,061,469,189 of record OY728162.1, on the reverse strand, counting down.
AATATGTTAATTTATCAATGAAATACAACCCCATATAAAAACTTATGTTGTAATGTATTCACTTTATAATGATATCTCTTACTCAATCCAGTTACATACGGGTGTCATTAACCTATGTTCTCCATGTCTCTTTCTTTCACATTATAAAAATGAACTTTCCCCAAAAACATTATGGCCTTGGATTTATCATGGTAGTTCCATTACCATCAATGGGCCTAAGATATCAACTTTTGTTAAAGGGGGTAAATCCTTTATTTCATTATCAATTAATTCCATATCACTCATGAGTAACCCAATGTATCCTACTTCACTATGATCATATGTTATCAGGGTTATTATCAATACATCAAATTACATGACTTAGGATATTCATTAATGATAATCATAAATTCTGAGGATCCAAACACATTCTCTAAGATAGGAACATCCAATGACACATATAAATGTGGATTATCTATTATAGGGTCTCATTTTGATAATCTAATTCACTAGAAATTAACAAGAGAACACACCATGAGAGGGTGAATAAAATTCATATGAGTCTCCACCCCTTGTATCCTATATCGATTGTGTCTCATAACATAATATCATCTATCTATATAACATATATTTAATAATACTTTCATCACACCTATAGGTTATCATCATAAGAGGGAATTGTTATAACCTATTAGTGTAATCTAAATTCTTCAGAAATTATCAAGTATTACGACATGCATATGAAAAACCACGACATGATAAGAGACTTCATTAATAATAAATATTGTTAATACATGTAATCTAGTACTTGGATGTTTGTCCTAGGGAACCAACTCTAACAAACTCTCACATTTACTATGGATAATGATTAACAACCTTCATTAAAAAATCTCTCAAATAATACATATTCCTCTTCAATGTTAATTCCTCTATCAAGGGGTCTATTATGTTTTTAAATATGTATACACTTCTCATTGAAATGTCAAATAATTGAGAAAAATACCTAAGGTGATGAAACCTCTAACGTATATAATTTTTAATTTGATGTGACCATGGATCATGAAATATCCCCCACAACATTATTATCACAGAAAACTGATATAGGGTCTTGAATAATTGGTAGCACATCAAGATTTTGTAAAAAAAATTGAATAAAAAATGCTTCCTTGGGTGCATCAGAATCCACAAAATACTCGGACTCCAATACAGAGTGAATGATAAATTTCTTCATTGATCTCTTCTAGCTCACAACTACTATATTGAGACAAAATACATATCATAACTATGACATTTAATCATTTTAATCTATCTTATAGATTGAATTTTTATAATCCATGATGAGTAGCTCTTTATCTACTTTATATGATAGTAATATATAATTAATTATCCAAAAATACTTAAGGGTAGTCTTAACAATATTCCAATTTTGTTCACCTAGATCATATTGATATCTTCCTACCATGCTAAAATCATAGGCAATGTAAATTCACATACATAGCATGGAATTCATGATAGATCATATCACAAAAGATTATGAGATCTTACTCATTATGTTAATTAATTTCTATGTCTAAGGACACATATTCTTGGAAATATATATATACCATGTATTTTTATATCAATCCTTCTTTTTTATCTTTACATAATAAAATAATTTAGTTTTTTTCAATGTATGTACGTTGACTTAGTCCAAGTATCCTCTTGAATCTATTATGTATGATCAGAATCCCTACAATATAGACTACTACACCTAGGTCCTTCATACAGAAGCACTATCTCAAGAATTATTTAGCATCTTGTGGGGATGGTGTCACAATTCTAATTAGTAATATTTTATAAATATGTAATGTATTGAAAATATATGTACACCCACTAAATATATTTTGAACACATGTTTCAACTTCACTCTTAATGAATAAAAAAATCATGTGGTCCTTTATTTAATAGAATTTTCGATGACCTTGATGTTTTCTTTAATCCAAAAATGGATCTCTAAAACTTACATGGCTTTTTGTAATTATTGGAGTCCCAAAACCTTCTTATTATGTAATATACAAAACTTCCTGAACATTCCCATTGACTAAAATATTATTTATATCCATATAACAAATAAAACATTCATGGAAAGATTCTATAATAAGTATAATTCTGATGGATTTAAATAATGAACTGTATAAAAGGATTTTTCGTAGTCAATAAATTGATATTTTCTAAACCTTTCATCCAATAACCATACATAATACATACTAACATGACCTTACATATCTAGTTTTCTATTGAATACCCATTTACACCCAATGATATTTACATCAACTAGTGGATCGATCAAAACCCAAACATAGACTGATACATGGAATATATCTCATAATTCACAACATCATTCCATTTTCATAAACCTGTTATATCTACTACATTTTTATTTGATTGAGGGTCATTATTGTTATCAAAAAAAGAGTCACCATATTTTATGATTTGAAACCCATATCTTTCCAGTTCTCTTACAACATTGGTGATCCTATTAAGTAATTGTGTTATAAGAAATAAATCTTCCACAACATCCTATAGAGTCTATTAACATACTAAATGTTGTGTATCTTGAGCATTAAACACTTCATATTCTATATTTCTCCCACTACCCACTTTCTGGATTTCTCTCTATCAAATAATAATCCTTTACATGAAACTAAAACCTTCTTATCCAATGAATCATATATTTAATATCTAATTGTTTCCATAGGGTATCCAGTAATGATAATGTTCATTCTCGGGGGTGAAAGTTTGATGCTTGATCTTTCAGGAAAAATCACCCCATACCCTCATGCATGAACATGTCACAAAATAGGTTTCTTTCTACACTATAAATCAAAGGGAATACATTTTTCATCTTTATTTGGTACTAGATTTAGTATCAATACTACTATGAGTGAGTATATCTCCAAAAGGATAATGGAAGTCTTCCACAACACATCATATATCATACCATATATAGTAAGGTATGTTTTCTCCTTTTACTAATATTATTCTATTGTTATTTATATGGAATTTTGAGTTGAGATAAAATCTAATACTCCCATTGAAAGTCAATAAAATCAACATTCACCACCTCAATCAGATTGAATGTTATTTATCATATTAACAATCAAATTATCAACTTCATTCTTACAAAACTTGAACTTATAGAAATATATAGCTTATAAATCAGAAACTTTATGTAACTAAACCTGCCAAATTCATTGAAAACAGTAATAAAATGTTAAAAACCACCTCTATATTCAACTTGAAAAGGTCCACACATATCATTGTGAATAGATTTTAGAAGCTCTGCAGCCCTTTCACCATGACTGCCAAATGGTGGTTTGGTCATCATGACTTATAAATATGAATGGATTCTTTCACAGCAATTTAAGCATAAAAGAGTCTTAGTAACCATCTTGATCGAGCTTCATCAAATTCTTCTTGTTTATATGATTAAGAAAGTGATTCCACAAAGGGTGTAAAATGAATCGCATGAATTTGATTCATTATAAATTTCTCATATTTTGTTTTTTAAATTTAATACATAAAGAACATTATAAAACTATGACATATCATAATATAGGTTATATTTATAAAATTATCAACTCATAATTACAAAATTGAAAATAATTCTCTCCATTTCTAAGTAAGATATTGAAATTATGTTCTTGGTAACGCTAAGAATATAATAACAGTTATTTAAAACCAAAACCAATCGTATTAGAAATGTGAGATGGTAGTCCACAATGGGTCACGAAGTCATTGTCACTATATTTTGAACCCGTATATCCATATAACCTCTTCCAAACTTACAAAATCTAATATTTTCTTTTTTTTTGATTGAAATGTCCAAACCACGTGTATTATATAATACCCAATGTATAGATATAAAAATATGACAACAGATAAAAACAAACATGAACCATACACTTTTTTATTTGGATGTGTACATTTTTTCTTCTAGTGGACTTGATTTACACATGTGAAATATATATCATTCCACTCATTTTTGTTCCTCTAGAGCTTCTTCTTCTTGGATAGATGTTGTTATGGATCCTCAGACTTGAAATATTTCTTCACGACCTTTTCCATGTTACTCATTTTTTTATTTACCATATGGAACAAGAATTTTTCATAATCTATGTATTTATAGACTTGGAGAATAAGAGTAAGATGCTTTAAAATATTTTCTTCTCTATTGGTCATATTATAATTCCCTATGAAACTGGAGAAGGTTTTAGGTAGTGAGAAAGGAATTATATTTTTGAAGAGCTTATTTGGGATCTTAAAATATAATATCTATAAGCATTATATTTGGCCAATCATCTTGAAACAATCAATCCAATATAGATCCAACTATTCAATATTTCATGTGAATTGTGTATTGATGATCTCACACCTCATTTATCTTACCTTCTCTTGAAAGAGATCTCAAAGGTGAGAAATGATGCAATATGCATCCATATCATTATATTTTATTATAAAATCACTAGAATCTAAGGATAATTGGAAACATTAATCATCCATTGCATCATCCACATGTTTCATATACAGAGATATTTCTTTCTCACTAGCCAATTTAGCAAGTAACTTAGGAATTGGGGTTTATAGTGCGTATACTTTCTGTTAGTGGAATAGTAAGACATGAAAACTCTTATACAATTTCTAGAAATTCACAAGGGTGATAATGTTATCCTTGTCTTGTGTGGATCATAGTTATATGGTCAAATTCATTTGGTTTCCATTTTTATAAAAATTAATAATAGATTATTATCACTTCAATTATTACTAAATCATATTAATAGATTTATATTTTTTGAAGATTTATTATTCTCAAACTATATTATCAAAACCTATCATCCCACACCCTTAGTTTAAAAATATATTTCTGTATAAATGATTTATTTTAATGGACCAATATTCTCCTTCTCATAACCCAGAATTGGTCTTGAAAAGTGATTTAATTAGTTTTAGATAGGCATAATTTGACAATGGAATTAACTCATAGTTCCTTAATATGTTTAGTAGAGCCCCCATTCCTAAAATCCATGAAAAATATTTCATCAAACCCATCCTATTATATACACCATGTCTTATATTGTTTGTAATCCTTTAGCACCCCATGTTTTAGAAAAATATCATACTCGATATCTTTCTTTACATGAATCATCGGATTTAAGAAAATTCGGATATACTATAAAAATATTATTATTTAAATGTGATCATTATAACCTGGAAATTAAATTGGTGTGTATGAATATGATTAATATCATTATGAAATACATATAAATTTCTTAATAAAAATAAATATATTGAAAAATTCAAAGTAAATAATCACTCACTTTTTAGTAAATTTATTATATTCATCAAAAAATATGTTATCATAAAAATGGATTTATCACTTTTTTTGAGTGAATATGATAATTAATTTATGAAAATTTTAGAAATTTTATTTTAGAAAAAGTATTTAATTTTTTATATCATCATTTAAAAATTATATTCTACTAAAATATTGGCATTTTTTTGAAAAGTATAATTTTTCAATGAATAGTGAAAATACTGATTTTTATTGAAGGACACATTTTCATTTATGTTTTTTATATTTTAAAATTATTTTAGTTTTAAATACAAATTAAATCATTTTGATTAAAAATAATATAATTTTATTTTTTTGAATGAATTTTTTACTTTAATTTGATATAGAAACAGTTTTATACTAAAAACGACCATTTTTCTGAAAAAATATTATTCGTTGTAATTTTTTAATCTTAAATAAAATCCCATCACATATTGAAATTTAAACATGGGAAATGGATTCCAACATTTTAATTAGGTAGTCCATATTTGGTACATAGGTCCCTTTTTTATTACTATGAATTGTAAACATAGTAAATAATTATAACCACTATGAGGGTAAATTAGTTAGTTAACGTTAAAAATAAAATGGTAAGAATTACAAATGACACTAACACTTGACTTTATCCTAATGGATTACTTTATTTCAAATATTTACATCTAATTTTAAAAAATATTGCAACTTTGTTCCATATTTATTTAATTTTTACTTTTATATTATTTTTATAAAAGAAATTTAAATATTATTTTTTTTGTTTTATTATCTATAAATTTTTGACATATATATAAATAAATGATATGTCCACTAATAAAATTTTTATTTAAAATAAAAATTATTTTTTTATTGTAATTTTTTTTAAATTTTTTGGAGTGAAATATTTTGAATACTTTCTTATGCAAGGTCAATACAAAATTTATTCAGTTAATAGAAAAATAAATTAAATTTTTTAAAACATGATAAAATTGAAGTAATATTAATGAATTATTATGTCCAATAAATTTTTTAGACAAAAATATATTATTAGATAGCTTTTAATGGATTATATTTAAATCCCATTGTTTTCATTTTTTTATAAAAATCAAATTAAATGAATTGTTCTAAAATCTATATCAATGTTGTTTTATATTAAATAATATTTTATTAAATGAAATAAAATTAAAAAATATATATATTCATCGAAGGGATTGGTATATAGTTAAAAATATTTACTATGGAGTATTTATGAAAAACCTTCCATTTTATAGTAAATATCATAACCCTTGAAAAGTTAAATACCTTGTTATTGATGTAATTTCAAAAACACTATGATAGGAAGTAAAACAAAATTAAAAGGGTAAAAATAGTCTAAACTAATAAAAATTATATTGGTTGAGATCATTTATACCAAACCTAATATTTTATTTTAATTAATCCATTTTTGTGGCTGTTCTTGAAAATTAATTTATATTAATTTCATATTTTATGTAATTCCTATAGTGCCCCTCCCCTCAACATTAAAAGGGAACATACTCTCCTCATTTGTTCCTATATAAGAATCAATTTCTTTTATTAAATATATAAAAAATATCTTCTTAACATTTCTCCCCACATTAGAGAGGAATTTTTTAGGTAGAATACTAACCTTATAGGGATTAAGCTGTAAAGAAAAGGATAATGTCCAAAGAAGAGGTATAGTCTTTAACCGAATGTTTTAATTTTATTTCTTATTTCACAAACTTAAAATATTATTCAACAATTATCATATAATAACATTATTATCTCCAATATTATGAGATCTTATTATATTAATTTAATTACCTTCATCCATCTCTTCTCCCATCAAATGGGAAGTGAATTCATCAATCGTGTGTACAGAGGACTACCGACTCACAAATCGATGTAATTAATTTTCAATCATCTACTCTCAAAAAAATCATGATGAAAAATTTAAGGAATATATATGATATTGATCAGAGAAATTTCATTCTATAAAGGTAGTATATAATAATTTTTCTAAAAATTCCATTCATTTAAAAATTATAGTGTTGTTCCTGGGTGTTTGTTGATTACCACTTCCATAAAGTGAAGTGATTCGTTTTTCATTACTAAATTCCATTGATGATAAATATAAGTGTATATAAATAAATAATAAGATATTAATTATATAATTATTACTATTAAAATATTAAATAATATATACCTTCTTTCCATCCTTATCATTGAAAAATGGAAATGTTACTTATGCTTACGTATGAACTATCATCTCCATGATTATAACACAACTCATTTTTCATAACCATTTTTCATGGTTGGTTTTAAAATTATAATATGGGTATAAAATTGAAAAATATTTCATTAATATTATTCTGTGAATGATGAAATAATTACCTCTTTTACCACAGTATACTGACCAAAATCATTTTCGAGATATAAACATATTATCATCAATACATCTGGAACATAATAGGTCAAGTAATTGTGTGGAATGTGGTAATAAGTGAAATAAAATGGGTAATAAACACGAAATAGGTTCTCAAGAATTTAAATAATTTACATAACTTTATTATTCATAATGACAACGAACACATAAGATGATTTGGGTTTAGGTTATGGGACTTTATTTAAAATAATCCACTTTCAAAGCTTTCCTTCAAATTATTTTTTCTTCCATATCAATGATCTTATAAATGTTTCAAAAAAACTTATTTATGATTTGATGGATGATAAACATCATTTCAGATGATATGTGAATTTAATTAATTTTTTAGAATGAAAAATTTCTATGGATCAAGTAAGGGACTCTTTAATTTAAACATCTTATTTTAAATGTTTTAATGAATTATTTTATAAATCCTTATCTTAGTTGTATATATTATTAAAATTATATTTTTGATATATTTATATGAAAATAAATGAATTATAAATTAAAATTTATATCCCTTTTTACTTTATTTTAAATGTTTTCAAATGGATTCTTTTTATGTATTTTATATGGAACATTATTACTTTCTTTAGAAAAGATAAAAAGAAGGTTCTATTTTAACATATATTTTGTAAATGGTTTTAAACCTAAAACTATAACAGTTATTTTATTTTTGGATTCATTTATAGGATTACAATTTTTCTTTAATAAAATACCCCTCAATCCTTTTGGTCTAAATATTTCCAAAAGGGTTTATAAATAGAATTCATATTTTGATAATTGGAAATGTTTTTCTTATGGGTGTGAGAGATATCTCTCAACCACTATTTGTCTTTTGATTTTGACAGTTATCTCTCTAAGTAACCCTATTTATCCATTTAATGTTATGTAATACTTTTAAATTTTTTATATGTTTCTATAACATATATACCTATCTTATTCTCCCATCCTTTGATAGGGAAATACATTCCTTAGCTTAATTCATTAAATTCCTTATTTATGAAATCTCCATTTATTATTATATGAGGTATGATTGTATAAATCATTTATTCAATGGGTAATTTTTATGATTATGACTTATGGTTGGTTTCCTTTTATGGAATATATAATCATAAACATGTTATAGTGGGTGGCCCTGAGATAGTAGTCCAATGCATTGGGAATAGTGTTTATCCAATGAGGTGTTATGTGTGGGAATAAAGAGTAAACCTAATCAATTATGGATCTTTGTCTATCATTTGATGTTGTCTAGGAAGTTAACCTTGACATATTCTTATGTCTTGTTTTGTGTTTCTGTTGCAATTCATTTGTTTTCAAGATCTTATAATACGATTTTCATTATGTTATTCTCTAATATGATTACTCAGAAGCTTATGATTATAGTAAAGTATATGTTAAATCATAATGGAGAAATGTGTAACCTTTTTTGAAAAAGTTTTAATTTTTTTTTCATGATTAAAAAGAAACCTTAATGAGTTTTATTTTATCTTTAATATCTCTTATGATTTTTTTTATGAAATTATTTGGGCATAAAAGTTGATTTATTGGGTAATAAAATGGTTATTTTATGCCTAAATATTAATTTTAGAAAAGTGAAATATAGTATAAGTTTTCATGAATTAATAAGTTTATTTGTCTATTTTTATATGTCCCTTATTGATATTTCTATGCTTAAACTACTTTTAAAATGTTTTTCCCAATGTTTTAAGTGTGATTAAGGACATGTATGAGGTAAGATTTGAAATTGTGAAGATATATCATAAAAATGATTTATTTAATAATAGTTTTATTCTGTGTAAAAGTTTATATTAGGTGAAATAGTCCACTTTGTTATGTGATATTTATTTATTTAAGGGAAATAGACCAATTCACTAAAAATATGATCATTGATGACCTTAAATGTAAAAAAATAACTATTGAATTTAAACTAAATATTATTTAATGTTTAAGGGTGGGCTCTTATATATGGTATTAGTGGAAAAGTGTTGATGTATTTATATATTATGATTAAAGACCTTAAGTGAAACATTTGGGATGATCCTAAGTATAGGATAATATCATATGGTTTTTGGTAGGGAATAAATTATGTAGTTATCCTAGAAATTTATCCCTATATATATACTATAAGTGGGTATGGTTTTTTAATATATATGAATCTAGTTTTAATAACCCCGAACAGAGTTGGTAGATTATATCTCATCCATAATTCAAGTAAACAGTGAGTGTTCCCTTACTGTACACATGGTTTGACACTCCTAGGGGAAGTGATTATGTTAATTTACATTTTCTTTATGAACCATCATAAGGGATTTGAGTAGATAATTATCATGTGTGACCTATGTTAAACCTAAGGATACATATATTGAGAATAATATGTCATTATATAGAAATTATATAATTTTTTTCCATTATATTTATTACTATTTCTCACACCATGATTTTTGGTTTCATTCAAGGGCTGAAATCGAGAGGATGGATGTTAATGCCTAATGTGATGAAAAATTTGGTTATTGTAATAAACCAAATAATATTATGACCAAGGTGTAAGATATTTTTTTTCATAAACATTTATCACAATATATGATTATCAACAAGTTACTTAACCAGCTCTTAGACTCACCAAAGATTAGAAAGATGGAGTCTACAAAGTGATCGGGAGGTGGAAACCATGGGTGAAAGAAGGCTCAATTTCCATCATGTTATAAATGTGCAAAAGTAAACCTAGGAGAATGTATCAAAAGAATAGTAAAATGTTTAATGTGTGGAAAATAAGGGAATAGATCAATTAATTGATGATACAAATAGGAGTTCAATGGAAAAAATAAATTTCATCCTAGAGATCCATTTATAGATAATAATCATAAACTTTGGGAACTTCAAAATTATCTAAGTTAATGCTCTCATAAAAATTATAACTCCTATAATAAGGATGTACATATGTTATACCAATAATTAAAGTGATATAATTAAATTATTTATGTATTGGGATTTGAGAATTATGTTTTAGAGGTATTTTGATCAATGGTATTTTGGTTATAAGAATCATGAAACATCTAAGTATTTTTTTCACAATACTTATTCCTTAAGTGTTTGAAACTATAAGTTCAATAGTACTTATAACCAAGAAAATTGATTTAATTTTAAGGATATATTTTTTAAAAACAAATGATTAATGGAAATATAACCATTAATATTTGTATTTTTTTTGTTAATAGTGTTTAGTTGGGATAAAGAGATGGTTGAATTGATAAAGAAAATGGGATAGTTTTGGTAACCTATACATTGGTTACTAATTTGATGAAAAAGTGAATTAGGTAATCATTGGTGTAGTTTATTACATTTTTATATTTATGAAATATATTCAATATTATATTATTACTAATTGTTTCATTAATATTTGGAAGAATATATATCTTCATGTGTGGTTAACATAAGAGTTATAGATTCCATCATTAGTTAATAAGTCTAATCTTGATCATATGATCAAAGTCATAGATATCCATCGTGGGTTTTAAGTAATTATATTTTGAGGTGATTTCAAACTATTACTAGTTTTAAGTAATAATAATATATTGTGGATTAAAAATACTTGAGGTTAGTATATGTTTCTTTGATAAGATAATTATATAGTGAGTTATAGATAATATGGTTAAAAAGTGAATCATTGAAAATATGTTATTTTCAGATATATTTATGGAAAAGTTAAGAATTAACATTTAGGTTAGTTACTAAATTTGAATCACAAAGTTTTTGTGAATTTATCCATATTATTATATTATATAGTGATTTATCATGGTGATTAGTTATATTTTAGGAAATTATTCTTTAGGTTGAGATAAATATAACCTTTAGGTTTCACATGTGATTTTTCATGAAAGATCATTTGGGAAAAATGTGATTAAAAACATAAATGTAATATTAGAGGTATTCAATGACCTTAGAGGATAAAAAATTCTTTAATGATAAGGTTATTAATGTTATTTGCAATGTAGGGTTATTTATTAAATGATCTAAGTGGGACCTTTGTTTATTGTGTAAATTTTGGAGTTAAATTTATTATTTCATCATATAAGGGTTTATTCATTTTTGTTATTGTCTTATCATGTGTTAACTATTTAGTTTTGGTTAATATTTAAGGATAATATGAATAAATTGATATAATTTTTTGGATTATGATGTTGATTCTATTGTTCTCATTATTTTGAGAAAAAGGTGAGATTGTGGTAACCATTGATAAAAAGATGAAATTATACTTTTAAAATTAGTATACTTCTTATATATTATTAGTCTAGATGGTAAAGGAATTCCAAAAATATTATAATATGATCATGATAAAAAACAATTGTCCTTTTTCCTTCATTTTTAATGAATTTATGGCCTTTTTCACATCTCTTTGGTGTATGGTTATGTAGTCAATAACTTTCTCATGATCAATGACCTTTATCACTCTCCATAATTATATGGATAGTATGATTGTTTTTCATGTACATATTTTAATATCCAACAAATTTTATCCTTTTTGGAAACCTAGTTATGTGTTATTATAGATGTCTATTGTTTGTAACTTCCACTCTTTTCTATATGAGGTTTTATTAACCCTTTTTACAATGTTGTATTTCAAAAAAACTTATTTTGAAATGTCAAACCCTTACTTTCAAAGCCCAAGTTAAAATTAAAAGGATGCAATTTATTAAATGGGGGATGAATTTAATGGCCCATGTTTTAAAAGAATATTGCACTAGATGGATTTCTTAACCTGAAGCCCCAAACGTTAAGTGAATTGCGATATAATATAGTAATATTATTATTTAAATGTGACTTTTATAATCTAAAAATTAAATTGGAGGATATGTATATATTTAAACATATTATGAAATACATTTAAATTTAATAATCAATAAAATTGTATTGAAAAATTCTTATCAAATAATCACTAAATTTTCTACTAATGGCATTTTATTCACAAAACATATATGTTATCTTCAAAAATGGATTTTATTTTTTATGATAAAATATTATAATTAATTTCTAAACATTTTTTTAATTTTATTCTCTAAAAATTACATCTTTTTTGAAATCATAAAATAAAAATTATCTTATGGTGAAATTGTGGGATTTTTTTTGAAACGTTTAATTTTTCATTGAATATTGAAGAACACTTATTTTTGTTGTAAATTATATTTTATTTTAATGAATTTAAAAAGAAAAATTATATTAGTTCCAAATTTTCAATATTTCCTTTTGATTAAAAATTATCCGATATAGTCTTTGAACTTATTTTTATTCTAGAATTTGGTATAGATACATTTTTATACTTAAATAGATTTTTCTAAAAAATAATTTTACATTGTGTTTTGCATTTTTAATATTAAATTAATTATATACACTTCTATAAATTGTATAATAAAAAATTTGTTCCATATTAAGAATCAGGAGGTCTAAATTTTGAAAATAAGTCCCTTTTATTTTTGTTTATTATGAGTCATAACAATAGTAAATAATTTTCACTATGGTAAGGGTAAATATGGTAATTAATGTTAAAAATAATATAAAAAGGACTAATAAATGACCATAACACATTACCTTATCATATTTATAGTGATTATTTTTTCTATTTTCATCCATGTTTCATGAGTATAGATCCATGGTTCCATATTTATTGGAGTTTTACCTTTATATTATTTTATGTAATGAAAAATCAAAAAATACATTCTCTTTATTTTGTTATCTCCTCAGTTTTTATACAAGGATGAAAAGAGCATTTTATTGGTTTCAAATGGTTTATTTTAAAGACAAATGATTTTTTTAGCATGGTATTTTATTTTTTATATTTAGTAATGATATAATTACTTTAAATTATTTCTCATTTTCAATACATAATTTATTAAATTAAAAGAAAATAAAATAAATTGTATTAAAAATGTTACAAGTAAAATAATTTAAATGAATTTTTGTTTCCCATGAATTTTTTAGATAAAAAAATTAGATAGGTTTTATTGGATTCTATTCAAATTACATCCTTCTCATGTTGTTTCTGTAGTCAAATTACTTGAATAGTTCTAAAAATGACATTAATATTTATTTATATTAAATAATATATTATAAAATTAATTAACCTTAATAAAAATTCTATCTTCATCCACATTATTTCTATATGTCTAAAAACCAATAAAATATGTTCCATTTAAGTAAAAAAAATTATTTTATAGTTACTATCTTAATCCTTAAATAGTAAAAAACATTGTGATCACCATGATTGTAAAAAAGTTTAATCAGGGGATAAAAAATGAAAAGGGAAGTAATTATACTATAAACTCATAAAAATTTATTTTATAAGGAAATTTGGACCCATAATCATACTATATTGTATTCATATAAATTTAGAGACATGTTTACATGAAAATTTATTTATATTATATTATTTTTTAGGTAATTCCAAGAATGTCCCACCTCTCAATTATAAAAGGGAACTTTCTCTCCACTTTTATTCATGATTTGAAAAAAATTATTTCCTTCAATAAATACAAAAAAAATATTCATATTCTTCTTCAAATTTTATGGGTCTTCTTTTATGTATACTTTCAACCTTATAAGGCCTAATGTTTAAAGGAAAAGAGATTGTCCCAAGAAGAAGTGTAGTCTTTAACTGAATGTTTTAGTTTTATTTCATCTTTCAGATCCTTCAAATATTATTTAGTAATTATGATATAATAAAAACATAATATAACATATATGTAGATGTTATTCTATTAATTTCATAACATGAATTCATCTACTCTTCAATAAAACGGGGAAAAATCGATATTTCTGTGTACGACTGATTGCTTCCTCACTGGATGATTTAATTTATTTTCCATAAACACCACTAATAGATAATTATTATTATTAATTTAATGTGTATATATATTATAATAATTACATATTTATAATTTTTTAAAATTAATATATCATATATTTTCTTATATTCTCACTCATTGAAAAATGATAATGTCATTCGTGCTTACGTGTGGATTAGCACCTCAAAGAAGTGATGTGATTAGTTTTTCATTTTTCATAAAATAGATGGTATATATAAGTTAATTCCAAAAGATACTATTATATTTATGATATAATTTTAAATCTAGATATATAATACAAAACATATCTTCTTTCTATCATGATAAATGAATAATATAAACAATACTCATGCGTTCGTAAAACCTACCATCACCACAATTGTAACGTAGATGATTTTTCATAACCAGCTTTAATGGAATGTTTTATAAGATTAACTGATTTATAAAAAATAAAATAATTTCATGATTTCTATTTTTGAGAAGATTATTATTGACATCTTTTACCATATCCAACATACCAAAGTCATTTTCAACATAGAAAAATAATATCATCAAAACGTTTGATGTGAACATAATAGATTAATTAAATGTATATAACATGGTAATATATGAAATAATAAAATAATTAAATTCAAAAAAAATTTATAATAAAGTAAATAATTAACATAATCTTATTATTTATGAAGATAAGCATTTCACATGATGATTAGAGCTCGAGGTAATGGACTTTTTTTAAAATCCTCTTTTTATATTTCCCCTCTAACTCCTTTTCGTCCATGTCTATGTTATTATAAATGTTTCAATGAAATTATTATATATGATTAAATGTATGATAATGTTAATTTATTTAATATTTTAATTTTTATATAATTTTTTCATAGATGAATGTTTTTAATGTTTCACATAAGGGACACCTTACTTTAAAAACCAAACAATAAATATTTTAGTGATTTATTTTATAAATCATTCCACTCCATGTCCATATTCTTAAAATTATATTATTGATGTATTTTTTTGTACATTAATATATTATAAATTAAATTTTATGTCACTTTTTTACTTTCTTTAAAAGTTTTTCAAAAAAATTCTTTTTATGAATTTAATATGGAATGTTTTGAATTCGTTTTCAAAAGAAAAAAAAATTCTATTTTAATGTATATGGGGTCAATAGTTTTTTATTGCCACTATAACTAAAAATTTATTTTTGGAATCCATTATAATATTTCATGTTTTCATTAATAAAAATTCCCTTTCCATTTGTTATAAATTATTTTCAATGATGGTTTTAAATGGAATGGATATTTATATATGTGGAAATGTTTTTCTAGTGGGTACAAGGGATCTCTCTCAACAACCTTTTTTCATTGGGTGATGAACTTTCTCTCCCCCTTTCATGATATTTAATTATTTAAAATTATATTTATATGTCTCTCACATATATACCTAGCTTATTCTATCTTACATTCTTATGGTAATACATGTCTTATGTTTGTTTCTCAAATTCCATCTTAATGAAATCTCTTTGATTATGATATGAGAAAATATTATGCCACACGTTTATTCCATGAGTAATTATTATCAGCCACCAAAAAAATTAATCTTATTCAAACTAGAGTACCATGAAAATATAGGACCATAAGGAATCATAAACAGAAAACATATCAAGGTGGACTGAAGTAAGGGAGACTGAGGGTGTTAGCTTGAACAAGGATAAATACCTCTATACTAAAGGACACAAGATCATAAATGCATGAAATCCAAACTCCTTGGACTAACTATAATGCCAAGAAGTCCACAAAAACATTACATTCATGCCATGAATTCTAAACATCCATGATATTAATCAAAATCCCCTTTCACCTCTGAATGATATATTCAATAGTCCCTCTGATAGATCTGATAAGCCATAGAGCATTATATCTTCAAAGTGAAAAATTTTCAATCGATGGAAGCTAGAAATTATTTAAACTATAAAATAGTAATATGGGGATCATAGTATAAGCCTCTTATTAAAGAGAATTTCCTATGCTAAATGAATAAAAAAAGTACCGGACTATTGATCCCTTTATATCCTTTATCACCCCACATCCTCGATTCATGCCCATGTTGCATGAACCATCTGTATTCATTTGGAGTCCTGTAGAGTGGGGAACCCAACTGACCCATATTCTTGGCATGGAACTATGGGTATTGCAGAAATTTTAGGTTCCAAGATGGAGTGTCCGGAAGGATGGTGCATCATGGAATTCTTGGCATAAGCGAATAAAATTGGAAATCACATGACTGGTTTTGAAGATAAGTCCCTCTCAAGAGCCTGGTACATCCATATGATAAACCTTATTTCACTCCTTCCAAATAACCCAACACCCTATTTCCATAATGATAAATCTAACAATTCAATCCAGCTCATGGCTCCCCACTCCCTGAAGCCACTGCTCAATAAAATTATTTCACGAGTCCACTCAAGTTCCTTTGTCCATTAAGTCTTCAAACTTGTTCCACACCATGTTTTCCTAGGAAATTTCAAATAAAAATTGGTCAATTATTTCAGTATGTGTCACTCTACAAAAAAGTAATTTAGAGAATATACTCACACAAAACCATTATATATTATCTTTTATTGGTATTACCTTGATCTAAATCCTCCACACTATAAAATTGAAAATTTTTTAATTTATAATTTCCATAAAACATTTGCACATACATCATGGTGGTGTTCCCCTATAAGAATTATGTGGTATTATTTCTATGAGAAGCTCTCCGATGGGGAACCCACGAAAACACACATGTCGAGATCATAATTAAGAAAAAAAATTCATAGATAATTCTTTGGTCCCCATCCAGAATGGAATTCATGAAAATCCGAAAAGAACTAGCTTATTGGACGTTGATTTCTGGGATCGGGAAGCGTGGGATATCAAGTCTTTCCCCTTCTCAATTGGGATTCCAAAGAAGGATGTACCTTCTACCCACAATTGACTAAATATACTCTTTTAGGGTAAAAAAAGGATAAATCATTCACAAAGGATTAGATATCATACCTCTTTATCTGTCTGTGTCACTCTCATACATGTCCTGCATGAGCTTCCCTATAACAACCCAAACATTTATCCATAGAATAGATCCCTTCTTATAGTAATTCTAAATATTATAATCACATAAAATGACTTATATACCATAATAAAAATATAATAAACAAATAATTAATGAAATGAAAAAGTATTTCAAGAAGTTAAAGAACTAATACTGAAGAAATAGTAACTTGAACTTAGGAATAGTAATATGACCCTTATGAAAAGTCCCCCAAAAAATGAATAGTAAACACAACCGTTAAAGTATAAATAAAATTCAGGCATCTTATAGATGAAATTACAATATAATTATATCATATTATAAGTAAACATATGTTTTGAAAATTATTTATTATGTTTTGGAGTTTTTGTATGTCATAAATCGTTAATTAACATATTTTGATTAGTTCAATAATTTAAAAGAAAATTTATTTTCATAAAATAATATTTTGATGCCTTATGATTTTAATATAATTCTATGTGACCTTAAGTAAATTTTCATTGTGTTGTGAAATCAGTTATAATTTTAAAATCATTATTTTTTCAATTAAATGATTATTTCAATTAAAAAATAAATTTCACATATTTAAAAAAATATTTTTATAAAATGGATTCCATTTTTGGAAACATCTCATTTTAATTATCCAAGGATTGTTTTTGGTAGTTTTCTTGAATAATTGAATTTTAAGGTGTATAGTAAAAAACAGTTTTTCATATAACTGGTATATTTTAGATTACATAATTCATGATGTAATGGTGATATAATCCATTAAAGAACATTAGGGTTAGTCTTAGTTTATATAATTTCATTGATATTTCCTTAAAATACAATAAACTCAACTTCCAAACATAAAAAAACCTTCCAAAACCTAAAGTCAAATGTGAGTCTATAAAAAATTATTTTTTCTTTCTTTCCACATTACTTTTTAATAAATTAAAGAATTCGAATTATAAAGGGGTATTAAATTATTAAACTGATTATATTATATTTATATATGATTTATAATTTCAAAGATTCACTATTAATTATTTTTGATTTGATATATTATTTTACTCAATATTGTTTTCTAAACATAACCCCACCTACACTATAAATAAACTTGCTCCCTCCCCTTGGAAAATCAATCCTATCGCCCATTAAAAATACAATGATCTTACCAAATAGTCCCTATAAATTACTATATAATACTTAGGGATTTTTTAGAGGAATACAACTCCAAAAACAAAGGATTTATAGTGTCATTCAAGAGAAACAACACCGAGGAGAGAGAAAGTCTCTATTAACTCTTCCCTCTTTTCTCCTTCTATTAACATTATTTACCCTCTACCATTCAAAAACATATGCTAAAAATTTTATTATACATTAATTTAACATTATATAAATGATTTTAACCTAGTATAATTATCATATTAATGAAAAATATAAATTTCATACTTCCCTTTCCCTCTCTTTCGACAATGTCCCGTAAAAGGGCAGTAAACCATCTATAGAGATGTTTCAAAGACAATTATTATAACATACTTCATTAATTGACAGTATAAATTATATATAATATATTAATATTAAATTACATTTATATAATCCTTATAGAAATAATTATACTAATGTATAAATTATATTTAATAAAATAGTGAAATCGTTGCAAGATGGGAAAGTTTTATGTAAAATATGATATCAAAACGCTTCAATTTAATCAATTGTAATTGAGAAATATAATAACATGAATTTAATTGAAAAATATTTTTATTAAATTAATATAATTAAATTATCAATCATTTGTTTAATAAATATAATTTTATTATTCATGAGGTGAAAAAGATATGAAAATAAGTGGGAATTTAGTTCAGGGGAATTCTCGAACTGAACGCTCTTTCTTTGGGTTTTCTGCCTTTCACCACATTTTGAGTATGAATATTACTTATATATAATTTATTCATCATTGTATTACATTTTCAAGGATATAAAAGTTTTATACTTGAGTTTATGATAAACGAAATGTTTTCCAAAAGAACTCTTCTTTAAAAAAAACACACCTTTTACTTTTGGGGATTATTTCTTATTCACTCAAGGTTGACGATTCTTATATCACGTATATTATTCTCTGTTTCATTTTAAAACCCCATGTTTATGAATGTATTCTTTATTAAATGAAATATTTACCTTTCCATGGGTTATTTTATTCCCAATATTGATATATGTTCTATGTTCCATGCATGATAATGTAAATGTTATGATGTGATGGGTGTGCCCAGAATTATACAGCACTATATAACTTTTATGATGTGATTGGTGGACATTAAATTATATAGTGCTACATTTAATTGAGTAATGTGATTTATCTCATGGTACAAAGTGGAATATATGTGAACATAATGCTACATTTATTCACAACTATGTGTGGTAGTTTACCACTAAGGCATCATGTTTCATTTTTATACATCTCCACATTCCATGCCTTTTCATAGTGATTCATATCATGATTATGATCCCATTACTATGTTATTGTTATAATGGCTACGCTCACCACATGTTATATTGATTTATGTTATTATATATCCTCTTACTAGGATTTTATCTCACCCCTTTATTTGATGTATATCCTCATGTAATTACTTGTACTAAAGAGAACATGTGGGACAATAACAAGCTAGAGAAGAATGAAATAAACAAATTTTTATGTTTTGTTTTTTTAATATTATGGATGGTCCTAATTTTACCAATACAATAAACCTTTGGATCCAGGTTGGGTAATGATTTTATTTTGTTTGTTAATAATTATATGTAATATGTTATGTAAGGAAAATCAGGGTATCTATAGTTGGTATGAGAGTTTAGTTTAGTTAATTTGGGAATTAATATTAGTGAACCATAGTGAAAACCCATTGTACAAGGCTAAATATATGTAATAACACAAGAATGATTTCAAAACATATGTATCCCACAAGATATTTCTTCAGAGTTAATTTCACAAAGGGATAAATTATTGATGTCTTGCTGGCTTATGTTTTGTTCCAAGATTTTATATTTTAAAAAATGTTGTGTTCAAGGTGAAACATGGCCCACAACACATGCAAGGGAAAAATATAGTGGTTACTTAAATTAAATCCCCAATTCCTTGGGTGGTGGAGTTCAGAATATTATGGTGATTCTTACATAGCTATCTCAGATCATGAACAATAACATGAATAATGTGGAACACCCGCCATTTCCTAAGAGGGAGAAACTTTCTATCAAATGTTTTATGCAGCGACAACCACAAACGTTTATTGGATATTCTGATATACTAGTCACCAAATAGTGGGTCAACTCAATGGAGAATATGTTTTTTGTTCTTCACTATTATGATATAGATATGTCCACTCTATCTATTTACCGATTAGATGGAGAGGCTAATGAATTGTGGGAGTTGATCAAGAATACCAATCCCAAGGATGGAATTGAATATATGGAGTGGGAATACATCATGAAAATGTTTCATAACAATTATTTCCAATGAAATCATTGTATAAATATGGATTAAGATTTTATAGAGATTATGAAAAAGTGAGGAAATCGGTCACAACCTACAAATAAAATTTCACAAGGCTTGTAAGGTACAATTTAGGTTTTGTTATCATCAATGATAGAAATAATTGATTGAATATTTAGTGGATTAAAACCAAACCTTCGAATAGATATTTTAATTCAAGACTTTTAGAGTAATGTAAAAGTAGTTTTATGTGCTCTCAAAATGGAGATTGAGTTTTTATAATGGTCTTGTGGATATGGTGATAAGAAATTAATTATGGAGTTTCAAGATGGAGGATCTACTGAGAAAGGTAGAAAGAAAGCTCAACTACCCACTATTCAAAATATGGGAAAAATCATCATGGGAACTTCCTCATATGGATGGGGAAATGATTCAAGTGTGGGAGATAAGGCCCCCAAGATCATGAATATCAAAAAAACATGAGGAAGAAAGAAAATGTAGTGTAGTAAAAGAGAGCACCAACCATGTTCCAATGCTATAATTGTAGGGATCAAGGGCACTATGCAAGCCAGTGCACTAAACCTCGATTCCTCAAGGGTAATCAGCATTAGCCGCCAAAAAATATGAAGGGTAAAGGCAAGGATTATTCAATCACTACTAATGAAGTGGATAAAGAAAATAAATTTGTACAAGGTACACTTACTATTCAATCAATAAAATAAAAATTCTTATTTGATTCTAGTTCTACGAATTCCATTATATCGTGAATGTTTCCTAGATCTGTTGTATCAAATGCTAGAATCTGTGAAGTAGATATATCCATAAAAACACCAAGTGTTGGACTCTTATAATATATATATATTTGGGAATGTTAATTTAGAAAATATCATGATACTTCCCCTAGTGGAAGTTGACGCTATATGGGAGTGTATTGAATCTTGTTACATAGAGAATATATAAATATTCAACAAAAGGAAATATATTTTCACAATTTGAACAATCTCACGCTCCTATAAAAATGAAATTATGATCATGTATATCCCTTGGAAAATCTTTAAATGTAATGGGTTTTGATTCCCTATGAGGAATCATACCATTCACAAATGGTTGAGTCAAAGGAAGGTATCAGCCTATGGGAAATACCCATTTTCAGGGAATATAGTTATGTATTTCCCTAAAGTTACCTGAAATTACCTCGTAATGTGAGGTATAGTTATCAATATGACTCATACCTAATGATGATCTATTATAAAAATGTATTTATAAGATTGATACTATCTAACTGGTGGAGTTAAAGAAGAAACTGCAAGATAATTTGGAAATGATGTTCGTTATTCCAAGTGCATCACCTTGGGGTGTGTCAATGCTCTTTTCTGAGAAGAAGGATGGATCAATGTAATTGTGTATCGATTAAAAAGAACTCAAAAATATCACCTTAAATAATAAGTATCATCTCCAAGGACTTATGACTTATTTGATCAGCTACAAATATCTCAATATTCCTCAAAGGTGGATATCCATTCTATGTAAAATTAGTTAATGGTGAAGAAGGAGAAAATTTAGAAGACTGCTTTCTATACAAGGTATGGGCACTATAAGTTTTTAATGATCACCTTTGTGCTTACTAATTCCCCAAAACTATTCATGGATTTGAGGAATATATTATTTATACATTATCTTGACAAATATTTGGTACTGATTATCTAAGATATTCTCGTATACTCCTTGATAAAGGATAAATATGAAGAAAATCTAAGACTTGTGTTTGAAATATTAAAGGAGGATAAATTGTAATCTATGTTCAAAAAGTGTTATTTTTGGATGCATCTTGTCACACACTTAGGATATGTGATCACAACTAATGTAATCTTTATGGACCCTTCAAAAAAATCGATTAAAGAATGACCCAGACCCTCTAGTGTCACTAAAATCCGTAGTTTTCTGGGATTATCAAGGTACTACAGACGTTTTGTGAGAAATTTCTAACCATTTTCAATATCATTAACTGAGTTAATAAGGAAAGGGTTAAAGTATTTCTTTATGCAATAATGTGATTAATACTTCAATGAGATAAAGAGAAGGCTGATCACTACACCAATAACCACATTACCAAAAAGTAGAGAATGTTTTATGATGTACAATAATGCTTCAAAAATATTATTATGTTTTGTACTCATGAAAAATTATAATCTTATAGTATAATCCTCATGAAAATTGAATATCCATGAGAAACACTACATGCCACATGATTTAAAGCTAGCAACTATAATTTGTTTCATATAAAATATGGCGGCACTACCTCTATGGTGAGAAATATTACATATATACTAACCATAACAGCCTAAAGTATATATTAACACAAAAGGATATCAATATGAATCAAAGGATATTATTAGAGCTAATCAAGGACTACTATTTCTCTATTCACTATTATTCTAGTAAGGAGAACAAAGTAGTTGTTTCTCTGAGCATAAAAGAACCTGCTACTCAATCCATGTTACAGATTGAGAAATACCTTATCCGTAATGACCCAATGTTTTATCAATGATATTACCTTTTTATAATTATGTATTATAGTATAATCATATAATATTTCATATTGAACAAATAGATCCTTATAAATTAATAATTAGTGAAATATAATGTATCTCTAGAAGTTAAGGAACACATATCTATGAAATAGTAACTTGACCATTGGAATTGTAATGAAACCCTTATGAATAGTAAACCATCCAATTTAACAGTAAACTCACTAATGAATGTATAAATAAAATTTATCCATATTATAGGTGAAAATATTATATTAATATAGCATATTATAAGTAAGTTTATATTTTAAAAATTCTTAATAATGTGTTGGAAGTTTTATAAAGCATGTATATTGAATTAAATTTTTATGATTAAATTAATAATTTAAATAAAAATTATTTTTATAAAATGTATTCATAAAGAAATATTATGATTCATTATTATTATATGATAATTTTAAGAGACCTTAATTAATTTTTCAATGTGTTAGAAATTCATTTTTAGTTTCAATTTTTGTATTTTTCAAGTAAATTATGATTTTAATTAAAAATTAAATTTCACATATTTAGGAATCAAATTAATAAAAGGGAGTTAATTTTTTAATTATACATGTATTTAGATGTTTGAGGTGAATTTTTTATATTTTCCTAAAATACTTGAATTTTTTGTGAATAGAAAAATATGATAATTTTGTATATATATACATTATATGTAAAATACAATATTTTTTGAGCCATGGATGATGTAATCATTGTTGGTTTGAACTCACATGATCATATTACTATTTTTCATCACAATAATCATTATTATTTCTTTTCTTGAGAAAAATATTAAAATAATGAATAAAATTTTGAGAAACTCCTCCTCTCCTCCACTATAAAAATCAACCCTCTTTACCTCTTCTCTTTACTCCTATCATGCCTTGTTACCTATCTAAATTCTACCCAAATATCTCCCTAAGTCCCTATATCATGTAAAATAGCCACTAGTCTCTTAAAAATACCAAATTCTTTCTCCTAAATTGGTTCTCAATGATGTTATATTCAAGATTTAAACCCCTCTTTTCATTTCTTTTATTTTCTTTCTATTTCCACTCATTATTTTTATTTACTCACCTCTTTTCATCCAAATGTTATGATAACTCCATTACCTTACATTTACTAAAACAATTTATGATAATGGAATAATTCATCATCATCTTTACTTTCTCTTACTTTTATACTAGAAATGAAAACACCATCTGAGATGTGTTAGTTCATCACATTCAAGAATGAAGGGTTTTCAATATCTATTTTCATATTCATTTTTGGTCATGAAACCATTTTTTATTTTTAACCAAACTATAATATATGTATTATGTCTAATTTGAGGTTTTAGACCTTTTTTACACATAATATTAATTTATAAATCATATTGTGTTCAATGTGATAAAAACTCGGTAATTAACCAAAACAGTTACCATTAAAGTTTAATATAATGATTCATCTTCACTCCAAATGACCAAATAAATTTTATAACAATGTTATATACTATATTTTCACTGATAACATATAACTATGATTCTGTAAAACCATTCTCATCCTACATGTTTATCCTTATATGTATATTAGTAAACCAATCATAAAACCCAACGAAACAAACACTAAAGTTTAACCTCTTTAACCATAAAAAAGGTCCTGAATCAACGTAATAAAGTTTTAATAAATAACCTACATCTATAAGAAGTTTTATAAATACTAATTAATGATTTTACTTTGATTATACATTAAATTAATATAATGTGTAGAATATATTTGGGCTAAATGTAAGGGATTCTACCAAAACCCCCATTATTCCTTTCGGTTGATCAATATTTATATTTACCCCAATGAAGTTATATACTATTTTATGAAATTATTATAAATTTTTTTATATAATCTAAACTCATGTATCAATATTCATTCATCATTCGTTTTTAGGGATATACTTGTTTTTAAATTGTTCCCTCCTCAATACTTCTTGAAATGAAATCTCGTTTTAAGAGAACTTCCCAAATTCTTAACCAATTTCAAGTGAACTCTATCATATATTTTAATCCACCATTTTTTAATAATTTTTTTTAGTATTATAACATTCTTGGTTCACTTCTAGTTTTAAATTATATACTATTACCTTTTCTATTTAATATTCACTTTAATATTTTCCCAAAAACCACCTTGAAATGTCTAAATTATAAAATTTCATAAATACTTTTCATACATAGTCACTTTTCTTTAACATCACTTATCATGATATATCCCTAAATTATCTTATTAAGGTCCATGTATTTTTTAATTCCTTTCTTTCATGGAAACTTATATGATACGCCCATTTATTTTTCTTTATTCCATGATTATGATACCCTTTTATTTCTATGGGATCCCTTATGATTATGTATGATTGCTTATGTATGATTTTGTATGTGGGAAGAATATTGATGAACACGTCATATTGGGTGCAGCAAGATAGTTCTCCAATGAATAAGGTAAATTTTAGTCTTATTAGACATTAGAGGAAATGGTCTTGGTGGTTAGCCTTGACACGTGCTACAATGTGAAATAGTCTTGGTGATTACCCTTGACTTGTTCTCCTCTATGTGAAATGACATTTGACTCGTTCTAAAGTCACGTTTTATGTTGTTGTCATATTATTATTGTAACACCCCAAGATTTTATGAGATATATTCTTTTTATTTATTTTATGTTTTGTGTTGTATTCTACACCAAGATTAACTTGTTCTATACGCAACACCATATTAGCTTGTAGTATATGCAACACTACTCTTTCCTTGTGTTGCACAAATTTTAAGTTATTTTGATAGAATTAATTTCAAGAAACACTAAGTATAGATGTTTTTCAATTTATAAATTAACTAAGTTTGTTTTATGTTATTCAAAACACCAAAGGAATATTTCACTACCTGTGACACTGACTTGTCTGGCGTTACACACAAGAGCGACCTTCCTCGATATCTTATGTTGTACGCGATGCCGAGTTTCACTAATCAACAGTATTTTATTAAAATATTTTTATTTAATGGTACATAATCTAGCCTTTATAAATAGTATTAACCAAATATTTAATTTTATATTACATTATTATTTATTTTACACATTTTCTAGAATATGGTATGAGAAAAAAATCAATTATTTTTGATAAAAAATGTATTCTTAAAAAAATGCAGTTTTATCACCTTTTCACACCGCGCCCATTTTAAATCTAGTATTTGAAACTTTTATATGTTAATTTTGAAAAGATAAAAGTGTTATTTGTAATCATGACATAAAAATTTACTTATGTTGAATTTTTTTTATTTTCTGATAAATTTTTTATTTTAATGAATAGTGACAAAATCGGCATTTTAATTCAAAAAATGTCTTTTCATCAAATTCATT
Source organism: Viscum album (assembly GCA_963277665.1). NCBI lineage: Eukaryota > Viridiplantae > Streptophyta > Magnoliopsida > Santalales > Viscaceae > Viscum > Viscum album. The sequence continues at coordinate 1,061,442,119 of OY728162.1, read as the reverse complement.
TATATAGTTATATTATATTTTAATTGGTTTTAAATATTAATTGGAATGTTTTTTTTTAAATTTAATCCAATAATGGTCCTTTGAAAAAAATTACTTTTAAATTGTACATAAACACATGTCAATCTTTTGATCGTTATTACTTCTTAAAACACCGCTTTTTGGTTTTAACAATGGAATTTATTTTAAAATTAATTAGTGAAACTTATGTGTTTTTAATTTCGAAAAATGGATTCCATATTTTGAATCATAAGGGTCAAATTAAGTAAATAGGTACCTTTTATTTTTGAACATTATGAATAATAACTTCTGTAATTATTTTATTTATCATGGTGAAAGGGTAAATTTAGAAAATATGGGTATAAAATAATATTATAATGATATTAAACTACCCTAAAATATGTCCCAATACTATTTTATGAGATATTTAAAACTTTTGGCATCCTTGGGTCAATTTTGGGTCCCCATGGATTCACTTGGATGTGAAAATGTCATTTTATAAGAATTAATTTAAAGTACAGATAATTACAACCTAAACATATGTCTTTTACTAAATTGATTTTAATATAGGGTAATATAATATATATCTATGAATATAAATAGTCATTATAAATCAAAAACTATTTCCTATATCAAGGTGTTTTATTTATAATTTTTTGACATTTTATAAATATATTTATTTATGAGACAATTATGATGTAGTGATTACCTCGTTAATGAAATATTTAAATAAATTAATTTATAAATGTCAAAATAAATTTAATTTGACTATTTTGATACCATACAAGAATTTTTTGAATTCCATTGACATATTATTTTTTATATAATTCATGTGGTTCGAAGCAATCATCTTTTTTATGAATTTTTAAAAAGTCAAGTATGAATAGTGTCCAAAATTGTCATAATTCATAACTTAAAATGTAAAATAGTTTATTAAATGTTATTAAATTCATAAAAAAAATCTAGATTAGTCTAAATGGTTAATATAAGTCCAAATATGTCATAAATAACTGTTTTTGGTTGTTTTACATGATATGTTAATTACATTAACCCAGAATGTCTAAATAACATGATATCACATTTAGATTAAAAACGGTAAAATAAGGGTTAAACCAAAATGATAAGGATAATGAATATTAAAAACATGTCTAAAAAGTAATGAATTGTTTTAATTAGAACAAAAATTATCTTATATTCCCATTAAATATGTTTTGGACCATTTTAACCGTAATATAATTTATAATAAATTAATATTTTGAGAGTTTCCAAAAGTGCCCCCCCCCCCTCCATTATAAAAGGGCACCTCCTACCTCTCCTCTTTACTCCATTTTGAGAATTCAATCTCATCCAAACAATACCTATTTCTCTTATAAGCTTCCCTGTTAACATTTTTGAGGTTCTGGTCTTCTCAAAAGACCAACTCTAGTTCCGTAAAAAAATTAAAGGAGGCATGTCAAGGTAGAGGTAATCACTTATACCAATTCATTTAAATTTATTTCTTCTTATACTTCATCTTATTTTTTTGTTTCATTGTAAATTAATAAAATAAATATCACTAATATACTTATATGTTAATATTATTATAAAACAACCCAATTTCACCTTATATCCATCCTAATAAAAACAAAATCATCGTGTGTGTGTGTGTGTGTACGTACGTCTTATCCTCTCCAAGTCGTGGTGTAATCTGTTTTTCCCCATGACCTTACATGGAGGGGTATAATGATGGAAATAATAAATACATATGATTATTATAACATGATAATAATTATGATATATTATACACCATCCACTTCAATGTCAATGAACAATTATGGGAATGATATCGTCGCTCGTGCATACGTACGACTTACTATCTCCATGACACGATGAGATTAATTCTCCACGCTAACCATTCAAGAATGATTATAAAGTTTATATAATAAATAATCATAAAATATATTACATAATAATGATTCTATAATTATTCATATATATATATATATATCATTTAATTCGATTTAATTTAAAAAGGAAATGAAAATAGTGTTCATGCGTACGTACGGCCTACCGTCTCCATGAACAGTGTATTTCATTTCTTTTATCTATATATTATATATATATTTATATAATTAATATATATATATAATATATAAATCATTTTTCTAATTCTGGAATTAATTAATTCATGATAGAAATAATAATATATTGAATAACAATTCAAAATATGTATGATAAATAAAACGATTATTACCCAAAATGTTACTTCAACATGGAATTGACAAAAGCAAAAGTAATATAAAGTTGTTAGTGAATCATATATGAAATAATAAATATTATTATGGTTCTTTTAAGATTAAATTACATGTTTAAACTGACTATATAAGAGTTTTGGACACATACAGAAGGAATCGTACCTAAGGTAAGGGATAACTTTTTCAATCCCATTTTATTCAAGATTGTTTATTTGTATGTATCTATTGGAGATATATTTATCTTCCTTGTCCATGTTTTCTAAAAAAATTCTCATAAATTACTTACTATTCTAATATTTATATTTAAATTTATTTTTACCCATTTTGACTTTTACTACATGGTTTGGAATGAATTTTTCTTTTGTTTACCATAAGAGATATTTTTTTTGACTTTTTTGAAAAAAGTACAAGGAAAATGTTTTTTAACTTATACGGAATGAACAGGTTTTTACATCTTAATTACTCCATGTAATAATGAATCTTACTCTGCAAATTTACAATTCTATTTTCAACTAAATTCATTTCTTTTAAAATTTCACAACATTTTCAGAGAAGAAAACCTTTTTAAAGAAGAAAGGATGTTTTCCTCAAGAATGAAGTTCAAGTGTATTATCAAAATTATTTTCTATCTAAGATGGCATAGGGTTATGTCTCAATCCCTATTATTACATTTATTTTGTTGTGTTTATGATGTAGTCCAATTTATAATGTTCATTTATTTTATATTTAATATATTATGATGAAATAATGTTTAAGAATTCAATTTTATTTCATGGGTTATGCTATGATGAATGATTTATGTTTTTGTGGAACATGTAAGAATGATATCATTATGAGATGGTTGGGACCTATATCACCCTTGAATTAATTGGGTAATGATTTATATGATACAATATAGACATGAGTATAATAAAAAGTAAATTGGGTTAAGTAATGCAGTGCTAGAACAGCAGGAAAAATCTAGTTCAGTAATACATGGCTAGAATAGCACGTAAACCCAATTCAGTAAAGGAATTTTTCCACCATAATGGTCTTGGTTTAAATTCCTTGGTTAATATAGAAATCATATTGTGTGCTTACTAGATTTCAAAAATTATATGTTTTCTGCCAATGCTGTTCTATCGTGGTTAATTATCCTTTATGATCCACGCCTTACGTACTGCCAAGATTTATTTCATGACTCAAGGTTTTGATGTTTAAACTTTATGTTTGTATCTTTGTGATCAAAATTTTATGGTATGTTTCTTGTTCTCCATGTTTACCCTTACATATAATTTTATCTCACCCTGTTATATGTTTCTTTTCCCTTGGATATCTTGAAGGATTTTAGATAGGAAATCCAAAGGGGGAGATATTTATGAGTGATGTTGAAGATCTTCTACCATGATTAGAAGATTATGTTCTGAGTTTCTAAAGAAACCAAACTAATACATTCATTGAGTGTATGTTTCTATAATGTATTAAGTATTCTTCAAAAAAATCTAATTTCCATGTACATTAAGATCGGTTCTCTAGATTTGGTATCAGATCAATTATTTAGTTAACCATTGAAAACTAGGATGTAAAAACCTTAGTGAGATCCCAATAGATATTTCTATGGTATGTTTAGGGATGTCCCTAAGGTTAAGTATATGTTCTGGTTATAGTCCTAGAATTATGGTAACAGTCATCAATAACATATTATTAAACCTAATATGTTAGATATTTAAATTACTCCCCCTTGATTATGTTGTTTTCCTAGTTTGATTTTTTCCTCTCACACTATTCTTTATGGGTTTTAGAAAATGGCCAGAAATAGGAGGATTCATGTTAATGAAGAATATGATGGACAATGGAATTATATTATTCAGGAGAAGATAAATGAAATGGGATTTGGAAATACAAACATCATTATTATTCTTAATCACCAATCACATAATATGATCAATAATCTCAACTTTGGTGAGTTTCTTAATGTAGGTAATAAGATAAATATTGAGTTTCTTGGTGATCATAGATGAAAGAAAGTTCAATTTTCCACATGTAAATCATGTGGGAAGAGGATTCAAGGATAATGTTTCAAAGCAACTGAAAGAAGCTTTGGGTGTGCAAAAGAAGGAAAAATTCAATTAATTTCAAAGGAAAAGGTTTCATTAACACAATGGGCAAGGATAATTGTATTACTAAGACATAAACAATGGTTAAATGTTTTAAACATGGAATGTACATGTATTAAGAAAATCGATTCTCTCAGGGAAAATCTCATGAAGAAAGTCAGCATGGCCATATGGGTAGTATTTATGTTGATGATGATGAAGAGACTACAAATAATATATGAGATGAAAAAGTATTGAGGAATGAAACGATGAAGCTCAATCAATGTTTTAAGAGTATGGTTAAATGATTTCATTTTTACCAAGAATAATTTATAGTAATATGGAATAAAGAATCATCTAATGATTGTTACACTATTATTCTTCCTTAATTATTAGAAATTATATGATGAATGGTACCGGTAACCACGAAAAGTTTTTCAAATATTTTTGGAAAACACATGATATGTGAATAATGACAGGGTAAAGAGAGAATGAGTTATTTGATAGTATTAATGACCCCATGACTGGTATAAATGAAAAGTGGTATCTTATTTTGAGTATACAAAGTTCTGGTCATTTTTGGTGTGTGGAAAGAGTTAATTTTGGCAGAATTCATGTTTTCACTGAGGTTCTATGGTAATTAATGTTATTATCATGTTTCAATAGAATACATGATTAAGGTATTCGCATGTTTGGAATGTGACAAAAAAGGACTAACAAATGAGATATGGGAGAAAATGTTTTATTTTATTTAGTTAACATATTTCTAAAGTTTTATATTTTCAGTTTTTCGATGGATTGTATAAGTTATATTCTAGTTGATGTTTTTAAGATTAATTTATTATCTCTCTATAGATGGCCTTATATATATTTGATTATGTGTCCTAAAATTTTTTTGTTGAGAAAAATGTAATGATATATTATTCTAACGTAAGATCAGATAACACAACAAGAATGAAAAATTAAACATCATTTCATTAAATAAGAGATGAAGCACAAATTGTTCAGGGAATTACCAATGATGAGATTGCACTGAAATCATGTAAGTATTTTTACTCAAGTAAAAAATCAACATCTTCAGGAAAAAGATCATGAAACCAAAGACTTTATCCTAGTACCTTATTATCTAATGAATCATATGGTCCCTTAAATCATCATATATTTATGGATTTTTTGTAGTTTACTTTCTCCAAACCTTATTTTCTATCACTTTCCATCAGAACTTGAGGTTTAAATTTGTCTTCTATATCCATGTTTTCCCTTTCCACATATGATCTACTATGTGGAAACGCAGTGATGAGTTACTTTGGGTAACCATTATATTTCTAAGATTCCTTTTTAAAATTATTTTTTAGTATCCTTTTTTATGTTGTGGGTTTACATGAAAGAAACTTTCATGTAGAAAACTGTTTATTACCCCGATGCATTTTGAGGGAAAAAATCATTTTAAGGGGGGTAAAATGTAACGCCATGAGATATTATGAGAAACATTATTTTAATTTATTTTATGACTTTTGTTTTATGATAAAATAAGATTAACTTGTGATATAATCAACACTATATTAGCTTACAGTATACGCAACACTATTCTTGTCTTGAGTTGCACAGAATTTCCAATTCATTTGATAGAATTCATTTCACGCAACACTGACTATAGATGTTGTTCCATGTATAAATTTACTTAGTTTTTATTATGTTATAAAAAACACCAAACAAATATTTAACTACACGCAACCCTGACCTTGTTTGTGTTACACACAAGAACGACCTTCCTCAATTACTTGCGTTGTATGTGATACTGAGTTTCACTAAACAAAGATATATTATTAAAATATTTTTATTTAATGGGATATAAAATAAATGTTATGAATAGAATTAAACACATTTTTTATTTTATATAACTTTATTATTAATCTTAAACATTTTATATAACATGATATGAGATCAAAATCAGTTTTTTTGGATAAACAATGTATTTTTACAAAAATGAAGTTTTACCGCCTTTTGATGGCGTACCCATTTTAAGTATTGTTTTTGACACTTTTATAAGTTAAATTTGACAAAATAAACTCTTTATTTGGTATAGGGACATAAAAATTTACTTATATTGATTTTTTTGTATTTTTATGATAAAATTCATATTTTAATGAATAGTGAAAAATACTGCACTTTTATTCAAAACTGCATTTTCATCTAATTTATTTATATAGTTAGATTTTAATTTTAATTGGTTTAAAGTTTAATTAGATTATTTTTTTATCATTTAATCCAAATTATTTTCATTTTAAGTAATTTCACTTTTAAATTAGACATAAACACATGTCAATCTTTTGATATTTATTACTTCTTAAAAACCCACTTTTTGGTTTTGACAACGAGAAATAATTTTAAATTAATTACTGAAACATCTATGTTTTTAATTTGGAAAATTTTATTCCATATTTTTAATCATAAGTTTAAATTTTTTTAAATATGTACCTTTTATTTTTTAACATTATGAATAGTAACTTCAGTAATTATTTCATATACCATGGTTAAAGGGTAAATCAGGTAAGTAAAGGTAAAAATGATAAAATTATATTGAAATTAAATGTCCTTAACACATGTCCTAATCCAATTTGATGAGATATTTATGACCATTTTAATACATGCGTCTATTTTGGGACTCTATGGATTCACTTGGATGGGAACATGACATTTTATAACAATTAATTTAAAATAATGATAATTATAACCTAAACATATATCTTTTACGAAATCGGTTTTAATATAGGGTTATTGTAACATCCCAGGTAAATAAATAATAATACATTTTTATATTTATTAATATTTGAGAATTGAATATTAAATTTACTCTAAAGGGGTTGCTGTGTTTGATAGTGTACCCGATACGCAACAAAGAGTTTCTCTGAAATCTTACGTTGCACACTAGTAATAAAACAATATTATTTTAAATGGTAGTTAACACGTAGCCGTTGTATTGGCAGGAATGAATAGAAATAACTAAAATATGATTATATATGTTTGTTAAATGTTTTTACATTTATCCAATAAAGGATAAAATCTTAAAATAAGAAAAGAATTCAATTTTAGGAAAATATACTCTAATTTTCAGTAAAGGTCCACTTATCGCTTTTTGATGGAGAACTGTCATTAAATATAGTTTTGGTCACTCTTATTCATTCTATTGGACCAAATAAAATTCTTCTTTATAATTGGGACATCAAAATTTACATTGTGTAAATTTTTGGTATTTTTCTGATAAAGATCATTTTTTTAATGAATAGTGAAAAATGTTGTATTTTAATTCAAAACCTATTTTTAATCTAATTTATTTATATGATTAGATTATATTTTGATTTTGTTTTAAAGTGAAATTAGAATATATTTTTACCATTTAATCCAATAGTGGTCTTTGGAATTAATTTCACTTTGAAATTGGACTTAAACTAGTATCAATCTTTTGATATATATTGTTTCATAAAAACAAACTATTTATCATGACAGCGGGAATTAATTATTAAATTAATTAATGTAATATATATTATTTTAATTTTGTAAAATAGTCATCATTTTTGAATTCGGAATATCAAATATAGCTTAGGGTGAAGTTTTGGTATTTTTCTAAAAAACTTCAATTTTTTATGAATAATGAAACCACTAAGTGGTACTTGAAAAACTGCTTTTTCGTTTAAATGAAATTTTACCACCTTTTTTTTAATTTCAAAAATCCAACATACATGGTTTTCATTAAGAAGTAAAATTTGGTTCAGTGGGATTAAAATAATTTTTTGGTGAATAGTAACTTTTATGTTTATTAATCGCGATTAGAGGTAATTAGTGTAGTTTAAGGTAAAAATACTGTTTTAATAATATGAAATGACCTAGACACATGTCCTAACCTTATTTTATGTGTCATGGACGACCAATAAAATCCATGGGCCAACTTGGGGACCCCATGGAGCATCTTTGGTAGGAAAATGACATTAATATCTTTTTATTTAAAGTTTAAATAAAAATGTCACAAACATGAGTTGTTTTACAAAAACAATTTTTAAATGGGGTTATACAAGTCATATTTTTGACGATAAATATTAATTAAAAATATAAAAAGATTTCCTACATCATGATATTTTTTTATAATTTTTAGACATTAAATAAATTAAATTATTTATGACACCATGATGATGCAGCAATTACCTCATTATTTAACGATTTAAATAAAATGAAAAAATAATGTAAAATCTAAGACCTACACATGTAAAAAACCCATTAGATGGGTGTATTTAGAAATATTATCACCTTATCCTCTAAATATATAATTTTGGGACCCTTTTTATCTGAAAATAATTTTATAATAAAGTAACCTTTTATAACTTCCCAAGAGTGCCCCTCCACCCCTCTTATAAAAGGCCCCCACATCTACCACCTTACCCACACTTCCAAAGCCTTTGGCTTGGCCAACCCCTGTCCATTGTTTCTCTACACATTCCTCTATTACTCCTTGAATCCTCACTTTGGGCATAAGTCTTCCCAAGGAAGCCTTTGAGCTCAGATCAAAAAGAGTTACCCATTTTTAAGGTAGTGTTTTCTCTTGTGTTCTTATGTTTTATTTTGCTTCTTCAACCCACTAAACTCTTTTTATTCAATTATTCTGTAACAACACCAGTATACTCAATATAATAGTATGTTTTTATAAGAATTATTCAAGATAAACTTACACACGCCTACATCTAATGGTTAATGAACATACTGTTTCCGTGGATGGTGAATTTCTGCCTCACGAAACGATGATTGTTCAACACTCATATAACACCTTCAAAGGTGGCCATTAAGATGTCACTATATTTATATATGATATATAATATTTTGATGTTTTCTTTAAGCTTCTGTATTTTTCATTTACGTCATAACTTTATTGTTTCCATTATAGGTAAACGTGATATCTTCATTTTAGGAAGTGTGGACTAACGCCCCCTCAAAGTGATTTGATTCATTAATTCCATATGTGGTACGTATAAAGGATGGATTTAAAGTTATTATATATGATTTTATACGGGAATTATAATATTCCTTTTATCATTATTATTTCATTCAATTAAAGTATGAGATAGAAATGAATGTAGCGTTCAAGCGTATGTACGGCTTACCGTCTCCATGAACAGTGCATTTCATTTCTTATCCCCAAATGTAATGTACTATTATAAGTACATATATATAATGGATATATATGATGTATGTTGCATCTAAATTATTAATATAATTCTGGAATTAAAATATACATATCTCTCATTTATTTTTAATTCCATTAATATGACGTAGAAATGAAAGTAGCATTCATGCGTACGTACGGCTTACCGTCTCCATGAACGGTGCATTTCATTTCTTACCTCTAAATGATTATGTAATATTATAAATACATGAATATTTTGGATATATATGATATCTATGATATTCAAATCATTAATATCATTCTGGATATAATGAACCTTTGATCACACGAACAACATGTAATTGTAAGAAGTCCACTTTCGACTTAAGGACCAAATATCGACAAAACAAACATTATTAACTTAAATGATTACATGATGTTTATAACATGGCAATAAGTGATATAAAAGGAATAATGAACTTGAAAAAGTTTCTTAATCAAGTATAAATTAACTCAAGTTTATTATTCAGGACGTTAAAGAACGATCGAGTCAAGTCGGACCTGAGGTAAGGGACTTCGTCTCAATCTCCTTCCATTGAGGCATATTTCATTTTATACACAACATTCTTTTATACGGTGTATAAAACCCTTTGAATTTTAATTTTATAAAAAATGAATCTTTTTCTGTGAAGCGTTTTACTAAAAGAAAAAAAGGAATTTTTCTTTTAACATACACGGTGACAATGACCTTTTCCGTCTCCGCGAGTATTATTTGGTCTTTGGCTTCCTCAACAAGTTGTAATGTTTTTAAAATGAAATAAATACCATATACACTTTTATGTATTTTGATATTGAAAATGGTTTTTATAATGGATTTGTTATGTCAATATATTTATGTGATATATTGTGATCAAAGTGTGGAAATGTTTTCTTTCCATTATATTTGTTTTATGCCTTATGATTTTATAATGGTACTTGGACATTTGATGGGTGGTTACGTGATAAACCATATGATGGGTGGTTCCATGAATACCAGGACGGGTGGTTATGTCATAACCTCCAATGCATTGGGTATGGAAGTTGCCCGTATGGCTATTCCATTAAGTAATATGTGTGGAAGTCGACCGTATGGTTATTCCATTTAAGTATGTTTATGTCCTAAGTTACCTTTATATGTTATGTGTTATTTATATGGGTTTTATGGTAATATTTTGGTTAAAAAATGGTATGTAATGGTATTTTATTCAGTGAATAGTTCTTACTACTTCATAAAGGTGAAAGGTATTACTTTGATAAAGTATACATGGTTTACTTGTTGTTTTGAAAAACTAACAGTTTTCATTCTTTGTGTATCCCTTACTAATCTTTTTATGCTCACCCCAATTTTTTTTTTGGAAATGTTTTTCAAAGGACTTAATGTGGAATAAGGTCAAGGATGGGATCAAGGGAAAGTCATGTTATCTAAAACATGGAACTAGACATGTTTCTTTTTAAGATTTTTTATTCTATGGAAACTTAGTAAAAGTTTCTACTTTGTAATATTTTGAGATGTAATTGTTATGTCCTAATTCTCTAAAACACTAAACCTGAAAAGATCCTCAATGTGAATTATTCATTTAATTCAATATTAAGTAAGGTTTAAGGTTGGGGCCTTATAGTTGGTATCAGAGGTTGGTTTAGACAATTTAGGAGTTAGAAAATTGTTAAATTATAAATTAATTTATGGTATGATTGAAATAATATAGCATTTAAAGATTACCATGTTGCTTCGCCTAAGATATTTCAGTGTTAAGAATGGTTTTTCATAGAGGAAACCGAAAAACTTTTCTGGGAAGGCATATAGTGGGAAATGACCTTTGAAATCAGTATCCTGAGATGGTCAGAATCAGAACTAAACAGTTTGTTGCCGTGATGGCTCAGTTGACTCAGGTTACTACCGAAGGAGTTGAAAAGAAGATTGTTGAATGCTCAAATTTTGTAATTTCCTTCTAGTAATGGTGAGTTTGTTATATACAGTGATGCTTCATTGAAGGGACTTGGTTGTGTCCTTATGCAGAATGATCAGGTAATTGCTTATGCTTCACGTAAGTTGAAAACTCATGAGGTAAATTACCCTACACATGATTTGGAATTAGCTGTTGTTGTTTTTGCTCTAAAAATTTGGAGGCGGCATTTGTATGGAGTAAAGTGTGAAATATATAATGATCACAAAAGTTTAAAGTATATATTTAGTCAGAAAGAGTTGAACATGAGACAGAGGAGATTTCTATAATTAATCAAGGATTATTATTGTACAATTCATTACCATCCGGGAAAAGCAAATAATGTGGCTGATTCTTTGAGTCGAAAAAGTAATGCTTAATTCACCATGCTACGTTTGGAACGAGATCCTTTGGTTTTTTATTTGATTAACTTTGGCATAGAAGTATTTGGGGAAGGAAGTTCTTCTGTTTTGTTTCAGGTATTAGTGAGATCATCCCTACCAGACAGAATTAAGCAAGCATAGAAGAAAGACAGTGGGTTGTAGAAAAAGGTAGAGCTGGTTTAGAAGGGTACGTTTCCTGAATTTAACATTGATAATGATTGTGTTTTGAGGTTTGGGAGGAGATTATGTGTGCCTAGTGATTCACAGTTGAAGAATGAGTTGTTATGTGAGGCTCATAGTTCCCCATTTTCAGTTCATCCAGGCAGTACTAAGATGTACAGATATCTGCGGGAGTATTACTGGTGGGATGGAATGAAAAGAGATATTTCTGATTTTACTGTGAAGTGTTTGACTTGTCAGCAGGTTAAAGCAGAGCGGTAGTTACCAAAAGGGATGCTTCATCCAATACCAATGCCAGAGTGGAAATGGGAAAATATATGCATGGACTTTGTTGTGGGATTACCGAGGACATCTCGAGGTAATAATGCAATCTGGGTTATTGTTGATCGATTGACTAAATTTGCTCATTTCCTTCCTATTCGAGATACATTCTATCTAGATCAACTATCTCAATTGTATCTTAAAGAGATAGTCAGATTTCATGGAGTTCCCCTCTCCATTATTTCTGATCATGATCCCAGGTTTACTTATAACTTTTGGAGAGGCCTTCAGAAGTCATTGGGTGCTGAATTAAATTTTAGTACATCTTTTCATCCGCAATTAGATGGATAGTTAGAATGAACAATTCAGACCTTGGAGGAAATGCTATGAGCTTTCTTTATGGATTATCAGGGAAGTTGGGACCAACATCTTTCTTTGGTTGAATTTTTATATAATAACAGTTTTCATTCCAGTATACATATGGCTCTGTTTGAGGCATTATATGGGAAGCGGTATCGAACTCGAGCTTTTTGGGATGAAGTGGGTGAAAGGAAGCTAATGGGACCAGAATTGGTAGAAGAGATGGCAGAAAAAGTTCAGTTAATTCAGAAACACATGAGAACAGCTCAGAGCAGATAGAAAAGTTATGCAGATAACCGGAGGAAGGATTTATCTTTCGAGGTAGGTGATCATGTTTTTCTCAAAGTTTTACCATGGAAAAGTGTGATGTGATTTGGTAATAAAGGAAAGATGAGTCCAAGGTTCATAGGACCACATGAAATTCTGGAGAAAGTTGGATTAGTTTCTTACCGAGTGGAATTACCTCCGATTTTATCTCAGGTACACAATGTTTTTCATGTTTTGATGTTGAGAAAGTATATGCTAGATCCATCTCATGTTTTGAGCCCAGAGGTAGTTTAGTTGGAAGAGAATCTCTCTTATGAAGAACAACCAGTCCAGATTCTTGAACAAAGAGAGCAAGTATTGTGAAATAAGGTAATTAATCAGGTAAAGGTTTTGTGTAAAAACAAAATGGTTGAAGAGGCAACATGGGAATCAGAAAATTATATGAGGGATAAATACCCCCACTTATTTTGATAAGTGAATAAAATTGCGAGGAAGCAATTTCCAGAAGGGGGGAAGGATGTAAAATCCCAGGTAAATAAAGAATAATACATTTTCATATTTATTAATATTTGAGAATTGAATATTAATTTTACTTTAAAGGGGTTTCTATGTTCGATAGCGTACCCGATACGCAACAAAGAGTTTCTTTGAAATCTTATGTTCCACACTAGTAATAAAACAATATTATTTAAAATGGTAGTTACCACATAGCCATTGTATTGGCGGTAATGAATTGAAATAACTAAAATATGATTATATATGTTTGTTAAATGTTTTTACATTTATCCAATAAAGGATAAAGGCTTAAAATAAGAAAATAATTCAATTTTATGCATATATACTCTAATTTTTACTAAAGGTCCACTAATCGCCTTTTGATGGAGAACCGTCACTAAATAAAGTTTTGGTCACTCTAAAACATTCTATTCGACCAAATAAAATTCTTCTTTAGAATCGGGACATCAAAATTTACTTTTTGTAAATTTTTGGTATTTTTCCGATAAAGATCATTTGATTATGACTAGTGAAAAACGTTGTATTTTAATTCAAAACCTCTTTTTAATCTAATTTATTTATATGATTAGATTATCTTTTGATTTGGTTTTAAAGTGAAATTAGAATATATTTTTACCATTTAATCCAATAGTGGTCGTTGGAATTAATTTCACTTTGAAATTGGACTTAAACTAGTGTCAATCTTTTGATATATATTGTTTCATAAAAACACGCTATTTGTCATGAAAGTGGGAATTAATTATTAAATTAATTAATGTAACTTATATGATTTAAATTTTGTAAAATAGACATCATTTTTGAATTCGGAATATCAAATATAGCTTAGGGTGAAGTTTTGGTATTTTTCTAGAAAACATCAATTTTTGATGAATAGTGAAACCACTAAGTGGTACTTAAAAAACTGATTTTTCATTTAAATGAAATTTTACCACCTTTGTGTTTTGAATTTAAAAAATCTTACATACATGGTTTTCATTAAGAAGTAAAATGTGGTTCAGTGGGATTAAAATAATTTTTTTGGTGAATAGTAACTTTTATGTTTATTAATCGCGATTAGAGGTAATTACTGTAGTTTAAGGTAAAAATAATGTTTTAATAATATTAAATGACCTAGACACATGTCCTACCCTTATTGGATGTGTCGTGAATGACCAAGAAAATCCATTGGTCAACTTGGGGACCCCATGGAGCCACTTTGGTAGGAAAATGACATTATTATCTTTTTATTTAAAGTTAAAATAAAAATGTCACGAACATGAGTTGTTTTACTAAAATAATTTTTAAATGGGGTTATAAAAGTTAGAGTTTTGAGTATAAATATTCATTAGAAATCTAAATGGATTTACCAGATTATGATATTTTTCTTATAATTTTTAGACATTAATTAAATTAAATTATTTATGACACCATGATGATGCAGTGATTACCTCATTATTTAACGATTTAAATAAAATGAAAAGATAATTTAAAATCTAACACCTACACATGTCAAAAACATATTTTTTGGGTTGATTTTGAATTATTATCATCTTATCCTCTAAATATATAATTTTAGGACCATTTTTATCCGAAAATCATTTTATAATAAAGTAACCTTTTATAACTTTCCAAGAGTGCCCCTCCTCTCCTCTTATAAAAGGCCCCCACCTCTACCACCTTACCCACACTTCCAAAGCCTTTTACTCAGCCAAACCCTATCCATTTTGTCTCTCCACATTCCTCTATTACTCCTTGAAGCCTCACTTTGGGCAGATTTCTTCCCAAGGAATCGTTTGAGCTCAAATCAAAAAGAGTTACCCGTTTTAAAGGTAGTGTTTTCTCATGTGTTCTTATGTTTTATTTTCCTTCTCCAACCCCCTAAACTTTTTTTATTGATTTATTTTGTAACAACACCAATATCCTAAATATACTAGGATGTTGTTATAATAATTAGTCGAGATACACTTACACACACCTACATCTAATGCTTAAAGAACATACTGTTTCCGTGGATGGTGAATTTCTACCTCACGAAACGATGATTGTTCAACACTCATATAACACCTTCAAAGGTGGCCATTAAGATGTCACTATATTTATATATGATATATAATATGTTTATGTTTTCATTAAGCTTCTGTATTTTTCATTTATGTCATACCTTTATGGTTTCCATTATGGGTAAACGCGATATCTTCATTTTAGGAAGTGCGGACTACCGCCCCCTCATAGTGATTTGATTCGTTAATGCCATATGTGGGACATATAAAGGATGGATTTAAAGTTATTATATATGATTTTATACTGGAATTATAATATACCTTTATATCATTATTATTTAATTCCATTAAAGTATGAGATAGAAATGAATGTAGCGTTCATGCGTACGTACGGCTTATCGTCTCCATGAACGGTGCATTTCATTTCTTATCCCCAAATGTAATGTACTATTATAAGTACATATATATAACAGATATATATGATGTATGTTACATATAAATTATAAGGCCCCAGCCTTAAACCTTACTTAATATTGAATTAAATGAATAATTCACATTGAGGATCTTTTCAGGTTTAGAGTTTTATAGAATTAGGACACAACTTTTACATCTCAAAAGATTACAAAGTAGAAACTTCTACTAAGTTTCCAAAAAATAAAAACTCTTAAAAATAAACATGTCTAGTTCCATGTTTTAGGTAGCATGACATTCCCTTGATCCCATCCTTGACCCTATTCCACGTTAATTCCTGTGAAAAACATTTCAAAAACTTGGGATGAGCATAAAAAGCTCAGTAAGGGATACACAAAGAATGAAAACTGTAAGTTTTTCAAAACAACAAGTAAACCATGTATACTTCAAAAAAAGTAATACTTTTCACCTTTTTGAAGTAGTAAAAACCCTTCACTGAATATAAGTTCATTACTTACCCTTATGTAACCAAAAGATTACCATAAAACCCATATAAATATCACATAACATATAAAGGTAACATGGGACATAAACATACTTAAGTGGAATAACTATAAGGTCGAATTCCACACATATCACTTAATGGAATAGCCATTCGGCCAACTTCCACACATACTTAATGGAATATTCATACGGCCGACTTCCATACCCAATGCATTAGAGGTTATAACATAACCACCCGTCCTGGTATTCATGGCACCACCCGTCATATGGTTTATCATGTAACCACCCATAAAATGTCCAAGTACCATTATAAAATTATAACACATAAAACCAACATAAAGGAATGATAACATTTCCACATTTCAATCACAATATATCATTTAAATATATTGACATAATAGAATCCTTTATCAAAACCATTTTCAATACCAAAATACAAAAAAACGTATATGGTATTTATTTTATTCTAAAAACATTACGGCTTGTTGAGGAAGCCAAATATCAAATAATATTTGCGGTGGCGGAAAAGGTCATTGTCACCGCGTACGTAAAAAGAAACATTCCTTTTTGTTGTTTAGTAAAATAATTTGTAGAAAAAAGATTCCTTTTGAATAAACATAAAAGTCAAAGGGGTTTATACACCGTATAAAAGAAGGTTGTGTATAAGACAAAATATGCCTCAATGAATGGAGATTGAGATGAAGACCCTTACAAAGACGGTATCCTTGGTTTAAGGATAAATCAATTGCATAATTATGTGTGACAACAAATACACCAAATATAAGTGGATATTAAGTGTAAAACAATCATAGGTAATTCACACATATTCATAGAACAACATATTCAAGGAGTACAAGTTTATCCCAAAGAATCAAATTTGGGCTAAGAAGTTTCCTTGCAAAAATTTGACAACCTAACAGCGTCACTTCAAAATTCAGAAAAAGAGTTGATGAGAGATAAAAAATGGTATCTCATCACTTGGACATAAAATTTACATCAATAATGATATATGAGAACATATCCCAACATAACAATATGTGAATTAAAAGACCCAACAAAAGAAGTCTTTTAAAAAGAAGAGGGTGAAAGATTCCCTTACCGACTTGGGTATCTTTCGAAACATACACCCCATGAAAGAAAGACACTACATAATTGATGTAAATACTCATAAACTAAAGTATATTACACAAAGAGTATAATAATGGTAAGTACATACACCACTCAAAGAAAATTGTGGCAAATGTAGCATAAATCTCACGGGAATAAAAGTGAGATGAAAAATCCCTTATGAAAACTCGGCAGCCTAACGGCACCACTTAAAACTTCCAAAATGGATTGATGAGAGAGAATAGGGTCTCTCATCATATGAACAATAAAAATTACAGTAATAGTAATATAAAAGAACATCCCAATAACAAGCAACATGAGCTTCAAAAGGAATGACATAAAAGAGCATACTTAAAAAGAAAGAGAGGAGTAGGATCCCTTACCTCGGATCCGACTTGACTCGATCGTTCTTTAACGTCCTGAATAATAAACATGAGTTAATTTATATTTTCTTAAGAACATTTTTCAAGTTCATTATTCCTTTTATATCACTTATTTCCATTTTATAAACATTATGTAATCATTTAAGTTAATAATGTTTGTTTTGTCGATATTTGGTTCTTAAGTCGAAAGTGAACTTCTTACAATTACATGTTGTACGTGTGGTCAAAGGTTCATTATATCCAAAATGATATTCATGATTTGGATATGATATATATCATATATATCCAGCATATACATCTATTTATAATATTACATAATCATTTATAGGTAAGAAATGAAATGCACCGTTCATGGAGACGGTAAGTCGTACGTACGCATGAATTCTACTTTCATTTCTTTGTCATATTAATGGAATTAAAATTAAATGAGAGGAATGAATATTTTAATTACAGAATTATATTCATAATTTATATGTAACATAAATTATATATATCCATTATAAATATGTACTTATAATAGTACATTACATTTGGGGATAAGAAATGAAATGCACCGTTCATGGAGACGGTAAGCCGTACGTACGCATGAACGCTACTTTCATTTCTATCTCATACATTAATGGAAAGAAATAATAATGATATAGAGGTATATTATAATTCCAGTATAACATCATATATAATAACTTTAAATCCATCCTTTATACATCCCACATATGGCATTAACGAATCACATCAGTTTGAGGGGGCGACAGTCCGCACTTCCTTAAATGAAGATATCACGTTTACCCATAATGGAAACCATAAAGTTCTTCCATAAATGAAAAATACAGAAGCTTAAGTAAAACATAAACATATTATATATCATATATAAATAAAGTTACATCTTAATGTCCACCTTTGAAGGTGTTATATGAGTTTTGAACAATCATCGTTTCGTGAGGCAGAAATTCGTCATTCACAGAAACAGTATGTTCTTTAACCATTAGATGTAGGTGTGTGTAAGTCTAGGTCTAATAATTCCTATAAAAACATCCTAGTATATTTTAGATACTGTAGTTGTTACAAAATAAATGAATAAAAAGATTTTAAGGGGTTGGAGAGGTAAAATAAAACAGAAGGACTCAAGTGAAGACATTACCTTAAAATCGGGTAACTCCCTTTGGTTTGAGCTCAAAGGCTTCCTTGGGAAGACTTCTGCCGAAAGTGAGGATTCAAGGAGTAATATAGGGAAGTGGAGAGACAAAATGGGAAGGGGTTGGCCGAGCCAAAGGCTTTGGGAGTGTGGGTAAGGAGGTAGAGGTGGGGGCCTTTTATAAGAGGAGAGGAGGGGCACTCTTGGAAAGAAATGAAAAGTCACTTTATTTTAAAATGATATTCGGATTTAAGAGGACCCACATTGATATAATTCGAGGATAAGGTGATAAGAGTTCTAAATCCACTCATCTAATAAGTTTTGGACATGTTTAGGTCTTATATATTACATTATCTTTCCATTTTATTTAAATCGTTAAATAATGAGGTCATCATTGCATCATCATGATGTCATAAATAATTTAATTTATTTAACGTCTAAAAATTATAAAAGAACTACTATGATGTAGGAATGTATTTTATCTTTCTAATGACTATTTATAGTAAAAAATATGACTTTTATAACCCCATGTAAAAATTGTTTTAGTAAAACATCTCATGTTTGTGTCATTTTTACTCTAACATTAAATAAAAAGGTATTTATGTCATTTTCCAACCAAAGTGGCTTCATGGGGTCCCCAAGTTAACCCATTGATTGTCTTGGTCAGAAATGACACATACAATGAGGGTAATACATGTTTCTAGGTCATTTCATTTTATTAAAACATTATTCTTACCTTAAACAAGACTAATTACTTCTAATCGCGATTAAGAACTTAAAAGTTACTATTCACCAAAAAATTATTTTAATCTCATTGAACCAAATTTTAATTCTTAATGACAACCATGTATGTCGGATTTTTGAAATTCAAAACACAGAAATGGTAAATTTTCATTTAAACGAAAAATCAGTTTTTGTAAGTACCACTTAGTGGTTTCACTATTCATCAAAAATTGAAGTTTTTTAGAAAAATCCCAAAAATTCACCCTAAGCTATATTTGATATTCCGAATTGAAAAATGAAGTATATTTTACAAAATTCAAAACTTAAAAGTCACATTAATTAATTTAATAACTAATTCCCGCGGTCAGAGCAAATAGCGTGTTTTTATGAAACAAAATGTATCAAAAGATTGACACTAGTTTAAGTCTGATTTCAAAGTGAAATTAATTCCAAAAACCACTATTGGATTAAATGGTAAAAATATATTCTAATTTCACTTTAAAATCAATTCAAAAGATAATATAATCATATAAATAAATTAGATTAAAAGAGGTTTTGAATTAAAATACAACATTTTTCACTATTCATTAAAAATTGAACTTTTATGGAAAAAAACCAAAAATTTACGCAAAGTAAAATTTGATGTCCCGATTCTAAAGAAAAATTTTATTTTGTCAAATATAACTCATAAAATTGTCAAAAAGTGGATTTAAAAGAGGTTCTCCATCAAAAGGCGGTTAATCGACCTTTTAAAGAATATTAGAATGTTTACGCTTAAAATTGGATTCATTGTCATTTTTTAATCCTCTAACATTTATTGTAAAAAGTAAAAATATTTGACAAACATATATAATAATTTTTTAGTTAGTTCTTTTTGTTCCCGCCATTAAAACGGCTAGGCGTTAACTACTATTTAAAATAATATTATTTTATTATTAGAGTGAAACATAAGATTCCCAAGAAACTCGTTGTTGCGTGTTGGGTACGCCATCGAGCATAGCATCCCCTTTAAAGTAATATTAATATTTTATTCACAAATATGGATAAATATTAAAATGTCATATTCTTTAGTTACCTGGGGTGTTACATCCTTCCCCCCTTTTGGGAATTGCATCCTCACAATTTTAAAATTGATCTTGGAAACATCCTTGAAAGTCCCACATCGGAACAAGAGTCTGTAAAACAATCACTTTAAAAGAAAGAAATAGAATTACAAAGGTCACCAGAGTTAACCCATACTAGTATTCCATGTAGAAAAACATTGACATGTAGGAGAAAACATAGGGTCATGTTCTGAAGGAGAGTGATAGTAAACATGTCTAGGAGAAAGTTAACCATAAGAAAATCACAAACTTGTGATGGGTTAAATGGTATTCGATTCCCCAGTAGGAAAAGTTAATATACAACATTTTTGTTTTAAGTTACTTTTTATTGAGGAATTTATTCATAAGGAAACATAATCACTTATCATTTTGACTTTCAACTTTTATTAGATTCCTTACACAAACTCATATTTTCTCCAAAAGACTAGTATTTAGGAAGACTTGTTCATATTAAGAGTACTATAATCAACTTCTAGAGAATCACCTAATCCACCAAAGAGAACTATATACTCCCCATGTCTTTAGGCTTTAACCAAAACCAAAACCAAAAAGGTTAGTACAAGATCAGATAATCCAGAAAAGGATAACCCTTTAATAAGAAAATCTATGCTTAATCTCCAAAATTTTTCCAACAAAACCCAAAGTTCAACGAGGACCATCCGATAAACAATTTGTCCATAAAAATCTTCAAAGTAAACCAAACTAAGATTGAAACCCAAATATTTGAAGGATTTAATCACATAGTCTTCCAAGGTTCAAATTAACTTTTATCTCTAAAAAACATCAGTTGCTCTTAAATTCTCATATTGAAAAGTAATTAACCTAATCACATATCCTCCATGAAAGGTTAATCATTTAAATAGATAACGCAAAATAAACTTACTCTTGATTCCTAAAATCATCTAACTAAAAAGAATCAGCCAAACTAACCAGGGACATTACGTATTCCAGTGGTAGGCGATAAATACCAGTTGCACATTGGTTGTGGGTTCGATTCCCACAGCTTTGTCCGACGCGACGGGTTGTCACATGGTCTGCATGTTGTCCTTTTTCCAAAACTATATAACTCTTAAAACATTCCCCAAAATGAGATAAAATCTTCAAAAAAATCATAACATATTTTAACGTCAAGTTTATCTCATGCCTTTCACTTCCATCATAACATAAAATAACCCATAATTACCTCAAAAGTAAGGATCATATAAACTCTAATGGTTACCTTTCTAATAATTACCTGAAATTCCACATCGATTGGTCATCTCGTACATGATGCATTACAGAACATACCAAGGTTCAAGTGGTTGATCATGAATCCTTGATAGTTGGTTTAGAACAACCACGAGTTTCCTCATTGAATCCCCCATTTTATCTAGTATCTTAATCATAGAACCACCACAGTTTCCTTCAAATCTGTTGTCTCTTTGGTGCCTTCTAGATCCATCCATTCACTAAAAACAGAAATGTCATTGTGAGTATATCAAAAAAACCATCATGTACTAATGAGGAATGTAAACACTAAGATATACATACTCATTCACTTTATCTAAAACTAGGACTGTTTCTGAAATCCTAACCATTATGGTAATGTCACTTATGCTTAAATAATACACTAACCTCTAAAGTTATCTAAACCGAACTTTGATACCAACTATAAGGCCCCAACTTTAAACCTTACTTAATATTTATTTAAATGAATAATTCACATTGAGGATCTTTTTAGGTTTAGAGTTTTATAGAATTAGGACATAACTATTACATCTCAAAAGATTACAAAGTAGAAACTTCTACTAAGTTTCCAAAAAATTAAAACTCTTAAAAAGAAACATGTCTAGTTCCATGTTTTAGGTAGCATGAATTTCCCTTGATCCCATCCTTGACCCTATTCCACGTTAATTCATGTGAAAAACATTTCAAAAACATGGGATGAGAATAAAAAGCTCAGTAAGGGATACACAAAGAATGAAAAATGTTAGTTTTTCAAAACAACAAGTAAACCATGTATACTTCAACAAAGTAATACTTTTCACCTTTTCGATGTAGTAAAAACTATTCACTAAATATAATTTCATTAATTACCCTTCTGTAACCAAAATATTACCATAAAACACATATAAAGATAACATAACATATAAAGGTTACTTAGGACATAAACATACTTAAGTGGAATAACCATAAGGTCGACTTCCACACATATCACTTAATGGAATAGCCATTCGGCCAACTTCCACACATACTTAATGGAATAGCCATACGGCTGACTTCCATACCCAATGCATTGGAGGTTATAACGTAACCACCCATCCTGGTATTCACGGCCCCACCCGTCATATGGTTTATCACTTAACCACCCGTAAAATGTCCAAGTACCATTATAAAATTATAACACATAAAACCAACATAAAGGAATGATAACATTTCCACATTTCAATCACAATATATCATTTAAATATATTGACATAATAGAATCCTTTATCAAAACTATTTTCAATACAAAAATACAAAAAAAAAATTATATGGTATTTATTTTATTTTAAAAACATTACGGCTTTTTGAGGAAGCCAAATATCAAATAATACTCGCGGCGGCGGAAAAGTTCATTGTCACCGCGTATGTAAAAAGAAACATTCCTTTTTTTCATTTAGTAAAATGCTTCGTAGAAAAAAGATTCCATTTGAATAAACATAAAAGACAAAGGGGTTTATACACCGTATAAAAGAAGTTTGTGTATAAAACAAAATATGCCTCAATGAATGGAGATTGAGACGAAGACCCTTACAAAGATGGTATCCTTGGTTTAAGGATAAATCAATTGCATAATTATGTGTGACAAACAAATACACAAAATATAAGTGGATATTAAGTGTAAAACAATCAGAGGTAATTCACACATATTTATAGAACAACATATTCAAGGAGTACAAGTTTATCCCAAAGAATCAAATTTGGGTTAAGAAGTTCCCTTGCAAAAATTTGACAGCCTAACAGCGTCACTTCAAAATTCATAAAAAGAGTTGATGAGAGATAAAAAAGGGTATCTCATCATTTGGACATAAAATTTACATCAATAAGTATATATGAAAACATATCCCAACATAACAATATGTGAATTAAAATACCCAACAAAAGAAGTATTTTAAAAAGAGGAGGGTGAAAGATTCCCTTACCGACATGGGTATCTTTTGAAACATACACCCCATGAAAGAAAGACAATGCATCATTGATGTAAATACTCATAAATGAAATTATGTTACACAAAGAGTAGAATAATGGGAAGTAAATACACCACTCAATGGACATTGTGGCAAATGTAGCATAAATCTCACGGGAATAAAAGTGAGATGAAAAATCCCTTATGAAAACTCGGAAGCCTAACGACGCCACTTAAAACTTCCAAAATGGATTGATGAGAGAGAATGGGGTGTCTCATCATATGAACAATAAAAATTACAGTAATAGTAATATAAAAGAACAACCCAATAACAAGAAATATGAGCTTCAAAAGGAATGACATAAAAGAGCGTACTTAAAAAGAAAGAGAGGAGTAGGATCCCTTACCTCGGGTCCGACTTGACTCGATCGTTCTTTAACGTCCTGAATAATAAACTTGAGTTAATTTATATTTTCTTAAGAACCCTTTTCAAGTTCATTATTCCTTTTATATCACTTATTTCCATTTTATAAACATTATGTAATCATTTAAGTTAATAATGTCTGTTTTGTCGATATTTGGTTCTTAAGTCGAAAGTGAACTTCTTACAATTACATGTTGTTCGTGTGGTAAAAGGTTCATTATATCCAGAATGATATTCATGATTTGGATATCATATATATCATATATATCCAGCATATACATGTATTTATAATATAACATAATCATTTATAGGTAAGAAATGAAATGCACCGTTCATGGAGACGGTAAGCCGTACGTACGCATGAACGCTACTTTCATTTATTTGTCATATTAATGGAATTAAAATTAAATGAGAGGTATGAATATTTTAATTCCAGAATTATATTCATCATTTATATGTAACATACATTATATATATCCATTATAAATATGTACTTATAATAGTACATTACTTTTGGGGATAAGAAATGAAGTGTACCGTTCATGGAGACGGTAAGCCGTACGTACGCATGAACGCTACTTTCATTTCTATTTCATACATTAATGGAAATAAATAATAATGATAGAGACGTATATTATAATTCCAGTATAACATCATATATAATAACTTTAAATCCATCCTTTATACGTCCCACATATGGCATTAACAAATCACATCACTTTGAGGGGGCGGTAGTCCGCACTTCCTTAAATGAAGATATCGCGTTTACACATAATGGAAAGCATAAAGGTATTCCATAAATGAAAAATAAAGAAGCTTTAGTAAAACATAAACATATTATATCTCATATATAAATATAGTGACATCTTAATGGCCACCTTTGAAGGTGTTATATGAGTGTTGAACAATCATCGTTTCGTGAGGCAGGAATTCGCCATTCACGGAAACAGTATGTTCTTTAACCATTAGATGTAGGTGTGTGTAAGTGTAGCTAGAATGATTATTATAACAAAATCCTAGTATATTGAAGATACTGGATTTGTTACAAAATAAATGAATAAAAAGATTTTAAGGGTTTGGAGAGGCAAAATAAAACAAAAGGACTCAAGTGAAGACATTGTCTTAAAATCGGGTAACTCCCTTTGGTTTGAGCTCAAAGGCTTCCTTGGGAAGACTTCTGCCCAAAGTGAGGCTTCAAGGAGTAATATAGGGAAGTGTAGAGACAAAATGAGCCAGTTTTGGCCGAGCCAAATGCTTTGGGAGTGTGGGTAAGGAGGTAGAGGTGGGGGCCTTTTATAAGAGGAGAGGAGGGGCACTCTTGGAAAGTAATGAAAAGTCGCTTTATTTTAAAATGATATTCGGATTTAAGAGGTCCCACATTGATATAATTCAAGGATACGGTGATAAGGGTTCTAAATACACTCATCCAATACGTTTTAGACATGTGTAGGTCTTAGATATTACATTATCATTCCATTTTATTTAAATCGTTAAATAATGAGGTCATCGCTGCATCATCATGAAGTCATAAATAATTTAATTTATTTAACGTCTAAAAATTATAAAAAAAATAATATGATGTAGGAAATATTTTTATATCTCTAATGACTATTTATAGTCAAAAATATGACTTATATAACCCCATGTGTTTTTTTTAGTAAAACATCTCATGTTTGTGTCATTTTTTACTTTAACATTAAATAAAAATGTATTTATGTCATTTTCCAACCAAAGTGGTTCCATGGGGTCCCCAAGTTGACCCATGGATTGTATTGGTCGGAAATGACACATCCAATTAGGGTATGACATTTGTCTAGGTCATTTCATTTTATTATAACATTATTCTTACCTTAAACTACACTAATTACTTCTAATCGCTATTAAGAACTTAAAAGTTACTATTCACCAAAAAATTATTTTAATCTCATTGAAACACATTTTACTTATTAATGAAAATCATGTATGTCGGATTTTTGAAATTCAAAACACAGAAGTGGTTAATTTTCATTTAAACGAAAAATCAGTTTTTGTAAGTACCACTTAGTGGTTTCACTATTCATCAAAAATTGAAGTTTTTCAGAAAAATCCCAAAAATTCATCCTAAGCTATACTTGATATTCCGAATTCAAAAATGAAGTCTATTTTACAAAATTAAAAACATAAAAGTCACATTAATTAATTTAATAATTAATTCCCGCGGTCAGAGCAAATAGCGTGTTTTTATGAAACAAAATGTATCAAAAGATTGACACTAGTTCAAGTCCGAATTCAAAGTGAAATTAATTCCAACGACCACTATTGGATTAAAAGGTAAAAATATATTCTAATTTCACTTTAAAATCAATTCAAAAGATAATCTAATCATATAAATAAATTAGATTAAAAGAGGTTTTGAATTAAAATACAACATTTTTCATTATTCATTAAAAATTGAACTTTTTTAGAAAAAAACCAAAAATTTACGCAAAGTAAACTTTGATGTCCTGATTCTAAAGAAGAATATTATTTTTTCAAATATAACACATAAGTGGATTTAAAAGAGGTTCGCCATCAAAAGGCGGTTAATCGACCTTTTAAAGAATATTAGAATGTTTACGCTTAAAATTGGATTCATTTGCATTTTTTAATCCTCTAACATTTATTGTAAAAAGTAAAAATATTTGAAAAACATATATAATCATTTTTTAGTTAGTTCTGTTCATTCGCGCCATTACAACGGCTAGGTGTTAACTACTATTTAAAATAATATTATTTTATTATTAGAGTGCAACGTAAGATTCCGAAGAAACTTGTTGTTGCGTGTTGGGTACGCCATCGAGCATAACATCCCCTTTAATGTAATATTAATATTTTATTCACAAATATGGATAAATATAAAAATGTAATATTCTTTATTTACCTGGGGTGTTACATAAATTATTAATATAATTCTGGAATTAAAATATACATATCTCTCATTTATTTTTAATTCCATTAATATGACATAGAAATGAAAGTAGCGTTCATGCGTACATACGGATTACCGTCTCCATGAATGGTGTATTTCATTTCTTACCTCTAAATGATTATGTAATATTATAAATAATTGAATATGCTGGATATATATGATATATATGATATCCAAATCATGAATATCATTCTGTATATAATGAACCTTTGACCACATGAACAACATGTAATTGTAAGAAGTCCACCTTCGACTTAAGGACCAAATATCGACAAAACAAAAATTATTAACTTAAATGATTACATAATGTTTATAACATGGAAATAAGTGATATAAAATGAATAATGAACTTGGAAAAGGTTCTTAATCAAGTAGAAATTAACACAAGTTTATTATTCAGGACGTTAAAGAACGATCGAGTCAAGTCGGACCCGAGGTATGGGACTTCATCTCAATCTCCTTTCATTGAGGAATATTTTGTTTTATACACAACATTCTTTTATACGGTGTATAAAACCCTTTTACTTTTAATTTTATACAAAAGGAATATTTTTCTATGAAGCGTTTTACTAAACGACAGAAAGGAATGTTTCTTTTAACGTATACGGTGACAACGAACATTTCCACCGCCGCGAGTATTATTTGGTCTTTGGCTTCCTCAACAATACGTATTGTTTTTAAAATGAAATAAATATCATATACTCTTTTATGTATTTTTGTATTGAAAATGGTTTTTATAATGGGTTTTTTATGTCAATATATTTATGTGATATATTGTGATCAAAGTGTGGAAATGTTTTATTTCCATTATATTTGTTTTATGTCTTATGATTTTATAATGGTACTTGGACATTTGACGGGTGGTTACGTGATAAACCATATGACGGGTGGTGCCGTGAATACCAGGACGGGTGGTTACGTTATAACCACCAATGCATTGGGTAAGGAAGTCGGCTGTATGGCTATTCCATTAAGTGATATGTGTGGAAGTCGACCGTACGGTTATTCCATTTAAGTATTTTTATGTCCCAAGTTACTTTTATATGTTATGTGTTCTTTATATGGGTTTTATGGTAATCTTTTGGTTAAAAAGGGTAAGTAATGGTCTTCTATTCAGTGAAGAGTTTTTACTACTTCATAAAGGTGAAAGGTATTAATTTAATAAAGTATACATGGTTTACTTGTTGTTTTGAAAAACTAACTATTTTCATTCTTTGTGTATCCCTTACTGAGCTTTTTATGCTCACCCCAAGTTTTTTTTTGAAATTTTTTTCACAGGATTTAATGTGGAATAGGGTCAAGGATGGGATCAAGGGAAAGTCATGCTATCTAAAATATGGAACTATTCATGTTTCTTTTTAAGAGTTTTTATTTTATGGAATCTTAGTTGAAGTTTCTACTTTGTAATCTTTTGAGATATAATTTTTATGTCCTAATTCTCTAAAACTCTAAACCTAAAAAGATCCTCAATGTGAATTATTCATTTAATTCAATATTAAGTAAGGTTTAAGGTCGGGGCCATATAGTTATATAATATAACTCTATGTTTATAAATAGTAATTATAATTGTAAAACTATTTCAAGAATCATGGTATTTTATATATTATTTTATAAATTAGATAAATATATATTTATTTATGAGACAATTATGATGTAGTGATTACCTCATTAATGAACGATTCAAATAAATTAATTTATAAATGTTAAAATAAATTTAATCTGGGAATTTTGATGTCATCCATGATTTTTTTGGATAAAATTGACATATTAGGGTCGACTTAAGTCATTTTCTTCTAAGGAATCAGGTTGTTATGAATTTTTAAAAAGTTATGTATGAATAGTGTCAAAAATTTACATAATTCATAACTTAAAACATAAAATAGTTTTTTAAATGATATTAAATTATTAAAAATATATTATTCTTAAAAATAGTTAATATAATTCCAAATATTTCATAAATAACTTTTTTTGTGTCTTTTTACAGGATATGGTAATTTAATTATCCCACAATGTGTAAAAAACAAGATATCATGGTAACATTTAAAAGGGTAAAATAAGTGTTAAATGAAAAAATATGGATAAAAAATATTCAAAACCTATCTAAATTTTGTTGGAATATTATTATTTTAAACAGAAGAATATTATCTTAGAATTTAATAAGTTTTGGAAAAAAATTTATCCCAATGGAATTTATAATAAATTAATATTTTGAGAGTTCCCTAAAGTTCCCCCCTCCACTCTTATAAATAGGCACATCCCCCCTCTCCTATTCACATAATTTTCTAGCATTCAAGATAGGTTAAAATTTCTCCATTTATCTTATAAACATCAATATTTACATTTAATAGGTTCTGGTATTCTCAAAATACCAACTCCACTGCCCTAATAAGAAATTTGAAAGAGGCACTTCGAGGAATAGGTAATCTATTCTACCGATTATTTCAAATTTATTTCTTCTTATGCTTCCTCTTATTAACTTGTTTCATTATAAAGTAATAACATCAGTATCAATAATATACATATATGTTATTATAAATATAAAACAACCCTATTTCACCATATATCCATCTTATTAAAAATGAAATCACAGCGCATGTGTACGTATGACTTTCCATCTCTACACTGTGGTGTAATCTGTTTTTCACCACCACCTTACATGGATGGGTATAATGGTTAAAATAATAACTATATATAATTATTATAACATGATACTAATTATGATATATTATACACCATCCACTTCAATATTATTCAACAATTATAGGAACGATATCATCACTCGTGCGTACGTACAGCTTACTGTCTCCACAACATGATGAGTTTAATTCTCCATGTTAACCATTCAAGAATGATTATAAATTATATATAATAAATAATAATGATATATATGAAATAATAATTCCGGTGGATTTATTTATTTGTATGTATATTTCGTTTACTTTCTTCCATTCAATTTAATAAGGAAACGAAAATAGTAGTCATGCGTAGGTACGGTCTACCATCTCTATAAACGGTGTATTCCATTTCTTTTCTCAATCTATTATATATATTTATATACTAAATATATATATATATATATAATATGTAAATAATTTTTTACATTTTTTTAAGTAATTAAATTATTATATATGTAATAATATCAAGAATAACAATTCAAAGAATGTACGATAATTAGAGCAATTATTACCCAAAATGTTACTTTAACATTAAATTGACAAATGAACAGGTAATGTAAAGTCATAAGTGAATCATATTTGAAATCATATATATTATTATTGTTCTATTACAATTTAATAATACCTTTAAACCCACTATATAGTAGTTTCGGACACATATGTAAGAAATCAGACCTAACTTAATGGATCCTTATTTTGTTTATCATCCATGTCCATGTTTTCTATAAATATTCTCATAAAATGATTATTATTGCTCTATGTTTGTTGAAATTCATTTTTACCCATTTTTACTTTAACTACATGGTTTTTAATAAATCTTTATTTTTTTTACCATATGAGGTAGTTTTTGACTTTTCCAGCAAAAGTAAGAGGAGAATGATTTTTATCTTATACAAAATGAACGGTTCCTTACATATTCATAACACTATATTTCGATGAATATTCATAAACATATTTTCATGTGTACTTTCAACTAAATTCTTTTCATTTAAAATTCCACAACATTTTTTGAAAAGAAATAATTTTTAAAGAAGAAAGGACATTTTCCTCAAGAATTATGTTCAAGTGTTTTGTCAAATTATATTCCATCTAAGATGACATAGGGTTATGTATCTATACCTATTATTACTTTTATTTTATTTTTTTATGATGGAATTATTTCTATGATGTCCATTTATATTATATGGATTATTTTATGATTAAATAATGTTTAATAATCCCATTTAATTTCATGGATTATTCTATGAAGAATTATTTATGTTTTTGTGGAACACGTAAGAATTGTTTAATTATGAGACGGTTGGGACCTATATCTCACTCTAATGCATTAGTTAATGATTTATATCTCATCATATTGACATGACTGGAATGGAAAGTAAATTTGGTTTAGTAATGTAGGGATGGAACGTCATGTAATTCTGGTTCAATAATACATGGATATAAGGGAAAGTAATCCTAGTTTAGTAATGGACTATGTCCACTTTGATAGTCTAGAAAACAATTCCTTGGCTAATATTGAAATAATATTATGTTCTTATTTTTTCACAATTACATGTTTTATTCCAATGCTATTCTATCATGGTTAATGTTCCTTTAATTTACATGCCTTACGCAGTGCCAATATTTATTTCATGACTCAAAATTTTGATGTTTAGACTTTATGTTCATGTCTTTATGTTCAAATGTTTATGGTTTGTTTTATGTTATCCATGTTTACCCTTACTGAGTATTTTATCCCACCCTTTTATATGTTTCTTTTACCTAGGATATAAAGAAAGGTTTTAGGTAGGAAAAAAGGGGAATAACTCTATGGGAGATGTTGAAGATCTTTCACAATGATTAGAAGATGGTATTCTAAGTTTCCAAAGACACTAAACTAATATGGTATTTTGGCATTTTTTTTTGTTAGGTATTAAGTATTCCTAAAAAAAAATTAATGTACATGTACTTCAATCATTGGTCTCTATAATTAAGACTCCATGTTTATATGATCCCATGTTTATATTTTATGATTTCAACTATTCCATTCCTTTTATATCATTATGCAATGCCTTCTAACCCATGTGATAAAGCTTCATTATTATTCTTATTCCCTCACTAGGATTTTAGCGGATCCCTTTGTTCATGTTATCCCTAGGTAATCCTTTGAAGATGTATGAGTACAATGGAAGTTAGTAGCTCTTTATGAAGATTAAATAATGAAATTGTAACATCCCAGGTAAATAAATAATAAAGAATTTTAATATTTATTAATATTTACGAATTAAATATTAATTTTAATTAAAAGGGGTTTCTACGTTCGATAGCGTACTCGGTACGCAACGATGAGTTTCTTTGAAAACTTATGTTGCAGACTAGTAATAAAATAATATTATTTTAAATGTTAGTTAAAAAGTAGCCGTTGTACTGGCGTGAATGGATAGAAATAACTAAAATATTATTAGATATGTTTCTAAATGTTTATACAATTACCCAATAAAAGATAAAAGCTTAAAATACGGAAAGAGTTCAATTTTACGGGCATATATACTCTAATTTTCACCAAAGGTTCACTTATCACCTTTTAATGGTGAACCGTCATTAAATATAGTTTTGATCACTCTTATACTTTATTTTGGACCAAATATAACTCTTTTTTAGAATCAGGACATCAAAATTTACTTTGTGAAAATTTTTGGTACCTTTCTGATAAAGTTCATTTTTTTTATGAATAGTTTAAAATGCTGTATTTTAATTCAAAACCTCTTTTTAATCTAATTTATTTATATGATTAGATTATATTTTGAATTGGTTTTAAAGTTAAATTAGAAAATATTTTTACCATTAAATCCAATAGTGGTCGTTGGAATTAATTTCACTTTGAAATCGGACTTAAACTAGTGTCAATCTTTTGAAGCTTATTGTTTCATAAAAACACGCTATTTGCTCTGACAGCGGGAATTAATTATTAAATTAATTAATTTGACTTATATGTATTGAATTTTGTAAAATAGACTTTATTTTTGAATTCGTAATATCAAATATAGCTTAGGGTGAATGTTTGGTAATTTTCTAAAAAATTCAATTTTTGATGAATAGTGAAACCACTAAGTGGTAATCAAGCAAACTTATTTTTCAGTTAAATGAAAGTTTACCACTAATGTGTATTGAATTTTGAAAATCTGACATACATGGTTGTCATTAAGAAGTAAAATGTGGTTCAATGAGATTAAAATAATTTTTTGGTGAATAGTAACGTTTTTTCATTAATCGTGATTAGAGGTAATTAGTGTAGTTTAAGGTAAAAATGGTATTATAAGAATGTGAAAACACCATGAAACTTGTCCTAAACCTCTTGGATGAGTCATGGACGACCAAGAAAATCCATGGGCCAACTTGGGGACCCCATGGAGCCACTTTAGTTGGAAAATGACATTAATATATTTTTATTTAATGTTAAAGTGAAAATGACACTAACATAAATTGTTTTACTAAAATAATTTTTGAGTGGGGTTATACAAGTCCAAATTTTGATTATAAATAGTCATTGGAAAGCTAAAACGATTTACTACATCATAGTAGTTTTGTTATAATTTTTAGACATTAAATAAATTAAATTAGTTATGACATAATAATGATGCAGCGATGACATCATTATTTGACGATTTAAATAAAATGGAAAGATAATGTAACATCTATGAACTAAACATGTCCAAAACTTATTGGATGGGTGGATTTCGAAGCCTTATCACCTTATCCACTAATTATATCAATGTGGGACCTTTTAAAACCGAAACACATTTTCAAATAAAGTAATATTTCTTTACTTTCCAAAAGTGCCCCTCCTCTCCTCTTATAAAAGGCCCCCACCTCTACCTCATTTCACACACATCTCAAGCCTTTGGATCGGCCAACCCCTGCCCAATTACTCTCTCCACATCCCTCTCCTCATCCTAGAGGATTCCCTTTGGGCAGAATCCTTTCAAAGGATGCCTTTAGGCTCAAATCAAAAGGGAGTTACACTTTTAAAGGTAATTCATTCTCTCTTGTTCATTTGTTTTATTTTGCTTCTCCAACCATCTAAACTCTTTTTATTTACTTCTTTTGTAAAAACACCAGTATCTTAAATATACTAGGATGTTGTTATAATATTTATTTGAGCTACACTCTCACACAACTACATCAAATGGTTAAAGAACATACGGTTTCCGTGGATGGCGAAATTCTGCCTCCCGAAACGATGATTGTTCAATACTCATTTGACACCTTCAAGGGTGGCCATTATGACGTCACTATTTATATATATGATATATAATATGTTTATGTTTTCTTTAAGCTTCTGTATTTTTCATTTTGGGCATACCTTTATGGTTTCCATTATGGGTAAACACGATATCTTCATTTAAGGAAGTGCGGACTCCCGCCCCCTCAAAGTGATGTGATTCGTTAATGTCATATGTGGGACGTGTAAATGATGGATTTAAAGTTATTATATATGATGTTATACTAGAATTATAATATACCTCTATATCATTATTATTTCTTTCCATTAAAGTATGATATTGAAATGAAAGTAGCGTTCATGCGTACGTACGGCTTACCGTCTCCATGAACGGTGCATTTCATTTCTTATCCCCAAATGTAATGTACTATTAAAATTACATGTATATAATGTATATATATAATTAATGATATATCTAAATGATGAATATAATTCTGGAATTAAAATATACATACCTCTCATTTAGTTTTAATTCCACTAATATGACAAAGAAATGAAAGTAGCGTTCATGCGTACGTACGGCTTACCGTCTCCATGAACGGTGCATTTAATTTATTACCTCTAAATGATTATGTAATATTATAAATACATGTATATGCTGGATATATATGATATATATGATATCCAAATCAGGAATTTCATTCTGGATATAAAGAACTTTTGACCACACGAACAACATGTAATTGTAAGAAGTCAACTTTCGACTTAAGAACCAAATATTGACAAAACAAACATTATTAACTTAAATGGTTACGTAATGTTTATAACATGGCAATAAGTGATATAAAAAGAATAATTAACTTTAAAAAGGTTCTTAATCATGTATAAATTAACTCAAGTTTATTATTCAGGACGTTAAAGAACGATCGAGTCAAGTCAGACCCGAGGTAAGGGAACTTCTTAACCCAATTTCTATTCTTTGGGTTAATCTCCTACTTTCAAATTATGTCATGATATTATTATGTAATATCTTGTATTTGTACTTTATTTATGTGTAATTAGAGTGAATACACATAATATATCTATTTTATTTAAAAAAATGATCTTTGTAAAGGACTTCGTCTCAATCTCCTTTCATTGAGTCATATTTCGTTTTATACACAACTTTCTTTTATACGGTGTATAAACTCCTTTGACTTTTACTTTTATACAAAAGGAATCTTTTTCTACAAATCGTTTTACTAAACGACAAAAAGGAATGTTTATTTTTAACGTACGCGGTGACAACGACCTTTTTCTGCCGCCGCGAGTATTATTTGATCTTTGGCTTTCTCAACAAGCCGTAATGTTTTTAGAATAAAATAAATACCATATACTATTTTATGTATTTTGGTATTGAAAATGGTTTTGAAAAAGGATTCTATTTTGTCAATATATTTATGATATATTGTGATTGAAATGTGGAAATGTTATCATTCCTTTATATTGGTTTTATGTTTTATGATTTTATATTGGTACTTGGACATTTTAACGGGTGGTTACGTTATAAACCATATGACGGGTGGTGTCGTGAATACCAGGACGGGTGGTTATGTTATAACCTCCAATGCATTGGGTATGGAAGTAGGCCGTATGACTATTCCATTAAGTATGTATGGAAACTGGCCATATGGCTATTCCATTAAGTGATATGTGTGGAAGTCGACCGTATGGTTATTCCACTTAAGTATGTTTATGTCCCAAGTCACCTTTATATATGTTATGTGTTCTTTATATGGGTTTTATGGTAATACTTTGGTTACAAAAATGTAAGTAATGATACTTTATTCAGTGAAGAGTTTTTTTACAACTTCATGAAGGTGAAGGTATTACTTTGATAGAGTATACATGGTTTACTTGATTTTGAAAAACTAACAGTTTTCATTCTTTGTGTATCCCTTACTGAGCATTTTATGCTCACCCCAGGTTTTTTTTGAAATGTTTTTCACAGGACTTAATGTGGAATAAGGTCAAGGATGGGATCAAGGGAATGTCATGCTATATAAAACATGGAACTAGACATGTTTATTTTAAGAGTTTTTTTTATTATGGAAACTTAGTATAAGTGACTAATTTGTAATCTTTTGAGATGTAATAGTTATGTTCTAATTCTCTAAAACTCTAAACCTGAAAAGATCCTCAACGTGAATAATTCATTTAATTCAATATTATGTAAGGTTTAAGGCCGGGGCCCTATAGTTGGTATCAGAGGTCGGTTTAGACAACTTTAGGAGTTAGAAAAGTGTTAAATTATAATATGATTGAAATGATATAGCATTTACGGATTACCATGTTGCTTCGCCTAAGATATTTCTGTGTTCAGAATGGTTTTCCGCAGAGGAAACAAAGCATCTATGTTGGGACGACATCAGGAGAAAGATAACCTTCCAAATCAGCAACCTGAGATGGTCGGAATCGGAACTGAACAGTTTGTTGCAGTGATGGCACAGTTGACTCAAGCTATAAATGGTGGTGGTATCCATGCACGAGATCAGCCAGATCAACCGCAGAGGAACATGTCAGTGGTGGAACATTTCATGAGGCAACACCCCCCATCATTCAGAGGATCATCTGATCCTGTGCAAGCTGAAGGGTGGATTAAAGCACTGGAGAAGATTTTTGATGTCATGGGGTGTTCAGAACATCAAAAGGTTAGTCTTTCTGTTTACCGTTTTGAAGGTGAAGCTGATCAGTGGTGGTCGATGGTGAAAAATATAAGGGATAGTGATGAGATTGAGGATCTTCACTGGGACGAATTCAAAGGTATGTTTCTTGAGAAATATTTTCCTAAGGTGGTTCGTCTTAGGATGGAAAAACAGTTCCTAGAATTGAGGCAAGAGGATGATTCAGTGGCTTCTTATGAAGAAAAGTTCACTCGATTGGCAAGGTATGCTCCAAACATCATACAAGATCTTGATAGTAAAATAAACCGTTTTTACTCAGGGTTAAAGCCAAAGTATCGAAGGGCTTTAGCTTCTCGTGAGTTCAAAAGTTATGAAAAACTTGTTCGATGTGCGGAGAAGGTGGAAATGGAGTTTGCCGATGATCAGGTGTTCTATGACAAACAACAGAATAAGAGGTCTAGTTGGCAGGAAAAGGGGAAGAATTCATCAAAGAAGCAAGGAGGTAAGAAAACCAAATATCCATCCTGTGAGAAGTGTGGTAAAATGCATCCTGGAGAATGTTTATCCAAGTCTGGTAAGTGCTTTCGGTGTGGTAAGTCTGGTCATATTGCTCATAACTTTAAGGAAGATGATCAAGCAGGAAATGAAAAGCCAACGGTAAGATGTTTTATGTGTAATGAAATGGGTCATTATGCAAACGAGTGTCCAACGAAGAACTCAACTGGGGGAATGCATCCAGACTACAAGCAAAAAGGGGTGGTAAAATCCTTTGCAACAACTTCAGAAGATGTTGGGCCATCGAATGAAGTGGTATCAGCTCCAGGGAGCTCAGTATTTTTCGAAGATTGACTTGAGGTCGGGGTACCATCAGTTGAAAGTAAAAGAAGCAGATGTTCCGAAGACTGCGTTCCGTACTAGATATGGCCATTATGAATTTGTAGTTATGCCTTTTGGGTTAACCAATGCACCTGCTGTATTCATGGACCTTATGAATAAAATTTTCCATGAGTTCTTGGATAAGTTTGTATTTGTGTTTTGAGGTTTGGGAAGAGGTTATGTGTGCCTTGTGATTCACAGTTGAAGAGAGAGTTGTTATGTGAAGCTCATAGTTCTCCTTTTTCAGTTCATCCGGACAGTACTAAGATGTATAGAGATCTGCGGGAGTATTACTGGTGGGATGGAATGAAAATAGACATTGCTGATTTTACTGTGAAGTGTTTGACATGTCAACAGGTTAAAGCAGAGCGGCAGTTACCGAAAGGGATGCATCAGCCTTTACCAGTGCCAGAGTGGAAATGGGAGAATATATCCATGGACTTTGTTGTTGGATTACTGAAGACATCTCGAGGTAATAATGCAATTTGGGTTATTGTTGATCGCTTGACCAAATCTGCTCATTTCCTTGCTATACGAGATACTTTCTCTCTAGACCAACTTTCCCGTTTGTATCATAAAGAGATAGTCAGGTTACATGGAGTTCCACTATCCATTGTATCTGATCGTGATCCCAGGTTTACTTATAACTTTTGGAAAGGCCTTCAGAAGTCGTTGGGTACTGAATTAAATTTTAGTACAGCCATTCATCCTCAATCAGATGGGCAGTCAGAACGAACAATTCAGACATTGGAGGATATGCTACGAGCTTGCTCTATGGATTATCAGGGAAGTTGGGACCAACATCTTTCTTTGGTTGAGTTTTCTTATAATAACATTTTTCATTCCAGTATACAGATGGCACCATTTCAGGCATTATATGGGAAGCGGTGTCGAACTCCAGCATTTTGGGATGAAGTGGGTGAAAGGAAGCTGATGGGACCAGAATTGGTAGAAGAGATGGCAGAAATAGTTCAGTTGATTCAGAAGCACATGAGAACAGCTCAGAGTAGGTAGAAGAGTTATGCGGATAACCGGAGGAAGGATCTATCTTTCGAGGTAGGTAATCATGTTTTTCTCAAGGTTTCTCCTTGGAAAAGTGTGATGAGATTTGGTAAGAAAGGAAAGTTGAGTCCAAGGTTCATTGGACCATACGAAATTCTGGAAAGAGTTGGATCAGTTGCATACCGAGTGGCTTTACCTCCGAGTTTATCTTAGGTACACAATGTTTTTCACGTTTCGATGTTGAGAAATTATATGCCAGATCCATCTCATGTTTTGAGCCCAGAGGTAGTTCAGCTGGAAGAGAACCTATCTTATGAGGAACAACCGGTCCATATTCTTGACCACAGGGAGCAAGTGTTACGGAATAAGGTGATTCATCAGGTAAAGGTTTTGTGGAAAACCCATGTGATTTAAGAGGCAACGTGGGAATCTGAAAATGCTATGAGGGATAAATACCCACACTTATTTTGATAAGTGAATAAAATTGCGAGGACGTAATTCACAAAAGGGGGGAAGGATGTAACATCCCAGGTAAATAAAGAATAAAGAATTTTCATATTTATTAATATTTACGAATTAAATATTAATTTTAATTAAAAGGGTTTTCTACGTTCGATAGCGTACTCGGTACGCAACGATGAGTTTCTTTGAAAACTTATGTTGCACACTAGTAATAAAATAATATTATTTTAAATGTTAGTTAAAAAGTAGCCGTTGTACTGGCGGGAATGGATAGAAATAACTAAAATATGATTGGATATGTTTTTAAATGTTTATACAATTACCCAATAAAAGATAAAAGCTTAAAATACGGAAAGAGTTCAATTTTACGGGCATATATACTCTAATTTTCACCAAAGGTTCACTTATCACCTTTTAATGGTGAACCGTCATTAAATATTGTTTTGATCACTCTTATACATTATTTTGGACCAAATATAACTCTTCTTTAGAATCGGGACATCAAAATTTACTTTGTGTAAATTTTTGGTACCTTTCTGATAAAGTTCATTTTTTTTGAATAGTGTAAAATGTTGTATTTTAATTCAAAACCTCTTTTTAATCTAATTTATTTATATGATTAGATTATCTTTTGAATTGTTTTTAAAGTGAAATTAGAAAATATTTTTACAATTAAATCCAATAGTGGTCGTTGGAATTAATTTCACTTTGAAATCGGACTTAAACTAGTGTCAATCTTTTGATACTTATTGTTTCATAAAAACACGCTATTTTCTCTGACAGCGGAAATTAATTATTAAATTAATTAATGTGACTTATATGTATTGAATTTTGTAAAATATACTTCATTTTTGAATTCGTAATATCAAATATAGCTTAGGGTGAATTTTTGGTAATTTTCTGAAAAATTCAATTTTTGATGAATAGTGAAACCACTAAGTGGTAATCAAGCAAACTTATTTTTCAGTTAAATGAAAGTTTACCACTAATGTGTATTGAATTTTGAAAATCCGACATACATGGTTGTCATTAAGAAGTAAAATGTGGTTCAATGAGATTAAAATAATTTTTTGGTGAATAGTAACTTTTTTTCATTAATCGCGATTAGAGGTAATTAGTGTAGTTTAAGGTAAAAATGGTATTATAAGAATGTGAAAACACCATGACACTTGTCCTACACCTATTGGGTGAGTCATGGCCAACCAAGACAAGCCATGGGCCAACTTGGGGACCCCATGGAGCCACTTTAGTTGGAAAATGACATTAATATATTTTTATTTAATGTTAAAGTGAAAATGACAATAACAGAAATTGTTTTACTAAAATAATTTTTGAGTGGGGTTATACAAGTCCAAATTTGATTATAAATAGTCATTGGAAAGCTAAAAATATTTCCTACATCATAGTATTTTTGTTATAATTTTTAGACATTAAATAAATTAAATTATTTATGACATAATAATGATGCAACGATGACATCATTATTTGACGATTTAAATAAAATGGAAAGATAATGTAACATCTATGAACTAAACATGTCCAAAACTTATTGTATGGGTGTATTTAGAAGCCTTATCACCTTATCCACGAATTATATCAATGTGGGACCTTTTAAAACCGAAACACATTTTCAAATAATGTAATATTTCTTTACTTTCCAAAAGTGCCCCTCCTCTCCTCTTATAAAAGGCCCCCACCTCTACCTCATTTCACACACTTCTCAAGCCTTTGGCTCGGCCAACCCCTGCCCAATTACTCTCTACACATCCCTCTCCTCATCCTAGAGGATTCCCTTTGGGCAGAATCCTTTCAAAGGAAGCCTTTAGGCTCAAATCAAAAGGGAGTTACACTTTTAAAGGTAATTCATTCTCTCTTGTTCATTTGTTTTATTTTGTTTCTCCAACCCTCTAAACTCTTTTTATTTACTTATTTTGTAAACAAACCAGTATCTTAAATATACTAGGATGTTGTTATAATATTTATTTGAGCTACACTCTCACACAACTACATCAAATGGTTAAAGAACCTACGGTTTCCGTGGATGGCGAAATTCTGCCTCCTGAAACGATGATTGTTCAATACTCATTTAACACCTTCAAGGGTGGACATTATGATGTCACTATTTATATATATGATATATAATATGTTTATTTTTTCTTTAAGATTCTGTATTTTTCATTTTGGGCATACCTTTATGGTTTCCATTATGGGTAAACACGATATCTTCATTTAAGGAAGTGCGGACTACCGCCCCCTCAAAGTGATGTGATTTGTTAATGCCATATGTGGGACGTGTAAAGGATGGATTTAAAGTTATTATATATGATGTTATACTAGAATTATAATATACCTCTATATAATTATTATTTCTTTCCATTAAATTATGAGATAGAAATGAAAGTAGTGTTCATGCGTACGTACGGCTTACCGTCTCCATGAACGGTGCATTTCATTTCTTATCCCCAAATGTAATGTACTATTAAAATTACATGTATATAATGTATATATATAATTAATGATATATCTAAATGATGAATATAATTCTGGAATTAAAATATACATACCTCTCATTTAGTTTTAATTCCACTAATATGACAAAGAAATGAAAGTAGCATTCATGCGTACGTACGGCTTACCGTCTCCATGAACGGTGCATTTCATTTATTACCTCTAAATGATTATGTAATATTATAAATACATGTATATTCTGGATATATATGATATATATGATATCCAAATCAGGAATTTCATTCTGGATATAAAGAACTTTTGACCACACGAACAACATGTAATTGTAAGAAGTCAACTTTCGACTTAAGAACCAAATATTGAGAAAACAAACATTATTAACTTAAATGGTTACATAATGTTTATAACATGGAAATAAGTGATATAAAAAGAATAATGAACATTAAAAAGGTTCTTAATCAAGTATAAATTAACTCAAGTTTATTATTCAGGACGTTAAAGAACGATCGAGTCAAGTCAGACCCGAGGTAAGGGAACTTCTTAACCCAATTTCCATTCTTTGGGTTAATCTCCTACTTTCAAATTATGTCATGATATTATTATGTCATATCTTGTATTTGTACTTTATTTATGTGTAATTATAGTGAATACACATAATATATCTATTTTATTTAAAAAAATGATCTTTGTAAGGGACTTCGTCTCAATCTCCTTTCATTGAGGCATATTTCGTTTTATACACAGCTTTCTTTTATACAGTGTATAAACTCCTTTGACTTTTACTTTTATACAAAAGGAATCTTTTTCTACGAAGCGTTTTACTAAACGACAAAAAGTAATGTTTATTTTTAACGTACGCGGTGACAACGACCGTTTTCCGCCGCCGCGAGTATTATTTGATCTTTGGCTTTCTCAACAAGCCGTAATGTTTTTAGAATAAAATAAATACCATATACTATTTTATGTATTTTTGTATTGAAAATGGTTTTGAAAAAGGATTCTATTTTGACAATATATTTATGATATATTGTGATTGAAATGTGGAAATGTTATCATTACTTTATATTGGTTTTATGTTTTATGATTTTATATTGGTACATGGACATTTTAACGGGTGGTTACGTTATAAACCATATGACGGGTGGTGCCGTGAATACCAGGATGGGTGGTTACGTTATAACCTCCAATGCATTGGGTATGGAAGTCGGCCGTATGGCTATTCCATTAAGTATGTATGGAAATTGGCCGTATGGATATTCCATTAAGTGATATGTGTGGAAGTCGACTGTATGGTTATTCCACTTAAGTATGTTTATGTCCCAAGTTACCTTTATATATGTTATGTGTTCTTTATATGGGTTTTATGGTAATACTTTGGTTACAAAAAGGTAAGTAATGATACTTTATTTAGTGAAGAGTTTTTTTACAACATCATGAAGGTGAAGGTATTACTTTGATATAGTATACATGGTTTACTTGATTTTGAAAAACTAACAGTTTTCATTCTTTGTGTATCCCTTACTGAGCTTTTTATGCTCACCCCAAGTTTTTTTTTGAAATGTTTTTCACAGGACTTAATGTGGAATAAGGTCAAGGATGGGATCAACGGAATTTCATGCTATATAAAACATGGAACTAGACATGTTTATTTTAAGAGTTTTTTTTATTATGGAAACTTAGTATAAGTGACTA
This sequence comes from Viscum album, assembly GCA_963277665.1. Classification (NCBI taxonomy): domain Eukaryota; kingdom Viridiplantae; phylum Streptophyta; class Magnoliopsida; order Santalales; family Viscaceae; genus Viscum; species Viscum album. The sequence continues at coordinate 1,061,398,811 of OY728162.1, read as the reverse complement.
CTTTGTAATCTTTTGAGATGTAATAGTTATGTTCTAATTCTCTAAAACTCTAAACCTGAAAAGATCCTCAACGTGAATTATTCATTTAATTCAATATTAAGTAAGGTTTAAGGCCGGGGCCTTATAGAAATTTTTTATTTAGTAACTTGTTTTATATTTTATGTACATAGTCTTCCAACACACTAGACCTTATGTTCCTTGTATTGTAATATGATTCTTTTTATGCTTAAAATCATGTAATGATATGTGTAAAAGGATAGTGTTTTTATACAATATTCATGGATATAAAAAGAATGGATTTGGAAATCTTGATAGCAGGGAACAAACCCTATCTTTAACAAATGATTTCCCAACAATTTATCTAATAAGAGATTAAGGAGGAACAATGGGATGACCCAGAGTTGTAAAATAAGACGAATGAAGTAAAGGAAGGAAAGCCTCAAGAGTACCATATCAATTATGATGGTATAATTAGGATATGAATGAGGCTTTGTGTGCCTTCATCAACTGGGATAAAGGAGTTATTGGATAATTCAAATATCCCATCTTTATCTATTCATCCTAGAAGTTCCAAGATGTATCGTGATCTCTGAGAACAATTTTGGTGGGTCAACAAGAAGAAGGATATTGATAAGTATATCTATATATGATTTATTTGTCATCAATTAAAGGAAGAGAAACATAATTTCTAATGGATGATGAAAACATTTCTTAAACCCATGTAAAAATGGGGGAACGTCACTATAGACTTTGACACAGGTTTCTTGAAGAAATCCAAAGGAAATAATTTTATAAGGGTTATGGTGGACCCACTCACCAGCCCTTCCCACTTTATCCCCATTAAATAAGATCTAACACTTGAAAAACATGATAAGATATATGTGAATGAGGTGGTGAGAATACATGGGGTTCCACTCTCAATTTTCTCTGATCATAATCTTTGGTTCACAACTAAATTCTAGAGGAGTATTAAACATTCTTTGAATAAGAAATCAAATTTCAGCATATGATCTCACCTCAAAACAAATGGCTAATCTAAAAGGACTATTTATAAACATGAAAATATTCTAAGAGAATACTCTTTAGAATTTAATGGAAGATGGTATCAGCATATCCCATTGGTTGAGTTCTCATACAACAACACCATCCACTCGAGTATTCAGATGGCTCCATATTAATCTTTATATGAAAAAACATGTATAACTCCAACATGTTTTGAAGATGTTTGTTAAATAAATCAAACTAGAATGGATCATGTACAAGAGATGAAAGATAAGGTTCAAGCAATCCATTAACATATCAAAGCTCCCCTGACTTGGAAAAATAGCATTCCTATCAACTGTCAAAGGGAGATGGAGTTTGATGCTAGAGATACAGTATACCTTTGAATATCACCATGGAAAAGAGTCATTCAGTTTGGAATGAAAGGTATGTTAATCCCAAGGTACATTGGCCCCTTTGTTATCGTTGATCGCATAGGATCTATGGATTTTTGGATTACACTTCCACCAAATATTGATCAAGTTGATGATTTCCTCCATGTACCACTACTAAGGAAGTACATACAATATCCCTCACATGTATATAACTAAAAGGTGCTATAGTTGGAATATGATCTTTATTATGAGCAGAATCCAGTAAAGATTCTTGAACGAAGTGATATGTTTCAATGCAACAAGAAAACCCACCTTGTGGAAGTGTTGTAGAGAAACTATAATTATGAATAAACAACTTGGGAACTAGAGGAGGTGATGAAGGAGACGTACCCACACATGTTTATTTGAAACAAAATTTCTAGATCGAAATTTCAAATGTGATGAATAATGTAACAACCCAAACTTTGATGAATTATATATATACCTTTTTAAAGAAATTTAATATAGTATAATTGCATAAAATAACTTCTATACCATAATAAAATATTTTAAATGAATGAATTAATGAAATAAGATTTATTTCAAGAAGTTAAGAAACCAATGCCGATGAAAAGGCAACTTAACCTTCAAAATATTAATATAACCCCTATGAATAGTAATCCAGAAAAATTTATATTAACCACACCCATTAAATTATAAATAAAATTTAGGCATCTTATAAATGAAATTATGATATAATTATATCAAAATATTAGTAAATTTATGTTTTCAAAAAATTATTAATTTAGTGTTGGAATTTTTGTAAGTTATAAATATTTAATTACAATTTTATGATTAATTTAATAATTTAAAATAAAATCAATTTCTGTAAAATTTATTCGTAGATTAATATTTTTATGTCTTATGATTTTATGATAATTTTATTATACCTTAAGTAATTTTTCAATGAGTTATAAAATCAGTTATAATTATAACATCAATATATTATCAAATAAATGATTATTTTAATTAAAAAAAATTCATATATTTAAAATTTTAATTTCAAAAATGGTTTCCATTTATGACATAATCACATATAAATTATCCAAGGGAGAGTTTTTGGTAATTTTATCAGATTCAAAAATATTCACGTGAACAGTAATAATATAGTTTTTTACATAACTATTATATGTTAAATTTCATCATTCATGATGTAATGGTGAAATAATCCTTCATAGACTTTTGGTTTAGCCTTGGTCTATTTAATTTCATTAATGGTTCTTTAATATACAATAACATCGATTTCCAAACTTAAAAATAACTTTCCAAAACATAAATTCAATATTGATTCCCTAAAATATTAATTTTTCGTTCATTCCACATTCCATTTTAATAAATTAATGAATTAGCATAATAAAGGGTATTTAAAGTACTAAATTCATTATATTATATTAATATTTTATTTATTTTGTGAAAAATTTAATATTACAAGTATTTCATAAGATATATTATTTTATTCAATATTTTATTCAAAAAATACTCCCTCCTCATGTATAAATAACCCCTCTTCAATCCCTCGCAAAACCACTCCTCCCAACAATTAAAAAGAATAACCTCTACCAAAATAACCCCTATAAATCCCATTATAAAAATTAGGGATGTTCTAGAGAAATCCAAATCCAAACACCAGTGAGTTATACTGTTGTTCAAGAGATGATACACTGAGGATAGAGTAAGTCTTTGTTAACTCTTCCCTTTTTTCTTCTTCCCTTTTATTTTTTTACCCTACCTTTTAAAAAATTATGCTAAAAAATTGATTATATAGTAAGTTATAATTATATAAATGATTTTAACCAAATTTAATAATCATATTAATGAAAAATATAAATGTCATACCTCCCTTTCCCGGTATTTTGACAACGTCCTGTTAAAGCTCGGTTAACCACCTATGGAGATGTTTCCAAGACAATTATTATAGCCTCCTTCATTCATGGACAATAAAAATAATATAAAATATATTAATATCAAATTACAATTATTCTATTCTTATAAACCTAATTACACTAATGTATAAATTATAATTAATAAAATTATGAAATCAGTAAAAGATGGTAGATGTTTAAGTAAAATATGATATCAAAACGCTTAAATTTCATTAAAAACGTTAAGAAATATAGTACGCTTAATATAATAGATAAATATTTTTATAAAATGAATATAATTTACTTCTGGATCATTTTTTTAATAAAAATAGGTTTATTTTTCTCAAGAGGTGCAAAAGAGGTGAAATTAAGAAGGAATTAAGGTAAAGGGAATTCTCGAACCTAACTATATTTTTGTGGTTTCCCTCGTTCACACCATTTTATGTATGGATATTACTTAAATATAATTTTTTCATCATTATATTACCTTTTCTGGAATGTACATGTTTTCTAATTATGTTTATGACAAAAAAAATATTTTCTTAAATAACATTTATTTCAAAAAAACACACCATTTACTTCTCGAGATTGTTTCTTCTCCACTCAAGTTTGATGATTCTAATATCAAGTATGGTGTTACATATTTTATTTTTGAAACTGAAGTTTATGAATGTATTCTTTATTAAATAGATCTCAATCCTTTCAATTGGTTATTTTGTTCCTTAGATTGATATATGTTCTACATGGAAACATGGTAATGTAAATGTTATGATGTGACGGGTACACTGAGAATTATATATCACAATGTAAATGTTATGATGTGATATGTGTACCTAGAATTATATAGATCTCTAATTGATTGTGTAATGTGATGTATCTCGAGATACAAAGTAAAATATGTGAGAACGTGATCCTAGTTTTTTTCAAAACTATGTGTGGTAGTTGACCACTAAGACATGATGTTTCATTTTTATGCATTGCCACATTCCAAGCCTTTTATTAAGTATTTATCTCATGATTATGATCAGATTCTTATGTTATGGTGATAATTATTATTTTCACCCTATGTTATATTAATTAATGTTATTATCTATACTCTTACTAGGATTTTATTTTTCAACTTTCTTTGATGTATATCCTCAGGTGATTACATGTACTAAAGAGAACATGAGGGCCAATAAAAAGATAGATAAAAAGGAATTAAACTAATTCTAATGATATATTTTGTTAATTATATGCATTGTCCTAATTTTCCAAAGACACATAAACTTTTTATCTTGGTTGTGTAATAATTTTATGTTGTTTTTCTATGAAATGATTTAATAAGTTACGAAATAAATATTTGGGTCACTATGTTCCCCAAAAAGGAATCCCCTTATGAAATTTCCAAGAAAGCCTGGCATGATTACGCTGCATTGTATTTGAGACACTCCAAAAATTTATCCCAGCTTTGGCCGAAGGTTTGGCTAACATACTCTACACTGCCCAATGTTACTTCCATTCTAATTGGGCTTCCCATAAAATGGACGTCATGGTGTTCTCTATCCTAGAGATAACCCCTTTTGAGACCTTGATGGAGGATATAATGTTCATGGATATATAAGAGAGAAAGTGTTTTATTAGTGTTATTCTTTCTCTAAAATACAAAAAAATAATTTTTCCAATTTAAGATTCGTCAGGAAATTTTATCGAACACCTTGCCAAGATTATTGATACAGATCTTCCTCGATGAGACCAATGCACTAAGGTACTCCATAGTAAAATCTCATATATGACCAAGATTATTTTAAATGATTCATCCTTTCTAGATGAGAACCTATTTTAAATGAAGATGATTATTCTATACCTATTGATCCCTTGGGAACTCTATTTTTAGTTTTCTTAGAGGACCCTATTGATCCTCCTGATGGATCTATCGCTAAAATTCAAAAAATTTATGGTGTCTTCAGCCAACATAATATGATAAATTCCAAAATCATTGTACCTGGAATGGTAGGTGAGAATGATTACCAAACTGATCAATTTATTGATATGTTGGATGATAGAGTCTTGGGTCATAATAAATAATGTGGGTGAATGGGATCACCTTGTCTTATGAACCTTACTACTTTAAAGAACTCGTATTTTTTCCAATTAAATTTGTAGATATCTAAAAGGTGCTGAAGCACTATAATAGAATATCCATCAGCCATGCAGAGAATCCCATGCTGGAAAGCACAATTATAATTCAATTCCAATCCATCCAAATAGAGGATTTCTTCATGTAGAGATTTATTTCAATATAGGAACAAAAATACTTATGGTGGATATCAATAACTACCTCTTAATCCAACACAATTTTCCCTTTATTAACATCCCTTTGATAAATACATATTTCTCTTTGGAGATTTGGCTGGGTAGATTTATTGACAACTATTTGTTGAGAATGGAGGCAAGTAATTTGAAAGGGAATGTATACATACAAATTGTCATATACTAATGAAAGGAATGGAGATCCTTCACTTTTGTGACCATCACTAGATTTGTGGAATAACCCCCATATGGGAGGTTTTCACCCTTAAATAAATCATGATCCACCTCCACCAGTTATACCTTGATTAGTTCCCAACCACCCATGTAGAAATTCCTATGGAAACCATTAAGACCAGGTGCATTTTTTGGGTTAACGGTCCAAACAACATCTTGTACCACCCTATCATCATGGTAATTTCTCAACATCTCATTCACTACTGATGTGACAACCTGAGTAATTTCCTCTGAGAATCCTACACTGCCCCTCTGGTATCCTTTAGGCATAATGGGTTTGGGTCCAAATAGAAGCTCCCTAAAAAAATAATCTTTCATCTTCCCTAAAACATCTCTATCATTCATGTATGTGGAATATTGTATATGGAGGGTGGGACTCATGGTACACCATTTCATTTTAATTTTTGCATGAAAGAAGTTGGTGTTGTGGTCCCCTTCATGTTTCCATTAGATTCTTGATTGTTCATGGGTTGCGTGCTCTTATTGAAGTATCTTGTATGAAAATGAGTTTTTCTTGTGAGATCATCAAATGAGCTGTCATTGCAATTTATTACTAGGATCACTTAAAGTTTTTAAATCTCCTTGATAATCGCCTATGGGTTTTCAATGTGGTCTAGTTGTTTTTTAACCAAAGATTAGATATATCCCATAAGGTGTTAGAGTTTATTGTGAAGCCTTGATCAAGAACTCCAGTATGAGGTTTTTCGCCAATATTGCCTTACCACTTTCTAGAATCTGGAATCCTCTATCCATTTTTTATAAAACCTGAAGGTCTAAGATCCATTCTTCATTTTAAGCATAATTACGATTAGGGTAGAATGATCTAACAAAATGAATGTTTGGTAGGAGAACAATGTATCCATAAATGTGGATATGGAATGGAAATTCACAAGGATACAATCAAGGTTAGACTAGGTTTGATTCTTACCTCTATGATTGTTACCACATGTGAACCGATGTAACAACCCAGGTAAATAAAAAATATTACATTTTCATCTTTATTAATATTTGTAAAATAAATATTAATTTTACTTTTAAAGGGGTTTCTATGTTTAATAGCATACCCGATAAGCAACAAACGAGTTTCTTTGAAATCTTATGTGGCAAACTAATAATATAAAAATTTTATTTTAAATGGTAGTTAACGCTTAGCCATTGTAATGGAAAGAATTGATAGAACTAACTATAAAATTATTATATATGTTTGTTAAATATTTTTATATTTATCTAATAAATGTTAGAGGCTTAAAATGTGAATGAATCCAATTTTAAGCATAAATATTCTAATATTCTTTAAAAGGTCGATTAATCGCCTTTTGATGGTGAACCCTTTTTAAATATAATTTTTTTCAATTTTATATGTTATATTTGAAAATAAAAATCCTTCTTTGGAATCGGGAAATCAAAATTCACTTTTTGTAAATTTTTGGAATTTTTCCGATTAAGTTCATTTTTAATGAGTAGTGAAAATGTAGTATTTTAGTTCAAAACCGCCTTTTAATCTAATTTATTTATATGGTTAGATTATTTTTTTAATTGGATTTAAAAAATAATTAAAATATATTTTTACCATTTAATCCAATGGTGGTCATTGGAATTAATTTTACTTTGAAATTGGACATAAACAAGTGTCAATCTTTTGATAAATATTGTATCTTAAAAACACGCTATTTCTTTTGACAGTGGAAATTAATTATAAAATTAATTTATGCAACTTATATGTTTTGAATTTGTTAAAATGGACATAATTTGTGAATTTGTAATATCAAATATATCTTAGGATGAATTTTTTGTATTTTTCTGAAGAACATCAATTTTTGATGAATAGTGAAACCACTATGTAGTAGTTTAAAACTGATTTTTTCGTTTAAATGAAATTGTACTACTTCTGGGAATTGAATTTCAAATATACAACATACATGGTTGTCATTATTTTGTAAAATGTGGTTCAATGGGATGAAAATAATCTTTGGTGAATAGTAACTTTTGAGTTTTAGTAACCACGATTAAATGTAATTAGGGTAATTTATGGTAAAAATAATATTATAAAAATATAAAAGTACCTTAACACATGTCCTAACATTATTGTATGAGTCATGGCAGACCAAGACAATCCATTTGACAATTTGGGGGCCCCATGCAGCCACTTGAGTATGATAATGACATTAATAACTTTTTATTTAAAGTAAAAATAAAAATGTCACAAACATATACTGTTTTACTAAAAAAATATTTTACATGAGGTTATTTAAATTATATTTTTTACTATAGATATTCATTAAAAATTTAAAAGTATTTCCTACATCATGGTAATTTTTTATAATTTTTAGACATCAAATAAATAAAATTATTTATGACACAATAATGATGCAGTGTTTACGTCATTAATGAAGGATTTAAATAAATAAGAAGATAATGTTTAGAATAATATCCAAAACATGTCCAATTATTATTGGATGATTTTATTTCAAACATGGTACATCTTATCTTCAACGTGAATTATTTTTGGACCTTTAGAAACCGAAATTCCTATTATAATAAAATATTATTTTCATGCTTTCCAAAAGATCCCCTCCTCTCCCTTATAAAATGACCCCACTTCCTACCCCTTTCTCACACTTCTCAAGTCCTTTGTCTCGTCCAAACTCTACTCAAATAAGCTCCCAAGATCCCTCTAGTCATCCTAGAAGCCTTACTTTAGGTATAAAACACTTAAAGAAACCCTTTTGGTTCAAACCAATGGGAGTTACCCGATTTAAAGGTAATGTCTTCTCTTATGTTCTTCTGTTTTATTTTGATTCTCCAACCCCTTAAACTCTTTTTATTACTTTGTTTTGTAACAACACCAGTATATTCAATATACTAGTATGTTTTTATGAGAATTATTAGAGATAAACTTACACACACCTCCATATAATGGATGAATAACATACTGTTTCTGTGGACGGCGAACTACTGCCTCATGAAACGATGATTGTTCAATTGTCTCCTACCGCCTCTCATGGTGGACATTAATATGTCACTATATTTATATATTCTATATATTATGTCTATGTTTTACTTATGCTTCTTTATATTTCATTTATGACATACCTTTATGGTTTCCATACTGCGTAAACGCGATAATTTCATTTTAGGAAGTGAGGACTACCGCCCCCTGAAAGTGATATGACTCATCATGCCATACGTGTAACGTATAAAGGATTTAATTTATGAAATTATGTAACATATATGACATATATATTATAATGTAATTATAATATACCAATGAATCATTATGTTTTCATTCCATTAAAGTATGAAATATAAATGAAAGTAGTGTTCATGCGTACGTACGGCTTACCATCTCTATGAACAGTGCATTTCATTTCTTATCTCCAAATTTTATGTACTATTATAAGTACATATATATAATGGATATATATGATATATATTACATCTAAATGATGAATAAAATTATGGATTTAATGAACTTTGGACCACATTAACATCATGTAATTATAAGAAGTCCATTTTTTGACTCAGGTTCCGAACATCGACAAAATGTCCATTATGAACTTAAAAAATTAAATAATTATTATAGAAAGTTAATAAGTGATATAAAAGTAATAATAAACTTGAAAAAAATTCTTAATCAAGTAGAAATTAATTTAAGTTCATCATTCAGGAAGAACAAGGAACATACAAGTGAGTCATGTCAGACACGAGGTAAGGGATTTCATATCTCATTTTTAATTTCGTGAGATTTCCATTGTTCGCCACTTATTCATTGAATGTGGTTTATTGTGTACTGCCATTTCTTATATATTCACTACCACGAAACTAGGAAAGGCCAGTGCCACCCCTTTATCAGCGCTTTTTTTAGTAACGATGATAAAGGGAGGGCCTTTAACAGTGCTTTTTTTAAAAGCGCTGATAAAGGGTTCGACATCAAAAAAAATAATTAAAAATAATATATCAATATATCAATATATTTATATTGATATAAATATAATATATAATTTTTAAATATATTTTAGATAAGTGTAAATATACATTTACACTTAATGTACTTAATATATAAGATATTTAATGAAAATGGATTATAAAAAAATTAAAAAAATATTTTTAATTAATACTTTGCGTATTATTATGGAGTAATAGTCATTTAATAACAATTTGACGACTAAAAAAATAAAAAAAAAATTTAAAAAAAGATCAAAAATATGTTAAAAACGCAACTCAAACTTCAAACGGCCATAACTTTTGATCCGGGTGTCCTTTTGAGCTCTACCATATATAAAATCGAAGCATGCGATGAGCTCTACGTCATTTCGATTAGGGGGAAAACGGTCAAGGTTTTTTCAAGGACACAGAAGGCCCAGAAGGCCTTCAAAACTGAGTTTTTAGTTCGGGTACCTTGATTTTTTATCATTTTGTATATTTTCAGCCTCGTTTAAGGGGGTAATATTGGATTTTTTTTGGTGGGGACTGAATTTATTCCACGGTATTACATTCATATTGATATTATGTCTTTGAAATTTTATCATTTTTTATAATTCACTTAAATTTATAATCATATATATATCTATATGTACATATTTTTTATATATTCACACCTAAAAATTTAATTTTTTAAATAAATAATTAATCATATTTACATATAAAATATATTAGCATTATCTAAATAATAACTAATATCCATTTTATTTAAAATACCAATATATGAATATTTATATAACTATATATTAATATAACTATATATATAACTATAACTATATATATTAATATAACTATTTATATAACTAATATCCATTTTATTAGCTTTATATAATCACACCTAAAAATTCTCATTATATATTAATATAACAATTTATATACTCATAAATGAAAGTATATTCCCATGAGATTCATGCTATATTTGTCGTTATTTCCTTTTGTGTGGTGTATGTACATCCCATTATTGTAATCCTCGTGTAATATACTTTCATTTATGAGTATTTACATCTTCATTTGATGATCCTTATTTCATGTGGCTTATGTTTTGTAAGTTACCAAATCTGTAAGGGAACCTTTCACCCTCCTCTTTTTAAAAGACTTCTTTTGTTAGGTCTTTTAATTTAAATCTTATTATGTTGGGATATATTATACTATATCATAATTGATTTAAGCTTTATGTCTAAGGTATGAGATACCCTTTTTATCTCATCAACTCATTTTCTTAATTTTAACAAGATGTCGTTTGGCTGTCAAATTTTTACAAGGGAAATTTTTTACCCAATTTCAATTATTTGGGTTCAACTTGTAATTCTATAATATATCATCCTATGAATATGTGTGAATGACCTCTTATTGTTTTACACATAAAATCAACTTATATTGGGTGTATTTATATTTTTCACACATAATTATGTGATTGATTTTCATTAATTTAAGGATACCATCTTTATAAGGGATTTCATCTCAATTTACATTTCCACTGAGACTTCGTTGTTGATATGCACCAATTCACCCATATATGGTGTATATACCATCCTTTGACATAGTATATCATGAATCCCTTTATTCTCATGATATTATAAAGTTTTGATTAAATTTTATTCCCCATTTATTGGTATTCAAGCATCTGTCTTTTTGTTAAAAAAACTCTTTAACCAAAATATCATTTTAAATGTTTTAAATATTTATTCTCATTAATGTCCATGTTTTCAAAATGGGTTTTAGGATTTATTTATAAGGGCATTAATGTTTTCAAATGATAATTCATTTAAAATTTTCAAATTGGTATGGGACACTTTGATTCAAAATTCTCTTTTTAAATGATTTTGAAAATGATTTGATAAAGAATTGTTTATTTAAATACCTTGATTTGATATATTGGAATGTGGAAATGTTATCTTTCCTTTATACTTGATATATGTGTTATGATTATGTTATGGTTATTGGGAAATTTGTTTACATATACGGGTGGTTCCGTGATAAACCTCAGGCGGGTGATCTCGAGATAGCTCTCCAACGCATTGGGTAACGTGACAGAGGTAAACGTTGATGTTTCTCCTAAGAGATTTAGGGAATATACTGTGATTGGTATTCCAAATGTGACTCCCTATGTAGATGGGATAGCTACAATGTATGTATGTTATGTATTCCTTAAGTTGCCTTTATGATTTATGATTACTATGTGTTATTCATAAATTTTATTATTTCAGAAGGTATGATTAAAAATTATCGTTTCATTGATTTGTATTTTTTTTATGGGTTAATGTTTCCTTTCATTATGTTATAACCCTTACTGAGCTTTTTATGCTCATCCCATGTTTTTTAAATTTTTTCCATAGCACTTAAATATGAACAGGGTCAAGGATGGGATCAAGGAAAGACATGCTGTCTAAAACATGGAACTAGTCATGTTTCTTTTTTAAGAGTTTTTATTTTATGAAACAAATGGAAACTGAGTAGAAGTATCTACTTTACAATCTTTTGAGATGTAATAGTTATGTCCTAATTATCTAAAACTCTAAACATGAAAATATCCTCAATGTGAATTATTCATTTAATTCAAGATTATGTAATGTTTTAAGGCTGGGTCTTTATAGTTGGTATCAGAGGTCGGTTTAGTTAACTTTAGAGGTTTGGGTATTCTTTAAGCATAAGTGACATTACCATAATGGTTAGGATTTCAGAAAGAGTCATAGTTTTTTTAGATAAAGTTAATAAGTTTAAGATAACATGAATAATTATATCTTAGTATTATATGATGATTTTACTGATATACTCACACTGACCTTTTTGGTTTTAGTAAATGGTTAGATCTAGTAGGAACCAAAGTAATAGTGGATGTGAATAAAAATCTGATGGTTTTATGAACGAGCACCTAAATGATATGGGAGCTTCAATGAGAACTCTTGTTGTTATTATCAACCAACTATCTAGAGTCGTGATTGACCACCTGAACCTTAATGATTTTTATAAGACATCATATATGCGAGAAACAAATCCCTAGAGAAGTTCAGGTAATAATCATAAAGGCAAGTATGTTCAAAACCCTATGTGTCAAAGATGTGGAAAGAAACACCTAGGAAAATGTTTCAAAGGGACATAAAGATGTTATAGATGTGGAAATGAAGTCCATAAAGCAAGAACCAGCCATGGAAAAAGGAACCATCTAGTTGACTCTAGGAATGGGAAAGAATTTATTTATGAAGGATCAATTGAATGTTTTAAATGTGGTGTGCATGGTCATTGTGCAAACACATGTCCTAAGAATATGTTTCAGGAATGGGATCACCAGGATCATAAAAATATTTGTTTACCAATACCTAATGCCATTCGGATTGAGGATGATGAAACTGAAAATGAACAATTAAAGGTATGGAATATTTCTTAAAATATGTTTTTCTATTATTGAAATATTAGGATTTGATTCATGATTTTTTTGTAGGAAATAAGTATTTCAAAATAAGTTGGAAAGGAATGGTTAATGGATCCTGAAGAATGTTGAATGAGTAAGAAGTGAACATACAATGGATTCAAGAGGTATATGATATTTTAGGATGGTGATGTTCTTAAATGTATTAAGGCTCTTTTGATGATGGGGTTACATTAGAAGACGTTTTATAGTATGTGTAACCCTGATGTTTGATATATGAAAATTTTATTCAAGAAATAATTATATTTTCTTTTGTGGATATAGATATAAAGAACCATTGGGGTTTATATGATCCTTGAATTTGAGGAAATTACTTATTAATAGATTTTGGGATGCAAAATAAAATTTATTTGGGTGATACTGGATCATCTCACAATGTCAGATCATTTCATCAATATTCATGCATCTTATACGGTGGAGGACTTTTCAAAAATATATATACGAGAAGTGATAAAGAGGCATGGTATAAAAGTTTAAGTACTATCAAACAAGGATCCTATGATTACATCTAGTTTCTAAAAATCCTTACAAAAATCCCTTGGGATTCAGTTGAAGATGAGTATAACATATAATCCTTAGATGGTTGTAAAATCTGAACAGATTATATAAATACTCAAAGACATGTTGCGAGCTTGTGTAATGGATTTTGGTGGCTCGTGGTAAGAGCATTTGTCATTGGTGGAGATCACATATTACAACATCTATTATTACTCAATACATATGGATCCATTTGAAGTATTTAATGTGATTCCTTATCCTTTCCCACTTTTTTGGGGGAAAAGTGGTGATACATCACTAGTTGGGAAGAGCCTTGTCTATGAAACAACAGAAAAGATTCAATTGATCAAGAAAAAGTAAGAGACGGTTCAAATTCTTCATAAATCATATGTGGATCATCATCGATGACATTTTTCATTCACGGTGAGTGATCATGTGTTCTTGAGGATCTATCTAAGGCTTATACATCTTCATTTTGGGAAAAAGGTAAAGTTATCTCTTTAATTTATAGGCCCTTTTGAGATACTAGAATAGGTTAGTGAGGTAGAATATCCATTGGATTTGGCACCATGGTTCAGGGAAGTGCATAATATGTTCAATGTATCTTAGTTGAAAAATTATCAGCCAGATCTTGACCATGTGATCAGATGGGATCATTTTGACCTAGAGTCGTATGCTTAATAGGTGCACATATGAGTTCCAATTTTGGATAGTCAAGAGAAAGTGTTTCATGGAAAAAGCATCAGTCTTTGGAGAATTTTTTGGAATCATAGTCAGATTCAGGAATAAACATGGAAAAATTATAAGGAAATGGAAGTGAAAATTTCATAACTCTTTCAGAGAAATTATGCCTTTCTACTTTCTTAGGACAGAAAGGGTAATGGTGGTGAGAATGTAGAACCCCCCAGTTTCAAGTAATTATCCCTTTGATTATTCTTTTTAAGTATGTAAATTCTATGGGTGGACTTTGAGATAATTTGGAAAACATTTGAGATAATCTTGGGGATTTTATAAGGGTTCACGGTTGGTTCATGGTTAGTGGAAACTATTCAACTTAACCCAGGAAACCATGCATAATAAGACAGGAAAAAAGGACAACATGCATGGGCAGGCGCACGGTTTTTCCAAACTGTGTGGAATCCAGGGATAAACCGTACAACTTGATATTGTGGGATTTCGAATGATTGGATCATGGTTTGGAAAATGTGTGATCCAATTTTCTAAGGCTCATACTTGAGATAAATGTTAGATAATGGTTAGTGCAATGTTTTTCTAATTGTGCAACTAATCATGCATGGTTTTAAAACTAGACCCAAAAAAGTGGATCTAGGTTGGAATTAAAATCTGAACCCTCTTATTTTCCCCAAATGGACCCAAAATCATGATTTATCCCTCTCTATGTCTTGGGAACGTATCTCTATCAATTTTTAAGTGTTCTAGATGTGTTTCTGTGTGAGTGGAATCTCGTCTATCACGGTAAGTTATTATTTATGGTTGTTTTTCGTGGTTTTTTTAAGTTATAATTACCCTTTTATCTAGTATTTCTTATATATATATATGTCATATATTGATATATATATATATATATAAGGTATTCGATGTGAAATATTATGAGTCTTTTCTTTTTTTTATGATATGGGAAGAGATCTAAACAAGGTTTTGGAGTTTCATCCCATTTCTGTGGATGTTTTTGTGTCATTTTCCATTTTCACTATAAAACCTGAGGAAGGTGGTTTCACTCTCGAATACTCCATTTAGAATATGAAGGATTAATATATATTTTTTATTTTTTTTTTATTTTTTTTGAAATTGGTGTGAAAATAATGGTATAAAACATCATTAGTGATGGTGTTTAGTTTTTGTGGAAATTGTGGAATTTTTGTGGAAAATGAATTATAGTTTGATTTTAAAATGTTTATTTTGAAATCGATTGCTTGGTTGGATTTATGAACAAAAAATTATAGAATTTTTTTTAATAAAAATGTTGTTTTATTCAAATGTATTCAGAACAGTTGGATTTGGCATGGGTTTGGTAGGTTTTGTGGTGTCTATTCATGTTCATTAGGATGGATAAGTGCATGAAGTACACCCATCAAAAGGATGAGAGGGATATCGGCATGAACTACACCATCAAAATGGTCCACTGAGTGATGGATTGGTGGAATGATTAATCACCACTCACAAGTATAGTGGGGTACAGGTTTTATGCATGGTTGGATATGTGGATATGTGTAAGGGAATGGATTATACCAAAATGGATTTTCATGAAATTGTTTTAGAGCATTGTTTGGTTTCCTTCCTTGGTACATAATAATGTTTTGTAAAAAATACTTGGTTATGGAATTTATTTATATTTTGATATAAACTATTTATAATTTATTTATTTAAACACTTTTATATAAATGTGCGACAATGTTCTATCCTAGTGGTGTGAGTAGGGAAGTCATTTGGAGAAATCCAACTCAGTTTCATTACTCACCCATACATTGTCACTTTAGAGCTTTTGAAGATATTTTTTATCAATATATGGGCAATGTTAAAGTATCACATTTCTCTAGTAGTGATTATTGATACTTTTCCTGTTGTGTGGAGTTCCTGCATGGAACTTGTTGAACTTTAGAGTCTGTCTTGGAGTTTGTGAGACTTTTTTAGTTATGTATTCTTCTTTTTTACAATGATTTTTTTCTTATATTATGGTACTATTGGTAGTTTCTATTGATATAAATGTTTTTTTATTTGATTTATAATTAATTTATATCTGGAATCATGTAGTAGTATATATTTATGGCATGCTTGGTTGGTTTTTTTATTTTTAAATGGAAAAATCATCTCCCATATATTAATGAAACCCTTTCCATTTATTTCCAGTCTTTGGAATCTTGGGGATGTTTCTTAAGGCTATGTAACATCCTACAGACTTCCCAAGACAATGTGGAGGGGAAAGATGTTATAATTTTTTCTTATCTATATTTATAATCTTATTAATAATAAACCTTCGTCTCTTAATTGGATCTTTGTTTCAATTCATGGATTCCACATACCTCTAATATTACTATTTAATGTGTTGAAATCCAAGTATATTTCAATTTTTTTGATCTTTATACTTTCCTTTTATAGTTTTAAAATATAAGTTTCATTGCCTCCTTTTCCAATGTGGGTTTTCAATAATGTTATTTCAAAATATCGAAAATTATTTTCCTTTAAAAATAAAATTTTTTAAACCTAGATTCTGTTTTCCTCCATATCTCAAGGGATCTATTTTCCAAGAATTTATTCCTTATAAACCACTCTATAAATTATTTTATAAAGTTCCTATTTTTGGGGTATTTAATTTTTAATTGATTAATTTGAAATTTTTATTTATTTATGTGATACATTTTAAAATGTAACCTGAAACCCATTCTTACTAATGGATTTTAATGAAATATTGATTAGATGTCTTCTAATAGAACACATGTATGGTTACTCTTTAGTTAATAGGTGGGATCATTGTATGCCATTAATATAGTGGGTAACATTTTATATCTCGTGAGATAATGGTTAAACGAGTTGTGATTCTCAATCTAATAATAGTAAATGGGATGTGATACCAGATCCTCTAGGGGAAATAGGTTATGATTTGTGATCCACTATGGGAAACATTTTATGATTCATAATCTGTTATGGGAAACATGTTTTTATTCTTGATCCACAATGTTGATTTTCCATGATTATATTGGTGATACTCTATTTTTATATGTGATTATATTATGCTCATGCAACATGATTTATGTCTCATGTTTTCACAGTCTTTACGTTTTGTTATAAATTTGGTCATATGGGATTACTTGTTCAATTATTATGAAATATGAATAGTTTTTATCATTTATTATTATTTTAATCATATATTTCACTCCTTATGTTTTCCCTAATTCTTATAATATCACCCTAGGTAACATTTTTATATTTTTATTACTCCCTTACTAAGTGTTTGAGCTCACTGCTTTCTTATGTTTCCATTTCTTGGGTCATGAGGATGAGTTAAACTTGAAATAAATTTTTATGAAGATTTAGTATGATGAAATTATGGGGAAATGATCAGAATCATTGTATAATAAGTCTCTTATATAGATAGTCTCGGAATACACTAAACAATTTGATTCTTTAGATATTGAGATTATTATGTAATTTAATTTCTTAATTATGGAAATGATAGTAAAAAGCCTTTTTAGATTGGGAAACCTCAGTTAGTATTTGGGTTAAGGGTTTAGTTATTTAGGATATTATTTTAGTTACTTTTTGGATTAAGTTTAGAGAACAATATTGAAAACCCTACAAATGTCTATAGATATTGAATGATATCCTGAAATACTGGTAAGGTATGGATTTTGTTGTTTTCCTAGTAATACATCACAGTATGGAAAATGGAAAGTGTATTTAGCTGTGTAAAAAATGCACTTAGGGATAATTACCCTAAAAACATTTCTTGAAATTTAACTCTTTAGTCAGTTTGATACATGCTGAGTGGGCCTAAGGCTTCACACCATGATATAAACTCCTAGGGGATATGATTAGTTGCTCATATTCTCTTTATGAACCACTATAAAGGATTTATTTCTTAGTTACTTTGAGGGGTTACGATAATAAGTATAAGATAACCAAACTTAAAGAAATTTACATTAGACTAATATTTATATAGGTCTATCATAAGGAAATATAGGGTAATTTAATAATTTTAAATGGTAAAAGGTATTTTGGTTGAATCCCTTTTATGTTATTTTTTATGATAATTCCCTATGATGTTAAAACATTATCACTCATCCTAACCCCATTTTGTTTTAGAGATTACTATAACTATTAAAAACTGGGTTAATAATGGTGGAGAGGTAAAATCCAGTGACTATCTCAATTATAAATTCATTATAATGGGAGATAGACTAAGAAATCTAGTGATTATGCCAAACTAACCATCGTGAATTATGATTAACAATGTAAACATAGTTTAAATCCTAATTTCACCAAAGAATATAACTATGGAGATTTATAAAAAATAAAAAAATAATAAAGATGATGAAAGAAGGAGTATTAAACCACATATATTTTCATAATGTGGGAAAAAGCACCAATGGAATTACCTCAAAGGTACTGAATGATTCTTTACTTGTGGTAGAGGGTTTATTCTACATCAAACAGCTTTTGGGAAATAAAGAGGCTGGTTAGCATAGTGGGAGCTTAAATGTACATACAAAGAACCACTAATGTCTCAATGCCTTATGTTTTGAAAACATGGACATTATACAATTCAATTTCATAATCTAAGGATGATATACATGAACAACAACAACCACTAAAGGAACAAGGTGGAGCTTGTTCACTGACTATCGATGAATAGACTATGATAACCAAATCATTCACATTAGAATTCTGATTATAGGTGATTTATTCCATCCATGTATGTTTCCTAGATTTTTTTCTCTGTGTGCCACGCTAATGCTTTGTTTATCAAAAAAAATATCTGGTTCTGTAATGGTTTCTTTTCAAAATTTAAGTTTATGGTAAAATAAATCTTAGTATGGGCCCTTAATAATGAATTGAAGTTTTTTTGGTAATAGATTAACTATTTCATCATAGAATATATATACTCACTGATTATGGTTAGATTAACCACAAATTATTCATTACTAAAATATATATATGGATGGTTACCATAGTTATTTTCAACTTTATTGAGATAATAATGTCATTACCATAGGAAACGGCAACAACATATCGCATTCATTATCATTTATCAATGAACCACCATTGCATGTAGACCCTGATATTTCTATACCAATAAAATGTTCCATGTTAATATGGGATGTAGAATAAAACCCCCATATACTACTAATACTGCATCAAGATAAGGTGGTCTGGAGAAAAAGATGAATGTTGCTTAGTGACATTAGGGAACGTAGCGATTCTAGAGTAATGTTTAATTCCCCATAGAATTAAATCCCATAAAATGTGTGTAAGAAATAATGTTTGTATTTGGAGGCACCATATGGACACATAAAGATCCTCCTAGAGTAGATTTGGTGGGGTGTACATCCCCCTTCAACCTTTATTAGGGATGGATGTATGGAGTAGGAAATGTAGGGACTGGTTCAATAAGTGGTCATCGAGATGGGTGATTGTCTATTGAGGCTAGAGACATTAGTGAGGGTTGATATGGAGAGGACGTAGACTAGTGTAGTGTAGTTAAATAATCCAAAAAGGATAGGGATAATTTTATACATGGATCTCAGTAAGACTTATAAAGAGGGTCATCATTCTTCTTTTAATTTATCATTATAGCGACACAACCTTTTCTAAAACTAATATTGCATCATTTTGAAGATAAATAGC
Organism: Viscum album; assembly: GCA_963277665.1. Classification (NCBI taxonomy): domain Eukaryota; kingdom Viridiplantae; phylum Streptophyta; class Magnoliopsida; order Santalales; family Viscaceae; genus Viscum; species Viscum album. The sequence goes on along the minus strand of OY728162.1, from coordinate 1,061,378,739 downwards.
ATAATAGTATTACACAACATGGATCCAAAGGATTAGTGTCTCGAGAAAACTAGGACCATACATAACATTTAAAACATCAAGCGTAAACATTAATTTAATTCCATCTTCTCTTGCTTCTTATTGGCACTTGACCTCTCCATAGTACATGTAGTCACTAGAGGATATACATCAAAAAGAGGTGAGATAAATGCCCAGTAAGTGGATAAATAAAAACCTAAAACAACATAACATGGGATGAGAATAATAATTATCAACATAACATAGTTATACGATCATAATTATGATAGGAAACATTAAGAGAAGACTTGCAATGTGGCAATTCAAAAACAATGAATCATTGTGTCTTAGTGGTTAACTACCACAAAAAGTTGGGAACAATACTAAAATCATGTTCACGCATAATTTCCCTTTAAATAATAAGATTTATCACCTTAACCAATGAATTTGAGCTCTTTATAATTCCATGAACACCCATCACATCAAAATATTCATATTGCGTTATATAATTCTAGGAAGACCTATCACACCATAATATTTATATTATCATGCATGCCACATAGAATATATATAAGACATGAACATAAAAATAACCAAAGGAAAGTAATGGGTTTAAAAACAAAAGTAATACCTTCATCAACATTTTTCCCAAAATATATAGGGAATAACATTCCTGACATAGAACAATCAACGATGAGTGAAGAAGAAACAATCCTTGAGATTGGGTTTATTCGAAAGAAGAGTTCTTTTGGAAATCAATGGGTTTGTAATGAACATATTTAGAGAAAATTTATATCCTATAAAAGTTAAGATAATGGTGAAAATTTTATTTTTTAGGATTAATCATGCCGAAAATGGAGTGAAATAGGGAGAACTCGAAAAAAGAAAGTTGGGTTCGAAAATTTCCCCTTACCTTGTATCTGAACGCTTTCTTCACTTTAATTTCATGTATAAACACATTATATTTATTAATTAAAAATTATAAAACCCTTTTACCTCAAGATGGTTCATTATTCTTTCATTAAGTTCTTTTATGGGCCTTTGGATGAGTTATAGAGATTAAAACCATTGTTCAGGAATGTTGGTTTTTAGGGTTTTCTTGAAAAGTTCACTTGTATTCATGAATATAAGTTTATGTAGAACATGGATAATAATCCTAAACTGATATTAGATTTGATTAATGATATTAAAGGATTTTAAATTATCAATTATTTAATTACATTATATACCATGTTGATGAATCGTTAGTTGAATTTTAATGATGATCATTTTAGGTTAATTTGGGTGTTTTTTGGATCACAACAAACATGTTTTGTTTTATCATTTCGAAGTATTTATAGAAGTTAGTTCCAGAACATTAAATAGAATATAATACATATAACATAATCTAGTTCAACCATAATTTTTTTTTCATAACCATAACTTTAGGATGTAAAATAAAATGAAAACGTGTCATTCTTGAAGGTGATAAATTAACAACTCACGAACAACATTTTCCTTTCTAAAATAAAAACAAGAGGAGAAGGGGTTTTAATGATATATTATCCCATTAGTATCATAAAATAACATTATATATATCATAATGGAGTTACCATACCATGTGTATGAGGATATTTGGGGTGATTTCAAGAAAATAACTTGATATTGAAATGAGATTAAAGGAAGAGAGAGAGAGAGAGAGAGGAATTACCTCTTGAATCCTCCCTAAAGCACCTTGGATTTGCCTTTTGATGAGACCGGAATCTCTTAGATGTGGGGTAGGGTATAGAGAAGATCTTTGAGATAAATTTGGACTAGTCTAGAAGCTTGAGAGGTGTGAATAAATGAGGGTGTGAGGGGTGGTATTTATAGTGGAGGGGAGAGGGGTTTTCTCAATAATATATTCATTATTTTATTATTTTTCCACAAGACAAGTAATATTGATGATTAAGTGACCAAGAATAGTAACAATTTCATCTGAGTTCATGATAATGGACTTAAATCGGTGATATATCAGCTTATGACATCAATATTGATGTATTTAGCATTTATCGTAAATTATCGTATTTTTCTATTCACCAAAAATACAAGTATTTCAGAAAAATCCAAAAAAAAATCACCATAACCATTTATTGACATGTGGAATCAAAAAATGAATTCCATTTTTTGAAAATAGTTTTCTAATTATGATTAATTTAATTTTTAATTAAAATAAAAATTAACTTGAAAAATTTAGTTTTTAAAACATTTATTTACTTATTCCAAAACATATGTACATCATACTTTCAATTAAATCCTCTATATATACTATAAAATGTGAGGTAACGATTCATCAGGGTATGTCACTATTCATAAGGGTAACTTTTCTATTCATAAGAGTATAACACTATTCACTGAAAATTATGTTTTTTCTATTACACTCTAAAAAACACTGTAAAGACAACTGTGTATATAGATTTTTGAAATTCAAAACACATAAGTGGAAAATTTATGTTTAATGGTATCATAGTATTTAGTATAATTATATTTCATTGTGTTTACTATTGTGATTATACTTTAACTATAACAACCCAATATTTTTCAATGATAATTCATTTCTTAAAAAATTTCATAATCACATGAAGTCACATCATAATGAACTACTATATTCTATGTGACCTTTAAACATAGTTTTGTAACTTTTGGGATATGAATTTCGAAAATCTGACATACACGGTTGCGATTAGTAAGTTATTTGGAGTCCAGTAAGAAAAACATAATTTTTGGTGAATAGTATCCTACCCTTATGAATAGTAGCATACCATTATGAATATTGATATTCCCTAATGAATAGTAACCTTACCTATGATAGTATATATATAGTAGTCAAGTTGAATTACGATATGCCTATGTTTTGGAATAAGTAAATAAATGTTTTAAAATAGTTTTTTAGAATAAATTATGATTTTAATTAAATATTAAATTAAACATATTTATAAAATTATCTTTGAGAAATGGACTTCATTTTTGGATTATACACATTGAAAAATGATTGGGGTAATTTTTTTGGATTTTTGTGAAATACATGAATTTTTTATGAATAGTGAAATACCATAATTTACAAAATTAGCTAAATAAACTAATTATAGAGTCATGTATGATGTTCTGATAATGTAAGCCCAATTGATTCAGATTCACATGATAAAATTACTATTTTTGGTCATGTAAGACTCACTATTCCTTGTCTTGTGGATAAATTATAAATTAATGAATATAATAATGAGAAATCCCCTCTCCCCTCCACTATACCCCCCCCCCACATCACTCCCTCTTCTCTTCACTCCTCTAAGCCTTGAATCACCTCAATGTTCTACCCAAATAACCTTACCTAGTCACTACCCATATCTATGAATCTATTTTTCTTTCTAAAAGTCCTAAATCCCTTCCCTTAAGGAGGTTCCCAAGGATGTTATTTCAAGAGGTAAAACACCTTTCTTTTTAATTTAGTCTCATTTCGATTTATCTTATTTTGTTATCCTACCCCCCACCCTCCTATATCAAAATGACCATGATAAATCTATTATAAACTATATACTATAATTATATCATGTTAATGGAATAACCATCATCAATATTCGTACTCTCACCCTTTTATTTTATAAACGAAATCAACATCCATGAGGTTCTAATTTATAACCTTCACGGATGACGAAGTTCTGTTCTTCAATTTATTTTTTATTACTGTTCATGAAACCATTTTGATGGTTGAAATAGACTTTAATATGTGTATTATAACCTAATTAAGATTCAGGAACCAATATACTTACATATTATTAAATTTTATGACGAAACTAGTTCCTAATATTCAAAATACCACTAAATAATCTATGTGAACGTCAAAAATATTTCATCTATTGATTCATCATATTTCCATGTAACCCAATGATATAAATGACCCTTTAAACTTATATATTTTCATAAATAATATGTAATTTCTATTCTTGAGATTTAAATCCATTCCACTCCATTACTTAAGAACAAGTGAACTGATTATGAAAATAAAGAAAACGAACACTCCGGAACGATGAAATTCAATAAAATAACTTATCACAGAGGGAATAAATGAACTAAACCGAATTATGATTAAAAAATACATTTATAATAGTTTCTTAAATAATATATTAATATTTCTAATTTAATATTGCAGGAGCTTAAGTTCAAGAGTAGAACACGTTCAGACTTAAGGTAAGGGGTTTTTCACACGAAATTCCATTTTCATTAAGGATACTTTTATTGTCTAATTACCTCAATGAAACTGTTTTGTATTATTATTTTCTCCTCAAATATTATATGTGTGGGTTATATATATGTTGAACAACCAGAATCTTTCCTTATTTTATGGGTGGTTACATGTTTTAAAAGCAACTTTCAAAATTGTTTCTGAAATATAATCATGATCCAAGGGAATCTCCTTAATTCTTACCTATTTTCAAGGGCAGTCTATAATCTAAATTTGGAAAACATTATCTTTATAAAATAACTAATTTTATTATGAAAATACTACCTTACTTCACCTCTGGTTTTATACATTTTTTTCCAAAGAACTCTTCTTTTCAAACAAAATGTTTTTTATCTCAAGAATTACTCGACAATTTTATAAGAGTATCTTCATCTATTTGAACACTCTTATTGGTTATTATGTATGTAACGTCCCAGACCCAGGTACCACACAATGGGTGCCCCGAGCCCAGTTCTCCATGGGACCTCAAGGGCATTTCTCCAAATGCCAGAGGCTGCCGACTAGCAGCAAGGTCCCAGGTCTGATAGTGGGGAAACTATGCCCTCATTTGTCAAAGTGTAGCGCAACAGAATACCAAAATAAACATACAACAAGCAGCGGAATAAGTAACATACACAACTGAAATAACTACAGTAGTGGATATAACCAACAATATATAAGTGATGATACTACAAGTTTCAAGTTCTAAGAAAACAACCAGAACATGTTATACATCAATACAGTACAGCAGAAAATAGAGTGCAGCAAAACAAGAAAAACAGCTGGCAGCAGCATCGCGAGCCTAGGCTCGGTCCCATGCCCTCCTACTTCTCAGCAACAGTCAAGTACCTGTATAGGGACTCTTGCCCCTATCTACACCTACAGCAATGTAATCTGTTTGGGCCTAAAAGCGTGACCCAAATAGGGTGTGAGAAATATATCTCAGTAGGCACCCACCAAAGGCCCGTGCCCAACTACGTGTAAGTATGCAACAACAGTGTGAAGTAGTAAAATGCAATAAAGTAAGTAGTACTCAAAAGTAACTAATTACCAGTTATATTTCCATTTCTTTATCCATTTAATCCATTTAAATATTTGAAACCACCACAGTGCATTTCTAGTAAACAGTCCACGTCCTCAAACAAACAAAACCTTACCCTCATGTAAGAAAAATCCAACCCGCAGGTATAGCCCTCAGGAGTAACAAAAATTTCTCTCAGGTGTAGGAAGTGTCTCCCTTAGGCACAGAAGTCAATCCCTCAAGAACGGAAGGTTTCTCTTAGGCTGAAATAACTACAGCCCTCGGGCTAAATAGTGCAATGCCCTCAGGCTCATCACAACAACGCCCTCAGGCTAAATACAAAAACACCCTCAGGCTAAATAGGTAACCGGGCCATGCCCAACAGGTAAACAAGCAGTAACAAACAATTCCTCTCAAGGCAATTCAAAAATTACTACTTTGATGGCATACCCTCGGGTATCCTGGACAAACGGCTAAACAGAGAAACACACCCCAGGGGTGGTTCCGGATCCAAGCAACGATCTCAACCAGAATTTTATTATCACAATTAAATACCTAATCAATTCTAGGTATTAAATATAGCAACGGCCTCAGCCACACGACACCCCAACATGGGCTCGTGGCACAAAAACGCACAAAACACACAGCAGTTGCAAAACTAAACACATAGCCACCTACCTTATACGCCAACGAACGTTATACCTGAACGCCGACTCCATAAACGCCCATGAACGACATAAATCTGATGAAGAAAAAAACTCATTAAAATGTAAATAACTTACATTTGGAGAGGAATTGGCAAGAACGATACCAGGAGAGGAGAGGGATTACCCGTGCGGTTCCAACGAAATCGTCCGAAGCCGAATCAGATTCCAAAGGAACGCCCGGTAGATCTTCAAAGATCTGGCCTCCTCCTTTGGCTCCAAAATGGCTCAAGTGCCTCCTCTACCAAATGAGGAGGCTACTATCTGTTTTCAGTCGAAAAAAATTACACGGCATGTACTTCTGAGTACACGGCGTGTACTTCTTTCATTTAACTGTTCATTTGGAGGCACCGCCACACTGTTCATCCGTCGAAATGAGTACACGGCATGTTCTCTCGAGTACATAGCATGTACTGTCGCCCAGCTGGTGGCGACGCCACCGCCTTACTGTTTAATCCTGCCGACTAACTACATGACATGTAAGGTACCACTACACGGCATGCAGTCGGTTTCTACACCCTTCGTCGCCGGCATGGCTACACGCCCCGTGTACTCATCCCAACATGGCCAAAAGTACATGGCGTTTGTATAAAGTACACGGCGTGTAGTTCCAAAATTTAGGATTTTTCCCCATTTTCAATATTTTCTCAAAAACACTTAATGAAAAGGAAAAAAAGAAGCCCGTACCTCTAAAATAAGAACTGGGTTCTTACAAACATCCCCCCTTATAGAAATTCGTCCCCGAATTTCCCTTCCAAGGATGGCGATGAAAAACTCAGAACAGCTCTGGCCACTGAGCACGTACGTCAGCCTCCCGCTCCCAGGTCTCATCCTACACTCGGCCATGCTTCCATAGCACCCATACAAGAGGAACTGACTGTCCTCGGAGAACCTTCATGTTCCTGTCAATGATACGGATTGGATGCTCCACAAAGTAGGCATCATGCTTAAGCTCAATCTCCTCTAGTTGAAAGGTGTGAGATGGGTCTGAATGGTAGCGACGCAACTGAGACACATAGAAGATGTCATGAATGGCTCGGCACCGCTGTGGTAACTGCAACCAATAGTCAACCAGCCCGACTCTCTACAGATTCTCAAATGGTCCCACATACCTCAGTGAAATCTTACCCTGTCTCCTGATCCTTTTGAGTCCAAGCCTCAGCGAAACACGCAAGAAAACCTGATCCCTAACCACGAACTCCAAAGGTCAACTGCGGCGATCATCATAAGACATCTTACAAGACTGCGCGGTAGCCATCCGCCTTCGAATCAACTGGACCTGCTCAGATGTCTTCTGCACGAGCTGTGGCCCCAGTAAATCTGCCTCACCTGCCTCTAACCATCACAAAGGTGATCGGCATGGCCTACCATTTAAAGCGTTGTATGGTTCCATCTCAATAGTTTCCTGAGAACTATTTTTATAGGATAACTAGACTAAGGTTATATTCTTCTCCCAAGAGCCCCCAAAGTCTAGGACGCATGTGCGCAGCATGTCCTCTAGAACATGTATCATTCGCTCTGACTGGCCATCTGTCTGAGGGTGGTATGTTGTGCTCAGAAGTACCTGTGTACCCAGCGCCCTCTAAAAACTCTTCCAGAAACGAGACGTGAAGAGGGAATCCCTATCTGAAATGATAGAACGAGGGACCCCATGAAGACGTACAATCTCTCTGATATACAGCCTTCCGAGCTCGTCCACACCGATGGTCTCCTTGATCGGCAAAAAGTGAGCTACCTTTGTGAGTCTGTCCACAACAACCCACACGACATCATTTCCACAAGGTGACCTCGAAAAACCCGTCATGAGATCCATTGCGACATCATCCCATTTCCACTCTGGGATGGGTAACTGTTGTAACAGCCCAGCTGGTCTCTGATGCTCTGCCTTCACCTTCTGACAGGTGGAACACCTCGTAACAAAACCAGATATCACTCTCTTCATACCCGACCACCAGTACTAACGCCTCAAGTCACGGTACATCTTGGTAACCCCGGGATGAACTGCCCAAGCTGAAGCATGAAACTCCTGCATCAAATCCTCGCATATATCCCCTGTAACCCATACACGTCCATGGAAACGCAAAACCTCATCATCACCTATCGTACAACCGGGAGGAGGGTCCTCACTTGCCACTGACTCCCGTAGAACTAGGCCTTCTGAATCTGATAGCTGCCTCATCCTCACTTTGTCCAAGAGGGTAGAAGTCACAGATAACGAGGAAATATAAGTCTGCCCGTGACTATAATGCACCTCCAGATGCATCTCATAGAACAAATCCATAAGTTGCAACTCACCACTGGTGTCCTGCATTTCCTATATCTGAGTCTTCCTGCTCAGTGAACCAGCTACTGCATTACCTTTACCAGGTGTATAGGCAAGCTCAAAATCGAAGGACTGTAGGTACTCGACCCACCTTCTCTGCCTCAGATTCAGGTCATGTTGAGTAAAGATATACTTGAGGCTTTTGTGGTTGGTGAAACCCAAAAAATGATCTCCCAACAGATAATGTCTCCAACAGCGCAATGCATGCACAACTGCAGCCAACTCGAGATCATGCGTCGGGTAATTCCTCTCATGTGGCCTCAACTGCCGAGACTTGTACGCCACAACTCGGTCACCCTGCATCAAAACGGCTCCCATCCCAATCCCTTATGCATCACAGTAAACTGTATAACTCTTCCCCTGTTTTGGGAGTATCAGGATCGGTGCTGATGTCAGCCTTCCCTTCAGGTCCTGAAAAGCTGTCTCTCAAGCTTCTGACCAAACGAAATTCACACCCTTCTTAGTCAGACCTGTCAACGGTGCTGCTAAGCCGGAGAAGTCCTGTATGAAGCGTTTTTAGTAACCAGCCAGCCCAAAGAAACATCGTATCTCAAACACGTTCTTGGGATGCTCCTAGAAAACTACTGCTCTCACATTCTCTGGGTCTACTGCAACTCCTCCCTCTGAGATGATATGACCCAGGAAGTGAATCTGGTCCATCCAAAAGTGGCACTTCAAGATCTTAGCATATAGTCGATGCTCTCTCAGAGTACTCAATACGATCTTAAGATGGGTGGAATGGTCGCGTTGAGTGTGAGAGTACACCAAGATGTCGTCCATGAATACTACCACAAATTAATCAAGATATGAATGGAACACACGATTCATCAGATCCATAAAAACTGGTGGCTCATTCGTGAGTCCGAACGGCATAACCATATACTCATATAGACCATACCTACTCTGAAAAGCTGTAAGCGGTATATCTGACGGTCTAACGTGTAGCTGATGATATCCGGATCTCAAGTCAATCTTCTAGAACACTTGTGCTCCACGAAGCTGATCAAACAGATCATTTATCCTCGACAAGGGATATCGGTTCTTAACTGTCAACTGGTTCAGCTTCCGATAATCCACACAACGTCTGAGGGTATCATCCGCCTTCTTTGCAAAAAGGACCGGAGAACCCCAAGGAGATGTACTAGGTCGGATAAAACCCTTTTCCCGTAACTCCTCTAACTTCCTCTTGAGCTCCTACAACTCAGGCGTGGCCATCCTATAAAGAGGAATGGACACCAGTGTTGCTCCTAGCACAAGATCGATATAAAAGTCCACCTCACGCACCAGAGGTAGACATGAAAAGTCGTCCGAGAAGACATCCCTGAAACAATCGACAAATGGAGGGAAATCCATCTGACAAGTCCCCTGATCATCCAGATATAAGCTTGAAATCTGGGTTGTGACTCCACCTCGCCGATGATGCTCTGGTCCAGCTCGACTCGCCTGAACATCCCATTCGCCCTTGTATAGAAACTATTCGCCCTCTGGTGACGTGAAACGCACCCTACGATGATAGCAGTCTACAAAGTCTTGAGAGGGAACCAACCTGTCCATCCTGAGAATGACGTCATAGCTCGTCATCTCCAGGACATAGAGGTCCCAAAGGAAGTGACACCCACCAACCTCAAGGGGGAACTCCTTGCACTGATGCACACCAACCATCCTAGTCCCCAACGGAGTGTCTAGCGTCAAGATATCAGAAGAAGTAGAAACACCTAGCCCAAGGCTCTCCACAACGGGTACAGATACAAAACTATGTGTAGAACCCTTATCAAAAAGTACTGAAGACAAGACAGAAGCAACTAGAATAGTACCTCTGACTGTAGAAGGTCTGGGATCCTGCTCCTGTTGGGTCTGTTGCACCACATATGCCTGCCCAGTGTCGCGGCCCTACGACACAACCTGGCTACCCCGAGCTGTCCCGCCCTACTGCCTCTGCGATCCTGGTGTCTGGCTACCATGGCCACGACCACCGTCTCTGCATGCTCGCCCTGATGTATTCTAGTTCCCTAACTAGTAAGAATCCACTGGTCCTACTCCCGCACACGGAGTCTGCACTGAACCCCTCTCACTACACACTTATAGAAATTCCCTGCAAAAGCGTTGTAGATCAACCATCTTGCCGCAATCTCGGCACTCCATTGGGTCTCGTGGACACTGCGGCCTCTTGTACCCCTCTCTGCCACACTGGTAGCACCTGACCGGTCCACCTGAAGAAGCTGCTTGGCTGGTACTACCACCCTGAGATAATTTCATCTGTCTCTTTCTCTTTCCAGTAGAAATAGTACTAGTAACTGGTGCTGAACCGCCTGGCCCACACCACTCGATTCCCGTAGGATCCTCTCTATAATCAGTGCCTGATTCACAATCACGTGTATAGTAGGCAACCTAAAAACATTCACCAGCGCTCGGATGTCATACTAAAGACCATCCTCGAAACGTCTGGCTCTCAATGTCCCATCACCCACCAGCATGGTTGCAAAATGCTGAAGCTCCGTAAAACGAGCAGAATAATCTATCACCGACATAGCGCCCTACTGCAGATTCATGAACTCTCGATCTCTATCTGCCATCAATGTCTTGGGAAAGAAGAAGTCATAGAAGACTGCCTGAAATCATCCCATGCCATGTCCCTGTGATGCTTGGGTGGTAACATCCCACCACCTCGTGGCGGAATCACGCAGCATGTAAGTCGTGAGCTTGACCCTCCACCCTGGATGCGTCTCCAGATGCTCAAAAATAGTCTGCATCGATCCTAGCCAAGACTCTGTAGCCTGCGGTCCTCCATCCCCAGAAAATGTAGGCGGATGCTGCTGCTGAAAGATACGTGTCATCTCGGCCATTGATGTGGCAGCCTGCGGTGCTCCCTGAAAGGTCTACATGAACCGCAATAAGCCTTCACAGAACTGCACCTCTGCTCCTGTGTCCGGTATAACAGCTGGTGCTGCATCTGGATCTGCTGGTGGATCAACTGGTAGCCCATGGCCCACTATCTCTGGAGTATAATCGTCGCCACTCTCCTGGTGAACAAATCGCAGTCGTCTAGGCGGCATGACTCTACAAGGTCAAAAGCACACCTCAGATTCAAGATTATTAAGACTGAAAGAGAAAGAACCACAAAGGGAACAAGAAGAAGAAGGTATTCAAAATTTTCAAAACAAGACTACACGGTGTGTACAATGACTACACGACGTGTACTTGACTTCCCTTCCCCTACCCGGGTCCTTCCACACGGCTAAGCCACACGGATTCCGTTCAACAAGACTACACAGCGTGTATAATATCTACACGGCGTGTACTGTGTTATTTTCCAACTTCCTGTGTCATCTGTGAAACGACCAACTACTCGGCTTTACTCTGCACGGTGTGTTACACCCACACACGGCGTGTACACCATCCCATTTCCCAGCCACACGACTAACTCCACACGGTCTATCCTTGGACAAGACTACATGGCATGTCCCAAAGGCACACGACGTGTTGCGGGAGAGGTGACACTGGCCGGTGTTGTTAGTTACATGGTCGAGTCCCTAGGTCACACTATACGGTGTGTCTATAACTCACATGGCATGTTCTGTCAAGGAGTTCACCGACCCGTGTTGTTAGTTACACGGCCGGACTCTGGGTCACACTACACGGCATGCATAAAAAACTACACGGCGTGTTTTACCCAAACCCTTCCCTACCCCGTGTCGCCACCCACATGGTTTGCGACACAGGAAGAGACTACACGGCGTGTACTCCGGGTACACGTCGTGTACTAAAAAAGTTCATTTTTCTCCCCGAATAGAAGAACATACACGGCGAGTATAAAAATACTACACGGCGTGTATACTGGGATTCCAGACAGTATGCCTCAGAAACATCCTTGGAACCCAAAAAATACTGAAAAACAACACCTAAGTGTCAAATTCCGGCCCGTGGGGTCCCATACACCCCACGAACCAAACTTTGACATCTTATTTGTGTTATAAACAAAAACAGTCAATGATCCACCAAATTCCGGTAAATGGGGACCCATACTCCCCAAAAACCATATTTTGGCGTCCATTTTATAAACAAGCTCAAAAAAACACCAGATCACAAGGCAGGTATTTATCAAGCAGCTATCACTACAGCATGATTTCTTAGCACATCAACTATCACAACAACATGAAAATTCTAATGCACCTACATGGCATGGAAACTATGCATGGAATGTGATATCTAGCATGTGCCTATATGATGCATGAGACGGCATACCATCTCATTAGGTTGCAACTAACTAGAACCCATAGATAAAATATAAACAGCACAATCCAAGTGCGTCACCCAAAGGTTAAAACATATCAACCGTAAAATTGAAAAATCAAATAATGAAAAATACAAGGTAGACTAGATTTTCCCTGTACACGGGTAAGCTACGCCCGAGCACAGCTTATTACCAACTACCGTTCTGTCCTATCCCTGACTGCGGCTCCAAATAGTAAGTCAATGAAAAGAAACTCCTCTGATACCACTTTGTAAGGTCCCGGACCTGGGTGCCACGCAACGGGTGCTCCGAGCCCGATTCTCCACGGGACCTCAAGCACATTTCCACAAATGCCAGAGGTTGCCGACTAGCAGCGAGGGCCCAGGTTTGATAGTGGGGAAACTATGCCCTCATTTTTCAAAGTGTAGCACAGCGGAATACCAAAATAAACATACAACAAGCAGCGGAATCAGTAACAAACACAACTGAAATAACTACAGCAATGGATATGACCAACAGTATATAATAATGATGCTACATGTTTCATGTTCTAAGAAAACAGCCAGAACAGGTTATACATCAATATAGTACAGCAGAAAACAGAGTACAGCAAAACAAGCATAACAGCTGGCAACGACATCACGAGCCTAGGCTCGGTCCCATGCCCTCCTACTTCTCAGAAACAGTCAAGTACCTATATAGGGACTCTTGCCCCTATCTACACCTGTAGCAACGTTATCTGTTTGGGCCGAAAAGCGTGACCCAAACAGGGTGTGAGAAATTTATCTTTGTAGACACCCACCAAAGGCACGTGCCCAACTGCGTGTAAGAATGCAACAACAGTGTGCAGTAGTAAAATGAAATAAAGTAAGCAGTACTCAAAAGTAACTAATTACCAGTTATATTTCCATTTCCTTATCCATTTAATCCATTTAAATATTTGAAACCACCACAGTTTATTTCTAGTAACAGTCCACGTCCTCAGAAAAACAAAACCTTACCCTCAGGTAAGCAAAATCCAACCCGCAGGTATAGCCCTCAGTTGTAACAGAAATTGCCCTCAGGCGTAGAAAGTGTCACCCTCAGGCATAGAAGTCAAGCCCTCAGACACGGAAGGTTTCCCTCAGGCGGAAATAACTACAACCCTTGGGCTAAATAGTGCAGTGCCCTCAGCCTCATCACAACAACGCCCTCAGGCTAAATACAAAAACGCCCTCAGTCTAAACAGGTAACCGGGCCATGCCCAACAGGTAAACAAATAGTAACAAGCAATTCTTATCAACGCAATTCTATAATTACTACTTTGATGGTATACCCTCGAGTATCCGGGCCAAACGGCTAAACAGAGAAACACACCTCGGGGGTGGTTCCGAATCCAAGCAATGATCCCAAACAGCATTTTATTATCACAATTAAATACCTCATCAATTCAAGGAATTAAATATAGCAACGACCTCAGCCACACAACACCCCAACATGGGTTCGTGGCACAAAAACACACAAAACAGACAGCAGTTGGAAAACTAAACACAAAGCCATCTACCTTATATGCCAACGAACGTTATACCCGAATGCCGACTCCAGAAACGCCCATGAACGACGTAAATCTGATGAAGAACAAAACTCATTCAAACGTAAATAACTTATGTTAGGAGAATAATTGGCAAGAACGATACCAGGAGGGGAGAGGACTTACCAATGTGGTTCCAACGAAATCGTCTGAATCCAAATAGGATTCTAGATGAACGCCCAGTGGATCTTCAAAGATCCGGCCTCCTCCTATGGCTCCAAAATGGCTCAAGTGCCTCCTCTGCCAAATGAGGATGCTACTGCCTGTTTTAAGCCTAAAAAGAGTACACAGCGTGTACTTCTGAGTACACAGTGCGTAATTATTTCATTTAACTATTCATTTGGTGGCACCGCCACACTGTTCATCTGTTGACATGAGTACATGACATGTACTCTCGAGTACACGGTGTGTACTGTCACCCAGCTGGCGGCGACGCCACCGCCTTACTGTTTAAGCCTGCCGACTAACTACACGGTGTGTAAGGTACCACTACACGGCATGTAGTCGGTTTCTACACCCTTCGTCGCCGGCATGGCTACACGCCCCGTGTACTCATCCCAACACGGCCAAAAGTACACGGCGTGTGGATAAAGTACACAGCATCTAGTTCCAAAATTTATGATTTTTCCCCATTTTCCATATTTTCTCAAAAACACTTAAGGAAAAGGGAAAGAAGAAGCCCGTACCTCTAAAATAAGAACCGGGTTCTTACAATATATTATTGGGATTAATATTTCATGGTATGATCTACCATATTTAATTTAATGGATTATTATTATTTTGGTTGTGGATTTTCTATCTTAAAACCATTTACTAATTTACTCTGAATGGTTTGTGTTTATGCTTAATGTCCGAGGAATGTTATTTTCATTTCATATATAAATTTCAATATGAATGTATATGTTGTTTATTTTTATCCCTGGTCATATGACGAATTAATTTGACATAGTAAGTGTCAGGTGGGGCCCATTATATCCCATCGGTGCATCGGTAGGTATCCTGAGACAAACTACGGTCTTGTCACAAGGGCTTGACCAAATGATTATTTATGGTCTTAGCACGGGGCCTTGACGGTATGGTTATGTTGTCCTGCATTTTTCATTACCTCATTATGAATATAGTATTGATGGTTCACGTGGTTATTCGACTAGTATAAAACCCATGATTATGTTATGTTATGGAAATATTTACTCAGCTCATATTTCTGCCATATTATGTTCCAGTTTATTTTTAAAGGCATTTGTTTTCAATTATTCACTATGTCTAATGTTTATTCTATCTTATGATGTATTTCTTACCCTTAATGAGAGTTTGAGTTCACCCCTTTCTTATATTTCAATATCTCACGACATGAAGAATTTTATTATAAATGACATGCTAAAATAACCTAGGATTTATGGAAGCTGTCTAAGGAGTATCTAGGTTTTTTTCATTTCAAGTTGTAATGTTGAACTTATTTATGTAACTTCTTTCCAATAATACTAAACTACTTGGTCCTTTGGGATGCTTATTCCTTATAGGTATTCCAATGTAATCAAATATGGCTCTGGCTCTGGGCAACTGGGTTTGTCTCCTTACATTAAGTCAAGATTATAAGAAGGGATTTCCATTGATAAAACATTGGGTCATTACATTCTTCCCCCCTTATGAAATTTCTTCCTCAAAATTTCGTTTTACATAAATATGTGAGGGTACTTCTCCTTCACCACTTCCAATGGTTCCCAAGTTTCTTCTTCTAACTTATGGTTCCTCCACAACTCTTTGACATGGTGGGTTGTCTTGTTGCGTAGAGCCTTATCTATCCATTCTAGAATCGTCAGTGGATACTTCTCATAAGACAGATCATCCTCCATTTGTACCACCTATAAGTTCAGTACATGTGAGGGATATGGTATGTACTTCTTCAGGAGTTATATGTGAAACACATTGTGAACTTGATCCATATTC
Source organism: Viscum album (assembly GCA_963277665.1). Lineage (NCBI taxonomy): Eukaryota > Viridiplantae > Streptophyta > Magnoliopsida > Santalales > Viscaceae > Viscum > Viscum album. The sequence goes on along the minus strand of OY728162.1, from coordinate 1,061,362,709 downwards.
GGTGTAAGTGCAAGCCAGTAGGCTATGACTCATATGTGGTCAATGATCTCAAAGGGGCCAATTTACCTTGGGGTTAGCTTCTCTTTACATCCAAATCGCATGACTCTATTCCTTGGCGATATTTGAAGGAAGACATTATCTCCAATGTCGAACTCCAAGTCTCTTCAATGATTGTCAGTATATCTTTTTTTCTTACTTTTATAATATTTGATATGTTTCTGGATGACTTGAACCTTCTATGTCATCTCTTACACAAGATCAGATCCATGTAACTTTCTTTCTCCAACATCATCCCAATATGTTGGAGTTCTAAATCACTTTCTATAAAGAGATTCATATGAATCCATCTGAATACTTGAGTGGAAGCTATTGTTGTATGAGAACTAAACTAATGGGAGATGTTGATCCAATCATCATTTTAATTCAAAAGAGCAGGTTATTTTCTTATATTCAAGTGTATGAATATTACTTTCATATTGTCCATTAGTTTGGGGGTGATAGGTCGTGCTAAAATTTAATTTAGTACTCAATGCTTGTTAAAAAATCCTCCAGAATTTAAATGTGAACATGTGATTATGATCAGAGGCAGTCGATAGTGGAACACCATGCAGTCTCACCAGTTTCTTTACATATATCTTTGCATGATTTTCAAGGGAGGGATCTTCCTGAATATCAATAAAATGGGAAGTCTTGGTGATTTGTTCAACTAAAACCCATAACGAATTATTTATATTTGACGTCTTTGGGATGCCCATGACAAATTCCATAGTGACATTATCCCATTTACACATGGGTATCGGCAATGGTTTCATCATCCCTTTGGACTTTTTTTCACGCTTCCTTAACTTTCTAACATACCAAGCACCTTGAGATATATTCCGCAGTGTCCTTATTTATGTTATCCATCCAGAAGTGTTCTCAAAGATCTTGGTACATCTTGGTGCTACCAGTATGGATAGATAATGTTGAGTTGTATGCATTGTCTGATATCTTCATCTTTATCCCAGGTGACGAAGGCACACAAACCCACATTCCAAACTGAATCACACTATCATCATCGATATGTAACTTGTGTAGTTACCCTTCCATTACTGCATTCAGTATATTTTTTAACTCCAGATCATCCCTTTGTGCCTACTTAATCATCTCTTAGATTGATGGTTTTTCAATAATTTGGGAAAGGTAGGACGTATACCCTACCCTTATGATTTCCAAATCTATCTTTTACGTACTCAATAAGATAGGGTATTTCTACATCTGTATCATGGATAGAGTAGCAGGTTATTTTCTACTTAGACCATCAGCTACCCTTTTCACCTTTCTAGGATGATACTGAATAGAGAATTCATAGTCCATGGTTATCTCTAACCATCTCCTTTGATGCATGTTGATCTTATTTTGTGTGAATATATACTTTAGGCTATTTTGATCAATATATATGTCACACTTCACACTATAAATGTAGTGCATCCAAGTTTTCATTTCAAAAATCATGGCTTCCAACTATAGATCATGCATCAGGTAGTTTTTCTCAAGGATCTTTTACTGCCATGAGGTGTAGGCTATCACATTATCATTTTTCATGAGTACACAACCCAAGACTTTATTTGATGAATCACTGTTTATCACAAAATTTTCTCCACTTTTCGATAATGTGAGTATAGGTGTAGAGATCATCCTTCTATTTATCTTCTTGAATATTTTCTCAAATTCTTCCATCCAGACATGGTTTACTCATTTCTTTGTTAACTTAGTTATCGTGCTTGAAAATCATGAGATATTTCACAAAACATGTTGGTAGTACCCAGTTAATCCATGAAAGCTATGGATTTTTGAGAAACTAGAGGGTTTGAACCATTCCTAAATCGCATTTGCTTTTGAAGGGTCCACAAAAATTCCCACACCTGTGATCACATGTCCCATGAACATGACTTTCATCATCCAAAAGTCACTCTTGTTGAACTTGGTGTACAACTTCTCCTTTCTCAATGTCTCCAACACAAGTCTTGGATGTTCCTCATGTTCCTCCTTTCCCTTATAGTAGATAAGAATATCATCAATAAAAACTACCACAAATTTTTCAAGGTATTCTCTAAATACTCTATTCTTAAAATCCATGAAGATTTAATGGGAATTTGTATGTCTGAATGGAATAAACAAAAACTCAGAGTGCTCATGCCATGTACAGAAACCAGTCTTCTGAATATCGTCCTTCTCCACCTTTATCTGATTATATCCAGAATGAAGATCCACCTATGAAAAGTATTGAGATCACCCTAACTGATCAAACAAGTCAACAATACTAGGAAGATGATAATTTTTATGGTGATCTTGTTGAGTTCCCGATAATCAATCAACAACCGCATTGTTCCATCCTTCTTCTTTACAAAGAACACTGGCATACCCCAAGGTGATGCACTAGGGCGTATAAACCCTTTGTCCAAATGATATTACAACTGATTCTTTAACTCCTCCATTTTAATAGGATTCATCCTATATGGACACTTTAAGATAGGATTAGCTCTGTGTATGAGTTCAATTGAGAACTCTACCTCACGATTCGGGGGAAGTCCAGGTAACTCTAAGGAAAATACATCATTGTATTACCTCAAGATGGGAATTTCCCCAAGGTTGGCATTTTTCTTTGACTCAACCATTTGAGTGAGGTATTCCTCTTCATAAGGAATCAACACCCACAGCATTAAAGGATTTTTCAAATGAAATTCATGATATTCCATGCATTTATAAAGTAGCATGGGATGGTTTGGAATATGAAAAGAAATTTCCTTTTCCTAACAGTTGATATGTGCTCTACATAACAAGAGGCAATCCATTCCCATTATAGCATTTAATTCCACCAAGGGATTTATTATGATATCCAATATAAGAATATTCCCACATACACAAACAGGAGAAGAGTCAAACACTTGGGTTGTAATGATTGCACCACTTGGGGTTTTTACAAATATATCTACTTTACGGTTTTGAGGCATTGATTCTATAGTTAAATAAATCTTTCAATATATAAAGGAATGTGTAGAACTAGAATCAAATAAGACTTTTTCCATTCATGAGTAAATAGGAAGTGTACCTTGTATAACTTCATTATCTTGATCCATTTCTACAGTAGGGATGGAATAATCCTTCCCTTTTTCCTTTAGCATTGGTGGTTGTTGATGCTGATTACCTCTGAGAACTCAAGGTTTGGGGAACTAGCCTACATAATTCCCTTGCTCCCTACAATTGTAGCATTGGACCATGGGTGGTTCTCTCCTTTATTCCACCACATTCCTCTTCCTTCTCATGTATTTTCGAAACTCTTGAGCATGGTGGCCTTATTTACCACAATTGAAGCATTTCCACATCCCTTTGAGGCAGTTCCCATGATGCAACATCCCACATTTTTTGCATGTGGGTCATTGAGTTTTCATCCCACCTGTCTCTTTAGATCATCTAGCTTGAATCTCTATATTTCATTTCTTATCAACATAGCCACGGTACCATTCTCCAAACTCCATCTCCACGTAGAGAGCACTTCAAACAACTTCTTCATAACTCCTAATGTATCGAATTACAAGAGCCTCTCGAAGTTTTAGTTTTAATCCACTAAAGAATCTATCAATTTTTCTATCATTGTTGATAAAACCCCGAATTATACCTTTCAATCCTTTTGAAATTCGCTTCATAGGTCATGAAAGATTCTCCTACCTTTTGCATGAGCTCTATTAATTCTCTCTTTATCATTGTACAATGTTTTTGTGGGAAATACATGTTAAGAAACATGCTCTTAAATTATTTCCATTACATCTCTTCAATTTCATCCCATGGCTTGGTCTTCTTAAGAAAATACCACCATTGATCAGCCTCTCCATCTAGACGATAAAAGGATATTGTCACCTTCTCCGTCTCAGAAGAGTGAAGCATAGAAAAGATCTTCTCAATGGAGTTGACCCACTGTTCCACAACTATTGGATTGAAAGACCCACTAAACGTCAGTGGTAATTACTGCATAAAACATTTGATATCCAATTAATCCCTATTTGGTGAAGGATTATATTCCTAATTATTGAGGTTATTATTCATAACCTTGGATAGTTGGGTTAGCATCTCTATGAAGTTTTGAACTCAACCTCCCAAGGCACTGGGGATGTCGTTCAGGTAATCATTTCATTGTCCATTGCACATAATGTTGGCCTGGATTCTCCTAGTTCCCACTATTTTCTAAAATATAAAAGTTTAGAACAAAACATGAGTCAACAATTCAGGAATAAATAACTTATTCATTTGTAAAAATTTCACTAAAAGCATGACTTATGGGATTCCTGTGTAATGATTCTTGTGTTCATATTTTTACTTAGTCTCATACAAGAGGTTTTCTCTAGGGTGAGCTAAAATCCCTATAAGTGGATAAATAAGAAAATGAAACAACATAACATGGGATTGGAATAATAATTATGATCATAATATAGGAATATGATCATAATCATGAGAGAAAATGTTAAGAGAAGACATGAAATGTTGTAATGCATAAACAATGAAACGTCATGTCTTAGTGGTTAACTACTACACATAGTTGTGAAACATGATAGCATAATATTCACACATAATTTACCTTTAACTCATGAGATTCATCACTTTACCCAATGAATTGGACTGCTTTATAATTCTGAGTGTACACATCACATCAAAACATTCATATTGCGCTATATAATTCTGGACGAACCCGTCACACCATAAAATTTACATTATCATGCATGCCACATAGAACATATGTCAAACGTGAACATAAAAATAACCCACGGAAATAAATGTGTTTCACATAATAAGGAATACATTCATAAAAATTTTGTTCCCAAAATATAGAGGTAATAACATTCTTGACAAGAATAATCAATGATGAGCGAAGAAGAAATAATCTTTCAGAGTGTGTTTATTTGAAAAAAGAGTTATTTTGGAAACAATTCGGAGTGTCATGAACATAAGTAAAATACCTTTTTATCCCCAAAAAATTATAGTTATTTTAAAAAAATTATTTTTCCTGAGTAACCATACCGAATATGGAGTGAAATAGGGAGAACCCAAAAAAAGAAATTTGGGTTCGAGAATTTTCCCTTACCTAGTATTTGAGTGCTTTTTTTAATTTATTGTCATTTATAACCACATTAGATTCATTAATTAACAAATAAATAGACTTTAATATATGAATATAGTTCATTATGGTTTCATTAAGTTATATTATGGACCTTTGGAGAGATCAAATCCATTGTTTAGGAATGTTCGTTTTTATGGTTTTCTTGAACGGTTGACTTGTATTCTTGAATGGAAGTTTGTGTAGAACATGGATGAACATCCAGAATTGATGTTACATGTTATTAATTATATTAAATAATTTTAAGTGATATTATAATTAATTATTTCACATACCACGTGGATGAATTATTAATTGAAATTCAATGATGATCCTTTTAGGTTAATTTGGGTGCTTTTTGGATCACAATGAACATGTTATATTTTATCATTTATTAGTTTCTACATAAGTTAGTTACAGAACATTAAATAGGATATAATACATATAATAGAACCTAGTGAAACCATAAAAATGGTTTTATGACCATTTCTGAAGGTTGTAAAGGAAAATGAAAACATGTCGTTCCTGAAGGTGATAAATTAACACCTCCCAAACAATGTTTTCCTTTCTAAAATCTAATGAAGAGTAGAAGGGGGATTTACGATATATTATCCCATTATTATCATTAAATTACATTATATTTAGGATAATTGATTTACTATACCATGTGGATGAGGATAGGTGGGTAGAGATTAAGTAAAGAACTTGAAATTGAACAGAAATTAAAGGAAGAGAGAGATAGTAATTTCCTCTTGAGTCCTCCTTAATGAACCTTGGATTGGACTTTTGATATAACCTGAAGCCATTGGACGAGGGGGAGGTGCTATAGAAAAGATTTGGGTAGAATTTGGGAAATTCTGGAAGCTTGAGAGCTGTGAAGAAATGAGGGTACGAGGGGTGGTATTTATAGTGGAGGGGAGAGGGGTTTTCTCAATATTATATTCATTGATTTATTATTTTTCTAGATGACAAGAAATAGTGTGATTCTATGAGAAAGAATAGTAATAAGTGCATGTTATTTCGACATAATGTCCTTAAATCATCCTTAAATAATCTTATGACATCATAATTCATGCATTTAGCATTTATCGTAAATTGTCGTATTTTACTATTAACAAAAAATTCAAGTATTTTCGAAAAATCCCAAAAATTCACCCTAACAATTTTCAATAGGTGGAATCCAAAAATTAATTCCATTTTAAAAAAATTCTAAATATTATTAATTTAATTTTTAATTAAAACCGTAATTTACTGGATAAATACATTTTTTAAAACATTTATTTATTTATTCCAAAAAATAGGTACATCATACATTCACTTAAATCCTATATATATATATATATACAATCATATGTGAGTTTACTATTCAAAAGGGTTTATCATTATTCATAATCATAACATTACTATTTATAAGGGACTGTTACTATTCACCAAAAATATGTTTGTTCAATTAAACTCCAAAAATCACCCAGAACACAACTGTGTATGTCAGATTTTTTAAATTCAAAACACAGAAGTGGAAAAATTATTTTTAATTGTCACGTACTATTTAGTATCATTATATGTCATTGTGTATCCTAATGTGATTATAATTTAAGTCTATGTTATAAAAAGGGATTTACATTGATAAAACATTGGGTCATTATAATCATTTAACCTCAAATTTCCATCGATATAACCAACTTGAAGAAACATGGGGGTTGATAGGTATTTTTGGGTGGTTTATCTAATTTGAAAATAGGGAATCAAATATCATACCTCAAAAACATTTTGATAATTTGAAACTAAAATTATGACTATAAAATCAAGGAAAAAAATAAAATTGGTCTTAATACCAAGACATTAGAGGTATTTAACTCAAAGGGTTAAGAAGAAAATTGATAGTGTGGAAAGGAGCTCATACCCAAGTGGTAAGGGCTCCTACATGGAATCCAAGAAACCCAGGTTCAAAACTGGGTAGAGTTGAATTTCTAGTACTTTAGCAGCACGGTATCATCATTATAGCAGGTATTGTAGCAACCAGAACTAATCACCTAATTTGGGCCTTCAGGCCACCGATTTGGGCCTACGGGTCTCAAGGACCATCAGGTCATCAAAGGCCTTCGGGCCATAGGGCCATCAGGCCATAAAGACCATGGAGTAGCCCAGTTCACATAGAGCAGGCCCCAGAAGAGGATCAGAGCAATAAGAAGTAGTCACCAGAAGCCGAGCTAACCATATTGGATTAATGAGAGGGTATGGAAACTACCATCGGGACCAGGAACCATGCATCTTTGTACAGGGCAATGTTAGCTGATCAGCAATGCAAAGTGGGGTTATAGGCGATCTATGACGCATATGCTGGGGAGGGGAAGTTCTAGTGGGTTGGGCCTATAGGTCATGTTATGGGCATAGTATGCCTCTGGGCCTTTGGGTAATGTAATTCAAATAAGGTCGGGCCTTGTGCCTTGGTCCTACGGGTCATGTACGGGTTCCCCTTCAACCCTTAAAAGGCGGATTATCCACAATAAAAATAAAAATGAAGGCCTTTAGGCCATTCGGGAAAAAACTTGTTAGTGTGATTGTTTTTATAATAAAATAATAGATATGATTCATACCTCATTAGAAATGAATTAAATATTAGGTAATCATATTGATTCCCTTAGATAACTTTTACACTTGTTAATAATTAAAATTGTGAGGATGTAATTTATTTATGGGGGGTGAATGTAATGAACTAAGATTTTACTATATATTCTCCTTAAATTAATAATATATTGAATAGTGTTCTTAAAAACTATGCCAAAATAAAACTAAAACCCTTTAATTTTTTTGAATATTAAATATAACTACTAAAACTTATCTATTAAACTAGGTGGTATAAAATGAAGTGACCATATTGAACAATTAAAAAAGTAATATGAAATAGAATCTGAAAGAGGAAGTATTACTTATGAAGCCCATTTGATTGAGATCGTATGGGAGGTATCCTAGATAGGTGTTTTTGTAGACCAATACCAATATAAACATGTGTAATTATGGTTTTAGAGAAACTGTATATAGGATAAGTTCAATATCATTGAGATTTCCATGATATCCATTCTAGAAAAAATGCCACCTAAAACTGAAAATAGAGATTATTTGATACGTAGGTATTGTGAAACGATCATAAGGTATTATTTAATTAAAAATTTGGATGATATAAACATGTAATAAAATATTTATGTATAGATATCTTATGAATTTTTATAGCTCTTGAAAGGTCATTTTTACTGAAAACACTTTATGGTTAAAAATTCATTTCCTAGAAATTGGTGTTTCATTTAAAGTAACAATGTTTATTATGATTTAATAATAACAATATAAATTGAATATATGAATAATAATTAAAGACTAGATTAATTAGTGATTTATATGAAAAATAATAGTTAATATACCAATAGTTGTTTTCGAAAAAAATAGTTTTTCACTATAGGGTATGATTTTATATAAAAGTAAAAGTTATATTTTTTTAAACTATAATTTTAAAAATATAAATTTATTTTTAGATTTATCATAAAAATATTATCCTAAGATTAATTTATAAAATCTTTCAATAAAAAAATTATTTTTAGGTGAATAGTGATTTATAGTGTTTTTACTAAAACTATGACTTTTATGGAATTATTATTATATTAGAATAACATAGAAATTAATGACTGAATTTTACTAAAAAAATGGGTATTTTATGATCGAAATTATACATTTTAAAAATATGTATTATATTTAAAAACCCTATGTTTGATATTTTAGATCTCAAATAATATTTATTCCTCAAAAAGAATTAAAATATTAACAATTTATTATATTTAAATTTTTTAATTTTTTTTTGAAATTGAATCTATAGAAATAAATTTAAAATTTATAATTATTAGGTCCAAACTATCTAGTAACTACCAATTTATTTTTAGGCATAAATATTATGTTGCATTAGATAAAAATAAGATATCATGGTAAAAGAAAAAATTATAAAAGTAATAATTCATGGGGTAATAAGATTGAAAAAAGTATAAAACATGTATACAAAAACCTGGTTGAGTATTTATAGACCTTATAAATTCCCCACCCCATTATGTCTCAGATTTTTTATCCATGTTACTTGATAGTGACTTCTCATTATTGAAAATATTTAGCTATTTACAAAAATGCACTGCCTTTTCAATTTCAAAAAGGGCTATCATCTTTTCAATTCCAATCACACCAAAACCCCATAAGTTCCACCCAAAATATTACCAAACATCTACTTAAAATTTCCATCCACCTTAAATAGGTTCTTTTCTTCACAAAAATACTATCTCTTAAAGGATTAACCCCCTTCACAAAGGATATATTCTAATAAGTGAGGTATAAGTTCCTAACCACTATTCCTGATTTCTGTTCTTTCACTCTTTAAAATTTCATTACATAATGTTAAAATTATATCATTAGTATCCTTATTATATTGATTTTTTATTATAATTATGTTATAATAACCACATTTTCTCTTTTTGTTAACAAAAACGAAAACATGAAATGTGCACAAGTGTGGTCAACCGCCTCCACGTATAAACAAGTTTTTTTCCTTCACTGCATAACATGAATGGTCCTAAAAGGTAATTTAATATATATTTATTATTTATATAACTTATTTATGATTATTTAATACTAAAAATTATTACTTAATTATCTTTTTCTTCGAAAAATGAAATAATCATCCATTCATACATGCGGACTGTCGCCTCCATTGTATGATGAATTTTTTATCAATACATCCTTTCATAGATGGATCTAAAGATTATTTAAAAGGATAAATTTTTATTTAGTATATTTATAAATTTTATATTTAAAATTTAATAACCACTTAATACAATCAGAAATAAAAAGGCGTTTTAAAATTTACCATCAAACATAAGAAAACTTAGAGGGGAAAAAATTTATTCATACTATGTAATTACTTATTATCCATTAATTACTATCTTAGTTCCTAATAATTATAATATATCACAATAACACTAAATTATATCATTGTTCTACTTTTATGATGATATTTTAACTAAATCCCTTCATAATTATCCATTAATCATGAAATGTTTATGTTTGGGTAAGTTTGACAACCTTCTAAAATACTGTTATGAAATTATATAATGCATGACTATGAAAACATGATTAATAGGGTAATAATTTATTAATATTTAAATAAATGTTTTAAATTCTTTTCAAATATTATACCAATATTTAATGCATTATCTAAGAAAACATCCTTTGTTGGTAAAAAATCACCAAAATAAGCTCGTTGTGGATTTAATATTCTATGATAAAGACTAAACCACATATGAAAGGAAATCTAAACATAATACATCATCCAAAATAACATATTATAGTAACATTAATGATTTTGGAATTTTTTAATTTGTAAAAAAAATAAACACTGACACCACTTTTACCAAACTAGTGCAAACCATAAACACTAGATGTGGGAAAATATGTATTATATATATATATCTATGTGTTTGAGTGTGTGGAATGATTATAAATGAAAATTATAAATTTTTATAGTTATGAATATGGTTCTTGGGTATGTAATTAATAAACATAATTTAATTATTCATGACATTTTTGGCAGGTGAAGAATAAATTAGGACCAAGCTAAGGGTTTTCGACTCAAATTGCTCTCTTTGAGAAATGTTATGTATTATGAATCTAATTTATTTAATATAGTGTATATAATACCTAGTTATTTTACTAAATTATTAAATAAATTTTATTCATTGAAATTTATGTTCAGTTTATATCTATCTCTTTCAAGATATTTTGATTCAAACCCTCCTTATGTTATAAGGGTTTTTGTTAACTCATTTCTTGTTCATTGCGTTATAATTGTTCTTCTTGAACATATTTCTTATAGGTAATATATATTATTACCTATTTTAGTATTATTTTATATTTTCACTTAACTTCTTGGGATTTATAATTTTATCACATTAATCCCTTTTCAAAATTTTCTTACTTCATGAACTATGTTGTTTGTAGGGGACTTTGGTAACTAAATCCCTTTCCTTTGAGATATATGGTTTCTTATGAACTTAGACCTCAATATTCTCATTATTAATTAATTTACCATTATATAATATTTTTTATCTTTCCATATATAATTTCTCTTTTGATTTAAATATTTTTTCTTGACTATTCTCTTAACTAAAAGTATAACGTTATTCAGAACGAACCTCCATCTCTTAATTGGATCATTATTTCAAGTCCATTTTTTCATTTACCACTAATGTTCTCATTTAATTTATTAAAATTCAAGTATGTATTGATTTTTTTTATCTTCATACCTTCCTTTTCCAATTTTAAATCAAAATATATATTATCTTCGTTTCTATATGGGTTTTCAACAAAAGTATTTCAAAATATCAAAAAATATTCCCTTTTCAAGGGACATATTTTCGATCAGGTTAAACTTTTTAAACGAACCTCTAAATTTTTTATTGAATTTCATATTTTGGGGGATTGAATTTGGTATTGATTGATCGAGTTTTTTATTTGTATGATAAATTTTGAAATTTAACATGAAACCCAATCTTATACATCTGTTTTAATGATGTCATGATTAGATGTTTTCTTATGGCCCACTTGTATGGTTAATCATTAAGTGATGGGAGATCCCTATATAGCCCTCCAATTAATTGGGAAATTATTTTTGTTTCATGAGATAATAGTTAAATTATTAGTCGTGATTGGTCAAAAATTAGAAATTGGTGTTGATTCCCAATCCACTATGGAAAAAACATTGTGATTCTCAATCCACTATAGGAAACATGTGGTGATTCATAGTCCAAAATGTTGAGATTCTATGCTTATACTGGTGCCAAACTATTTTTATATCTGAATATGATATTCCAATGTATAGTTATTTATGTATCATGTTTTCAGTGTCTCTACTACATGTTATATATTTTACCATATGGTATTAATTTTTCTACTTTTATGCAATGTGAAGAGCTTTTTTGATTCCATGTTCTTTTTATCAGGGATTTATCTCCTTCTTATGTTTTCTAATATTCTTCTAATCTTACCCTAGGTAACATGTTTATATTTTTATTATTTTCTTACTAAGAATTTGATATCTCCCCTTTCTTATATTACAACTAAGAGGTGATCTTGTATGATGAAATTATGGGGAATTTTTCATCCGAATTGTACAATATTTCACTTATGTAACTATTTTACAAATACATTAGACCTATGAAATCACTGGATGTTGATATTATTAGTTAATGTATTGTTTTATTTATTTTAATGATTGAAAATAAAGTCATGTTTATATTATATTACAACATATATGGAGTTTTTAAGATGGAAAATTCTTACAAAATGTTTTGATAGAAAAGCCACAATTGTGGTTGGGTTCAGTTTTTCATGACAGTTGATTTTGGGGGGGGTTAAAATTCTTACACAATCATTGAAATTGGTTGAAATTTGTTGTTATTAATTTAAACTCCCAATGTTTCCCACATCCATAACTGAGTATAAACCTTCTTTACAAAGACCGACGATCAGTTGGAGTTTCAAACCCAATGGATCTTAGGAACTCACATTTCCCGGGAGGATAGGAGGTCGGGATCATCACACCTTATTTATGGAAACTTTTTCCAACTCTGGGACTCACTTATAGATTTAATATATGTTCATTAATCTCTTCAAAATCCTGATACAGAATCGGTTACCATAACCAAATTACTATATCCTAGGCCTCCTTCCGATTCGGATATGGAATAGGTTTCCCTAACAAAATGACTATAGGATAAATCCCTATTATACATAAAGAGGGATACTTTAGTGAATCTATTTGAATGTATCCCAGGTTCTTCATCCATTTCCCCTTATGGGTGGTTTCTTATGTGTTGATGTCATATAGTTATAAACTTTAGAATTTAATGCCATGCTGGGAGGTGTTTAATATGTCGAGGATGTGATTTATCCATCAATAGGCTTTATATGTATCTTGTTTATTTTAGGAATACAAACCCATTTAGTTCATTATACCCATGAGAATTACATCATGTGAAAATTACATATGTGTGGGAACTTGGGCACCAAGTATTTTAGATTGAGACTTAAGGATACATCCTATGTATCCTAATTATGCCCGGAATTGGATTTGTTATAGTTCAATCACACACTTGGGACTGACCCCAAGGTGGATACACCTTTATAAAGGGAGACATATCATGCCACTCACTGGGGCTTAAAAACTAACTTTTCCCTGGCTGGTGAAGATTCATGATTCAAATGATATGACCATTGCAACTCCCTAATCCCACATGATCCATGCTTGATGTGAGAAACAAGGGATAGAAAGTAGTCAGTATCACTATATATGAACGAAAAACATATGTTCTAGGATATTCCTTTAGATTTATAATATGGGGATTGAGACTTAAGAGTGAGTTCTATGTATCCTAGTTATTATAGTAATTAGAGTCATTATAGTTAAGTTTATTTCTCAGTATGCTGATAGATGATATTGAATGACAATCCCATGAGAATGATTGGGTTATGATGTTTGAAATTTCCTAGGCATGGAGAGACTTACACCAAAAGGGATTCTTTATTTGATATTGGTTCTTTTGAAGTCATTCTATATATCCAAGTTATTGTAGGAATCATATTCATCTTAATTCAAGTGATTTCTATATCTGCTGGTGAATGAGGTAGAATGATCATCCCATGGGAATGATTAGGTCTGTATTGTTGTAATTTCAGAGACATGGAGATACATACACCAAAGTGGATTCCATATTTGATCTCGGGCCTTAGGAAGGTGTCCTATGTATCCTTCTTATTATAGGAATCTGATTCTTCATTGTTCAGGTGATTGGGGCTTACACACTGAGGATTCTATAATATAAAAAACATATCATATTATGCTCTTGCTCAGGGATTATATATTTGGGTTTCCCTAATATGGATTCAATTGTATCAGGATGCTGGTTAGGGCATACATGCTAATGTTTCCCCTATAGTTAGACAAGTATATCATGTCCATGGATACCTATCTGACCTGGTAAGGTTGTCTACCTGACCTGCTTGACTGTCTTTATGATATGCATGATTGTTCGCCCGACATGTTTTAGGATTTCTAAACACATTTGTCTATAATGTGGACATGAACAAAGATAATAAAATAATCTAGTTTACTTGTTCTATGTATATCACATAATACGGATGGTATGTTTGAATTCCATCACATGACCAATGCTGACTTGTCCGAAAGACATCTCAAGACTTAGATAGCTTGTCCTCAAGGCCATCTCATGATCCTGGCAGACATGCTTGGAGGGTGTCCCATGATCTAGCTGAATTTCATTAATTTCATAAAAAAAGATGGATAACATGCCAGGAGGGGGTTTCGAGAGTCAGTGTGATATGTCTGGATGGTGTCTCATGTCTTGCATGGCTTGTCCAAAAGACAACGCATGATATAATTGACTCTTCTAGAGGATGTAACAAAATGTAGTTTACATGACCTAGTGCCTTCGCAATAATTAGCATACATGTACTGGTTCCTCCATGTGATTTAGGTGACATGTCTATGGGAAATCATTGGCTCTAGATGCTGATACTAGTGGTTTTCGCGAGACTCTGGTTGTATGCATGGGTGGAACCATGTGACTTTCTCAAACAAGTTGTGGAGACCGTGCATGATAAAAATAGATTACTAATAGAGTGTCATGTGATCATGGTAACATTTCATGTTGGTGTTACATGACATGGGTGGTTCATGTGAAGTGCATGAGGATCATCATACATGTTATTTGTATCAGTCTCCAATATTTTTAGTTTATTTTCCTTTTATTGCATATGTCTTAGATTTTATTATTATTATTATATTTAAGTCACATGTTATTGATTAAGTATGTGGTATTTTTTTGTATAACCCACTAGAAGACCTTAAAATTATATATGAGTGATTATGAGAAGTGCATATGATTTTCTTATAATCGTCTAGGTTGTTCCCCATATTTTACCTAATGTAAAACCTTTCTGATAATGAGATCAGCCTCTCTGAGAAACCTGCTCTGATGCCTGGTTGCATCGGTGTGAGGATGCAAGGAAGAATTTTTTATATTGGGTAGGGGGATTTATAGGACTTTCCAACCTGATTATATACCACCATTCATGGTGCGTATTATGCATATTGAGGCTGGAGTTGGTGGAGTTGTTTGATGTCTGGTGTTCTGAAAGATCATGTTTTAGGTCATTCTGGGTAAATCACATGATTTTCAGTGACCCAGAGACTATACCATAAATTACCTATTAATTTTATGGTATCCAAGTAATGGGGTCTTAACTAATAAATTGGACATGCCATGGGTATTTTAAAATGCTAGGCCAACATGTCCAAGAGTTTTCAAGAGACCAGGACACTTGATGAAAGGACTTCATGTGATATGGGTGCATTATCTGTGGTCTTTTGTGAGAAAAAAATACGATTTTCCATGGGGTCTTTTCATGAATATTTTTTTCGTGAAAGGCTCTCATCATTTCAACCATTATTTATTTGTTTTTTTACAAAGACTGGGAGTCTCATAATTTTTTATGATGTTATCACAGAAAATGTATCTACCCATCGATGATGTGTCACATAACCAGAAAGGGTCATATGGTGATGCACAATAATTCACATGGAAAATCCTTATTTTTGTCTTTAGAGCCAGAGGGGGAGTGTGAGACCACCTGTATATGTCTAAGTCCCTTCATGTGATGTGAGTGACATGTTTTCAGGCTCTTTCACAACATAGTTGGCATGTCATTAGGACTGTCACAACATCTTGTGAACTGTATGGGGCATGTCACATGCAGTTTATGACCGCAAGAGGCTACCTCATTTTTCATATTTTAATTCTTTTTTCAATAATTTCATGATGGATTTTCATGTGCCTATCAGTAGACAAATAACATGACTTTGGGGAGCTCATATGGTTGTCACCATGGGATCAATGAGTGTCTTGGATGCCTTTGTCAAAGTAAAAGGACACATAAAAAGGGGATATGTGGGATCTCTCATAGGTTACACGCTAGGAATGATAGTTTTCATGACCTTTGAAAGTCATGTGATCACGTTTGTTCTAGAGTTTTAGGTGATCAGTGTGATATTTCCACGTTATTCTTCCTTTTCTTTTTGGGGAAAATAATAGCCATATTCTAAAAATATTTCCTTGTGGATTTGTTGATAATAATCTAGAAGATCTCAACAAATTCCACCCCTTGATAGCGATGCCTACAAATACAAGGTCTGAGCTCTAAGGAAAGTAAAATCCCACTTGAGGATTTGGTTCTATCTCCAATCAGTGTCTTGTGAAATGCTTGGTCTTCTGAACAAATTTTTTTTCAATGGAATTCCCTTTAAATAGGGTAACTAAGGGTGGATCACTCACCACCTATCAGGCTCTTAGAGACCATACACCCTATCTCTATTGAATGATTCTTTCTCAAGACCCTCCTATAAGAACTGATCATGATTTCCATTCCCAATGCCCTTTTTATGAGAAAACATTAAAAATATTTGTTTTTACTATCTGATTGTCTGAATAAACCATTAATATGTATTCAGTAATTGGCTATCATTTTTCTCTAGTACCAACATGGCAGTATTGAAGTTCATGCGATCAGGAGTCTTGCGGGTAGTCATGTGGTCACACGATGTCTTTAGGTTTATGCAGTTTTCAAGATCTTTATGAGATCGGAGACTCATTAGTCCTTTATGAAATCATGAATCCCTTTTTGATTCATGTGATGCGCATGATACTTTCAAAGTTTTTCATTTCCATTGATAAGATTTTTTTTCATCTATATGAAATATTCCACTTACTTTTGTTCAGATGGATTTAGGATCTCATTATACTTCCTCATCCATATCTAACCAGATGGTTACGATTACTATGAATCATAATTACAATCTTTGGTACCTTGAAAATTATGACTATGAGGTCTTGAAAATGATTCCCCTATCTGAGATCCATAATTATCCTTTATTACACATGCTTCCTCTATATGGGTTTGGTCTATTAGACAATTTTTCCATCTCTTCTATAAATCACAAATATTTTCTCTTACTGGGTATTAAAATCATTTTATTTCATTAAGAAGATGATTTATGTGGATTGTTAATTGGTTATTGTAGGGTCTTAGGGGTTTTCTTATTTGCTAACGAACTCTACCCTAGGTCCAGATGGCTATGATTTCACTTACCATCCCATCGCTCAGAGTTATTCAATAATTTTTTTTCTCTTCTATGAACAACCCGAGTGGTGTATGGATCTCAAAATGGGATCTTTCACCTAGTGGAAACATTTATGATGAATGGGAATATCCATTATGGGTTAATAATAGTTTCTTATAGTTCACTGAGTAACTATATGTTGTCTTTACTTATGAAGTTGTATGGGTTCCCCAGTTCATCATTTATCATCAGAATGATCATCTTTGATATATAGTAATCCATTGGTCCAATAAAAATTCATTCTATATGTCCCATAGAAAGGTAGGAATCATCCTCTAGGATAACTATCAACTTATAGGGATACCCCCTCTTGCAGATATGTACGACAAGTTCTTTCACACTGCATATGTATGGGATGACCCATTGTAGACTCCAGTATTCATGAGGGGAATGATCAACATCATCAAGGAATAGTTAATAAAGGAGATGACTATATTCTCACTCATCTCTTTCAAGGATTGGATCAATATTTTCCTTTATCGAAGCAGAACTAAGAAGACTGCTATACACCCCAACTAATTCCCTTACCAACATGTTCATGAATGTGTTGATTCATATTGGGCCATTTTTTAAGTCAGGGATCATACCTCATGGGGATTCCTACTAGAGTCAGATATATCACCAAGTCTTAGGATATAAGGCTTCATGGCGATGTACCTAAAAGGGTGGATTTTCCCAGTTGGGGCCACACACTTAGGAATTCTAGTCAGTATTCTCATTATGGTTATTGGATTTGGTTCCCTAGAAACCTAATTTTTTGTACTTTATGATAACCATGTATTCATTGGATGAATATTAATATACTATTTATCATATCATGATTTTTCTTCTATGTGACATAGTATTTGATAATGTCCTGAAAATAGATGTTGAATAAAAAGTTCAGAACAGATCCCTACTATGATGAGAACCTGGAAGTGCCATGAAACTATTCTTGAATATATGTTATATGGTATGATGATATCATTAGAAGGGACACAAATGATATAGGCTATTATGGGTGGAGAATCATGAGAATTTGAGGCACCTTCTCATCATGTGCAACCTTTGTAATATCTCGGAGGTTATTATAGGAACAAGACCCGCCAGTAGAAAATCCACATTCATAAGTTTTATTGGATTTTCCTGTCTACAGATGTGTGTATTGTTACATAGACATTAATATTATTATTAATGGATATTGTGACCCGCGCACTTAGATTTATTGATGAAATCCATGACGACAGACATTCTCGGTGAGGTAGGATATGTTGGGTGTGTCACTGGTAATATTGCAATAATTAATAATGGTAGATATAATTTTTCACTACTATGGAAGTGTATATCTTAGGCCCTTTGATGGATATGATATAGCCTAACTAAATTCATGTACATTGAGTTCTCTATGAATTTTCATTTCTATGAAGTCAATGAATGAGAAATCGATCACATGGGTTGATGGTACTTGAATGAAATCTTCTTGATTGAATATATTAATACAAAGGGATTATATTACATGGTAAGAGTTCGTATGAGGTGACATGTCATTGAGACATAAAATTCTATCTCTTGGGTGCCTTGACCCTTTGCTATATAGTAATCTTGGACTTTAGGCATGCCCACTTAATTCCAATGAGAAAGCGGCTAGGAGGTTCACACACTAAGGGTTGCTAGTATCTTTGTTAAATAATTTATTTATTTAAAAAGTTGATTAAATATTATTCCCAGTTGCAGTTTAATAATTATTCAGGTATTCCTGATTGCATTTATTTCATCACAGGATAATTGAGAGATTATATTATGGACGAGATATTTATTTATCAGTGAATAATGGAGTTATATTTATTTTATAAATAAATAGTCATTATTAAAGGCATGGTAAATATTGAGGAGGATTGGTTGACCAAGTTATGGGTCTTGTGAGAAATAATATTAAATATTATTTGGTTAAATAATATTTAAATATAAAGTGCAATTTAATAACATGTCATGTAAATAATATCATTACTATTATTATTGGACATGTGGTTTCATATGTAATAATAAATTAAGTAACGACACCTATTCTAATGATTTATTATTACCTAGGGAATTAAATTCCCCATTATGTTATTATTCTCTTTTTATTACAATGGGTTATTCAACTATCTAATCAATCATTTTTTGCACAACATCCTTGTAGAAAATATCTCGAGCCTAGAGAACTCATCCCTTTCCAAGAACACTCTCAATATTGATAGATATCATCCTCCACCGGATCATGGAGAATGATTTGGATGAAATTCTCAAGGCGATCGAAGGCGGACATCGCAAGTGCAAGTACTTTTCATGCTATAAATCAGAGACTCCTTCGACGAAATCTGGAGATACGTGGATCACATTAGGATCAC
This sequence comes from Viscum album, assembly GCA_963277665.1. Lineage (NCBI taxonomy): Eukaryota > Viridiplantae > Streptophyta > Magnoliopsida > Santalales > Viscaceae > Viscum > Viscum album. Next base: position 1,061,342,929 of record OY728162.1, on the reverse strand, counting down.
TGTTAGAGGATTCTTATCCTTGGATTTTATGTTGCTATGAAGACACACATCGGAACCATGGTCGGATGTATCAACAAAGAAAGAATCCCCTTTGAGGTAATTCTATAATTTAATTAAATTAATTTAAAAAATATATATTTTGATCCACTCTTATCGATTCCAAGTTCTCTCCTTTGTCTTATATATTTGATTAAAATCTGTAGATACTGGAATTAATCATTTTATTCATCCCATATTAATCATCGATTATGTCAATTTTCAAGGTTGGGTACACACCCATCATACGATTCTATTGCACCTAGAACCTACTATTGGTATCAGAGTGGTCATATTTTCATTTATAATTATTTAAATAATTCGTCGATGATTTACACTATAATAATTTAGATACTAAATTCATTTTTAATCATTCTTGTAATATGAATTTTTAGATATGTTCCTCCTTTATCGCTTCACAGTGATCTAATAGAAATGAATAATTTTGTAATTAAAATTAAATTGTGGATATAATCAGGAGGCGTCGACAATTCTCTCTAGATAACTCCAAAATACACATTGTGTAGTCAGATCTACAAATTGTGTATTCTTGTTCACTACATTAGGAGTAATTTAGAAATTACTCAAGTGGTGTGCATTAATAGCATGTAGTGTAGTTAATTCTTGCACTGCATGTTGACTAGGAAAGACTTGTGCTTGTTCATCTAGAATACATGCCGTGTGTCCCAATGGACACGGGTTGTAGTCCCTTTAGGTCAAGGTTAAGTATTATATCATATACATGGCTTGACCAGCTGGTGACCATGTAACGTGGAGTCTATACAGCCAGTGGCCCAATGGATACTTAGTGTACTCTAAAGATTTCTGAAGTACACTTCACATGTTGTTTCCCTAGGCATATGCTTCAGATGGATGGTGAGGAGGGTATACACCATGTAGTTGGATCTACATGCGATGTACTATTTCTAGATTATACTGATTTAATAATTTATTATTATATTATGTAACCCTTGAGATATAAACCTTTGTATGGGTGTAAATCTAGAACATAACATGTGATAAGTTTTATATATATATATATATATATGTGTGTGTTTTAATTATAATCTGTGTAATTTTCAAAGATCTACACATAATGTATGAGTTTTATTACAATTATAATTATGCTTTCATTCTATATGTAACAAATAATAATTTGTATACTAGTATAAATATATGTTTGGTAGTTTTGGATAGTTATTCATCGGGTTTCCTCCAAGGTACAAGTTATGTACAAGGTTATGGATGAGAATCTCAGGGAAATTCAGAAAAAGGATAATGATAAAAATGATTGATTAATTAAAGATAATAATTAATAGATTGATCATAATTTATCTTAATAAGAATGATTAAATAATTTAATGCTAGTTTTGTTAAAATTTGTAATTTTTTGCATGTTTGTGTATGATCATGAGCTAGACTAGACCTTTGTATGTGATTGGTTACATTTTAATTTATTAATTATATTATAATTATTGTCTTGTGTGCCTTCTCCTTATTAATATGTAGGGCCTGTGTTCCCATGTTTTCTTTTATGTAAACCTCCTTTTACCCCTCACCTTTATGTGAGTTAGAAGAATATGTAATAGATGGAGCTACCAAGCTAGTGGATGTGGTTCAAGTTAGGAGCTGAGGATAAACTAATCCAAGGAGATACAAATGTGGAAAGGTGGAAAGCTATAAACACAAAACTTAAACAGTTCAATGTTTTTCTTCCCTAGGTCAGGTTAAGTTTATAAACTACTAGATAAACTAACCAATAGTAAAGCTCATGATCGTACCCTTTATTTTATTTCAACCAGTTCTATGGTTATTCATTATGGATGTTTGACATGATCACATAATTAATGAACTAACAAGAATACAATATGTAACTAAAATAAAAATGGATTATGCGTAAATATTATGTATACATGGTTAATAACTTAAGTATATCCCACTTAACATTAACTAACATGTAAAAAATATAATAAGTGTTAATTTAAATATAGAATCAAAATCCCTCAATTAAATATTAAGTTGGTATAACCTTCTATTACTTCGTTTCGAATCGAACCGTATTTCAAATTGCTTGACAAACCCCAGTTGGAGAGATTTTAATTATCAGGTAATAATAATTTGAATTTTTATGTTGACTTAACATAGTCTCAATTAAGGGTTGAATAGACTAGCAGGAATTGGTATAACTGAGAGGCAAAGGTTGAGGAAATCCAAAATTAAGGATTTCAGGATTGGGTAGTCCACTCAACAGATCAAAAAGCTATAAGTTAATGCAGTTGGCATTTGAAATGCCTACCTAAAACCTTTAAAGATTATTTACCAACCATATTTTGGGTAATGTGAAAGGAAATATGGATCCTTGCCGCTATAATGTCCAAGAAATAGGATATTCCAAATCCAATGGTGAGGGATATTGTGTTTTGAAAAAATAGTGGGAGACTAATAGATATTAATTTATTTATTTGCCTATATTTATCCATATAATGTACTAAAACTCCATTCATATTAATTTGTAGAAACAGAAATCAAAATGACAACAAACATATCATTGTGATCCATAGTGGATAAGGAAAACCTTCTCACTGGCACTAATTTCCAAGATTTTCAAAGGCACCTTCAGGTTATCCTTTTCCCTGAGAAAAAACAATATGTTCTAGAAGATCCATTAATAGTTGTGCCTAGAAATGAGGCGATTGATGAGGAACACTATGTGTATAAGATACATTTAAATTATTCTATGGAAGTTTAGTGCCTCATGTTATCATCCATGACCAATGCGCTCATAAATCAACTTAAGGAAATGGATGCTTATTTCATGATGTCTCACCTTTGAGATCGCTATCAATAGAAGGTGAGACATGAGAGGTTTCAGATCACCAATGATTTATTCTATATTTAGATTAGAGAGACTACACCAGATGGACCATGTGTAGTCATTCTTAGTGGCTACATTGAGCGTCTATACGTCTTAGGGATTAAATTCCCAAATGAGTGTCGTACAGATCTTATACTATCATCATTATCTAAGACATTATCTAGTTTTATTGTGAATTATAATAAGATAAATAATGAGAATAGTCTATCATATCTCATTAACCAAATTCACTATGTTTATAAAGACACAAGGTTTGAAAAATCTGTAGTTCTTATGGTGATCAAGAAGATGAAGGACAAGGTAAAGGGGCCTAAGATCTATAAAAAATCTAAATCCCATGAGCACCATCTGACCATGAAGAAGAAGATCCAGAGGCTAGGTAAGGAAAAGGAGGTAGTATGCTTTTCAAGTGTAAAGTTAGGCCACTAGAATAAGAACTCCACCAAGATTCAGGGGTAATCCAAAGTTGAATTCGTTATCAAGTGCAATCTTTCCATTTTTACACATTGGGTATTAGATACATCTTGGGAGGCTCACATCTGTATTCAAATGCAGGAACCAAGTAGATTCCAGAAAATTTACAAAGGAGTGGTGGATCTAAGATCTACCAATGGTGCGAGGCTCGCGGCTCTTTCCATTGGTGACTACCACCTCTCATTTCTAAAAGAGATGATTTTGGTTTTACATGGCTGTTATTATCAACCTAGTTTTACCAAGAACATAACTTCATTATCTAATTTAGATATATATGGATTTATTTTCAATTTCAAAAGTAAATGTTGTTAATTTTATAAGGAAAACATATGCTATGGTATGTATTATTTAAATAATGGTCTATATGTATTAAATTATGAGAACCATGTGTTAGAAGTTGATAACAAAACAAGATCACATGACTCGTACAACACCCATTTGTGGAATCACCACCTTGGTCATGTAAACAAGAAGCGCCCGAAAAATCTCTATCAAGATGGTTATTTAGACTCTTTCGAGCTAAAACCACTTGATATATGTCGTGATTTATTACAAGGAAAGATCAACCAACCACCATTTGGTGGACCGGGTGATAGGGCCACAGAACCTCTAGGATTGGTACACACTGATGTGTGTTGACCATTTCAAGTAGAAGATAGAGGTGGATATTCTAACTTCATTACTTTTATTAATGAATTGAGTAGACACGGATATGTCTACTCAATGAGGTAAAATTCCTGGTCCGTTGAGAAATTAAAGGAGTTCAATAATGAAGTAGAGAATCATCTTGGTATGAAGATAAATAACCTTCGATCATATTGAGGTAGAGAATATCTTAACCAAGATTTCATTGACCTTTTACTGGAGTTTGGGATTCTATCTCATCTCACTCCACCTTATACACCACAGTGGAATGGTGTTAGGGAAAGGAGGAACCGTACCATATTGGACATGGTAAGGTCGATGATGAGTCATGCATATCATCCATTATCCTTTTGGGGATATAAATTACAAACTATGGAATAAACATTAATCCAAAGACCAACTATGGTGGTAAATGTGATTCCCTTCGAGCTATGGAGTAGAAAGAAACCCACTTTGTTGAATACATGTGTATGGGGATGCGAGGAATTTGTTAAATATTTCTCAGGAATCTGACTAACACCCCAAGGAACAAAGTGTATCTTTATAGGGTATCCCATGGAAACAAAGGGATACTTCTTATACAACCCCTCAGACATGAAAGTTACTATTTCAAGATAGGTTGTCTTTCTTTAAAGGGATAACATCCTCAAAAAGGATATTGGGTGAAATATTGAGTTCGATAAAGTTTATATTCAAGATACATAGGGTTTGTTATAGGAATAAGTTCCATAGGTCCACGTGGAGGGGGTAGTTCTTGTAACATATGTACTTCCTAGGAGCACAAGAGAGGTAACGGAACCAGAGAGATATGGTTTCCTTATCACCAAGGAAGGTGACAAATTATTTATGGACAATGATGAAACAATATCTGAAAAGGAATAAGTAAAGAGCTCATAAGCTGAAATATGGATAGAAGTTATAAATTCTAAGATGGATTCCATGTATCAGAACCAAGTCTGTGTTCTGGTTGGTGCACTTGTTGATGAAAATATTTTTGGGTGTAAATGGGTATTCAAAAAGAAATTGGACATGGAAGTTCAAGTTAGTACCTATAAAGAAAGGAGAGTGGATAATGGTTATAAATAGAATCAAGGAATTGACAATGATGAAACCTTTTCAATAGTTTCTATGTTTAATTCTATATGAATCATACTTTCCATAGTAGCTTTCCATGACTATGAGATTTGGCAGATGGATGTCAAAACATAATTCCTTAATGGGAACCTTTAGGAAGATGTCTATATGAGACAAAAATAAGGGTTTGTGACACCTTGTGATGCTAAAAGTGTATTCAAGTTTCAAATATCCATTTACATATTAGATAAAGCATCCAAATCATGGAACATTTGATTTGATGAATCCATAAGATAATTTGGTTTCATTGAGAATGAAAGTGAGACATGTGTTTACAAGTGGTTTAGTGGGAATGTGGTTGTTATCCTAGTAGTGTATGTTGATGCAATATTTCTTATTGAGAATGAAATAGTAGTATTGTAGTCAGTCATGGAACAATTGAAAAATTTATTCTCTTTGAAGGACTTAGGAAAAGAAGCCTACATTCTAGAGATCAAGATCAATCATGGTAGATCCAAGAGGCTACATGGACTAATTCAAAGTAGATACACTGAACAGATGCTAATGTGACTTAGTATAGAATAATACAAGAGTGGATTGGTTCCAGTTTCATATGGTATACATCTTTTCTAGAAACTCTATCCCTAGAAACAACATGAGAATGATAGGATGAGTAATATTCCATACACTCCAGTGATATGATCTATCATGTATGCCATATTATTACTATAATTGATGTTCCCTATGCACTGAGCATTGTAGGTAGATATCAAGAAGATATATTATAATTGCATTGTACTACTATCAAAACTATCCTTAAGTATCTGAGAATAACTATGGATATTTTCTCGGTGTATGGAGGAGATTAAGAGCTTGTCTTTAGAGGGTATGATGATTCTAGTTTTCTGATAGATAAAAATGATTTGGAGTCTAAATGAGGATATTTTTTATCTCAATGGAGGATTTGTGAGCTGTAAGAGTTAAAAGTATCTAGTTATCATTGATTCTATTATGAAGTCCGAATATATATAGTCTTATGATGTGGCCAAGGAATCCTTCTAGATTTTTGACTTTTTCAGGAGCTTGAGGTGGTGCCTAGCAGGAAAGATCCCATTACATTGTATTGTGATAATACTATAGTGGTGGATCTTGAAAAATATCCAAGGTCACATCAATGGACAAAGAACATACTCTGAAAGTATCAACACTTGAGGGATTTCTATCAAAGGGGTGAAGTTTTAGTGTACATAGTGTCTATAGAAGAGAATGTGGTGGACCCCTTGACTAAATGCCTATATTAGTAGAAGCGCGAATATCATGTGAGAGCTAGAGAACTAAAGGTTGTTAGTAGTTGGATCTAGTTCAAGTTGTATTCTATTGGAGTTGGTTCCCTAGTAAAAAACTTCTTTCTAATACATGTTAAACTTGAACTCATTGGATGAATATTAATAAACTACTTATCACATCATGTTTCTTCTTCTGTGTGAAAGAATATGTGATAATGTCATAAGAATATATGTCACATTAAAAGGTCATAAAATATCCCCGTTATGATGAGAACCCATAAGTTCCAAGACACTATTCTTGAATATATGTTCTACAGCTAGATGGTATCATTTGGAAGGACACAAATGAAATAGGCTATCGGGGGGTGGGGACTCATGAAACATTAAGGCACCATCTCATGGTGTGCTCCATTGGTAATATCTAGAAGGATATTATAAGAACAATACCCACTGATAGGAAATCCACATTCATAAGTGTCATTAGATGTTATGATATGTAGATATGTGTATTGGTCCTCAGACTTTAAGATTATTATTAATGGGTATTATGACTCACATACTTCGATGAATTGAAAAAAAATGTGATGATATATGTTTGTGGTGAGGTAGGATATGTTGGGTCCATCTTTAGTAATACTAAATTAGTGAATAATGTGAGAAAGGATTGTTAACTTATATGGTAGTAGATATCTCAGGCACATTGATGGAAATGATAGAGCATAGATAAACCCATTATAATGGTTTTCACTAGGAATTTTCAATTCTGGTAAGTTAAAGAAAGAGAAATCAATCCATGGGATGATGGAACATTCGTGAAACTTTCTTGACTTGAGATATAAATACAAAGGGCTTGTATTACATGGTAAGCATTTGTATGAGGTGACATGTCATTGCAAAATCAGCTTCTTTCTCTTGGTTTCCTTAACCTATTTCTAGATTGTAATCTTGCATTTTAGGAAATCATACCTATTACCAATGAGAAAAAGGCCTAGAGGGTCACACACTAACTGTAACCATTATCTCAGTTAAATGATTTATTTATTTAACATGTTGAATAAATATTATTCCCGGTTTTGGTTTAATAATAATTCAAGTATGCCTGATTGCATTTATTTCATCACTAATTTTTTGAGAGAATATATTGTGGATAGAATATTTATTTATCAGTGAATAATGAACTTATATTTATTTAATAAATAAATACTCATTATTCAATGCCTATTAAATATTGAGGACGATCAGTTCACAAAGTTATGGGTCTAGTGATAAATAATATTAAATATTATTTGGTTAAATAATATATAAATATAATGTTCAAGTTAAACATGTGTCATGAAAATAATAGCATTAATATTATTATTTGAAAATGGGTTGCACATAGAATAATAAATTAAGTAACAACACCTATGCTAATTATTTATTAATACCTTGTGAATTAAATTCGTCATTATGTTATTATTATCTATTTAATCCAATTGGTCATTCATCTTACAAAACAATTGTTGTGTGCACAATATCCTTGTAGAAAATATCTCATGCCTAGAGAACTCTTCCCTCTCCTAGAATGCTCTCAAGAACGAGATAGATCCTCCTCCACCGAATAAAGGATAATGATTTTGAACTGATTCTCAAGGTGATCGAAGGTGGACAATGAAAGCACAAGGATCTTCTGTTCTAACACCCAAACATTCCTTTGGTGATTTTCAGAGATATGTGGAGCATGTGTGGAACACCACTAGAAGATTCCAATCCTTGGATTCTGTATCTCAATGAAGTCACACCTCGAACCAGTGGTTGGACACATCAACGAAGAAATAATCAACTTAGAGGTAATTATATAATTTAGTTAAATTAATTATAAACAAAATATGTCTATCCTTACTTATCGGTTCTGGGTTCTTCCCTTTTTCTTTTATCTTTGATTAATTTTTTTGGATATTGGAATTCATCATTGTATTGATCCTGAATTAATTATCGATTATAGCAATTTGCAATGTTGCATACACACCCATCTCGCGCTTCTTCTACACCCAGAACCTACAATAGAATCATGGCTAGTAGAGGGACGGTCCCTTAATCTAGAGGTGTATATGATTTTGTGCCTTTAATAGATTCTAGGCTACATTTAGCATTGAAACATCCCCTATAAGATCAATGGCTCATTACAATTTTTATTTCTCTAGAAATCGAATAATTTTGATTGCAATAGATACTACAATACCACCGAGGTCTTGAGTTCCTCATTTCATCCCAAGATTTTGAATATATCCAGGGTTGAATCCATGTCATTAGGGCCTGATTATGTTTCCAATGTGTTGATGTGACTCGGTCACTTTGATTTCATGCCTTATCCTACACCAAATGGGATAATTATTGATAATGGTGATGGATCTCTCCACAAGAGCTCATATGAGATTTTCTTTTTGGGATGGGGATCTTATGACTAGGGTGGATGAGCTGATAATTTTTGATTTATATACCCCTTATCAGTTATCTCTCTAGTTTGGTTGCATCCAAAGGGAAACCCCCCTCCCTTTGGTTGGTGTGTAGGGAGAGAGACACCCTAGGATCATCTGACAGTTCAAGCTATTATTGGCACCTGAAGACACCAATGTCTATATTATACATACACCTAGTAGAACTCCCATATTCTTATCAGATGACTATTCCCAGGATTGAGTGGAGGCCTATCTAGGTGGAGCGCAAAACAAGATGGTCTGTTATGAGCACAAAACATTTGTCTCACCAACCCCGATTTCCATACAAATGATGGAATTTATTTATGACTTGGGTGATAATTCTAGAAAGTTCCCTCATCCTATAAATTATTATCCCATATGTGAGTAAGAATCCATTTAGGAAGTTATCCCTTTATAATGATAAATAGAAAATGTACTTTTTGAGGGGATAATATATGGGGATTTCTCTCCTCGCTCTTCATCGGCTTAGATGTCTGTTATTCCTATTAAAATGTCTACTTTAATAGACACAATACCATAGACATGGTGTGGGATTATTTGGTATCAGATTCAAAACCTAATCACTAAAACTCTTTTTGGATCATTTCATGACCAAGAAGAATGTCTATATCAGCAATTTCATTATTTAGGGGAGGGAAACGTTGATCATCAACAATTATATAGAATCATGACCAAAATCATATTAATGTGGATATAATTGTCTACTTGAGAGAGGTAATTTCATGATCTTGATGATGGTACTTATTCATACAAGTTTATTAGTAATGATTCAAAAGAATTGTAAAAGAGTCTTCAATTTATATCTAAGCTACATGCATGAATGGATGGATTGATTGTACAGATATAGAGGTATGAGGAGATCATATCTCACTCAAGATTTGATATCTCAGTTTCATCATCATAATTGTAAACATATGAGAAGAGGTTTGATGATATGACATATTTTAATGATACACTTCATCCTAAGGTAGAATCAAAAGATAAGGTATGGGTGGCACATTGGTGTTCCATCGACACTTCTCACCATAATTATGATGACTTGGAAAACTCAACCAATAAAATATTATTGTAGTTCGATCGTTGATATGTGTTTGGTTTTTATGAAATTCTTGGAGAGATTTAAGAATGTTTAAATTCTTCATCCAGTATTCTATTAATGAATAGATCTTATAAAATTTAAATATTTTTGTCAATTTTTTCTTTCATTCCGAATGTGCATTATATTTCACTAATTTGATACTGTATGAATCATCATTGATACCCATACTTAGAATTATATCAATTAAAATTGAATTATTGGATTTTAATTTTTGAATTATAATATTTTCTCCTTGAGAAATGAACATGAATTCCCACAAACATGAGATTCCTTATTGACATATCTGCTCCAGATATCTTGAGAATAATAGATTCACAAAAGGAAAATTAAGGTAGAAAATATGTCACATAGGGAGAGTTCTATATATTTTTGAGGAGTTTTTATAATCTGTGAGCATATGTTTATTTTTTATAAGGCTATATGGTTGGCCTTACACGCTCTTTTTCCTTCTTGGTGACTTAATTGTTGTTGTAATATAGTTTAGGGTCTTTTAGCTCATTTTGGATATTGTTGTAGTTTAGGGTCTTTTAGATCAGAGCTTTTATTACTGTAGTTTAGGTTTTCTTACCTCAATCTTTTTATTTTTTAGCTTCGGTTCTTTTAGCTCAAACACTCTAATACTTTATTTTATGAAATTTTAACTTAGACCTTCTATTTTTCTAGTTTCGAGTCTTTAAGCTTAGTCATCCTATTTTAGTAGTTTAGGATCTTTTATCTTGAACATTCAATTACTATAGTTTATATTCTTTTAGCTCATACCTTATATCACTATAGTTTAAATTATTTTAGCATAGACCTTTTAGATTCCATTCATTTTAGAGTCTTACTACCAAGACTTGATTGATGATTGTGGAATATTAAGAAGACATGCTAAGAATAAACAAAAATACCCTAGGATGTTGAGTTTTATTCTGGTGTTGCTAAACCTCATGAGTATTTGAAATATTTTCTTGCAATGAGAAGAGTCCTGTAGTTGGAAGGTAAAATACATGATGCATTGGTATAATTGTCAAACATTGGTGTCTCCACTATTTTCCAAGGGTAATGAGAGATTTATGGGTGTGATATTGGATGATGGATAAAGACTATGGATTCTAGGCCCACCTAGATATAAATAATATGTGTGGTTAAAGTCATCGCCCAAAAGTTTGAGTCGATGAATATGGTATTGGTTTAACATATTGGGAATGACCCATCACACCCCGAGGTACCAAGTTCTTCCATGATGTTACTGAGGCTCTCAAGGATTGAGGTTCCTTTTCTACAAGGAGGATATGCCTTTAGTTGGTAGGTCAAATCCCATATGTTTTGATATCATGGTCAACAAAAATGATTCACACCCTATTGCGTGGTCCATTAGAGATTTTTGAATACTCGAGCATCCATATGATGAGGTTGGTGATAAAACACTATTTTTTTAATATTTTATTAATAATAAATGATATAATTTCGTCACATTATGCTAAATATGTTTATTTATAAAATATTTGGGATTTGATCATTCATTTGAAAATTTAGTGAAAATTCCAGTTTTACCCTTTATAGTGCACTGTAGTATTTTGAAAATAAATATTTTTATATTTATTATTTGAATTTGAAATTTTGTAACAGTGTTCCTAAATTAATTTTATAAAACTTTTATTCAGGATACTAGAGCTAAAGAGTGCATTTTGTTGTTGAAAATGGGCCATGAGGTCAAAGTTGAGCTGGACTCGCCAGAATGGGCATAGGTTCTGGAGTTGGGCCATAAATTCTTAATACATGCTTGTATTAGGCCCAAATTTTTATAGGAGCTCAGGGATTAATTTTTTCACAAATAATCCTCCTGGAAGGAGAGATGGTTCACGTGTTTTGGAGTTAAAATGGGCGGTCCAAGTTGTATTAAAATATTTGGCCGAGATTTGCCATTCACACTTGAAACATCTTTAAACCTAGCCTCCCCTCCACTCTATAAATTAGTGTTTTTATCATTTGGAGGGGTTGGGACAAGCCTTGGAGGATTGGGAGCATAGGTTAAGTGGTTAATTTCCATTTCAATTAACCATTGGAGGAGGGAAGCTTTCAAGCTAAGATCTCCTCCAAATTGCTCTTCTCTTCCTCCTCTTTGTTGTAATGTTATTGCTCTTTCAATAAACATCTTAGTTCCTCTTTAATTTATTCTGTTTTCCTCTATTTTGTTCATTTTTATTCTTCATTAATATTCCTCTTTGGGCTGGAATTCAAGAGTAGAAGCGTGATTGGGTTATACCCATTCTGAACCATTGCAAATGCAATTCGCTTCTACGATAACTACACCGCCCATAGAAGAGTAGTTATTTTTAGTAATTGATCTACCTCTCTCCTTCTTCATTCATTTATTTTGAATCAATGATATAATGTAATTAACTAAACATGATCCATTAATTGTGTTTTTAAATTATAAGAAACTAAGTGACAAATTTAACAATTAACACAAAACGCGCGTGGTCGGGATTTGTGTGAATTGTGAGAGCGCGATCTTAATCAGTAATACAAGACCACACGGGATCAATTTGTAGATTTCAAATAAAATAACTAAACTCAATTAATCCTCATTTCCAGAGTAGTGATGTGACTTAATTTACCACTGACGATAAGCTATCTTGAGAACATCAATCAAAGTAGGGTGCTATGATAGCATGTTCCGAAGCTAGCCTAGGGTTTAATTAATTTCATCTTTGTGGTAAAGTTAATTCTCGTAGGGTTCGGGATTTAACAAATTAAGGGATCATAATTATGTGAATGTTAATTTAAATGATAATGATTAATAATAGAGTGAAGATGTAGAGTTAGATCTATTATGCCTTTTAAAATATTTTCTAAAAAAACATCTTCTTGTTGTGTCTTTTTAATCAAACATCATTTCAAAATTAAAAACAAAAAAAATGAAACCTTCTTCCAGAAAACTTCTTCAAGTTTTATAAACTATAAAAAACCACCCTCTTTCCATTCAAGTAGTGTTTTAATTCTCTTTTATTTTTTTATAATACCTTTAATAAGATTTTTTAAATCTGCTTCCTCCTTTGAGAGACAACCTTGGTCAGCCACTCTGCTGCACCTAAGTACCCCAAAATCACATTAATCATTTCAGGGCACCCACGACAGTGCTCTTTCAAATTGGAGCCATTTCCCGGGAGGCAAGTAATTATTTCAACCAATTAGAGGTATTTATTTTATTTTACATTTTATTCTCTTCCTCTCTTCTTTCTTTCATCTTTACCCAATCTGATTTTTTCTTCTTCTTATTTTATTTTCTTCTACTACTTTTTGGACCATCAACTCAAACTTCTAATTTTTATTTTACTATGGTACACTTTCCTTCTTTTCATAATTCATTGATTTATGGAACGAACTATTCCTGAGGATCTCTTAGATCTTGACCCTGATATTGAACGTAGCTTTAGGGCACGAATCAGACATTCTCAATCTACAGGAAGTTTCAAAATTCAACCAGTTGGATAATTACTCCAATATCATAACATTGAAATTGGAAGAAATTCAAATTCAACCATAAAACAAGAACCAATGGCTGAAAATAATGGAAATGAACTTAATAGAACCATTCGAGAATTGGATGCACCTGATATTAACTATCAACCAAATTGTATTTCATACCCAAATCTCGAATCAGACTTCAAACTAATATCTGGGTTAATTCACTTACTTCCAAAGTTTCATGGCCTCTCTGGTGAGGATTCCAATAAACATTTGAAAGAATTTAATGTGGTTTTCTAGACCCTAAAAACTAGAAATGTCTCTGAAGATCAAATCAAACTAAGAGCATTCTCATTCTCACTTGATGGAGCTATGAAAGACTAGATGTATTATTTACAACCCGAAGATGTAATATGTTGGAATGATTTGAAACGTATTTTCTTGCAGAGATTTTTTCCCGCATCGAGGATAACTTCTATTCGTAAGGAGATCTTGGTGATCAAGCAAGCCCAAGGGGAGTCAATGTATGAGTACTGGGAGTGATTCAATAAGTTTTGTGCAAGCTGTCCGCATCACCAAATTAGTGAGAAACTCTTCATCCAATACTTCTATGAAGGACTCACACCCATGGAGAGGAGCATGGTTGATGTTGCAGCTGGAGGAGCATTGGTGGAAAAGACACCAGCAGCTTCACGTGCATTGATCGACAAGATGGCCCAAAAATCTCTATAATTTGGCGATAGAGGTACACCACATATCAGGGGAGTACATCGGGTAAGTCATTCTTCTCTTGAAAGTCATTTGATTGATACCATGTTGGAAGAATTGACCACTATGGTGAGGAAGATTTCTTTGGCTCAAAAGACATCCCAACCCACTCCTTCAAGTCCTTGTGGAATTTGCACTGAGACAAGCCACCCAACTGACTGTTTCCCCCAACTACAAGAAACAGAAGATTGTGCAACAATATTCCCTGGGAGACCATATCAGCAACAACAACAACCACATCCCCAAAAGAAGTATGACTCCTTTGCACCAACATTCAACCAAGGGTGGAAGGATCAATCAGACATGAGGTATGACTCTGGGCAACAACAAAGGCCCCCTTTTCAACCAAACTTCCAGCAGCCTCCACCTTACCAACAGGGTTTCCAACAACCCCAAAGGAGATTCGAAGATCAAACATCAACAAGTCAGCAATAAGGGAATCTCCAACCCAAGGTAGACTCTAACACTGATGATCTTTTGAAGAAAATTGTTCTTAATCAAAAGAATGAACTGATGAGTCAAGGTTCAGAGTTGAGGGAGTTGAAGACTCAAATGAGCCAGATTGCCACTGCCCTCCATGAACTTGTAAGTAAGAATTCTGGAAATCTACCTTCCCAACCCACTCCAAATACAAAGAGGAATGTCAATTCCATTACATTGAGAAGCGAGAAGGAAAAAACTGATGCTTCTCAACATATTATTCCATCGGGATTCACCTCAACTCTAGAGAAGCCGTATTCCAAACCAACTGATGAGCAATCTAAGGAGAAAGATAAAGGTAAGAAAAAGAGTTATGATGTTCCTCCTAAAACCCTTCTTTTTCCAAACAGGGTTGTTCAAACCAAGACTATGGCTGATGAAGAAATGCAAAAAGAGGTTTTGGACATATTCAAGCATGTGGAGATCAACATTACTCTACTTTAATCCATTAAGAAAATTCCAAGGTATGAAAAATTCTTAAAATAACTTTGTACCAATCAAAGAGGGATCAAGGTAAATGAAAGGATCAATCTTGGAAAGAATGTGTCAGCACTTATTACACCAACTATAGCAATTCTAACAAAGTGTAAAGATCCAGGGACTTTCACCATCCCATGAGCCATAGGGGAGTTTCACTTTTCTGATGCACTTTGTGATTTAGGTGCTTCCATAAATGTGATGCCTCACTCTGTATTCTCTTCCTTACAGGTTGGTGAGTTGAAGCCAACAAGAGTAGTGGTGCAGTTGGAGAATAGAGCTACGGCATATCCAGCAGGAGTCCTTGAGGATGTACTTGTCTGGGCAAGAGACATGATCTTTCCAGAAGACTACTACGTGCTTAACATGGAGGATGATCAGGTAAGTTCTCATGCCCCAATTATCTTAGGTAGGCCCTTCCTCAAAACTGAAAAAACTATCATAAATGTCAATGAGGGTACAATTTCCATGGAGTTTGGAGATGAAGTTCTGGTATTTAATGTCATGGAATCCATGAAGTACCCCTCAGAGGACCATTTTGTTTTTTTTATCTCCCATTTTGATCCACCAAATAAAAACTCCATGGAAATTGATTGTCCTATGCTTAGTGAGATTATGAGTATTGGTTCGAGTTTGATGTCTAAGAGCACTTCCACACATGTTGCTGAATCACAATCCTCTCTTGGATTTAATTTTGATGTGGATTCATATTCTGATTTTGATCATGTTCACTCTGATTATGACATGTCTGTTGAGTATGTTGATGTATTTGATGCTTTATTCGCGGATATTGATGATGTCTATTCTGATAATTATGCCCTTTGTGCACATATTTCGGTTCCTTCAATGTCTCCATCCATACTACACCCTCCTTCATTAGAACTCAAGCCATTGCCAGCAAATCTGAAATACTCATACTTTTTTAGTGGTGAGAAATTACATGTTATCATTGATTACAATCTCTATTTTGAACATGATGAAAATATTTTGAATATTTTGAGGGAGAACATCAGGGCGATTGGGTGGACCTTGGATGAAATATCAGGTATTAGCCACTCCATTTGCATGCATAGGATCCTCTTGGTGGATGGGGCTAAATTGGTGAGACAACCATAAAGGAGACTCAATCCCACCCTCCTAGAATTTGTTACAAAAGAAGTTGAGAAATTTTCTGAGGCTGGTATAATCTTTCCCATTTCATATTCTCAGTGGGTAAGTCCTATTCAGTTTGTGCCTAAGAAGAGTGGTGTTACTGTTGTTAAAAATGAGAAAGATGTGTTAGTTCCAATGAGGGTGCAAAACAGTTGGAATGTGTGTATTGATTATAGGAAACTAAATCAGTCCACTCACAAGGACCATTTCCCCCTCCCATCTATTGATCAAATGCTTGAGAGAATAGCTGGGAAAACACACTATTGTTTCTTGGATGGATTTTCTAGATATTTTCAGGTTCCTATAGCTCTGGAGGATCAAGAGAAGACTACATTCACCTGTCCCTTTGGCACATTTACCTACTGGAGGATGCCATTTGAACTTTGCAACTCCCCAGGTACCTTCCAGAGATGCATGGTGAGTATTATTTCTGATTTTATTGAGACCTGCATGGAGGTATTTATTGATGATTTTATAGTGTATGGGTCTTCATTTGATGAATGTCTAATTAGTATGGGAAAGGTGTTGAATCATTGTATTGAGAAGAATCTGGTCCTGAACTTTGAAAAGTGTCATTTCATGGTAGAGCATGGCATTGTCTTAGGGCATGTAATGTCAAAACATGGGATAGATGTCGATAGTTCAAAGTTAGATATTATTTCATCCTTACCATATCCTTCATGTGTGCGTGATGTTAGATCTTTCCTAGAGCATACAGGATTTTATCGGCGCTTCATCAATGATTTTAGTAAGATTGCTCTTCCTATGTCAAGATTACTTCAAAAGAATTCTGATTTTGTGTTTGATGATTCTTTCAGGAATTCATTTGATGAGCTAAAACAACGTCTGACCACTCCACCTATCATACAGCCCCCACGGTGGGAGATTCCTTTTGAGCTTATGTGTGGCGCCTCTAACTTCGCGGTTGGAGCTGTCTTATCTCAGAGGGTGGAGGGACGTTCACATGTGATCGCCTATGCATCAAGGACATTGGATTCAGCCCAATAAAACTACACTACAACAGAAAAGGAGTTTCTTGCTATCATATTTGCTTTAGATAAATTCCGTTCATATTTATTGGGATCTAAAGTAGTTGTTTTTTCTGACCATGCAGCTTTGAGGTTCCTCCTAAAGAATCCAGATGCAAAGCCACAACTTATCCGTTGGATGCTCCTTCTTCAAGAGTTTGACATCGAGATAAAGGACAAGAAGGGGTCAGAGAATTTGGTGTCACACCACATGAGTAGGCTTACTCACACACTAGAGGATGAAACCATAGACCTGGTACCACTTCGGGACACTTTCCCGATGAGCATCTTTATTCTATCTCAGGTACGCATCCTGGGTATGCTGATTTAGTGAACTACCTTGTTGGCTCTGAAATCCCTGCAAATTTAAAGAAACATCAAGTATAAAAATTAAAGAGTGAGTCAAGATTTTATGTTTGGGATGATCCATACATATGGCGCATGTGTAGTGACCAATTTATTAGGAGGTGTGCTCCTGATCATGAGTTCGAGTCTGTTTTTCAATTCTATCATACACTTGCTTGTGGTGGACACATTGGACCCCAACGGATAGCTAGGAATATTTTGGACTCTGGATTATATTGGCCTAGCATATTCCATGATGCCCATGTGTTTTGTAAGTCATTATCTCGTTGCCAACACACTGGGAACATTTCTAGGAGGCGTGAGATGCCCCAACAACCCATACTATTCTGTGTGATTTTTGATGTATGGGGAATTGATTTTAGGGGTCCTTTTCCTAGTTCATTTGGATTTTTATATATTTTGGTTGATGTTGATTATGTGAGTAAATTGGTGGAGTCCAAGGCCACCAGGACAGACGATTCTTATGTTGTAGTCGACTTTGTTAAAGCACATATTTTTTGCAGGTTTGGAGTACTGAAGGCCATCATCAGTGAACAATGGACACACTTCTGTAATCATAATTTTTATTCCCTCCTTCGGATGTATGGGGTGACACACAAAACATCAACACCATACTACCCTCAAACAAATGGTCAGGCTGAGGTTTCAAATCGTGAGTTGAAACAAATCTTGGAGAAAACCGTGCAGCCAAATAGGAAGGATTGGAGTAAGAATTTGGATGATGCATTGTGGGCTTATAGGATACCACACAAGACACCCATTGGTATGTCCCCATTTTGGATTTTTTTGGGAAAGCGTGTCATCTCCCCATGGAAGTTGAGCATCGGGCTTATTGGGCTATAAAAAATGCAACTTGGATTTGGTCCAAGATGGAATCCAAAGGAAGTTACAAATTCAAGAGCTTGAGGAGATTATATTGTCTTCATATGAGAACTAAAGGCTCTATAAGGAATGATCAAAAGCAGCTAATGATAGAATGATCCAACAAAGGGAGTTTCATGTTGGAGAGAAAGTCCTTCTCTACAGTTCATGACTAAAGCTGATGCCTGGTAAGTTGAGTTCCAGATGGTTAGGTCCTTATATTGTATCTAATATTTTTCCTTATGGTGCAGTGTAGGTCACACAAGAGGACATTGTAAGGATCTTTACAGTCAATGGGCAATGTTTGAAGAGATACATTGTGGGACTTCCTACTAATGCAGTGGATTTTATCACACTGCATGACCACATCATCACTTGATCACATCAGGCTATTCCTAACCCTTCCACTTTTATATTATTTGTCCTATTTAAAAATTCTGAATTTCATGTGCATATATCATCTCATGGGTTCACATTGAGGACAATGCAATATTTTAAGTGTGGGGGAGGGAACCTTTTAGTTTAGTAATTTCAATTGTTTTCCTGTTTACAAAAAACAAAAAAAAATTGTGTTTTTCAAATTTTGTGGGCTTATTTTTCAATTTTCTTTTTGTTTTTGAAATTTTTGAGCTGAAATGATTCTCATCACAATTTTGAAATGCATATCAATGAGTGAAATAATTTATCCATTTAAACTAAGCATAAATGAATGCTGAAATGGCTTTGTTTCAAGTTCAAATATTTATTAATTTCATGAAAAGTACACTGAATTTTGAATCCCATGCCACATCTCACTGTCTTTATATTTGAAATCACTTTCTTGTGAGGCTTATGAACCATTATTTTCATATTCTTTACATTCACCTCACTTCTTGAGAGAACCAAACCATGCTTGATTTAACCAGAATTTGATTTATTTCTGTCAAAACTTGAGGGTTTGAGGTACTTATGTTTAAATGATTGAGGAATTTGTTTGGTATTAAAGCCCCTATTTCAAAGAATCAATTTTTATAATGGACTACCTTGAACATTTAATCCTTTCATCCCTTAGAATCCATGCACAACCTGTTCGGTTAGCCACATTAAAAGCCAATTTTCCCTATCCAACCAACTTTTGAAGTGAAATTGCATAATCTAGTTGAGCTTAAGTGTGGGGGAAGCTATGTTGTGTTGTGATACCACATTCTGTGATACTTTGGGTGGAAAATTAAATTTTGAAGAGATGTGTTTACTGCTGAAGAAAATCATTATATTGAAAGTTGTTCCTTTTCTGGAGCTTTCATGACAAGTGAAGCTGTGCCTTTTCTGGAGCTTCTAATTGAGGTAGAAAGATGTGCCTACCTAGAGCTTTCAAGAAAATCATGTTTGAGAAGATTGACATTTTTGTTTCTGAATTGATGAATGGTGAAAACCTTCCATGAATTTTCATGATGATGGAGCTGAATTGATACTATGGGGATTAATGAGGAGACAATATTTAAGTGAAAATTTTATTAATGTAATTTTGCTTCAAAAAGACTCAAGCCCTCCTTATTCAGCCTTAGAATTTTTCACATATAAATCCTACCAACCGAAAGCCACAGAACAACCCTGAAAAGTTCTCATGATAAACATATGTCCTTGACTCACATCGGGTGGAGATGTAGGAATTTATCAAGCCTATGGTGACCCTTGTATGAGTTTGGATGAGAAAGACATTGCTAAAAAATTTACATTTATGTGGTGAGTGAAAATAAATATTAGGTAAGTGTTTTGTGTGCATGAATGGATAAATGAAGTGGAAATATATTGAATGATATAAATGGAGAATTTGAAATAAGTTTTTTTATGAGGTATGATAGCTTTTGATTCTTGGTGTGGAATTGATGGATCTCAATGATATGTGTTTTAAAATTTGTTTTGATTTGATATTGATGTTTACTTGACAAGAGGTTTTGCCCAGGAGTGCAAAAGGTTAAGTGTGGGGGAGTTGATAAAACACTATTTTTTTGAATATTTTATTAATAATAAATTATATAATTTCCTCACATTTTGATAAATATGTTTATTTATAAAATATTTGGGATTTTATCATTCATTTGAAAATATAGTGAAAATTCCAGTTTTACCCTTTATAGTGCACTGTAGTATTTCAAAGATAAATATTTTTATATTTACTATTGGATTGTGAAATTTTGTAACTGTGTTCCTAAATTATGTTTATACAAGTTTTATTCAGGATACTAGAGCTAAAGAGTTCATTTGGTTGTTGAAAATGTGCCATGAAGTCAAAGTTGGGATGGACTCGCCAGAATTGACATAGGTTCTGTATTTGGGCCATAACTTCTTAATACGTTCTTGGATTAGGACCAATATTTGAGAGGAGTTCGGGGATTTATTTTCTCACAAATCATCCTTCTGGAAGGAGAGCTGGTTTACGTGTTTTGGAGTTCAAATAGGCGGTTCAATTTGTATTAAAATATTTGGCCGAGATTTCCCATTCACACTTGAAACCTCTTTAAACCTAGCCTCCCCTGCACTCTATAAATTAGTGTTTTTATCATTTGGAGGGGTTGGGACGTGCCTTAGATGATAGAGAGAAGAGGTTAAGTGGTTACCTGCCATTTCAATTCACCTTTGGAGGAGGGAAGCTTTCAATCTAGGATCTCCTCCAAATTTCTCTTCTCTTCCTCCTCTTTATTGTCATGTTTTTGCTCTTTCAATAAACTTCTTAGTTTCTCTTTAATTTCTTCTATTTTCCTCTGTTTTGATCATTTTTATTCTTCATTAATCTTCCACTTTGGGCTGGAACTCAAGAGTAGAAGCGTGATTGGGTTATACCCATTCTAAACCGTTGCAAATGCAATTTGCTTCTACGATGACTACACCGCCCATGGAAGAGTAGTTATTTTTAGTAATCGATCTACCTCTCACCTTCTTCATTCAATTATTTTGAATCAATTAACTAATGTAATTCACTAAACATTATCCATTAATTGAGTTTTTAAATTATAAGAAACTAATTGGGCAATTGAACAATTAACACAAAACACGTGTGGTCGGGATTTGTGTGAATTGTGAGAGCGCGATCGTAATCGGTAATACAAGACCACCTGGGATCAAGTTGTAGAGTTCAAATACAATCCCTAAACTCAATTAATCCTCATTTCCAGAGTGGTGATGTGCATTAATTTACCACTAACCATAATCTAGCCTTAGATCATCAATCAAAGCAGGGTGCTACGATAGCATGTTCCGAAGCTAGCCTAGGGTTTAATTAATTTCATCTTTGTGGTAAAGTTAATTCTCTTAGGGTTAGGGATTTAAAAAATTAAGGGATGATAATTATGTGAATGTTAATTTAAATGATAATTATTAATAATAGAGTGAATGTGTAGAGTTAGATCGATTACGCCATTTAAAATATTTTCTAAAAAAGGAATCTTCTTGTTGTGTCTTTTTAATCAAACTTCATTTCAAAATTAAAAAAAATGAAATCTTCTTCCAGAAAACTTATTCAAGTTTTATAAACTATAAACAACCACCCCCATCCTTTCATGTAGTGTTTTTATTCTATTTTATTTTATTTTTATAGTACCTTTAAAAGTTGTTTTAAATATACTTCCTCCTTTTAGAGACGACCTTGGTCAGCCACTCCGCTGCACCTAAGTACCCCAAAATCACATTAATCAGTTGGGTATAGAAAGGAAGGTTCTCTAGGAATGGTTTTAGCATGATAGGGAATTTTATCTCTTATATGAACCTCGAGCCCTATGCCATGTGGTTTTGAATAACAGTTTGTGGGACATCAAAAGGTTTTGGAATGGATTTTTGAATCCATGATTTTATAAAGGGAACAAAACACTAAGAATTAATGTTGAGGATGTCATATCCTGTTAAATAGTTTGGATACAGATATTGTAAATCATTCTCTAAAGTTCATGGGTCATGAAGATGGTATCATAAAATAATACTGAGAATGTCCTAGAACACTCCTAGGTGTTGGGTTCTTCCACAGTGATGTTAGGGCTCATAATTATTAGAAATCCCTTTTTTCAAAGCATCTCATTTGATAAAAGAACCCAGGTGTATATGTAGGGTCCATTGGCATACATGCATAGTCAAACTAAGGGTCCCTTGAATTTGGGTATCCTCTTATAGGGGCCATGGAAGGTTTACAGTAATCCAAGGCACTAAAATCATGAAGTGTGATTTATGGAAGATGTAATATTCATGAAGGGTTCGAGTACTATAAAAGAATTTTCAACACATAGTGAACATTTTAATATGGAAAGAAGATATAACAATCCATTACTATAACTTTTTCTTGGACTTTGTCTTATAGAGTGCATGACTAGACTTTTACTAGGTTTAACAATTGTACCATATAGGCTTTATTACTCATTTATTTAGGCCCTAATTTTACCCTAAACTATGGATATTAAGATTTTAGCGAGCGAAGACTTGAATTTTTCTTTGGCCTCCCTTTGTGAGTTTTAGAAATAATTTTTTTTTTTGACTCTTTCTCTTGCAATTAATGGTCTTTAAATTTGTGCCAACAAAGGCTAGAGTTTAATGTCGTAAAAATTTGACTGAAGTGAAGGCAGTTTAAGATCATGATGCACATAGACCTAATATGTGGGTAATGTTACAAAAGAGCCTAATTAAGACACCTAGGGTGAAGAGTACTCAAAGATCCTTCTAATTTATAGTTGAAATTGTTTAAAATCATGGATCAAGGTGCTCATGTTATGAATGATGGTATTGGAAAATAATTCTAGGGATATCTTAGAACACCCTCAGGTGCTAATCTCTACCACAGTGATTTCAGGATCCCAATTATTAGAAATCCCTTATTACATAGACAAGATATATCTAGTTGGTAATTATAATCCCTTATGCATTGATAGCATGGTCCAACTAATATATTATTTTCCATTACAAGGGACATCAAAGGATTATAGAAACTAAAGGATCTTAAGACATGAGGAGTAATTTATGGATTGAGGTACCTAAAAGAGGATGGAAGCACCCCATACTCTAGTTTACTAGTGTATGGGACTTTTGTACCTTTAATAAGGGATGATAATGAGTGAAGGTATGAACCTTTTAATGTCATGTAGTGGGGTTCTTTTTTTATTTTAGTTTTAATGTCATGAGGCCATGACATTTTCATTATAGTTTAATGTCATGAGGTTAAGACATATTTGTTTCTTTTCAGTTTAACAACATGTGGTAAGGACATGGGAACTGATGTGAAAAATTATTCAACATATATTATGTGTACAAGAAATCCATACATGGATATGAATTATACAATGGAAAAATTAACTTCTATGACATATCCCTAATTCAATCAAGGGAAGTTCCATTCATAGGTATAACTCATAAGAAGGAATGGGGAGAGTAATTTGTTTTATATTCGTTGGACCATAGAATCAAAGATCCAGACAACACTAAATATATTGTTAGGGTAGGAATCAAGCCACACATAATTATTGAATGGGAAGCACTCGATGTAGGTCTGACCAATACGTAGAGGGGGGAATTTATCCTATTGATTATTGTACCTAGACTAAGGATTAGAGATCTGATATTCACTATGTATCATTTGATGAAATAAATCAAGAAAAACTAGTTCTTAATAACCAATGAATTTTAACATCATGTGGCAAGGAGGTGGGTTCCTTGTCATGAAAAGGGAATATTGTGGCCAGATCCCAGACCTAGGGTCTAGCTGTTATTATGTATCCTATGATGGTAAGATGTAATCCATACATTGTTCTTTGAAAAAAATCCTTGTACAATTCTAACCTGAACACAAATATAGGGAATTTTTTATTTTTATTAAATATGATTGGACCTAGGATTCAAGATCCACGCATCACTACATATCCTTCGATGATAGTAATCATGTCGCACATAGTTTTAGAAACCCATGGAATTTAGTTTCATAATGTAAGGAAATAAACCATGTCATTTAATTTCATGTGGTGAGGACTCAATGTGTTCCTTTTAAGTTCTTTTATTTAGGACCATGATAAATTTGTCGTGAATTGTCCATACAGGAAGAGGCCTTACAAAAATTTATAAACTCACGTGAGCTATGCTTAGTGTGAGAAATAAAGAATAGAAAAGGATCCTCATCACATGTTGGTAATTGGAATATAAATAGGGTTATTTTATATTATGTGGTGGCTGGACTGGGATATAACATCCAGGTGTCCCTACCTACCCTATTAAAATTAGAATCAAGTCGTACGTAGTTTTGAAAACCCGTGAAGTTTAATGTCGTGCAATGATGACATTAGCCATGTAGTTTAAAATAATTTGATATGGACTTGTTTGAATTGTCAGGATATAAGTGGAATTTAAGGGATCATTGTAGTTTTATTTCATGTGCTAAGGACATATACAATGCAGTTTAATGTCTTTTGGTTAGGACTCAAGGTCACCTGATGTGGAAGAAAAATAATATTGAGGTTGGCACTAAGAATGGAGGTCTAAGAATCACTACAAATCTTGTGATGGAAGTAATCAATTCACATGTAGTTCTTTTATAGAGATAATCCCTATGTGGATCTAGTTCTCACATAGGGATAGGGGAATTTTCACTTTCTTATGCATAGATCTAGCCCATGTGTGGTGAATTGTCGCTGAGATGATGAATCCACTGTAGTTTAATGTCTTATAGTGAGGACTTAATTTGTTCTATTTATCATACTTATGTGAGTATGAGGGTCACTTGATTTGAATGATTATGAACATTGGTGATCCATGTAGTTTAATGTCATGCCTTAAAGACAAAGGAGTCCATGTCATTTATCATCTTGCTTCCAGGACGAGTTCTATACAATTTAGAATCAGGTGGATAGGATGATATTTGTGGAGTTTGAATTCATGTTGTCAAGATGTATTTATTGCATTTTAACATCATTATACTTGGATGATAGACCCTTGATAACAACTATGAAATTTATTTCATGAGAAATATTTCATTGGTGGGGGTGTGACATGCACCCCATCCAGTTTATCCAATGAGTAAGCTCCATTATGATAGACCTTATGTAATACATAAGGCCCCTCCCATTTTGTTTTAAGATTTAGAAGCTTATTTTCTAGTCTCATTGGGGTCTTGAAAACCAAAACCAATTCACCTTGTAGGAAATAATGGATGCAAATATTTTTGTTGAAGGCTCAGGCAATCCAATTTTGGTGGACATTAGGGTTGTGCAATGTACACAACCTGTTCTCATTGAGAAATTCCAATTAACCAAGAAACTTTTTTGATTTCTCACCATCTAAGAGTTTTCCTCAAATTTCTATTCATATTGAAGGAATTTTGACTTCTATGGTAACACTTCCTTTGTCTCGTACACCAATGAATTTGGAATTGCATGTGTAGTAGTATGAGTGGTGGTATAGTAGGCCCATAAAGCATGGAAGAGCTTGTTTGGATAGGAATTATTTTCTTTTTCCACCATATTATAGATTATATTCAATGTTGTACTCTTAGAACAATTTCTTCGACTATGTAGAATAGTTTTTTGGTGTCATTGCCCATCAATATTATGTAAGGGGCTCAAAACCTAATGATGATATGGGACCTTATGTAGTTGATGATATTATTCATCTTAACATCCTTGACTGGTATTTCCTTATCCCATTTTTAAATAATTTGGTAGTATTAATTATGTATTTAAACACTATAATTGTGGCTTGTGGATATATCCCCACAACATCCATTCCCCATACAGAAAATGGGTAATAATATTTATCTATATGTAGAAATTATTGGGGTTTAGGGACGAAGTTCTTATGTATAATACTTTCGTTAAATTTCTTGGTGAATTCCACATAGTTTTGTATCATGGTTTTCTAGTAGTAACCTAACCTCCCAATTTGGTCGTAGATCCTGGTCCTAGACTAATGAGCACCACAGGATCCTGCATAGACTTATTCCAAGATGGAGGGTGACTCTCATTATACTTTGATTTTGAAAAGTATCCCATAAATTAATTACTTGTATATGTATTTTTTCTCATTTGGAACATCTCGTAGGGTAATGTTCACTACTCTCCAATGAATCTGTTCCCTTATATATTGGTCTATTGGGAGAGTCCCATTTCAAAGATATCTGACTATGTGCTACATCAATCTAGGAGTGGATATCAGTTCATCAGGCTCTGTAGAAGTGTTGTCCTAACTTATTTCTTCCATATTGTAGATGAATATCGAGGAGATCATTCTTCAGTGAGTGATAGAGAATATTACTTCCTCCTGGGTAGGGTTGTCTAGGACTATGACTACATTATCCAGTGCGTCTTCACAAGCATTTTGTGATCAAGTAACATAATTAAATTTGGGGGAAAAAGTTAATTATGCCACTATTACATTGACATATCCTATGAGAGGGGAGATTTCTTAATTTTTATAGAATATTATCTCTTTATATACTTTATCACTAGCTTGGAATCCCATTTGATATTCAGGCATGCTAACTTCAGTTGTAATGCTAATTCCAATCTAGTGATGAGGGCAAAGTATTCTGCCTCATTATTCCTTCATTCTTTAGATAGTGAGAAACAATAGGGAAAATCCACTTTGTCTATAGAGATAAATACAATCTCTAAGACAACCTGATTGAGTATCATGTTTTCTAGTCTCTTGATGATGGTATTTTGGGAGGTGCCATAAAAAAGGCATCCCCCATGTTTGGGAAGAGTCATGGGAATATATAAACTATTCATATAGAAGTTCGGTGTCCACTGGTGTTCTTTTTGTAGAATTACATTCCGCAAGGAAATTAGTTAGGGCATGTACGTTCACTGACTTCTATGACACGAAAAAGATGTTTTATTGATGGATAATAATTGTCCATCAAGATAAGCACCCAGTTGGCATGGGATGGATAATGATTTACATAAATGGATCAAAATAAGTGACCAAATAGACTTTGTGTTGTTTAAAGTAATGCCTCAGCTTCTATACTAAAAAGATGAGTGTTATTTGATTCTTCTTGACATCAGTGTATTGGGTCTCAATACTGAGCATCATTCGACTAAGGTAGTAGATATTGTTCTCACTTCCTATGTCGTTCTTATAATTGGTGAGGGTTTTGAGTGATATTTTCATAGAATACACAAATAATGTAAATGACCTTCCTTCCACCGACAACATTAGGACGAGTGGGTGTAGCAGATATGGCTTGAGACTTTTGATGGCTTCCTAGCAGTCCCTATATCAATGATAAGTGACTTAATTCTTCATTATCATGATCAAGAGGATATATTTTTCAGCTAGGTTTCCTTTAAAATGTCAAATTTAGTTGAGGTTCCCTTATATCCCCCTCATTTCATTCAGATTTTCAGTGGGTGACATTGCTAAAATTTCACTAGTGTTTTTTGGGTCATCCTCAATGCAATAGTAGTTCACTACAAAGCCAAGGAACTTCCTTGATGTTAGCCCCAAAT
Organism: Viscum album; assembly: GCA_963277665.1. NCBI lineage: Eukaryota > Viridiplantae > Streptophyta > Magnoliopsida > Santalales > Viscaceae > Viscum > Viscum album. The sequence goes on along the minus strand of OY728162.1, from coordinate 1,061,314,923 downwards.
AAAATTTGAGGGGATTAATCTTTAGAATGATCTACCATATATTTTAGATAATTATTTTAAGATGTATGAAGTGATTAGTTCACAGTCATGAATTGACCACTTGGTTGTCGGTGTAACATTTATCTATTCATCACAATTATATATTAAATATGTCATGCTTGGCACATTGATGTAGAGCTCCAATGTACATTAATCCAAATGTCAGGACCTTATAGAAAAAGATCCCCGGTGGATATCTGAAGGTAGTGTATTCCTCATATTTAGGGGCCATATTTATCTAATTTTACCCTAAATACCCATTCATGATAGAAAGGGCATGGAATCTAGTAGTTGAATCGATTAAGAGTTTTGTGATCAGTAATGATAAATCATCCTTTTGGAAGTGTCTATTAAGGTATATGAAATTGATTCTGACACTAATCTACCCATTCTTCTTCTTGATTAGGAAAATATTGGCAAGCCATATTAGGAATTTTTCTTCTTAGAAACATATTTATTTTATCAAATTTTCAACCTCGACCTCTATATTTGTATCATGGGAGTGGTGAATTATCTTGTATACCTACATGAAACCTCGATGGTCATAATATAAGTTCATATGGTGCACAACCTTATATGGATTCTGTCTGGGAATTTATATATAATTTAAAGAAAACACATATATGTGTTTCTTTGGTAATGTTATTTGCATATCTCACTCCTCGAGAGGCAAGGTGGCACTAATCAGTATAGGACACTTGTCTTGTTCTGTTCCTATATTTACCTTCCATAACATCGCAATGGTGGTGGAAACTCTTTCCTTGAATGCAAGAGGGGAATTCCTAAGGCCATTATCTTCTTATTCCACCTCTGAGTCTATAGAGTAATTTTTTAATGAATATGGAAATCTTGAAGAATCTCTATCACTATTTAGGTGAGAGAGGCCATTTGGAAGGACATTATCATCCCCTACTATCATATTTGTTGAAGAGAAGAAATAATTTTCATTTTCACTATAACTGGGTAAATAAGGTTCTTGGACATCTAATGTCAGGTATATTGCCTCACCTAGGTTTATGGGGAGCACATAGTCACTATAGAGCATACTCTAGGGATTTTCATGGGTGTTACCCAAGCCGTTAGGGGATACAAACTATATATAATCCTTCACCATTGGATGTTTTACTTAAATTTTATAGAAACATGTATCATCTCATGTGGTCTACACTTATTAAAGGGGGAATTATCACCATGTAGTATGTCAACTTTCCATTGATGGGGTATTTCAAAAACTGATGGAATTTTGAAGGAACCATAACGTGGCTATGATGCTAGGGCCTTACAAGAAGGAATTTGTATGTGGTGTCTTACTAGATGACCATAAACTCAAAATTAAATGTGATACCCCCAAATGAAGTTTTTAGTTTGATCTTCTCAATAGGTCTTTGATCATGCTTATCATACCCTTGAATGGTCATCTTTGTGGGAGACAAATCCCCTTCATTATACCCCAAATGTCAGAGGTTTCAAATTAGAATGAGCCTAATCCTAGAACCATTTTCAATGAAGGACCTTTGAATGTAGACATTATCGAGTCTACCTAAAACCCATAGGGTTATGATTTGTCCCTATATTACCTCTTCACAGTCCGAATATGTGAATAAGATGGTGACATGTAATTTTGTTCGAATAGTCTCCACTCGATAGACCTTATCTAAAGTTACTTCTATCAAAAACTCCTATCGGAAATATAGGGATCAAATGAGTGTTTCCTTGAGTTATTTTTAATGATGGTGTGCATATATGATTGAGATCTTGGCTGGGACAACTGCCAGATATTTCATGATGTCATACTTTTGTGCTAGAGGTCTATGCTTCCCATAGTGGGGTTTCTCCTTAATATGTAGCTAGGGGGATAAGGTATTTGAGGTAGAGTGTATTGGATCATTTCTATAGGTTGAGATGTCATCTTCTTCCCATTCTTGGGATAATCAGGCAATAGTAGCCCGCTAAGTTATAATGCAATATGACAGTGCGTGAACATCTTTCAGAGTGTTCTGAGACACCCCCGTGTCCCCATTGGGCCTACTGGAGAACATTTCCATGTATCTCAGCTATATATATGTCCTATATGAACATGTGACTTGTATATTGGGTTCTAAAATTCTAGTGTTGTCCCCTATATCATAATCTCCCATGCATGTAGCCACATGTTCCCCAGTTAGGTGAGGGGAACTCATACCCAAGGGAATATCCATCATCATAGAGGGGTTTTACCAAATGTATCACATTGAAAAAACCAAATATTAGGTCTTAATAAATTTAGGGTTCTGATTTATGGGGTATTTATCATGTTTTAGATATTTCAAGAAAGAAATCAGCAAGATTCAAAGCTTGTGTTGGATTGGAATATGAATATTTATCTTATTTTTCTTCTTATTTTTGATAGTTTCACCCACCCTCAGGATACATATTTAATGTCATCTTCCTAAGATACATGACCCTTATGGGTCTGTAGAGCTATGTTATCTAGGTGGAATGAGCTCAGTCGAATGTATTTTGAGTCATCAAGTTGTTGAATTCTACCCACACCTAGCCAGAACTTTATTTTGAACACCTTATTCTTTTGACTGGGTGTTTTGGATGCAGGTTACTTTCTCTAGAGAGTTATCCAACATAACCTATCCCAAATCATCCAAGATTTATAGAAGGAATTTGAAGACCAAGTAATATTCGATGTTATTACATATCCTTCTATGGAAAGGGTAGTAGTCTAAATGAAAAGAGAGTTTGACTAAATTGGGCTTCCTGTGTTATGGAAACTTGAAATTTTATTGTCCATGGAAGCCAAGAAATAATTGGGGACTTGTTCATTTCATAAGGATAATATTTTATCCATCAATTCCCCAAATATTGGGAAAATCTGAACTCTTTTGACTTATTAATGATGAATATTTTGTGGTTTTTTGTTTTTTTCTCGACATGAGGTTTTGGGTAGTTTGGGATCTACCTATGTGCTTGAATGGGCACTACTACACATTTTAGGGTAATAGCGGCAGTTTTTACCTTACCACCCCTTTTTTCCTATGTTGAGGGAATGAGCTGTTATTTGGTTTGGGTTCACTAAACTTCATCTTCCAAACATCATTCCATTTCTAAAAACTCATAGAACCCACCTAGATACATCAATAGGATCAAAGGTGTATGCAACTCTTCACAGATATTTTCATCATAGCTTTATAGAAAATGATTTTATGAGAGAGGAATAGTGAGTGAATATGTTAAAACCTCCATCTATATATGATATCATACACCCTCTCATTTTCACATTTCATTTAGTTCATTAGGTTGAAAATTTTCATTTCCCTCAGTGTGAAGCAGAACTGGTAATAGAATGGATGATAAAGGTCTTCCCATCCTACAACGAATCTTGTTGGATGTTTGATATGAAAAATAATTTTTTTCCCTACTAGAGTCTATGAAAAACACTTTATCTTAGTCACCTCCTACTGATCTCAAAGGTCCATCATCGAACCACATCGGGATAAAAATTAATTGTGATGTTGTTCGGGGTATCCTGGACCATCAATGGTGGAAAAAGTTATGATTCTTGAAATTGGGTGGAGAAAACGTTTCATCAACCAATTCAGGATATGGATTACTTATAGGATACATAGTTTTGTTTCACCCTTCCATGATTTCATTCTTGTATCCAGTGACTCAATATCATTGAGTAATTCTATAGATATTTCTGTTAGAGTTGTCTCCCATCTATAGGGAGCGAGTGGGGCCTGATGAGGTGGCCCTATTTTCATCTCCCATTGATTCTCTGTTTGTATAAATATAGAATTATTACCCTAAATAGGGAAAGGTTCTCATCATAGTGGCTAGAATTTGGGATCATTTTTCTACTTAATCATTTATGTTTACCAACTACTGAGATCCAGATCTGGTCTAACACTCACATGCCTCTCTTATATATGGATCATTCCTTGGAAGAGTAACATCCATATCTTCCCAAAGATGATACCTAGTGGGGATATTTCCTCTGAGTTGCTCATTATTATGTTGTCTGAGAGTTTTTATCTCACTCACATATTGTAAAAAATGTTCCTCAGTGGAAGGACTTTCAATTTTCCTAGGTAGTGATTGGGATGTAGCTGCACCGTTCCATTTATCTTTGGTAGTGTTCCACCATAGAGGTGGGAACTCAATATTAGAAGGTTCCATATTTTGGAGCCTCCTATAGTTCTAGGAGCATGAATCATTGGTGGGTGCATCCTGATCCTCCTCTCAGGGTAAGGTTTCCACATTGTGACCCTTTTCATTTGTGTGCTGATCCACATTATCTATTGTGTTGAAAGTGATGAAATTTATAGATGTATATTAGGAAATGGTGGACATACCATTACTTTCAACAAAACAATATGATTCGGCACTGCCTTTATTAGGGTCGTTCAACAAACCCTTGGCCATATTGGGCCATTTTTTCTTATGACCTCAGTGGGGTTTGATTCACTTCACCGTATGTTATTCTCATCTTATCATATGAGTAGTGTCCTAGATGGAGTTTAATATCATGACTAGTGAAGGTTCCCTGGATAGCATAGGTTTGTCTTGTGGTGTGATAAATGGACTTGATGTTGACCATATATATTTAAATCCCAGCATAGAGAAGATTGATTACTTCAATAGTGATGATAATGATAAAAATTCCCCTGGCACTACGGACTGGGGCCTATTTAGGGAAATAATTGGAGTTAACTGATCATGTTGTTTAATATCCAATGATTCTAGTTTGGGATTTTAGGATTCCATTTATTTAAATTTAGAGATAAATGTCCACATCCAGGTGGGATGGGGTCGATCTACAACGGACATTGATTTCCCTAGGGCCCCCTCAAGGGATGATGAACCGGGTGATGGTGATTGAGATATAAATTACCCCAGCCTAGTGGGATGGTGTTTTATTGCGGGTACTACTGATATGTTATGAATACTGTTGGGAATTTATGGTATGAGGGTTGGAGGTAGTGGTAGATACTCTCCCAGCCTAGTGGGATGAGTTTTCTTCCGAACAGATGCTATGATAGTGGCTACTATAGCCTATTTCATATGGCACATCTATGCTTCTGTAAGAGAAGGGTGAAATAGAAGCCCATAACAGGAGTTGGTTTCTAGGGGAATTTGGAAATTCTATTTCAACATTGGAATCCATGTTTAAAATTCATTCATGTTATTTTTAGGTGCCCATTTCAAAGCTCCACGGGCTTTCCTCTTCCTTTGTTTGTGATGTCTTATCACCATTGAAGTGTGCGAATTTTGTTGTAGTGACGAATCGGTTCGCATGTTACACAGTATTATAATTTCATTTGATGCTATGAAATCAAAATGCACCTCATATAAGAGGTTTTTATATTCTATAGACAAAGTGAAGTGAAATTATCCATATTTTTCCCATCATTAGATACATATGTTCGAAGATGCACTAGAAATCAGTAGGAGGAGAGTTTTCTCATTATGGAGACAAAAACAATGTGCTAATTTTTCTTACCTCTCCATTCCCTTATTCTAGGCTATGGAAAAGGAGGAAATATCAAACTATCAATACAGTGTATTGATGATATAAAGTTTATAACCATATCGTGGATGTTGGAGAAGTATATCCTTTAGTCACTAATGAGTTTTCCACTTATTTTTCCACAGATAATGAATTCACTCCTTTTTTGGTTCATATGGGACATCATAGTAAGAAGTGGAAAGAGGACATAACATGAGGAGGAGGTTGTTTCTATATAAGTCTCCCTCTCTCTCTAAGTTAATGTTAGATTCTTCTTTATCAAACTAACACACCTCCATCTAGTCATACCGTAAAAGGTAATTCTTGGGGTTTCCAGCTAACCAAAGTATAGTGTTACTAAGAGTTTATTGTGAACTATATATAATTGAACCCAATGTTTCAAGCACCTATTTATATATAAGAATTTGAGTTTTGAACACCTCTCTGTTTGAAGGTGTTTGGGTAAGGGGGATTACCTTATCCATGGTACATATCACCATGGGGTGGCTGAACATAACAGATGTTAAGAGTAGATTTCATGTGATCCATATCTACACAACCACAGGGATGACTATCACAGTAATGATGGCCTTCTACATTAGTTGAAGAGTTGACAGACCCTTTGGGTGTTAAGAGTGTATCAAAAATACCCTCAATGAAACTGTAATCAAGTAAATTAGGGATATGAACCTCATTCATTGTTGTTAATGGAATATGTCGAGATGTATTTTGGGATTGTGCATGGATATGAACCTATTGTATGACAATTGTTAGACATTATTGATAACCATCTAGCACTATGGGAATATGATACCACTACAAATAATCTAATGGAATATTCCAGTCATATTCTGTATTATTATTAGGAATATGAGCCCACCCCGATGCATGTGTCACTATCACTTAGTGATCCTCATTCATAAAGGGTATGTTGTAATGTCTCAAATTTTTTCCATGTTTTATTTTAATATTATATGGGAATTATATTTGAGACCAGGCTCTAAGACGGCGTGCGGTTCTGAGGCCCGATAAGCCCGTAACAAATGTTTGAATTCATTTTAATAATTCAATTACGTGCATGTGCGGTTTTTCTAAAAAATTTGAATAACTCCCAAATGGGTTCTCGGATCAGAAATCTAAGGGCACTGTTGTGTTTTGAACAGCGTTTTTACTTTAGGAGAGGCCTAACTTCGGCCGGCACAGGTCGGTGGTGAAATCTGGTTTTTGGACGTAACCATAATAAAATATTTAATTAAAATATTTTATATTAAATACCTATTGAAACGAAATATTGTATTATTTTAAATAGATATTTCACGGGGAGGGTTAGGGTTATAATCCCCCTAACTCTGGTTTTCCTTGAAGAGCTCTAGAGAAGGCCTCCCAACGCGGCGACGACGTTCTTGACGATTTTTGCCGGCGACGACGAAGCAGCAACCGGATCATCGCCAACGAACGCCACAGATCTAGGTAGGATGTTTTTCTTTTGATTTTACTTTCCCCGTTCATGATTCCCACTATGAACGCGGACTAATCTGCGAACCAATTAGTCCGTGGATCGATCGTTTTGCGGCCCGGTGTGATTTGGGGTTTTATTGGGAAATCAATTACTCGAGGTTTTAAAATATTTTTTTGTTGAGATTTTGATCTAACGGTGATGAACCCCAATCATCACGAACAACGATCGAGGTTCCTCCCTCTTACTTGATTCTTGTTTTTCCCCCTCGCGTTCTTCATTGTGTTCTATGAGTTCTTAGAGGAAATCAATCGTTTCGCTTTCGTTTGTTGGCGCAAATATCTGAGATTGTAGATCCAACCCTAGAGCGATGTCACAGAGGTGCAACAACGGTTTCAACAGGCGATTCAGAGTGGATCGGGAGATACGAGTTTTCGGGCGTTTGTCTTCGGATGGATCGTTCGAGGTTTATGATCCCATTCAAGAGCCAAAAACACCTGTTAGGGTGTTCGTATGATGAAATGAACCAACCCCTGGAGTATTAGGATGAACAGACTAGAGAAAAGTGACCCAGAAGATCGGCCGAACCACGAGGGAGAAGACGGTGTTTCTGGAAATTTCTCGACTACACGCCGTGTAGTATGGGCTATAAGGCGTGTGTTCGTCAGCAGGTTTACATGGCATGTACTCCGGGAGTACATGGACAAAGTTAGGGTACACGGCAAAGGACACACCGTGTATACCCCTCCCCGGCCAGATACACGGGATACCCCGTGTACTGGTACACGGGCAGGCGACATGGACACGGACAGAGGCCATGTATGAGCACATGGCCAGCATACACGGAGCGAGCCCTAGGTGCTCAGACAAGGGGTGTGTTTCTTCTACACGCAGTGTATTTAATTTCTATCTAACAAGCCAAATGACATGGGCTATTTACACGGGCAGTACCCGGGGACAAGGAACACGGTGTGTACTTTTTCTACATGCCGTGTATTTTCGTTTTACACAGCTTGAACGGATGACACATGCCGTTTACATGGTCAGTACCCAGGGTCAAGGAACAACGCATGTAACCATACTACACGCCATGTAACCTATCCTAAATGGCTTGAGCCACTGGTATTCTGTGACTTGGACTATCTTTTCTTAGGGTTCGTACGCTTGGTCTTTCTTTTGAAGGTTTCTGGTATCATTTCCTACATATAGGAGTATGATCCCTTCAGCAGAACCTCCTGAATAGAGTTTTTGGAATCCCCTATGTGATACTTAGAGTTGGATCCTCTATTCATCCATGGCACCCTAGGTAGAGTTCTTGGTATCGACGTGACCAACTTTACCCAAGCGTTGATCCTCTTCTTAGCGGATTATCTCAGATTGAGTTGTCAGAATCACCCCATGACTTCGCTATGATCCTCATCTGAGCATCATATTCTCAAAGTACTTGTGGAGTGTGTTCTCCTGGAACGAGTACTTCATATCTCTCTCTACACAGACCTAGGAGTGTGTTATCCTTGTTATGTGCTTAGTGGAATCTTCGAGCTAGATCTTAGTGGTGGTTTCGCGATAGTCGATCGTGTATGAGTATATTTGGATATTATTATTATATTTTTAGTAGACATATACTATGTAGAGCTTACTATATCTTCCATTTTGGTATTTTCCCTTGTTTATTTCCTTTTTGGTTTCGGGGTGTCCCAGTGGGTGTTGTTATACTCACCCCTGCACGGGCTTTGCCTGCACGTGTTGTGTCTTGTGCAGACGAGCGAGCCTTTGACAGGATTCTAAGTGGACCAAGGCCGGACGGTGCTCAATGAGATCAGGCGGGATGAGGTGTGTTCCTACGGCTATAGATTTCAGTCCCAGTACCTTTCCTTATAGGTTGGACTTTGTTACAGACTTTCTTTTTGGTGGGATTGTACTTTTGGCCCAGGGTTTTACTTTCTTGTACTTTACTTTCCTATCATACTCTGTTGGTTGGGTTTTAGAGTATGCATGCAAATTTTTCCTTTTAGTAGTTTTTAATTTTCAGCTTTGTGGGCTTGGAGATGTGTGTGCGTGTGTACAGGTTTATAGGCAATGCCTCCCATGTTAGTAGCATGCCTACTCGGTGCTAGTCACCAGCTGCTGGCCTATTGGAGGCGGGCATGGGGAGTTGCAGCTCGGGCCCCACTAGGACGGGTCGTGACAATGTGATCCCAATTCTAATCCCTTGGAATATGTCTCTAGTCTTTTGTGATAGGAATATGATCATGTCCTTACTCATGTTCTGATCCCACTTGGTGATACCTCGACGGAGTGGGAATATAAACCATGTCCAAATATGTATTCCCCATTAAAATATGTTGATGGACCTCGGAAATGGGAGAAGGGAAATGAGCCTCCACCTATATAGAATTAAAAGGATTTTGTTGTAGTCATTCATTGGTAGAAGTTGGAATATAGGCCTGGATTTCATAAACATCTGGAATATGCCAAAGAAATTCACTGACATAAATATGAGTTTACCCCAAGGCTAGTTCTATTCGCACTTAGTTATTCTCAGCTATAAAGGGAATATGATACTAACAATGGGCCTTTCGAGTATGTCTATGGTCTTCTTTGATAGGAATATTATCCTACCTTAAGGCATTTTCCACTCTCACAAGGGGATCCCTGAACCCCATTGTGATATGAGATTGATCTTGGGCCTTTGAAGTTTTTCTCTAGTCTCTTTCAATAGGCATGTGCCCTAATCTTGAGGCATGTGTCACACTCTATTGGTGAGACGTAGTTGGAAAGGGAATTTGATCCCAGTCTTCTACCTCTTCCTTCACCAAAATATGTCTATAATCATCCTTGATGAGAGAAATAATATGAACTTTCTCTAGAGAAACAACTTGTTCCTAATGATCAGAGTGTTGTGCTAACCTATATTTAGGGATATGAATATGCACATATCCCTATATCTACACTAGTGATGAAATATTATACTGTATTTATTCAACTATTTGAAAGTTGTAATGACACTTTAGCAAAGTGTACACATGAATATAAGCCTACACAATTTCTATCCTCATTGTATACTAGAAGATATCTTAAATTGATGTGGGAATATGAGCCCACTTTTTTCTTCCTTGTGCCATCAAAATATGAAGATGTACTTCATGAATGAGGGTAGGTATATGCTCCTCCCCCAATCCTTCTACATGAAAATTCTTGTAGAATTCTTCTATGTAAGCATGGAAATAAGCATTCTAGATAGTTATTTTTAGAATATGTGAAAAGAAATAAAACTACAGAGTGGGGATATGATCCCACTCACCATTATCCGGAGTCTTTTTCACCCAATGAGTCTTCCATGTTTCCCATGCATGGGTATATGAGGTGGTAGAATCTCTGGTGGTACCATCAGTAGGTGACAAAAGAGTATTTTTTGGGATAGAACTGGAAATGATGGTTGATAGGATCCCTCCTTAATGGCTTCTAAATAGGAAATGAGGTTTAGTTGACTCTTTATTCCACCTTCCATAGATACTATAGGTATTAATTGTCTCACTTAGGGGATAAGACTATGAAATGGTTGGTTGTGGAAATGAGTGCCACTTGATTTCCAATAGCTTTCCTTGGAAATTGTAGACTCGTCAGTTTCAGCACTTGGAGTCCCACATGATAATCCTAAATGGTTTGGATCATACAATTTTTATGGTATTCATGAACCATTACATTTTCCACCCTATGTTGAAGATGTCGAGAAGGTGAGGTCATTCTGAAACCCATGGGGGTTTCAGTTGTAGATGATCTGTTGGAATGGACTTTGGATGATAACATGCCAGATCAGGGTGTTGTTTACGATATCAATATATATAGTCACAAAGACATAAGGAATAAGTTCTATGATCATTACATCATTTTAGGCATGATATGTGCTCACTCAGATATTCATGGGTAACACAATAATCCTTTTATTCTTGATCCAATCATTTTCTCACATGGAGTTGTCAAAGCGAGGATGGAATTATTTCAAAAGAACCTCAGATAAAGATGATCACCTAGAAGATTCATTCCATGTTTTCCATTTTTTATAGGATATAAAAACAACCTGGCATGACTTATGGTAAATTGATCACTCTGTTGTTTTAGAGATACACGTTTGGTTCACCATTTTTTTGATAGGTCATGGAAAAAAAAGTGGCCGAATACACGGTCAACCGATTATTATGTTATTTGAGATATTCACATCAGGTTCACCATTTTTTTATAGTGTATGAAAAAAATGGCTTGACATGTGTTAAATAAATTATTCTTCTATTTTATAGATTCACATCTAGTTAAATTTTTTGTTTTGACAGAAAAGAAAACAATTGTGTTTGGGTTCAGTTTGGTCCAATGGTTAATTGTGTGTGGGGGTTCAACTTATTTCACAATCATTGACTTCGAGTCATCTTTTTATTCTTAATGGAAACTCCAAATAGTTCCCACATCCATAACTAGGTACATACCTTCTTTCTATAGGTAGGTAATCAATTGGGGTTTCAATCCCAATGGATCTTAGGAACTCACATTAGATGAGAGGATGATACATTGGGATTATCACACCTTTTTTAGGGGAATTTTTTCCTACTCCAAGACTCTCTAATGAATTTAATAAATGGTCATGAATCTATTTATGATATTGATATGGAACCGATTACCCAAAAAAATGACCATAGGTTAAAACTATTTCCAATCACGATACGAAATCGGTTTCCCTCACAAAATGAACATAGGTTGAATCTCTCTTATACGTGAAGTGTGATATTATAGTGAATTCATCTATATGTATCTAAGTTTCTTTATCCATTTCCCCTAATCGGTGGTTTATTATGTTTTGAATCTATATAGCCATAAACAGAGAAATTTTCTACCATGTATGGAGGCATTTAATGTTATTCATTCATTTCCCCTGATGGGTGGCTATTTATGTGTTGAATCTATATAGATATACACTTTGAAATTTACTACCATGTAGGGTGAAATTTAATATGTTCACAATGGGTTTGATCCATTATGAGGAATCCATTATATCATATTTATAACAGGAATTAAAACCCATGTAGTTGTTTAAACTCAAGAAGTTTAACATCATGCAGAAAGAACATATATGTGGACACTTAGGCACCTAGTATTTGAGATTGTGTCTTTATGAGACGTCCTACGTATCCTAGTTATGGAAGGAATTTGATTAATCAATGTTTGATTACACCCTTGTTATAGTCCCCAAGGTGGAAACCTCTATATAGGGGGAGTCATATCATGACACTCATTAGTGCTTACACACATAGGTTTACCTGGCTGGAGGAGATTCATGATGCGAATTATATCACTATTGAAACTCTATAAGACCAAATGATCCATGATCACTATGAGAAACAAGAGATATAAAGTAGTCAGTCTCAGTACATACGGATGTGAGTCTTATATACTACGATATGCACTCTGATTTCTAATATAGAACTGAAACCTTAGTAAGGAATCTTATGTATCCTAGTTATTGTAGGCATTAGATTCGTTGTATTTCATTTGATTTCTCAATCCACTGATAGATGAGGTAGAATGATCATCCCATGGGAATTATTGGGTCTCGATGGTTGAAATGTCAGAGACATTTAGTGGTATATACCAAATTGTATACCTTATTTGTGATCGAGCCTTAAGAATGTTTCCTATGTATCCTAGTTATTTTAGGAATCAGAGTTGTCGTAGTTTAGGTGTTTTCTAATTCCACTAGTGGATAAGGTATAATGATCATCCCATGGGAATGATTGGGTCCCTATGGTTGGAATGATGAAGATATTGAGGCACCTAGATTGATGTGGATTCCTTGTTTCATATCCATCCTTATGAAGGTATCCTACATATTCTAGTTATTACAGGAATTATTTTTTTTTTGTATTTCAAGTGATTGGGGATTATACACTAAGGCTTATATAATATGAGGAACATATAATATTATGTCATTGATCAAGGCTTACACACTATGGTTTACCTAATATGGAGGCTATTATATCATTCCACTAGTCATTTCTTACACATTGAGGTTGACCTTGTAGCTATACAAGGTTATTATGTCATGTGATGCCTACTTGACCTAGCCTAGTTGTCTACATGACCTACTTAATTGTCTGCCTGACATGCCTGATTATCTTCTAGAATTGTCAGAGGATTTTTTAACATGCCTAGTCATATTGAGGACATGTACAAGGATATTATTATATAATCTAGTTGACTTGTCTGAGATACATTGCATTATCTATATGTTATGTCTAGAATCCATTACATGACCATGGATGACATGTTTGGGGGACATCGAAAGACCTATCTGGATTATCTGGGAGGCCATAACATGATCTCAACTAACATGATTAGTGGGTGTTTCATGATTCATATAACTTTCCCTGGGGTCATCATGAAAGATAGATAACATGCTTGGAGGGTGTCATGAGAGCTAGTGTGATGCGTCTAGAGGGGGCTTCATATCATGGCTAGATTTTCTGAACTACATCACATGATCTGACTGAATTTTCCATAGGACATTGAAAAATATAGATGACATGAACTGGTGCCATCACAAGATTCAGATGACATGTTCTAGTGGTGCCATATTATTTTTGTGACATGTCTAGAGGATGTTTCTCGATCTGGATAGTGAGCCCATTGGGTTTTGAGAGGCTTGTGTGGAATTCTCGGGGGGGGGGGGTCCATGTTACTTTCTCTGACATGTCTAGGGGACCGCACATGATCTAAATAGTTTATAAACGGAGTTTCACAGGAATTAGGTGGCTTGTATCGGTGTTTTTTCATGACCTGGGAGGTTTATTAAAGGCTCGGTAGGGTCAGTGTATATGATCTTCACAAAAGTCACCTATCTTTTTAATCTTTCATCCTTATTTTTATTTCATATGTCTTATATTTGTTCAGTTATATATTGTATAAGTCTTTTGTGATTTACTAGGTATGTGGTATGTTCTTTTCATAACCTTCCATAATTCCTTTGCATGATCTATGATGATTTCATAAACTGCATATGCTTGTCTCATAATCTTCAAGGTTGTTCCCTAGATTTTTCCTAATGGAAACCCATTCCGGTCATGAGATTATCCACTCCAAGAAACCCACTCTAATTCTTGGGTGTGCCAGTGTTAGGATCCATGAATGGATTTTTTTTTTCTTACGTGGTGTATTTATTGGCCTCTCCACCCCGATTGTATGCTGATTGAGGGGGAGAATGTTGTGAAAATCTAGGATGGAGTCATTGTAGGGATTTTATGTCATTCATTTTGTGACATCCTATAATAGGTCATTTTGAGGGTGTAGTATGATTTTCAGTGACTGCGAGAATATCCCATCAATTCCCTATTGATTGGATTGTAACCAATTAACGGGTTCTTTCCTAATCATGTGGATATTCTAAGGATATTTTACAATCTCATGCCAACATGTCCTTGATTTTTCATGACATTAGGACACATGATGAAATGATTTAATGTGATATAGGGGGGACTTTTCTAGGATCTTCCATAAGGAAAAGATGGATGACTAAGGGTTCTTCACAAGAAGATTACTACCATGAAAGGTTCCCATAATTTTCCTATTTATTTCTTTCTTTATTTCGCAAAGGTTGGGGATCTCATGAGTTTGTATGAGTCTTGTCAAAGACAATCACTCTACATATCAATGATGCGTCGAATGACCAACAAAGGGTCCTATAGTGATTTGTGAGAATTAACATGGGAAACCCTTCTATTTTCCTTTGGAACCAGAGGGGAAGTGTGAGACCATATGGACATGTCTCAGGACCTTCACATGACGAGGGTGACATGTCTATGGGATCTTGTACAAAAAGGTGGTAATATCGTTAGGACTGTCATGGTATCTTAAAAACTATATGGGGTACATCACATAAATATTATGAATGCCATAGGCTCTTGAATATTTCATATTTCTATCATTATTTTACAAGTATTATTATATGGTTTTCTATACGCCTGCTGGTATACAAGTCATGTGACTTGGGGGAGCTCTTCTAGCTTCCATCATGTGTTCACAGAGTTCCTTGGATGCCTTTTAGAGAGAACAAGGACTCATCAATGGGGCTATTGGGATATCCCTTAGTTTATGAACTATGCATGAATATACATATGATGTTTTTAATGTCATGAAATCACATTTATTATGGAGGTTCATGTGATATATATGTTCTTGGCCACCTTCTTATTTCTTTTCAATGTGTGTAAATAATAATCATATTAAGGTATTTCTTCCCTTATTGATTTTTTGATTCTCATCTGGTGTGAATCAACACATATGATCTTAAAATATTACTTATAAAGAGGGAACTTAGAATTTTAGAAAACACTGGGATACATAGGATAATATTTATCTTATGTTTGGGATTCCCTAGAGAGATAAGTATAATAATTTTTATTAGGGTCTCAACATTGTTAAATTTTAAAAAATGAATAGGATTTCTAAAGTTTTTCTAAAATTCAAATAATGGTTAAAAACTCTTATTAAAGGATAATATAATATTTTTCATGAATTTGACATATAGATCTCAAATAGAATAGATATCCCATTATCCTATACTTCCAAGAGTGAGATATTCATAATTTAGTAAGAGATTAAGTGTTTTTTTTCCCTGGTGATGGCTAGAAGTAAATCTAACACTCCATATAAATTATTATTTAGTTTATTCCTCTCTTTATCACTGCTAAATTATATGACCTGGACTAGGACTTTGGAAATGATTCCACTAGGTCATGGTGGAATCACCTCGATATCAAGGGTAGTTTTCTTGGCATGGATAAAAGAGATCTAAGAAGGTTGATCATAATATATTTTGTGTGGATTCAATGTTTATTCCCTACATTATTTAGGGTTTTCCATCGATTTGGATGAAATCAATCGATATATTGAAATAATAAATTGTTCTTTTGTTTGATAAAGGATTGTATCATATCTAGGGTGGTGTGCATCCCTTTTCAAAAGATTTAATATCTGGAGGCTGATAGGGGTAATTTATTAATTATACACTATAAATTAAATAAATAATTAATTGTGGAATTATTTTTGGTGAAACATATGAATTAATTAAAAAATTATGATTAATTTGAGATGTCCATGATGGAGTATTGGACATATGTCAACTAGTAATGCCAATTAGGTTTAAACAAGCCTTTTCAATTATGGTTAATATTCCCTTACAAATAAAAAATACCTTTTAAAAGTTAGGTTATCCCTTGAACATTTACCTATGTTTACGAATTAGGTACATGTAACATGTGGTCCTACTGGTGATGGGAAAAATCCATAAATATTAAATAAGTGTTTATTGAGATTGTGTGGAATGAAAAATGTGATAAGGTATTATATGGACCCTTAATAATCTTCTTTATTCCTAAGGTACAAAAGGAAAGGGATTTGATTATAAATGTGTACCATATGATATATAAACCCAAAAATGGTTTCAACTAAGTTAATGAATATAGTGGACCTTTGTATGAGTTTCCTTTTTCCACTATGGGCAGGGATGTGTGTTTATTGAGAATAATTTTCCTAAGTAAATTCCATAGTGAACCATGATATGACTTATAACCTTTGGGGATTTTTGGTAAGATCATGGGATGAGTGTTCCTACCTCTTAGTACATGTGTACCCATGAGGGTTGATTTTGGAATGGTTTTGTATATAAGTAGGGTGTGAGGGGAGTAACATGGTTTGATAGTGGATGTGGAGATGGGATTTTCCCCACCTCTATAGTGAGAGGGTTATATTTTATTTATTACAAGATCCATTAGGCCATGATGTGAACATGTCTATATTGAGGGATTTTATGCCTCCCAATTGATGAGTTATGACCCAAGAGAAGGGGAATAAGATAATGAAATCTACAAAAGGTGTCTGAGTTATGATAAGGCCTTGGGGCCATGCCAGGTTCCCTAGTATTATGTTGACCCTTGAGTGGTATATTATAGAGAGGATAATATGATTCCATCATAGTGGGAATGTAGTGGAAATAATAAGTTGTATAATTTAGAGGCTGAATTTGGTAATGTGTAATGGGTTCATGTGAATGGATAACCATGTGATATATATATATATATGACTCAAAGGTGGATCACCATCCCCCGAGATGTTATTTGAGATATTTCAGTGAGGGAACCTTTACTCTCTGTATAATATGAGATTCTACGAGGTGACCACTATTCCTATAACTACCCAGAGTTTATAAATGATATTTTATTCATGAAAAAAAGAAATATTATATTATATAGCACTATACACATAAAGCACATAGATAAAAAACACATTATTTCATTAATGGGTATCACTAAATTAGTTATAAAATAATAAAAATGAATGTCCAGATATTATAAAGGGACCAAAAATTAAATAATAGAAAAACTATAATGGGAAAATATTGATCACCCCGATCGGATAAAATCATACCTCCCACAAAAATAACTATAAAATGAAAAGAAATATTAGTAAATTAATAAAGAATATTGAAAATTTAAATTTAGAGCCCTGGGAGGAATTGAGATGCATAATTAATAAAGGAATTAAGAGGTACGTGTAGTATAAAATGTGACCACTTGAATAGTGTCCTGATTGCTAGGAATAGTAACCAGAGCACTGGTAATAGTGACCTAACCAATGGTGTAGTAATTTTACCTAAAAATAATAATTTTTGATATAAATAATATTATACTGAAAAATATATATATCATGATTAAGAAACTCGATGAAAATATAAACACATTTTTTTAAAGTTGTATTTTAAAGGATTTCTTAAAAATATTAATTTTTATTTTAAAAAAAATCAGATTACCTAATTTTGATAATTATAATAATAAATTTAATTTAATTTTTTAAATCATCACATAAAAATTATCCAAGGGGGGTCTTTTGGTACCTTTTTAAAATACTACAATTTTAAAGTTAATATTAAAAATATATGGTTTTTATATAACTGATGTATTTTAAATTATATCATTCATGATGTAATAATGACCTAATAATTTATTACACATGAGTATTGAACCAAAAAATATTTAATTTTTTAATTTATTCATTAAAATATAAAAACTAAATTTCCAAACCTATAAATAATTTTCCCAAGACTAAAGTCAAAAGTGTTCCCTTAAAATAATTTTTTCCCTTTTTGCACTTCCATTTTTAATAAAATAATTGAATTCAAATTATAAAGGTAGTTTAAATTCATAAAATAGTTATAATATAATTATATATAATTTATATATTCATTAATTCCCTATTAAAAGTTTTACCATTGATATAGATTTTTATTCATTATTTTATTCTTAAAATAACTCTCTCATCAAGTAGAAATAACCCCTCTCCCTCCTCTTCAAAAACCAATTAGCCTCAAATATACAAATATCTACCAACAAAATCACTATAAATCCTATTTTAATACCTAAGGACATTTTAGATCTATCTAAATCCAAGAGTTAAAGGATTTTTAGGGCTGTAGAGAAGAAGAAACACTGACAAGAGTGTATCTTCTCATCAATTCTCCCTCTCATTCTCTTCTCTTCATTCTCTTTTCCTCCATGCCTTTCAAACCAAAATAATATAAAGATAACTAAGTGGTATTGTAACATTATATTATTGATTTTAACCTACTCTAATTATTATATTTATGACATATTTCATTTTTATACCTCACATTCCTTCTCTTTTGACAATGTCCTTTCAACGGTTAGTTAACCACCAATGAGGATGTTTCCATTTTTTATCACAAAAAATATGGCTACTTATAATAAATTATTTATGATATATAAAATTATTAATATATTTCTTTCAACCATATCTAATTAATTCTACTAATGTATAGATTAAATTCAACAAAATAGTGAAATCGACGAAAAATGGTAAATTTTTAAAGAAAACATAATAACAATATGATTTAAATTCAACAAAAGAAAACAATAAATATAATATAAGTATTATAATTTACAAATAGTGGTATAAATTAAAATAATTCACTTTTGGATAAATTTTTTTGTAAACATATGTTTATTATTCAGAAGCTAAAAAAGCCTTCAAATAAAGAGGGATTTAAGGAAATAGGATTCTTGAACCGAAATTTTTTCTTTAGGTTACCCCTATTTTACATAATTTTTTTGTACATATATTTTTATAATGTTCCTTAAATATAATTTCAATATTATTCCCATTTTTTTGGTGGTGTACATTTTTATACCTTTATTTACAGTCCAAATACAAATATTTTCGAAAATGAATTTTCTTTCCAAAACACATCTTTAAATCCTCTTGAGTTGGTTCTCATTTTCTCAATATTGATGATGAGTATGAAAAATTTATTTTACTTTATTAATTTGGTAACAATAATTTTATTCCTGAAATTATGATTTATTAAATCCTTATTAAACTCATTCATTTACATGGTTTGTGTAATGAATATTATTGATGTATGTTCTATGTGGCATGCAAGATTATGTGAATATTATGATGTGGTGGGAAGGACCATAATTATATATCCCTAAAATTCCTGTTTAATTTAACGTATCTCATAATATTATGTGTATTATGATTGAAAATGATATAATATTTTTTCACAATGATTATGTAATGATTTGTGCACATATGTTATGTGGGAACATGATGTTATCTCTATTCAAAACTATGTGTGGTATTTGACCACTATGACTTGATGTTTCAATTTTCTGCCTCACTGTATTCTATGACTTTATATAATGCTTACATAATGATTATTATGATGATTTTATGATTATTATGGGATGGTAGTGATTATTATCATTGATGATATATTCATTCATGTACCATATTCATCCTTCTACTGGGATTTTAGATCTCCTCTCTCTGATGTATATCCTCTAGTGATTACATGTACTAAAGAGAATGTGATATCTTAGAAGGATAAATAAGAAGATTTTAAATAAATGTTTATGTTTTTTATGTACAAGTGATGTATAAGCCTAATTTACTATATACATTAAACCCTTGGATCCTGGATTTATAACACTACTATTTTTTTATCTTTAAAATAATGCAATATCCATGTAAGAAAAATTAGGGTCACTATAATTCCACGTGATGAACATTATATGGAGGGATATATTTACCCAGATATGGTATGAGATATTATATGGTGTGAATTGTTCCCATTGATTAGATATTATTGGGTGTGTTATATTCCCCCTAGATATGATATTACGATATATTATAAGGTGGACACTATTCGCCTTGATGTTATATAAGATTCAAGGATGGGGTTCCATTCCCCCAAAAATTTAATAGAATTCCATGGTGGTACCCTATCCCCTGATTTTATTTGAGATATGAGATATCTGGGGAAGGTTTCATTACCCTCGAGTGTTTCATATATGAGACAATAATGCAAGGTGTCTTTCTCCCAGAGTAATTATTTATACTTATATATATATATATATATATGATTTTGGAGCATGAAATATATCCCCTTGGTGAATATATGACATTATTAGAGACATCCAAAACATGCTTAAGTATGTATATTTGATCCTAAGTTTCACCTTAAAACATATGAATTTATTGCATTTATTTTGTTATATTTATTTACTTATTATACTAAGAGTATAAATTGGGAATGGATTTTATTTACTATTTATGTTAGGGATTATATTATCAGTGTCCTACTAAGTTGTACTCATGCCCTTATTTGGTGTCCATGACGCATTGGTACTCAAGAATAACTCATTCTTCATAGTTTCAGGTTGGGAAAAGGCCCAGTGTTGCAATATTGAACAAGATATACAAGATGAACTATGAAGATTGGGATGAGGTGTGTCTTAGGGATAATGGTATATAATCTTCCATATTTTTATTCTCTTCGTTATTTTGTATATAAAATTTTCTTAGTGGGTGATTTTTAAGGATATATGACTGCATTCCTTTGTTTATTTGATATAGAATTTTATATTTTATTTCTTCTTTGTACTAAGATTATTTGGTATGGGTGTTGGTTGGTTATTTTTCACTTTTATTTATTTTCATATGAGTTTACAATGTCCCAACGATAACAACATACACCCTTTCTTCTATTCCATAGCCTCTACCATATGGGGAGGCATGTTTTAGGCCATGTAACACTCCTGTTGGGACACTAGTGAGCAGTCTTAAATTGAGGGAAATTACAAAGTGGTATCAATGCATTATTTTATTTTTATTACTATTTTTGATATGTTAGATAGAATATATAAAATTTTAGAACTTGGGATAGATAATATGTTGTATGTATTTCCATCATCGCAGTGTGATTAAGTCCAAGTTTCCAAGGAATGGGGTTGTGGTTCTTGGTTTTCACATCTATAGTTGAGTTGACTAATGTTGAATATGATGTTGTGTTTTATTAGTTTATTGTTTTTTCTTCTCTTTTATCAAAGTAGAAATAGGTGTTTATTCTTTTATTATATCATGAAAATAGGTTATATGATATGTGAATTCTTGTGTGTGACTGTGAAACTATTTTTAAAAAATTGAAAAGGAAGAAGATTATGAAATATACGTGAGAAAATAGTTTTTTATTTAAAGTATTATAAAAACTATATAGTTTTTATTATGTATATTATCTTTGGAAATATACTTAACCAAACTAGATAAATTGTTAATTTCTATTGATCATTGATTACTTTTAATATTATATCCTATTGGTTAAATAAAATTTTAATATATATTTATATCTTATTTTAATGCGTTTTTCTTTTAAAATTGTCAATGTAGTTTTATTTAACTGAAAAATGGTTATGATCTACTTGATATGAGTCATAATTTGGAGATATCACCCACACATGTGTGTGTGTACATATATAATATCTTAATCCTCTAGGGGTAGTCCATTGTACAGATGGTCAGTGGTGATTGGTTCCCTAGAGTGGGTAATTGACTTGAGTATGTGACACCTAATATATATGTGTGTGTGTTTGTGTGTGTGTGTGAACCCTAGTATGTGTATTTTGTCATGTGATCTTCCTAATTACATATGAGAAGATATTCTGAGATATGGTCCAAGAATTATGGCCCATATCGGATGTGAATTATGGACTATGTGGGAGATCCTAATAACATTTAGATGTGATTCTGGATATTTTCTATTAGTTATTACAACCAAATAGTAGGATGATTTTCTATTATTTCATGATATAAGTTAATATGTGTGTGGATAACCTAATAGGGGTTGGCTTAGGCCTGTGATTTCCTTAGATATGGGAAGCATGGTTAGGTACTTTGGGATATGATATTGAAACATGGAATGTGGTATTGACTATGTGATATATACATATAGATGCCTCTGATATTGTGAATTTGAAAGCAATGATAGTGCTTATATTGTGATAGTCCTGACATTAATGGTATGCATGGTAACAAATCTAGTTAGGATATTATACTAGTATTTATGGGATATGGTTCAAGATTGTATGAATCAAGTGGTATGTCAAAGTAGCATTAGGGTGTTTTCATACATGGATATGCTTTATTTTTGTAATAGGAGTTGTTGATAACCATTGTGATATTGGATAAATAGAAAAATCTCTTTTCATGGGTTGATAGAGTGAGATCCTTCTTATCTTATATGTTAAGTGGATTGATATGACCTTAAATTGATGTAAAATGAGTGGCCTATATCTTTAATTTGGTTCAGGGTGTTCATAGAAGGTTTTATAAGTTGGTTTCACTTGAAATGGCTAATAGAGATAATAATTTTGTAATGGTTTAGAATGGGCATTGGTATTCATGAGGATGTGGATACTAAACCATAAAAAATGATTTTATTTATGTTTTTTAAGTCTATATTAGTAGGATTCCTATGCTGGTGGGTTTTTAAGGATTATAGATGATTGAGGAACCATATGTGAGATGACACCAATGGATTCAATGAGATGTTGTGGGCATGGATAACCAAGGTTTTGAGTAGGATGGGAGGTGTACCTTTGTGATGAGGGGAGTCATCATAAATATATCAGAGAACTATGGTAAAAATGATCCAATATTAGTCCTGGATAGGTCTTCCCTGGGATAGGATGAGAATGGATTAGGAGGAGTAATACACAAATGGAATTGAAACATTTTGGGAATTATGCTTGAAGAGTAGTGTGAGGAAAGTCCTATGGTAGGTTGTGCACCATAAATAATTTACATGCACGAATCTTTTTTTGAATTGATTTTTGTAAGCATCGGGACAGATGTGGGAAAAGACACAACTTGAAAGTTAGTTGTGGTTTTGTAGTGGTTCTTAAATGAAAGAAATCGGGTTATGTGTGGTAAATGGAAAATACCCATGAATAAGTATCTGTTAATGGGAATAAGGTTATAAGGACTCATCCTTAAACGTGATATGATCTAGTTAATTCAACTATAATACATTTATTACATTCCCAATGATCTTTTTTGTTTAGATTTTTATAAAATTAGTCTATAAAACATACATGAAACCCCACAATCATACGAGTGGATGCTACTAAAATATTATCCATTTCATCCATAATACATACATTTTTAATATAATAAGAATTATTCACAACATCCATCTTTTTTTCTTTTTTTCTCTTACACATCCTTAAACTATATGAAAAACATTTTAAAACATGGGATTCATGTAAAAAGATCAATAAGGGATATAAGAAGAAGTATATGAACCATTATTCCTTGAATACTTATAAATATATGAACTTATTGTCACAAATACATACTTTTCACCCATTAATTAAAATATAGTTACTTTGTCAAAACTTGATATTTCCATAAAACATAGAAAAAAGAAATAAAAATCTAGGTAACTTGGGGAATTACTTACATAATAATGTAACCATCATGGATATCACATGATTTGTAACCCTCAAGGCTACCTTACTGTGTAACTGTAGAGACCCAAATCTTGAAGTACATGGACATTACATTACTTCTGTGGAATATATAGTACATAACAAAAACAAACACACAAGGACCGTAATAGTTTAGTGTCTTTGGAAACTCGGAACATAATATTCCAATCGTGATGAAAGATCTTCAACATCTCCCATAAAGATCTTCCACTTTTATTTTCTTAACTAAAACATTTCTTTAAATCATGGGGAAAAGAAAACATAAAAAAGTGTTAGCTCAAATTCCCAGTAAGGGTAAACATAGAGAACCTAAAACAATCCATAAACATTTGAATGCAAAAACCTGAACATAAAATCTAAACATCAAAATCTTGAGAAAAGACAAAAAACATGGAATTACGTAAGGCATATATCATAAAGGAACATCAATCATGATAAAATAGCATGGGAATAAAACATGTAATTGTGGAAAACCATTAAGAACATGATATTATTTCAATAGTATCCAAGGCATTGCTGCCAAGACCATCTTAGTGGACAAAGTCTCTTTCTGAATTGAGTTCACTCCTCGTTCCAGTCCTGTATTACTGAACCAGATTAACTTACCATTCCAGAAATTTCTATCTCATGAGATATAAATCTTTACCCAATTCATTGTAGGGAGATATAGGTCCCACCCATCTCATAATGAAATCATTCTAACATATTCCACAAAATAAACATAAAACACTAATCATAACCCAAAGAATAAAATGGGTGTCATAAACATCATCCTATCATCACATAATCCATATATAACAAATGGATATCATTTCACCATAAGAAAAGTGACACCATTTAAATAATAGATACATTATATTTGAAACATAAACATTCTAAATAATTTCACCTTAGATGGAAAATAGTTTTGATAAAACACTTGAAATGTATTCTTGAGGAAAATATCCTTTCTTCTTAAAAACCATTTTACTTTCACAAAATGCCAGGAAATTTTAAAAGAAAATTATTTTGTTGAAAATAGTCATGAAATATTGTAGAGTATGCTTCATGAAAATAAGGCTTTATAAAACCGTAAAAATCAGTTCATTCTGTATAAAAAACATTCTTCTCCTGCTTTTTCCGGAAAAGTCAAAAAGTACCTTGTATGGTAAAAAAAAGAAAGATTACTTACATACCATGTAGTAAAAGTAAAAAATGGGTAAAAAGAACTTTAAACATACATTAAACCATTTTTATAAAAGAGGTACATGGATGATAAATATAACCCCAATAAATACTTACAAATAAATAATCTCAGATTAAAACGAGATTGGAAAGGTTATCCCTTACCTTATGTCTGATATGCTTCATGTGTATATGAACCTCCTGTATAATGATTTAAATAATTTCATTGACTTATTACAGAATCATATTCATTGTTATGATATCATATATGGTTCACTTATGACTTTATATTACCCGTTCTTTTGTAAATTCCATGTTAAAGCAGTGTTTTGGGTAAAATCGTTTCATTTATTGTACGTGTTTCGACTTGTTGTTCTTGATATTATTACTCATATCCTGATTTACTTAATTAAAGAATGTAAAAATTGATTTATATATATAATATATATTCATCATATACATATAAATATGATATATCGATAAATGGAATGAAATACACAGTTCATGGAGACGGTAGGCCGTACGTACGCATGAACGCTGTTTTTGTTACCTTATTGAATTGAATGGAATTAAGTAGATGAAATACATATATATATATATACATTAATACAGTATCATTATTATTTCATATATTTAATTATAATTCATTATATATACTTTACAATCATTCATGAATGGTTAACATGGGGAATGAATCTCATCGCGTCGTGGAGACAGTAGTCCGTACGTACGCACGAGCGATGATATCATTCTCATGATCATGAAATTTTATTGAAGTTTATGAATAATATTTAAGAATCAATATCAATTTACAATAATCATATATAGTTATTTATTTACACCATTATACCCATCCATGTAAGGTGGTGGTCGAAAACAGATTACACCACGGCGTGGAGACGGTATTCTGTACGTACGCACGCGTGGTGATTTCATTTTCCGTAGGATTGATAGAATGTGAAATTGGGTTGTTTAATCTTTATAATAATATATCAATATATAAGTAATTATGATTTTATTACTTTATAATGAAACAACTAAAGAAGAGGAAGTAGAAGAAGAAGGAAACTTGAAAGAGTCGGTAGAAGAGATTACCTCTTCCTTGACGAACCTCCTTTAAACATCTTCTTAAGGCACTAGAGTTGGTCTTTTGAGAATACCAGAACCTCTATGATGGAACTAAAGAGGTTTAAAAGAGGAATTGTCAGGGTTTGTCCAAGATTCAAGGATCAAAAGGGTGTGAAGAGAAGAGGGAAGGGGTGCCCTTTTTATAAGGGAGGAGAGGGGCACCTTTGGAAAAACTTAAAATATTATTTTATAATAAAGTCATATTCGGTTTATAATATCTCTAGATTGATTTATTTAGAAGATAAAGTAGAGATTATTCATAATCCTCTCAATAAATAGGTTTATACAAGTTTATCATACTATTTTAACCTTATATTTTAGATTTAACTCTAATTTAAATAATTTAACTTTTACCGGGTCTTCTTGTTTTCCTACACTATATGGTTAATAAACTTACTATAAAAATCCAAAAGAACCACAAGTGGTTCATTATTAATATATATAACCTTATATAAGTTATTTTGCCGAACCTTAGTTTTTTAGGAATATTATAACAATTAATAATATAATACTTGTTTTTAAAACTATTTTATGTCTATTTTAAAACTATTTGGTAATTGATTTTTTTAAAACTCATAATAGAATGATTAGTTCAAAAAAAGTAAATTAAATCAATACTAACATGTCATATTAACCTATAAAATTAGTTTATTTCATAAAAAGTCTCAAATTACATTTATTTGGGTATTTATAGTATCCATTATTTTAATAGTTAATTATTTATGTAATTACGACATCACCATTATGTCATAAATAAATTAAATTATTTAATGTATAAAAATTATAAATAAACTAAAATTAGGTAGGAAATATATTTATCTTTCAAATTAATATTTATAGTCAAATTTATATTATGTATAAACCTATATTAAAAATGTTTTAGTTATTAAACATTGATCTTAACTATTTTAACTCTTTTTTAAATAAAATAATAATAAATGTCCTAATCTAATCCAAGTGGACCTAAATGATAATATTATATTCCTAAGGTTGTTTTTGGTCGAATTATACTCATCCAATAGAATTATAACATGTTTTAGGGTAATAATAATATCATTTTTACCCTTAATTACCCTATTTACTTTTAACCGTGATAAATAAAAGTAAAAAGTTACTATTCACCAAAAAAAATTATTTTTATCTTATTGAACCAAATTTTACTCCTTGATATTAATAGAATCTCTCGGATTTTTGAAATTCCACTCACAGAAGTAGTAAAATTATGTTTTATGTAATTTTGCAAAAAGCTCCTAGGAGGTAGGTAAAAGACAGTGAAAAGTTAAATAAAATTTGATATCTATAAAATTATTATAAAATGACTCCAATGAATTACATTGAACATATATAGGTATTATGTATCAATTTTTACCTAAAATAAATTTAAATAAAATAAATAATTATTTAAATAAAAAGTCGGTTTTTAAATAGTAACCCAGTGTTTTCACTATTCATAAAAAATTTAAAGTTTTCAGAAAAATACCAAAAATTTACCATAGGCTAATTTCGATATTCCAAATCCAAAAATGAAGTCCATTTTGAAAAATAAAATTTATAAAATTTCCAAAAGTGTGTATTACTATTCATAACGGCTAGTTCATAATAATATTATAATAATATATCATTTAGTGAAACTCAGTATTGCGTACTACAAACGCTATCGAGGAAGGAATTGATTGCGTGTAATGAAAGCCAAGTCAGGGATGCGTGTAGTGAAAGCTCCTTTTGGTGTAGCGTATAACACAAGACATCAATGAAATTAAAACGAATATTTTTCCTAAAATCTCGGGGTGTTACATTCTACCCCCATTAAAATGAATTTCGCCCTCAAAATTCATCGGGGTTATAAATGGTTTACTACTCGAAAGTTTCTTTAATATAAACCCACATCGTAAAAAGGAATACGAAAACATATCTTTAAAAACTAATGTATGAAACATAGCGGTTACCCAAATTAACTAATCACTGGGTTTCCACATAGGAGAACATAGGTGAAAATTTGGATATGGAAGAGAAATCTAACCATCATGTTCTGATGGAGAGTGGTAGAGAACATGGCTATGAAAAATCCAATAATCACAATGCCATAAATTTGTGATGATTTAAGGTACCATCTGATTCATCGGATATAAGAACACTAGGAAACATTTTTTTGTATTCAAGATCATTTCCCTAAAGTTGAAGAATTGTTGAATTGAAATAAATACTTACTTGATTTTGGTACAATATTACTGTTGTTTGTGCCTTGAACAATTTCCACATCATCTCTTAAAGAAATGAAGTTGAATTTGTCTTCTGTGAAGTGTTAACAGATCATACGATAGAATGATATGTCATTCCATCTGTCTCAAACAAAAGGATAGTAAAAGTTATTAAATATACATAAATCCATCTATAGTGAGATTAATCATATATGGTTCTTAAAATGGAATTATACTTCATATATCATACTGTTAACTATAATAAAACTAGCTTCTAATTACCAGGAATTTCCTGTAGGCCAGTGGTATGCGATAAAGGCCTGTCACACTTCAGTTGTGGGTTCGATTCCCATATCCTTTTCTGACATGACGGGTTGTCTCTCGTCCTACGGGTTTTCCTTTTTCTAAAACAATATTATTATAACAAAAAGATCTAGACTTAAACAATACTATCTGATGTCCGACATAATCCATTCAAGTCTTTAGACTTGTCCAAAATACATATGTCCAATCTCATATTATAAAGAAAATGATTACTATAAATTCCATTAACTAAGCATGTGAATACCTCACATATCCCCATATATCATAAGATATGTTTTTTGGTCACATTACAAACATTAAAAGGCCTTGATCATGTATTCTCTTGAAAAATTAATACCCATTGAACCTTAGTGAAAACATGAATGTAGTTAAAAGTTAACACTTTCTACATACCAAAATCCAAATAATTCTATATACTCAAACCATGATATCACTTAGTCCTTATATCAATCATGAGCTCATGAATACTATCGAACATATTATTTTCTCCTTATCCATTCATTATGCACATATCATCTTTTTTCCAAAATATTTGAATCACTTTTCATGGTTACTGGTACCATATAATTATTTAAAACCATAATGGACCAATACATATGTATTCCAATATACCATAAAAGTACCTCAACAACATTATTCTTGAATACCAATACATAAACACTTCATTCCATTCTCTTTAATGATTTTCATGGAGTAAGTCCTTCCTTGATTTATAAGTAACCTCTTAGGCCAGGGCATTGAGTTGGGTAATGCCCATGTTCTCCACAGATATGATACTGAACTCCATAACAGTATGTCACTCTATGACCCTTCTCTCCACACAGATAACATCTTCCCCTCCATTTGATGTATTCATCAAGGTTCTTCTTCCCTTATTTATAAATCTCAATCTTACTTTATCTATGCTCCTCACCATGCAAACATGCATAAAATTCCATCTTCCTCTTATTTGATGACTTAGGAATACAACTAAAGTTCACCTTGTTAATCATATATCGAGATGACTGATTTGTCATAATCACAATATCTTCCTCTCTAGGCATTACATAATTTCATTGATCGTAGTCACCAATTTGTCCATTGGAATCAATGTTAACTGAATTCCTTCTCATTCCCTCCATTGACTAAGACCAGAAAACATAGTGTAAGAAACAGTTAAAATAACAAGGAACCACATAATCATAAAAATTCACTTATCGGATGTCTAAATTATCAAAAATTCTTTAATCCATGACACCTTAGGTTCACCCTAGGTTATTCATGATCATCAACCTAATTCTAGGACTCTAACCTATACGTATACTTAACCTTAGGGACATCCCTAGACATACCTTAGAAATATCTCCAGGGCTTTCACTAATGTTTTCACATCCTAGTTTCCAAAGGTTAACTAAACCATTCCTCTGATGCCAAATGTAGAGACCCAAATCTTGACGTACATGGACATTATATTACTTTTTTGGAATACTTAATACATAAAAAAACACACAAGGACTGTAATAGTTAAGTGTCTTTTGAAACATGGAATATAATCTTCTAATCTTGGTGAAAGATCTTCAACATCTCCCATAAAGATCTACCCCTTTTATTTTCTTACCCAAAACCATTCTTTACATCCTGGGGAAAAGAAACCATAAGAAAGGGTGAGCTCAAAGGCCCAGTAAGGGTAAACATAGATAACATAAAACAATATATAAACATTTGAATGAAAAAACTTGAACATAAAATCTAAACATCAAAATCTTGAGCAAAGACATAAAACTTGGAAGTACGTAAGGCATATATCATAAAGGAACATCAATCATGATAAAATATCATGGGAATAAAACATGTAATTGTGGAAAACCATTAAGCACATGATATTATTTTCATAGTAGCCAAGTCATTGCTACCAAGACCATCTTAGTGAACAAAGTCCCTTTCTGAATCGAGTTCACTCCTCATTCCAATCATGTATTACTGAACCAGATTAACTTACTGTTCCAGCCATGTCTGTCTCATGAGATATAAATTTTTACCCAATTCATTGGAGGGAGATATAGGTCCCACCCATCTCATAATGAAATCATTCTTACATGTGCCACAAAATAAACATAAAACACTCATCATAACCCAAAGAATAAAATGGGTGTCATAAATATCATCACATCATCACATAATCCATATAAAACAAATGAATATCATTTAACCATAAGAAAAATTACACCATGTAAATAATATAGACATTATACATGAAACATAAACATGCTAAATAATGTCAACTTAGATGGAAAATAGTTTTGATAAAACACTTGAAATTAATTCTTGAGGAAAATATCCTTTCTTCTTCAAAATCATTTTCTTTTCACAAAATTCCATGAAATTTTAAAAGAAAAGGATTTTGTTGAAAATAGTCATGAAATCTTGTAGATTATGCTTCATGAAAATAAGGCATTATAAAATTGTAAAAATCCATTCATGCCGTATAAAAAACTTTCTTTTCATACTTTTGCCGAAAAAGTCAAAAAGTACATCGTATGGTAAACAAAAGAAAGATTACTTACATACAATGTAGTAAAAGTAAAAAATTGGTAAAAATTACTTTAAACATACATGAAACCATTTTTAGAAAATAGGTACATGGATGATAAATATAACCCCATAAAATTCTTACGAATAAACAATCTCGGATAAAAACGAGATTGGAAAGGTTATCCCTTACCTTATGTCTGATATGCTTCGTATGTGTCCAAACCTCCTATATAATGATTTAAATAATGTCATTCACTTATTAAATAATCATATTCATTTTTATTAAATCATATATGGTTCACTTATGACTTTATATTACCCGTTCTTTTGGAAATTCCATGTTAAAGCAGCGTTTTGGGTAAAATCGTTTCATTTATCGTATGTATTTCAACTTGTTGTTCTTGATATTATTACTTATACCATGATTTACTTAATTAAATAATTTAAAACATGATTTATATATATAATATATATATTCATCATATACATATATATATATATATATGATATATCGATAAATGGAATGAAATACACCGTTCATGGAGACGGTAGGCCGTACGTACGCATGAATGCTGTTTTCGTTTCCTTATTGAATTGAATGGAATTAAGTAGATAAAATAAATATATATATACATAAATCAAGTATCATAATTATTTCTTATATTTCATTATTATTCATTATATATACTTTATAATCATTCATGAATGGTTAACATGGAGAATGAATCTCATCGCGTTGTGGATACGGTAGTCCGTACGTAATCATAAGCGATGATATCATTCCCATGATCGTGGAATTGTATTGAAGTTTATGTATAATATTTAAGAATAAATATAAATTTAAAATAATCATATATAGTTATTTATTTACACCATTATACCCATCCATGTAAGGTGGTGGTCGAACAAAGATTACACCACGGCGTGGAGACGGTATTCTATACGTACGCACGCGCGGTGATTTCGTTTTCCAAAGGCTGGATAGAATGTGAAATAGGGTTGTTTCATATTTATAATAACATATCAGTATATAATTAATACTGATGTTATTACTTTATAATGAAACAAAAAAAGAATAGGAAGTAGAAGAAGGAAGAAACTTGAAAGAGTCAGTAGAAGAGATTACCTCTTCCTCGACGCACCTCCTTTAAGCATCTTCTTAGGGCACTAGAGTTGGTCTTTTTAGAAGACCAGAACCTCAATAATGTAACTATAGAGGTTGAGAAGAGGAATTTTCAGGGTTTTTCCGTGCTTCAAGGCTCAAAAGTGTGTGAAGATAAGAGAGAAGGGGTGCCCTTTTATAAGGGAGGAGAGGGGCACCTTTGGAAAAAATTAAAATATTATTTTATAATAAAGTCATATTCGGTTTATAATAGCTCAAAATTGATTTATTTAGAAGCTAAAGTAGGGATGGGTCTAAATCCTATCAAAAAATAGGTTTTAGACAAGTTTAGGTTACTATTTTAACCTTATCTTTTATATTTAACTCTAAGTTAAATAATTTAACTTTTACCGTGTCTTCTTGTTTTCTTACACTATATGGTTAATAAACATACTATAACAAGCCTAACTAACACCAAGTGGTTATTTATAAATATATATAACCTTATCTAAGTAATTTAGCCGAAACTCATATTTTTTGGAATATTATAACAATTAATAATATAATATTTGTTTAAAGACCTATTTTATGTCAATTTTGACACTATTTGGTAACTGGTTTTTGTCAAACTCATAACAACATGATTAGTTCAACAAAGTTACTAAAATCAATACTAACATGTCATATTAACTTATAAAATTATTTTAGTTCATAAAAAGTCTCAAATTACATTTATTTGGGTATTTTTAATATTAATTAATTTAATATTTCATTATTTAGGTAATTACTGCATCACCATTGTGTGATAAATAAATTAAATTATATAATGTGTAAAAATTATAAATAAAATACCATTAGGTAGGAAATATTTTTATCTTTATAATTAATATTTATAGTCTAATTTATCTTATTTATAACCCTGTATTAAAAATCTTTTAGTTATTAAACTTTGATTTTCACTATTTTAACTCTTTTGTAAATAAAATAATAATAAGTGTCCTAATCTAATCCAAGTGGACCTAAATGATAATTTTATATTACTAAGGTTTTTTAGGGTCGAATTATACTTATCCAATAGAATTAGGACATGTTTTAGGGTAATAATAATATCATATTTACCCTTAATTACCCTATTTACTTTTAACCGTGGTAAATAAAAGTAAAAAGTTATTGTTCAATAAAAAATATTTTTATCTTATTGAACCACATTTTACTTCTTGAAATTAGCTGTGTCTCTCGGATTTTCGAAATTCCACTCACAAAAGCGGTAAAATTAAGTTTTATGTATGTTTTCAAAAAGCTCCTAGGAGGTAGGTAAAAGACGGTGAAAAGTTCAATAAATTTTTTATATATCTAAAATTATTATAAAATGAATCCAATGAATTACATTGAACTTTTATAGGTATTATGTAACAATTTTTAAATAAAATAAATTTAAATAAAATAAATAATAATTTAAATAAAAATTAGGTTTTTAAATAGTAACCCAGTTTTTTCACTATTCATCAAAAATTGAAAGTTTTCGGAAAAATACCAAAAATTAACCCTAGGCTAATTTTGATATTCCGAATCCAAAAATGAAGTCCATTTTGAAAATAAAATTTCTAAAATTCCAAAAAGTGGGTATTACTATTCATAATGGCTACTTAATAATAATATTATAATAATATATTGTTTAGTGAAACTCGGTATTGCGTACTACACATCTATCGAGGAAAGTATTGATTGCCTGTAATGTAAGCCAAGTGAGGGATGTGTGTAGTGCAAGCTCATTTTGGTGTAGTTTACAATAAAAGACATCAATGAAATTAAAAAGAATATTTTTCATAAAATCTCGGGGTGTTACAGAAACCCTCAAGGATACCTTATAGAGTAACCCTTATGACTACCTTATGGTGTAACGATCATAGTTACACTTAGAGTAACCTTATAGTCAACCTCCAATATAAACATAACCAATGCATTGGATGAGGATATAGGTCACACCCTTCATAATAAACAATTTTAAATAACCATAACATAATCATAAAATAATAATACTTTCATCATAAAAATCAGTCCTTTTGAATTTTTTAAAAAATTAGAAATTTAAAAAAAGATTTTTAAAGAAAATCCACTTACCTCAGGTTCTTCTTACATTGAATGTGTTCAAAACCCTCATATAATGGTTTAAATATTGTTATTAATATATTATATATCTATAATCGTGTTTATACTAACTTATATGACCAAATTATAACAACTTTCCACCCATTTATTAATAATATTTTGTTATTTCCATTGTTTCATGTGTGTTCTTTTCATGGTTTCCATGATCAGTTCATAATGGATTTTTTTATCGAATAGAATAAAAAGTGCATAAGTTGAAATAAATCGTATTAATATTTTTCCATAGTTTTAAATTATATCATACATCAATTTTTTTTTGATATTATGATTATTCATTAGATAAAATATTAATTAAAATAATTTAATTTATTTTCGCTGTTTTTATGACCATCACAAAATTATATAATTTTATTTAATATCATGTATATATATTGTTTCAAAAACATTATATAAATTTTAATATGTATAATAAAATATTATTTAACCATAATGAGGGTTTTATAACCATCCTTGAATGTGATAATGGAAAATGAAAGGGTATTATCCATGATGACAGCAAATCGACACATCACTGATGATGTTCTCATTTTTATAATAAAAGGTATAGTTGAATGAATTTGATAATGAATTTTTCCATAAAAATA
Organism: Viscum album; assembly: GCA_963277665.1. Lineage (NCBI taxonomy): Eukaryota > Viridiplantae > Streptophyta > Magnoliopsida > Santalales > Viscaceae > Viscum > Viscum album. The sequence goes on along the minus strand of OY728162.1, from coordinate 1,061,279,862 downwards.
ATAAAATTATATTATATAAAAGATAATATTTTTTTCATTCTAATTGGATAAGGGGATATGAAGATAGAGTAATAAAAGAAAAGAAATTAAAAAAATTAAAAAAAATGAAAGAGGATTTTACCTTTTGAATTATTCTCATTGAGAACCTCTTTAATGCCCTTGGTTTTGGCCTTTTGGTGAGACTAGTGGGACTTGGAAATTTGGAAGAGGATTGGGAACATAATTTGATAGAAATTAAACAAGCTACAAAGATTTTAAGTGTGAGGAGAAGAGGTGGTGAGAGGTGATATTTATCATGGAGTGGGAACGTGTTTTTTGATTGTTCTATTCATTAATTTATTTTTTTGGTTAAAAAAAGAATAGTTTGGTAATTATAACTAAATATATTAAAATAATTAAAAAAATTATATATTATGGTTCTTAAATCATGAATTATGTTTTCAATTCATGTATTTGGATTATGATTTAAATAACATAAATTATCGTATTTTATTATTCACCAAAAATTCAACTATTTTAGAAAAATCCCAAAAATATTACCCTAACCATTTTTTAACATGTAAAATTTAAAAAAGAAATCAAACTTTTTAAGATAATTTCATAAATATTATTAATTTTATTATTAATTTAAATCATAATTTGTGCAAAAAATAAAAAATTTAAAACTATAACAGATTTTATAACACTTTGAAAATTTAATTAATGTCTCATAATTTTTTTATAATCATAAGATAATAAAATATTAATTTATGAATATATTTTATAAAATAAAATATTCTTTTAAATCATTAAATTAATTATAAAAATATAAATAAACATTTATGTTCCACACAAATACTGACACTTAATTTATCACTTTAAAAACATTTATTTACATATTCCCTGATATAGATATATCATATTTTCACTTTTAAGATACATTAATTTTAATTTTACTTTCATAGTTGATGTTACTATTATATTATATTATATATACCATAATTTCTATAAATACCACTTATTTTGTTGTACAATTATAATTATTTTAATTATTTAATTACATAATGAAAAACAATTATTCTTTAAATACCTAGATTGTTACAAGCTCCACATATTCTGGAAATTTTATCCTCGCAATTTTTATTTACTTATTAAAAAAGTGAGGATACATTTACCTTATAACATTTTTAGATTCCCATGTTTCTTCATCAACTATGTGGTTTCTATACAAAACCTTAACCTAGTGAATTACCTTATTCTGTAATACAATCTCTCTAGGATCAAGAATCTGAATTGGTATCTCTTCATATGAGAGGATTTTGTCCAGATAAACTAATTCTAGGATCAATACATAAGATGAATCTGACACATACTTTATCATCATTGAATCATGAAAAACATTGTGTACCTTAGATAAATTTGGAGGTAAGCCTACTCAGTAGTCAACTAGTCCAACTTTATCAAGGATTTAAAAAGGTTAGATGAACCATGGATGTGGATTTCTTGTATTTAGAAAATGAATAACACAATTCCATTAAGATAGTTTAAGGAAACATGATCCCCTGCCTTGAAAGAAAATTCTTTCCTCCTATTATCTTAATAAATTCTTTGTCATCTCTAAGCTATACTCATGTGTTGCTAGATCATCATCACTTTATCAAATATTTTCTTTACTAATTCTAGTCTCGTAAAATTATTTTCCCTGAATTCATTTGAAAATGATATAGTTTGAAACCAATTTTCATATAATGCCTCAAAAATTGAAATCTGTATACGAGAATTAAAACTGATATTACAAGATAACTCAACTAAAGAAAGAGGATGATCCCAAATTCCCCGATAATCCATTGAAGAAGCTCGAATCATATCCTCCAATGTCTGAATAGTTTGATCTAACTATCCATCATATTTAGGATGAAAGGTTGTTCTTAAATTTAATTAACTTTCCAGTGACTTTTGAAGGCCTTTACAAAATTTGAAAGTGTACCTGGGATCACAGTTAGATACAATGGAGAGAGGAACTCCATGTAACATTACTATCACTTTGAGTTACAGTCATGAAATTTTATCTAAAGATATAGTTTATCGAATATGAAGAAAATTTGTAGATTTAGTCAGTAAATCAACAATATCCCAAATCACATTGTTATAATGAGAAGTATTTATTAGTCCTACTAGGAAGTCCATGGATTTATTTTCCCATTTCCACTATTCCACTGAAAAATGATAAAGCATCCCCTTAGGTAGTTTTCACACTACTATAAACTATTTACAAGTCAAACATTTCATGGTAAAATTAAAAATTTATATTTTTATTGTATACCACCAGTAATACTTATAAAGGTATCTATACACCATAGTTTTGATAGGATGAACTGAAACAGTGAACTGTGATCTTTGCATAACAATTATTTCTTCAGTTTGTAATAATAAGGACCACATAATCTCTTTCCAAATCTCAAGATATAATATTTATCAACATTAAATTCAGGAAATTTACATTTCTTAACTATTTCTACCTTTTTTTGTAACTCGCAGTTCTCCATATATGCTTTCTTAATTCCTTTAGATAGAGACGACTTCCCTATCACATAAAGAAAAAAATTGGAATTTCCTTCACTAAAAACTTCCAAGAAAAAATTAATCCAATCATTAACCAAGGGTTCATGTTCCAAACATAGCATTGTTAATGTATTATGATGTTTTTGAATCAAGGAATATTCCACTTTGTTTTCCTTTCCATGATGGTAATTTATCATGAAATAATAATTATTTTTTGGTTCTAGCTATCTTCTTTGCCCTGTGTTCAGTTACCTCTGATTAAATATATACTTCAGACATTAATGGTTACTATATATTTTAAATTTGTCTCCATATAAATGATGTCTCCAAATTTTTTAAGTAAAACCCACAACTACTAATTCCAGATCATTTGTGGGATAATTTAACTCTTTAGGTTTCATTTTTCATAAAACATAATAAATTACTTGAAAATTTTACATCAGAACACAACCAAGCCCCTTGAATAAAGAATGATTGAATATCAAAAAATCACCATTTCTAGAAGGTAGGGAAAAAACTGGAGAATTCACTAATCTCATCATTATTTCCTAAAAAAATAAATCACATTATTCTATCCAAAACAATTTTAACCCTTTTGTGTTAACTTATTTATTAAGATAGATAACCCTGAAATTTTTTTAACAATCCTTCGATAATAGCCTACTAATTCTTGAAAACTAAAAATATTAGTAACAGTTTTTGGTATCTACCATTCATAAACAACCTTTTTTTCTAGTATCAACTACTATTACATTATTATTTACAAAGTGCACAAGAAAATAAATTTTTTACAACCAAAAATCACATTTGCTAAATTTCTCGTATAACTTATTTTCTTTGAGAGTTTTCTTGGACAATCCTTAAATGTTTTACATGATCTTAATAAATTTTGGAAAACACGAAAATATCATCAATATAAACAAAAACAAAAATTACCCAAGTATTCATGCAAGATTATATTCATAAGATCTAAAAATACAGTATTGGAATTAGTCAAACCAAAGGGGAAAACAACAAACTCACAATACCCATATCTAGTTTGGAATAATGCTTTCAAAATTTCATCTTCCTTAACCATTAAAATATGGTATCTATATCTCAAGTTAATATTTGAAAAAATACTGATCCCCCTAGTGCTGATACAACTTCATTGGATGTCCCAACATCTACCAAATTATTCGTAATGGATTTCCCTGCACCTTTCTACTTATAATCTGGATACTTCCCATCATTAAATTATTTATTTCGGTAGGTATTTGAGTATTGACCCATCATAAAAAATTTAAAAAACTTTATAGTTTTCTTATCATAATGAAACATTCCATCACTAAGATATTTTTCATTACATTATCGGACTATATGTCCAAACTTACCACATCAGAAACAGTTCCTGTATATTTAAGGCATTCACCAGGATTCCTTTTACAACACTTCCCACAAAATGGAAACTAAATTTTCTTACCTTAATATTTCTTTGATTTACTGTTAACCATTTCTTTCTACCTAGACCTCTTCTTAGACTTGTTTTCAAAGTATACATGATCATTAGAAAGCTCAATTTCTACCCTCCCAGTAATTTGAAAAAATTTCTTATAACATTTGAATTAATAGGAGGCTAAATCCCTTAAGTATCTTGAATTCAATCCCGAGTAAAAATATTTGATTTTACAATCAGGATCCTAAATAATATTTCTAGAATAACATTCTAATAGGCTGAATATTTATATATACACAGAAAATGAATCTTCTGCCTTTTGTTTCAATTCAAGGAATTACTTTTTTGTCCTAATTTGAACCACCTTAGGAAAATAGTTTTAAAGGAAATGATTCTTAAATTCATCTCTTTCCAAGGCATTGATCTCCTCACTGCCTTTAAGATTATTGGCCATTGACCACCACTAGTCGTCTTTACCTTCAAAATAGTAAATAGAAAAAAACCTTTTTATTTTCAAAACACCCCATAATATCAAATATCTTTTTAAGGGATTTAATCCACCCTTCATCTTCCACACGGTCAGAAGATCCACTGAAAGAATGTGGGTGTTTCCTTAAAAAATGTTCAACTATCATCATGTCCTTTTGTGGTAGCTATGGATGCTCACTTGAATGGATTTATATGCCCTTTATAACCTAATTAAACTGATCCATCACTATCACAAACTACTTGATTCCAATTCAAAACATTCCAGGTTGTGGATTCCATAATAAGTCATCCTCTCGGTGCTTTACTACTTTATATCCCTTGTTTCTTCTATGGAAAATCATTCTGAATAGACATATCTTTTATGAATCAACATGATAATCATCAAATGATGTATAATTTCAAATTAAATATATAGTAAAAATCATTTATTGTATTATATTAACATCTACATAACACCTAAATTTTCTAAACCTAGATCTGATACCATCTATAAGAACTCAACCTTAATCATTACATGATCTAGTAAATTAAACTGGAATACACTTATTTCATTCCCAAATATCTATTAAGTTTAGAGTTTTAGAGAATTGAGAAATAAAAAATTCATGACAACCAAAAATCATACAATTGGATACTACTAAAGTAATATCCATTTCATTCATAATATTATGTTTTTAATATAACTTGAATTCTTTACAACATCCAACTTTTCTTTTTCTTTTATCTTACCCATCCTTAAACCCTGTGAAAAAAAATTAAAACTTGAAATGAGCATAAAATTATTAGTAAGGGAAATAAAAATAAGTATAGAAATTGTTAGTCCTTGAATAATTTTAAAGATATGAAATTATTTTTACAAAGGAATAAACTAAACCATTAAGTATCATGTAATTACATTATGAAGACATGGGATTTCAGATAAATAAAGACAGAATAAATAAACATTTAGGTAACATGGGGAATTATTTAATTAAGATTACAACCCTTGTAGCTCCATATGATTGGTAACCCTCACAACTACCTTACAGTGTAACCCCCATGGCTATATTACAATGTAACCCTCATGGCTACCTTATGGTGTAACCATCACAGTAACACTTAGAGTAACCATATAGTCATCCACCAACATTAACATACCCAATTAATTAGAGGGATATATAGGTACTGCCATTCATTATAAAAAATACAAAATAACTACAACATAATCATAAAACAATTATAATTACATCATAAAAAATATTCCCTTTAAAGTTTGTAAAAAAATATAAATTTTAAAAATCAATTTAAGAAAAGTCTCTTACCTCAGGTTTTTCCTATATAAAACTTGTTAAAAAAAATTGTATAATGGTTTAAATAGTGTTATTAATTTATTACAGAACTATAATCATGTTTATACTACCTTATATAGCCATATTATAACAACTTTCAACCCATTTATTAATAATATTTTGTAATTTCTATTGTTTCGGGTGTGTTCTTTTCATGGTTTCCATCATCTATTCATAATGGATTTTCTTCTAGAATGGAAGAAAAACTCCAGAAGTGGAAATAAATGGTATTAATATATTCCCATAATTTAAAATAATACCCGATATCATTTTTTTATATTATGGAGATTCATTACATAAAACATTAATGAGAATGATTTAATTTCTTTTGGTAGTGTTTACGACCATCACAAACTTATATCATTTTATTTGATATAATGTATATATATTGGTTACATAAAATTATATAACTTTTAATATGTATAATAGAATTTTATTTAACCATAATAATGTTTTATCTACCATCATTGAATTCATTAATGCACAATGAAATTTCATCGTCAATGATGGCGGTAAATCGACACATCACAGATGATGTTCTCATTTTTGGAATAAAAGGGATGGGATAAGGGATTTAGAGATGAATGTTTTCATAAAAATGATAAAATTAAAATATATATAAGATAACATTGTTTCCACTCCACTTTGATAATGGGAGTTTAACAGAGAATAAAAAATAAAATAATTTAAGAGGAAAATAAAAGAAAATTAATGAGGATTTTACCTCTTGAATTTTTCTCATTGAGAAGCTCTTTAAGACTATTTATTTTGGAATTTTGATGAGACCCATAGGTATTAGACATGGGGAAGAGTCTTGGGATGTTAATTGGGTGGAAATTAAACAAGCTACAAGGATTTTAGGTGTGATGAGAAAATGTGGTGGGAGGCATTTTTATAGTGGAGGAGAGGAGTGTTTTTTGATTATTTTATTCATTAGTTTATTATTTTGGCTCAAGACTATGAATAGATTGAGAATTATAACTAAATATATTAAAATAATAAGTTGAGTTCTATAATATGGTTCTTACATCATGCATGATTTTTTTAATTTAGGTATTTGGAATATAATTCAAATACCATAAATTGACTTATTTTACTATTCACAAAAAATTAGTTATTTTAGAAAAAACCCAAAAATTCACCCTAAACAATTTTTGACATGTAGAATTAAAAACATAAATCCATTTTATGAAAATTATTTTCTAAATATTATAAATTTAATTTTCAATTAAAATAACAATTTATTAAAAAAATACTAATTTTATAACTATAACTGATATTATAACACTTTGAAAAATTAATTAAGATATCATAAAAATATATTATAATAATAATACAATAAAATATTATTTTATGAATCTATTTTATAAAAAAAATTCATTCAAATAATTAAATTATTTATAAAATTATAAATAAACATTTATGTTTCAAAAAAAATCAACACTTAATTCATCACATTCAAAACATTTATTTACTTATTCCAATATATAAATATATAATATTTATAATTTTAAGATACATGAATTTGATTCATATATTCATATGTGATATTACTATTCTATTATTATAGATTCCTTGATTTCATTATACATTTATAATGAATTTAATTATTTAATTCCTGACTGAAAAAAAAATTTATAAGTACCTTGGTTGTTATAGAGGTGGAGTTAGTGCATCGGTAGTAGACTATCACTGAACATGTTGTGATGGTTGGGTAGTGTGATCAAGTGTAGAATTTAGGAAAATATATCGGTAATGTGACCGAGTCTGTGGAAGATCCATGATCATAGGTGGTGTGTTGACATGTGTAATGAGGCAATACTATTTTTTGGGTGTGGTATTAGTTGTGAGACCCAATATTTGGATGATAATATTAAGGTGTTGCTATGGTGTGACACCGGGAAGGTTAAGGTATAGTATAGACTAGTGATAGAAACCGGAAGGGTGGGATGTTAGTGATTTGGAAATTTATGAATTCCATCGGAAGTGGGGAATAATTGTGGGATTTGTGGAAATAATTGATATTTTGAAGCATGATCTAGTGAGGTTTATGAATAGAAAAGCTGGTGTGGGTGCAGTATTATCACAACCACAACTGATTAAGAGCATATAACTAGGGCCATTCTTTGGAATTTGTTAGTTAGGATGGTTCTTAAATGATGTGCAAGGATAATTCATGAGGATGAGAAGCATTATGGTGGTGAGGCTGTAACAACCCACATTGTATAGGTTGTTTTAAATTTGAAGAAATTTGAATTTATAGTCTCATAGAGGGTATGTTTTGAGAATTGGAGTATAGATTGGGAATCATCGTGTTAGATCTTATTTAAATAATGTTTTTGGATATGGTAAAAGGCCTGAGAGGTGACTCAAGTGGAACATTCTATGTTGGGTTAAGATATCACTTAAAAATATAATTTCCATTTAAATGTATATTTTAAAGGTCTCGTGGTTGTTACAGATGATTGGGTGTTTAGGGGAAATGATATAGGTTAAACCATGGTTTGGAAAAGTGTATTGGGACTTGATGGAGGTGTTTGGAGTGTTAGAATAGGTCAAAATTTTGTCTTGGAAATTGTGCAAAATTTTAGGGATGATTAATGATATTTGACAGTATCTAGGATATTTAGAGATTCCATGTAAGTGTTGTAACTAATTTGGAAATTATTGAAGTATTTCTTTGAAATTTTTAGTTTTTTATGTTTTCAAATAAATTCCTAAGTATAACAACCTACCTATTATAGTGACGAGGAGAATTATATTACATGAAAGGGTAGAGTTGAATTAAATAAAAAAATATATATTATGTAAGGTTTTCCCATAATGAAAAACCTTATGTATCAAGAATTATATTAAATAGGTTTTCTCGGCTAAGGAAAAAACCTAATATGAGATATAATATATTACATATGGATGTAATATATTTCATAAAAAATTATTCCTATGTCATATATATTATATAAGGATTAATATATTATATATTCTATATGTATGTTACATATAGAAACTTTTTTATGTTATATATATTACAAAACACAAGCTGAGTTGGGAAATTTATATTATGTATTGAATAAAAATGTAAAATATTAAATAACATTAAGGTAATATATTAAGTATTAAAATTAATTTAAGTGCGAAAAACCATATGTCTAAAAAATGTATTACTCGTGGTTTAAAATATATTATGTGTTGAAATTTTCCAAAGGAAAATATCATACGCAAGGATAATATATTACCCATGAAATGAAAATTTTATATATAAGGTATTTGGATGAGGCAAAAACCTTATGCTAGGGAATATATATCATGTATCAGTCAAATGTGTTAATTATTAAATAATTCACTAAGTAAAATATGTTACATGTTGAGTAATATATTATGAAATGAATAAATATATTATTTATTGGTTTTCTACAATGGTAAAAACATTAACCACTGAAAAAATGTTACAAATGGAATTTTTCCAGAGTGAAAACCTTACATAGAGAAAAAAAATCTTATGTATTGAATATGAACCTCAAATATGGGAATTTAGATAACATAAAAAATCATATTCTAGGAAACATAAGTTATATATGGAGGACAACATTACCTATGGAGTGTTTTAGAAGGGAAAAGGATACGTATGATTATAAAATATTTTATATGAAGTGGGTGATTAAAATTTTAGCAAAAATTAGGATAATTTTGATTATATTTATCTTATATATATGATTAGCTATGGATATTCACTTAAAAATTTTATTAGGGTCCAAAATTTGAATTTTTTTAATGATATATGTGTTTAGAAATTTAAAAAATGTAAAATAAAGGGAAAAACACTTATTAAAGGGAAATGGGGTCTTCTTCAAATCTTGCACACAAGGATATTGACTAGAATATAGTTGTCATTATCCAATATACCCAAGAGTTAGATATTCATAATTTATTAATAGATTCAAGTTTCATTTAATTCTAGTGATAACTAGAGGTAAATATAGCACTATTATTTATTCTTTCTCAGTTTTCACCACTATTTCTCGATAGTAAATTTTTTTAACCCAAACTAGGGATTCAGAGAAAATTCCATTGGAACATGGTAGTGTCACTTCAATATTGAGGGGATGTTTCTTGTATTGGTTAGAAGTAATCCCATAAGGATGATCACACTAGATTAATGATGGAGGGGAGTGAAATTTTTTCATTCTCTCTAGTGATAGGTCAATATTGAATTTCTTGAGTGATATATTAAGACATGATGTGACCATGGCTATGTTGATGGATGTCATACCCTATAATTTATAGGTTCTAACCATAAATATGAGGAATAATACAATGTTACCCTGGAATGATTTTGTATTTATAATGATTTCAAGGGGACTTTGATGGGTACCTTGGTCTTTTGTTGACCCCTATATAGGATATTGCAGAGAGGCTAGTATTATTATAGCCTAGTGTGGATGTATTGGTGATGAATGGTTGTGCACTTAAAAAGATGATCTTGGTAATTTGTAATGATTAATGGGTTTTGGTGGATAGACATCCCATTTAATATATATATATATATGATAGATGTAATTTGAGGATGGGGAGTCACTCCCTGATGTTATATGAGATATTATTGGGTGGGAACCATTTCCCTGAATATTATATGAGATACTATAAGGTTGGAATTATTCTCATTTATGAGATATTATGTGTTTGGTTCTATTCCCCTTGATATGATATGAGATATTACATGGTTAGAATTATTTCTCTTATATGAGATATTATAAAACATTTGTTATTCCACCCAATATGATATTATTGGATATTTCATGGTAGGATTTTATTCCTCTCGATGATATATGGAATTCATTTGTGGGGTGGTATTCCCACTAATATAATATTATGATTCTAAGGTTGGGCTCCTTTCACATAAATTGTATATGAGATATATGGGGAGAGTTTTATTCCACCAAAGCAGTATATATGACATGATCTAGTCAGGTAACATTTTTCTATGAGTGATTGTATATACTTATATATATATATATATATATGAGATTTTTGGGTATTAAATATATCGACCTAATAATTATGTGATGTGATCAGATATATTTGGAATAAGATAAAGTACGTATGGTTGATCTCAGTTGGAACCGTAGAATCCATGGATTGATGTTATTTATTTTATTATGTTTTTGGTTATTTATTGATTCAGTTGGGAATATCACGTCAATATCTACATGGTTTACTCATTTTATTATGTATATTATTTTAGTTGGTCTATAGAAACCAAGGCTTAACATACATGGATACTAAATCATTTTAGATGACTATTTATCACATTACAAAAATATATGTCTAAGGGCCTTAATAGTTTAGTGTCTTTGGAAACATGGAAACATGGAAACATACTTTTCTATCTTAGTGAGATATCTTCAACATTTTCCTTAAATATCATACCCTTTATCACTCTAACTAAAAACCTTTCTTCATAACCTAGGAAAGGAAACATAAGAAAGGGGATCACTAAAATTCTAAGTAAGGGTAACCAAGGGATATATATATATATATATATATATATATATGCATAACATGAGCCTAAGGGTATGAGAACATGATCATAACATTATAATATCATAAGTTTCATATCAAATATCGTAATCACGAGTCATGGAATGAATATTAGAAGTTCATAAGACAAGAATCAAAAGGAAATCAAAAGTATAATCCATGAGATCATAACATAAGGATAAGACATAGAATTACGGAAAACACCTAAACATATCAAATGATCTCCATAGTAGTCACTGATTACTATAAAGGTCATATTAGTGGAATGGGTTCACTCCCCAAACCCTCTTCGTAATAATTGTTCACTCCCAAGACCATCTTAATAGTCCGGGTTCTCTCCCAAGATCATCTTATTAGGAAAAGTTTACTTCCAAGACTATCTTAGTAGTCAATGTTCACTTATAAGACCTTATTAGTAGTCAAGGTTAACTTCCAAGACCATCTTAATAGTCAAGGATCACTCCCAAGACCATTTTAGTTGAAAAAATCATTTACTTAAATGTGTTCACGACCCATTTCATCCATGGATATCTCATGAGATATAAATATTTACCCAATGCATTGGAGGGATATATAGTTCCCACCCTTTGGATAATGAAATCATACATATATGATCCACAAGATCATAAACATTCATCATATCATAACCCTTTAAATGAAATGGGTCTCATAAACATATCATCATATCATAACCTAGGGAAAATTGGTAGGTTTCATAATCATTTCATCAAAGAATAACCAATAAAAAGAACCAGGTTTTATAAGCATATAAACCATGAAAGATAAATTTGTTTTAAATGAATATAAGGTATGAAATAAAAATGGTTTGGATAAGTATATAACTTATGAAAGAGAAATGGGTTTCATAAACATATAACCCATGAAAGAGATACAGGATTCATAAACATCATGAAATCAAAACAGAAACCATTCAGAGAAATAATATCAATGGTACCCTTAGATCATATCCCTAGTAAAGCATGATTAGCACCAATAGATTTCATCTTATATGAAAACTTTTTTTGAAATATCATTTTAAAATATTAATTTAAAAAATATATTTTCTTTTAAAAACACTTCAAACATTATTTTCTTGGAAAATAACATTTTTAAAACATAAAAAGGGAATCTTTGAAAATCATTTAAAACACTCTATGAATTTGAATGCTTTTGGAAAACCATTTTATTTTAAAATAGATTTAAAAAAATATAAAAAAAATATTTTAAATCATTGAAATACATTTCATTTAAAATAACCTTTTGAAACATATAATGGGATATTTCAAAATCATTTAAAACACTTCCTGAATATAAAACATTTTCAAAACCCTTTTTCATTGAAAATACATATGAAACATATAAAAATATATTTGAAATCATTTAAATCCTTTTATTTGAAAATAGAATTTTTAAAACATATAAAAGAATATTCTAAAATCATTTAAAATTATTCTTTAATATAAAACACTTTTTTAAAACCTTTTTTTTATAAAATATCATTGAAAACATATAAAATAATATTTGAAATCATTGAAATACTTTTCATTGAAAATAACCTTTTGAAAACATGTAAAAAAATCATGAAAATAATTTTAAAAACTTTTTCAAACATAACACACTTTTAAAATAAATTTCCATTTAAATGAGCTTAAATATCATTTAAAAATATTTTTTAAACCATTTTTAGGAAGCATATGTTTTGAATAATATATTTTTCCAACTAAAGAAAAAAATAAATACAGATTTTCTTAAAAACATTTTATTAATTATCTTAAGTATAAAAGAGTTTTAAAATGGTACCATTATATGAATATATCATAAGTAATTAGAGAACAATAAAATTTATGATAATTCTTGAGATGTGGATCACAATATTTCATCAATAGAATGATAATCATAAACAACCATGATAAATGAGGAGATTGTAGAAATAAACTCCTACAACCTTGGAAAATTTGAATCCTATTCACAATGAAATAATCACATTAAATTAATGTTAAAATATAATTAAAATATATATATTAATTATATATCATTTAAAAGGGCATTATATACACCTAATAGAAAAATATAGGTGTATAACATGTCATATATCTCAAAGAATGACAATTGAGGAAAAATTAAATTACTGATGTGGTAAATTTAGAATCATAAGCTCCATATAATAGAGATCATAAAATGGATATAAAAATAAACTTAAATTTTATTATAATAACAAAATAATACATTCACTAGTAATTATATACACCACACAAAATAAATGAGTGGTGAATAAGGCATAAGTCTCACGGAGATAAAAGTGAGTCTAGAAATCCCCTTACTACTTGAATGACTTTTGAATAGTTATACCCATGAAATAATAACATAAATTGTAACTTTTAATATCATAAAATAAATTAAATTCATGATATAACATTTCATAGGGTAGTATGTACACCCCATAAGAAGAATAATTGGTTAATATATCATATATCTCACAAACATAAAAGTGAGACGAGAAACCCTTACCGTAAGTCTTTAATTTATTCATAAACATTAAAAACTCATGTATAATAAAGATAAGTTTGTTATAAATCAAAAAAATAACAATACTCTTAAATATCATACAATATATTAATTGATTATATTACAAATTTATTAAATCTTTTATGTTAAAATTATGTTTCGTGTAATAACTACCATGTTATTTGTATATGATTTGGATTTTTACTATTGATCCTCTTACTAAAATCGTGATTTACTTATTTATATAATTATTAAAATTATTTAAATATTATATGTATTAAGTATATAAGTATTTATAATAATCTATGAATGATATAAATATGAAATTGAATACACTGTTCACGTAGATGGTAGGTCATATGTATACATGTACAGTGTTTCGGTTTTCATGTCGCATTGAAAAGAAAAAGTAAATTATATTTATATTAATTTATTATCATTAAATTATAATCATTATTTCATATATATCATATATTTTTACTAAATCCAACCTTAATGCATTTCATGTAAATTGTTAATGAATCACATCACTTTGAGGAGGCGGTAGTCCACACATCCATAAACGAAGTTATCATATTCACATAAATAGGGAAAGCATGAAGGTTTGTGTTATATAATAATTACAGAAGAATAAATACATCATAAATATCATATATATAATACAAAAATAGTAATTCAATCATTATTAAAAACCTTTAAATGTGTTAATGGAAGAAAAAATGATATCTGTTCGTCCGGCCATAATCCAACGTACACAAGAACAATGATTATGTATACCATTTGATGGAAGTGTGTGTAGGTGTAGGTTGAACCCTTAACATAACAAAATTTTATAATGTTTAGTATATTTTGGTTATTTTATAAGAATGTATTAATAATAATTGATGGGTTGTAGAAAGAAATAAAATAAAAGTTCTTGTTGAAGGATGTTACCACTTCTTTAGGTAATTTTTTTTGGTTTCCACCAAATTACTAACTTGGTTTCCTTTCTTCCAAAGGTGAGGAATATACAATTAAATTATGGATTTGGGGAACTTATTTGGTCAGGTTTTAGATGATCTAATATGATTTAGATGTTTAAACCTGGCCTTATAATCTCAAACCTGATGTCTACAACCATTACATTGGCATTATTATAAGTAATCAAATCCCAAAGAACTGATGAGTTTATTAGTCTTGGAAAACCAGATACTTACACGAATGATTTATTAAAAATAAATAATTCCAACAAAATTTTTTGATTCCTTGAAAATAACTTTATTTTCTCTAGTGTATCCTTGCATATAATTCTTAGTATACTTCTTGGATTCCTGGAGAAAGTAAACAAGATAAGGGTGAGATGAAGTGCTCATTAATGGTTAAGCATATCGAAAGAAATAATGAATCCATGAGAATAATCATTATGGAAAAGTAAAAAAAATTAAATGCACATTCCATTTAATAAATAAACTAAAAATGGAGTTTATAAACAATATGGAATGGTAAATAATTGAAAATACGTGCCATTAAAATAATAGGATAAGGCGTGATCAATATAGAAAGGTAAATAACTAAAAACCAGGATATTTAATCAATAAACTGAAAATGAATTACATCCATCGATTTTTTCATAGTGAAATCTCATGTATAATAATACCTAAATC
Organism: Viscum album; assembly: GCA_963277665.1. Classification (NCBI taxonomy): domain Eukaryota; kingdom Viridiplantae; phylum Streptophyta; class Magnoliopsida; order Santalales; family Viscaceae; genus Viscum; species Viscum album. Next base: position 1,061,264,383 of record OY728162.1, on the reverse strand, counting down.
AAAATAAATGTAATGCTTAATTATTGGATCCCATGATTCCAAGGTACATGGTATCTTTACCATCAAGACCTTTCACAATATAGTTTACAACATACTAATTAAAACCCACTAAGGATATCCAACTACCTTGTCTTTTGATGCTACTGATGCATTGAGGGGATATCTATACTTGGGAACCAGCTATTTTGTATCTATCCAAATAATTTCTCATATATAGAATACTCTATTTAATACATGAACTATTTTCCTTATCAAATATTCATATTAAGTAAAGGATGAAAAATTATTAATATTTATATAGATATCAAATAAATTTGCTAGAAAACATTGTATGTTCAAAATTGTATATGGTTTAAGAAGTAATCAAGTCTATGATAAATGATATGTATATTTAAGGGAAATTAAATGTTCAATGATCATAGGAAATTGAATACTTCAACGGAACTCAAAAAGAAATAAAGGTAGTAAATTTCAATACTATCAATGGTCAATGGAACCATAAACCATCCAGGTGAAGAATATTTATGGTCTTAAAAAACATATCACAAGTGGAATAAAAAAATGTCTTTTGTTATTGATAATATAAATACTATAAAAACGTATTTTAAGAACACTCTTGAGTAAAATATCCTTTTAATTTTGAAAAACATTTTGAAAATCCTTTTATTGGAAAATAACTTTGGAAAACATTTTTTTTTTTAAATTAACCTTTTAAAATTCCAAAAAGAAGATTCAAATAAATGATATTGGGAAATATTTTACATTTCATACCCAGTAAGGACATTCTTTTTTCAAGGTAAAATTGTTTTAAAAGTTCTATGTTCAGAAATTGATAAGAATATTACTTTGAAAAATTTTATAAAAAAGAAAAAAAGGATAAAAGTGTATTTAATAAATCATTTTGGTAAGGTTATAAATTTTTTTTGAAAACATTTTTATAAAATAGGGTTTTTATAATAAAATAGGTTCTCTGACTAAATAGATAAATGAATTCATGTTAAAAACATTTTCAATACCATAGAGTGGAAAAATGATACTATTACATTTAAAAGGTCATGAAGGACCAGAAGAGAGAAAAATGAAATGTTTTCTTAAAAAATAATCATATTTAGTACATTAATATAATTTCAAGAATAACCAATATTTATTATAATGACATAGTGAAATAAAACCTTAACATGGTCATGATGTTGAAGTGATAATTGATCAATGAATTAATTATATGAATCAAATTTAAATCCACATATAAGAAGTGGAAATGCATAAAATCCCATTAGATTAAATAATTAAATTGATACTAAAAATAAGATTAAGAAATAAGTATTCATAATATTACATGTCAATGTATCTATATCTACACCATATATAATAAATTAGATGCACAAAGATACAGTATGCCTCAATGAATGGAAATTGAGTTGATGTCCTTTATAATTGTGGTAAAATTTGAATTAGAAACCCCAAAAATCAAAGTCATCAAATGAAACATTCAAATAACGTGATGATAAAATAATTTATTTTATAATATACCAAAAGGGGAAGTTGATACAATACAAAAAAGAATTAAATGTTGAATTTGAAATTTATCTCACAAATGTAAAAACTGAGATGAAAATCCTTTACCTTATCCATTACTTTTATCATATTTGACCTCATATATAGTGGCTTAAAACATGATAATAAATTTTTCTATCACAATAATTATATATATAATATCAAATATTATCTTCGTATAATATCTTATTACACATTTTGTCTAATAATCATCCATTATTGTTACTATTTTGGGTGTTAATTGACTGATTTTGCAGGTCTATTTTAACTTGATACTTGTTGTTTCTATTAATAATATCACAATTTAATAACCTAAAAAATTAAAAACATTATTTAAATATCATTTATATTCAATATATATATTTTTAATAATCCATAAAATTTGTAGATGGGAAATTAAATGCACAGTTCATTGAGATTGTAGGTCATACATACAAATAAACGCTACTTTCATTTATTTGTTTTATTTAAAAGAATGAAAAGTAAATAACATATATTTATATGTATATTATAATTATAGTATCATATGTGTTTCATATATTCCACATTTTTTTTAATAAAACCATCCTTTAAATGTTCCATGTATAGTGTTAATTAATCACAACATTTTGAGGAGGCGGTAGTCCACACTTCCACAAATGATGTTATCATATTCCCATAAAATGGTGAGCATGAAGATATATTTTATTTAAAAATTTCAGAATAATAAAGACATAATAATTAACATATATGTAAATAATTTCTCCATCATAATTCCCAACCATTATTAGTGGTAAATTAAAAATGAACGGAATCGTTTTTTAAGGATGCAGTTTAGTTTACACGTGAACGGTAAGTTTGTAACCCATTTGATGGAAGTGTGTTTAAGTGTAGGTAGAACCATTAACATAAAAACATATAATTATATTTATGATACTGAGTTTATTTTTTAATTATGTAATGATAATTTTTTATGGGTGGATAATTAAAATAAAACAAATTAGTTTGAGGAAGGATGTTCTCTCTTCTTTGGGTAACTCCTTTTTGTTTACACCAAAATACTTCCATGGATTGATTAATCAATAATGTGAGGCTTCTAGGATGATTTTAGGGATTTGTGGAGCTTATTTTATCAGATTTTGGGTAAGCCAAATGGCTTTATAGGTATAAATAAGTGGGAGGGGTGAGTGCCTTTTTGTAGTGGTGGAGGAGTGAAATTCTTGTAAACATTGGAAAAGGGAATCTCACCCATGTTTTTTCATGGAAAGTGGATACAATAATAATCCAAATTCTATAAAATAGGGTATAGGGTCTAAATAATCCCATAAAATGGTTTTTAGACATGTTTCTAGGTCATTTGGGGCCTTAAGATTAAGGTTTTGTCCTTTTTAAGCAAATTTTTCTCTTAATTATTATAATTAATGTTAATTTTTTTCACTAATATTTTTGGAAAAAAAATATAATTTGATCATATTATACATTATGAAATATTCTAATTACAAATATAAAATAAATTTTCCAAATTATAATCTGATAATTTTCATAAATTAATTTATTATTAACCCCGCAAACGGGACAATACTACGAGTTTTTAAAGTAAGAACATTCTAATGTTTGCTATGTTTTTATATAAAATTTAAAATGAAAATTTATTAAAATGGAATAAATTAGGTTAATAAGTATAAAATTAATCTAATTAATATGTAAAACCAGTCAAAATTTAATTTAACCTTATAAATAAATTATATGAAAAACAAGTTTTGAATTAAAATTTAGTTTTTTCATTGTTCATCAAATAATGAAATATTTCATAAAAATACCAAAACATAATTTTGATGTTTAAATTTCAAAAATTAATTTCAAATTTTTATATTAAGTTTATAAAAGTGTAAAATTTTATTTTTAAAATAGTTTCTCCATTAAAATAATGTAAAAGTGCATATAGAAAAATATTGAGTTCTATGTAAAATATTGGGTTTGTTCTTATCTTATACTTATAACATATTTTCGATGAATGTCAAAAATATTTGATTGAATAATATATATATATATATATATTAAATTAATATCACTCAAAAATATTAATTAATTTAATTTATTAAAAAATAGCTTTGTAGGGAATAAAAATAGTTTTCTATGAAAATAATCCTTATATATTTAATTGGTTCTTATATTCATTTTTAATTAATTTGTAACCAATTAATTCATTTTATATCATTTTAAACTATATATTTTCATAAGTTAGTTATTATTATTCAGAAATCCTAATTTAACGACTATAATATATATAATTATATTAAATAATAATGTTTTAATAATTTATTATTGTTTTGTAAAACACGATATTGTCTGTAAAGAATGTTATCGGACAAGGTTGTTCTTAATTGTTAGTAAATATATGATAGTATATGTGTTTATTAAAATATATAAAATAGATCATCAATATTAAATATACTTTCAAGTATCTGGATATTATATTCCCTTATGTTCTTGGTGTTGTGTATCATGCACGCTATCGAATACAATGTTCTTACTTTAGAATTTTAGGGCATTACATTCTCTCCACCTTAAAAAAATGCCTCCCCACAATTTAAGCATTATCTTGGTAATATATTATTTGATGTTTCATATTTTGAAATCCCACATTGTGAAAATGGTTCCTAAAACATTCTATAGAAAAGAGAGAATGGAAAGTAAAAAGGTCTTGTGGAACAACAAATAACTAGGTCTCTATGTAGGAGAGCATTAGTGGAAAGTAGATATACAGACATTTATGTAAAATGTAATTATTTATATGGAGGATTGAGGTAATAAATCACAAACAAGTGAATTATATATGGAATGTTCAGGGCCTCAAATCCATAAATCTATAATGATTTAAAATACCATTGGTTCAACAAAAACTAAGGTATTAGGTCATAAATATTTTTTTGATCATTTCACTAATGTTCAGTAATCATTTTACTACATAAGAATAAAAGGAAGTATACTTACTCGGTACATTTATATAAACACAAATTCATCATTTGGTCATACTTCGATCAATTTCCAATCCATCCATTACTTCAACAAATGGATATCCAAAAATTAACTTTGATGCATGAAGCACTAAAATATGTATTAGACAGATTTTAAGGCCCGTAAAAGAGTGAAAATTCTAACTACTTGTCTCTAACTATTATCCAAATACAATATGGTTAATAAATTAATCTCTAAACCTAAAATGTAAAAATATTGGTTCATCATTAATATTTATTTATCAAATTATTTAACTAAAAGAAATTACAAATTAATTGGGACATCATATAGGCTAGGGGCCCTTATCATCCTTTGGTCATGCGTTCAAACCCCACTGCCTTTCCATATTTGAAGGGTAGTCACCCAACATACAGGTTTCCCTTTTTCTAAAACCATCTGAATATAATTTGAAAAAAATATGATTTACTCCCTTTAATTAAGGTTAATCACTAAATAGTCTTTTAACTACGGTTTTCAATACTATCCCAATACATAAATACTTCATCCATTTATTTCCACATAAGTCCTTCCATGTTCTAGAGTTTATCCTTTTCAAAAATCGATTAACTCGGGTAATGCCCAGGTTCCACACATTTAATACAATGAACCATAAATGGATACTTAAGATGAGATTTATTTTCTTCCTTCAAACTCTTAATTTTTCCTTGGAAAATATTTTCTTTTTTCTTCCTTTACCACACTTAAATCATTTCTCTATTCCATTAAGAAACTTTCCTAGGTGTCTCCCTCAATATTTCATGCATGATGCAAATTGAGCCTTCTTTTTCTTTATGGTATCCACCACTTGATCACTTAGTAACCTCAATCTATCTATTTTTAGTGTGTTTGGTGGTTGGATAAGGTATATGTTGTTAATAATATTTTAAAGAAACTGATTATGCATGAAAATGATATTTTTTACTCTTATAAACACCTAATTTACTTTATATTCATCACCACTTTTTCCTTCATGTTCAATATAAACTTAAATCATTGGAATTCCATCCATTGAATAAAATTATAAATAAAAATGTGAGTAATAATAGTCATAATGAGAAAATTATATAATCATTTACAGGATATCTAAATCAGGAAACCTTATTTTCAATCTAAAACACCTCAAGTTTAACCTAGGTCATTAATTTTCATTATCTATTCAAATCAATCATATTTTTTAAGGAAATTTAGAATTACCATAATCATATCCTCTGAAGTTTCAAACTAGGTGCGCAGTAAGGCCTATTTTCTTGTACCTGGTTACACTGGATTTAGTCCCGGAATGCCTTGTCAAAGTTGTTACCCCTAGGCACATCAATTCCAGAACCATATCCACTTGTAGTATCCATATAGGTATATATTCTTAGTAATACATATATAATATATACCTTACCAAAATTCTAGGATGTTCTTATGTGCTTATTCTCAAATTATACCTTATGGATATGTCCTCTAATTTATGTTTTCCTAAATCTAGTTCCCAAGGAAACTAATAAACTTCATTTGATTCTAACTGTAGCGACCCAACTAAAGAAGCCTTGATCTGGTGTCTACTACCATTACATTGGAATGATTATAAGGACTCAAATCCCAAAGTACTGAATATTTTCATAGTACTGGTAAACCTGATACATACATGAGCCTTGTATTAAAAATAAATACACTAATTATAATATAATTTTTTTCTTTCTTGGATAATAAATTTATTCTATCTAGTGTTTCCTTATATATCTCTCTTAGTATACTTCGTGAAATCCGGGGGAAAAATAAGGGTGAGATCAAATTATTAGTAAGGGTTAAGCATACTGGAAGAACTAATGAATCAATGATAATAATCATTATGTCAAGGTAAATATCTAAACATGCATTTCATGTAATCAATAAACTGATAAGGAAGTGTGTAAACAATATGGAAGGGTAAATAATGAAAACACATTCCATTTAAAAATTGTATAAGGAATAATCAATATGGAAATATAAATAAATTAAAACCATTCCATTTAATCAATAAATTGATAATGAAATTCATCCACTGATTTTTTTTCATAGGGAAAATCTCATGGATAATAATAACTAAATAAAAATGAAGGAAATAATTAATTATTGTATTCCATGTTTCCCACGTACATGGTAACTTTACCATTAATACCTTTCACAAGATGTTTTATAACATACTGGGTGAAAACCCCACTTTGTATATCCAACTAACACAACTCATTAGACTACTGATGCATCAAGGGGTTATCTATAACTGGGCTCCACCCGGGTAATACCTTTCTAAATCATTCCCCATATTTCGAATAATAGATTTAATTCATGAACAATGTTATTTTTCAAATATCCATATTGAGTAGAGGATATGGATTTATCAATATTTTCTTAGATATCAAATAACATTCAAAGTAAATATAGTATTTAAAAATCTTATACATTTAAAAAAAATAAGGATATCCATTATAAATGATATGGATATTTAGGGTGAATTTCATGTTCAATGATCATAGTAAATTAAATTTTTCAAGGGGAATAACAATGAAATAAAGGTATTGAATGTTAACAATATCTTTGTTTAAAGGATTCATAATCCATCCATAGGATGATTAATGATGGTATAAATACAATATATCCCATGTGGAGTAAAATAAATGGTTTTTGTTTTTAATATATTGAAATACAATAAAAAATCCTTTTAAAAACATTTTTTAGGAAAATATAATTTTATTTTTGGAAAACATTTGGAAAATAATTTTCATTGAAAATCACTTTGAAAGAAATTTTATTTAAAATTTAACCATTTAAACTTAGAAATAAAGCTTCAAAAAATGGTGTCATATAATTTTGTACATGTCGTACTAGGTAAAAAAACATTCCTTCAATAAGGTAAAATGTTTAGAAAATTGAGTTTTTCAAAAAATGACAAGAATATTCCTATGAAAAATGTTTTAAAATAAAAAATGGTAAAAATAAATTTAATAAATCATTTTAAAAAGGGTAAAAAAAATTGAAAACTTTTTTTTGAAAATATGGTATTTAGAAGAAAACATGTTCTCCGACTAAAGAGAGAAATGATGTTGAGTTAAAAAGTTTTTCTAAAATATTTTGAGTTACAAAGAGTGGGAAAATAGTAATATTATAGGAAAATGGTCATGAATAACCATAGTATAACAAAATTAATGTTTGTATTAAACAATTATCATATAAATTCCTTTAATTTAATTTCAAGAATAAGCAGTCTCGGTTAGAATGAGATTGTGAAATAAACCCTTAAAATGATCACAATGTTGAAGTGAGAATTGATCAATGAATGGATTATGTGTACTAAATTTAAATCCAAATATAATAATTTAAAATACATAAATAGATATTCAAATTAATTATACACATAACTATATAATATTAATAACAATTAGGAAGTAACATATCCTAATGAAAAATGAATTGAGTTGTGAAATTTCTTTAAAACTTGGTAATATTATGTTCAAATACCCTTAGATAAAATAATTCAAATTGAAACTAAAAATAAAATGAATAAATAATTATTCATTATATTACATGTAATATTAGTATTATGTACACCATATATATGAAATTCGGGGCACAATGATAAATTATTCCTCAAAGAATATAAATTGAGATGAATTTCCTTACAATTGTGGTAACATTTGAATCGAAAACCTGAAAAATAATAGTCAATAAATTATAAATTTAAATACCATTAATATAAAATAATTAATGATATAATATACCAAAATTGGTAGTATATACACTACATAAATTAATTAAATGATGAGTTTGAAATTTATCTCACAAATATAAAAAGTGAGATGAAACTTTTTTATCTTATCCTTATATTTTATTGTGTGGTATTTAACCACATGTATAGTGTTTTAAAATATGTTACTAACTTGTTATATAACCATAATTATATTTATAGTAACATATATTATCTTATTATAACATCTTATTACCCAGTCATTAATGACCATTCATTATTTTCACTATTTCAGGTGTTAATTGTGTAGTTTTTCAAGTATGTTATGAATTGTTACAGATTTTTTATATTAATTAGATCATGATTTGATCATCTAGAAAATATAAATAATTATTTAAATATCATATATATTCAGTATATATTAATTTATTATAATCCAAAAAATTAGGAGATAGGCAATGAAATGCACTGGTCATAGAGACGGTAGGATGTATGTACATATGAATGATAATTTCATTTCCATATCGTATTTAAAAGAATAAAAATTAAATGATATATATTTATATTTATATTATAATCCCAGTATAATATTTATGTAATATATATCACATAGGTTTAAAAATCATACTTTATACATTCCATGTATAGTGTGGACCTATCACATCGCTTTGAGGTAGTGGTAGTCCACACTTCCACAGACGATATTATCGCATTCCCACAAAATGGAAATCATGGGGGTATCTGTTATATAAAAAATAAATAAGAAAAAAATACATATTAAATATCATATATATCATATATAAACAATTTTTTCATCATAATTCCTAACCAAGATTGGTGGTAAAGAAAAAAACGAACGATATTGTTTTGTGAGGCGGTAGTTCAATGTACACATGATCGGTAAGTTTGTAACCAATTTCATGGAAGTGTGTAAAAATGTAGGTAAAAACCTTAATATAAAAACATATAAGTATATTTAGTATAATTAGTTTATTTTTTAATCATGAAATAATAATTTTTTAGGGGGTGGAGAATGAAAATAAATTAAAAGCACTTGAGGAGGGTTTTTATCACTTCTTTGGTTAATCCCTTTTGGTATACAAAAAAATACTTCCTTGGTTGGGTTTCTTCCCATATTCAGGATTCTAGTATTATTTGAGGTATTTTTGGATATTATTTTATCATAATTTTGGTGAGAAAAGGGATTTATATTTTAAATAAGTGGGAGAGTTCCTTTTTATATTGGAAGAGTGGCATTCATGTAAATTTTTTAAAAATGAATCCAACCCACATTGTTTCCAAGAAATTGGCCCCAATAATGAAATAAATTATAGAAAATGGATTATAGGGTCGAAATATTTCAATAAAAGTTATTTTTTACAAGTTTCTTGGTCATTTGAGACCTTATGTTTTAGGCTTGGTCATTTATTAAGCTAATGCTTTTCTTAATCATTGTAATTTATTTTAATTAATTCCACTAATATTTTTGGTCAAATACTAAGAATAAATTGTTAGAAATTTAATATTATTCTTTTTACAAAGGTGGAATCAATCTTTCACAATTAAAATCATAGAATTGGAATTAATTAATTTAAAATTAATCTCAAAGGCGGGACAACAATGCGGGTTTTAAAGTAAGAACGTTCGAAAGTTTGCAAAGTTTTTAAATCCAAATTCACAATGAAATTTATTATAATAAAATAAATTGGATTAATAAGTAAAAAATTGATATAATTAATATTTAAAACTATTAAAAATATATTTTAACCTTATAAATAAATAATATGAAATGGTGGTTTTGATTTAAAATTCAGTATTTTTCACTATTCATCAAAAAAATGAAACATTTCAAAAAAAATACGAAAAATTCAACCAAAATTAATTTTGAGGATTTTATTTAAAAAATTTAGTTTATTTTTTCTATTAAATTTATAAAAGTTTCAAAATTCATATTTAAAAAAGGTTCTCCATTAAAAGGTTGTAAAAGTTCCTTTAGAAAAATATTGATTTTTATGGGAAATATTTGGTTTGTTCGTATATTATGATTATCAAATATATTGTATGAATGCCAAAAATATTTAATTTTATATAATATATACATATATATTACATTAATATCACTCAATAATTTTAATTAATTTAATTTATTAGTATAAAACAACTTTATAGGCATAAAAATAGTTCTCTATATAAACATTCCTTTTATATTCAGTTGGTTCTTATATTTATTTCTAATTAATTTGTAACCAATGAAATAATTTAATATTTGTGTAAACCATATATTTTCATAATTTAGTTAATAACATTCATAACCACTAATTTAATAGCTATGATATATCTTATTATAATAAATAATAATGTTTTGATAATGTATTACTGTTCGATAAAAATATGTCTTGCGTGTAACGTAAGCTATCAAACAAGGTCAATCTTAGATTTAATGAAATATATCTTAGTGATTTCATAAATTTAAATTTACAAAATAGATTTGAAATAGTAAATATACTATAAAGACTCAGGATGTTATATTGCCTTACGCGCTGGGTGTTGTGTGTCATACACGCTATCAAATTAAATTTTGATACTTTAGAAATTTAGGGCATTACATGAGATGTGTGAAGAAGTGGGGGTGAGTTCCCTTTTATAGCAAAGAAGGAGAGTCATTATTGTAAATATAAATAGGTAAACACTATTGAGATGTCTTACTTATATAATGTGCCTCCAATAATGGTCTATTTTTAGTATAAGGGATAATATGGTCAAAATATGGCTAGCCAATAGATTTTTTACATGTTTATAGGTCATTTGGCCCTTAATTTAAATTGTAACTTTTATGTAAACTCGTTTTTACCTTAATCATTGTAATTCATTTTAATTACTTCTACTAATATTTTTGGCCAAAAATTATGTTAACCATGATAGAAATTATAAATTATGATGGTTCCATATATGGAACCCATTTTTTCAAATTACCTAAATGGAAGTGCAAAAAATAATTTAAAATTAATCCTATAGATGGGACGAGGAAATGGGTTTTTGAAGTAAAAATGTCTAAAAGTTTGAAATTTTCTTATATCCAATTTCATTGGGAAAATGATTATAATGGCATAAATTGAATTAATATATGTATAATTGATATAAATATACTTCAAGCCCAAATAAAAAATTTATTTAACTATATAAAATAATTAAACAAAATTCATTTTTTAATTAAAATTCAATATTTTCACTATTATTCCAAAAATGAAACTTCTGAAAAAAAGTACAAAAAAACCAGCCTATGTTAATTTTTTCCATTACTATTTGAAAAATGATGTTCATTTTATCAAATATAATTTATAAAAGTTTCAAAAGTTAAATTTAATATAGGTGTTTCATTAAAAGGCTGTAAAATTACATTTTATAAAAATATATATCTTTATATGTTTAATTGGTTTTATTCTTATCACTTTTTTAGAAAAAACATAAGACGAACGTTTAATAGTTAATTTAATATAATATTTCATTAAAATAATATATAAAAACTAGTTTGATTAATTTACTGTAGTAAAACGTTTTTGGTTGAATAAATATAGTTTTCAATAAAAAGATTTATAATATTTTTGAATGGGTTTTACTTTTATTTCTAGTTAATTGGTCACAAAATAATTCCCCTAATACACATGTGTAAACAATATTTTCATAATTTAATTAATATTATTAATAAAAACCATTAAAATGGATGAATTAAACCTATAATAATGTTTTAATAATAATATTAATAGTACATTGTAGTTTTTGAAAACTAGGTCTTCCTGTAATACAAGCAATCAAATGAACTCGGTATTTTGTATAACCCAATAAAAAAATAGTGTTGTGTGTACTAAACGCTAATCTAAGTGTTTCATATAGTTCAATATTATCTTGGTGTTGTGTGCACTGCCAACCAAACATAGTTCTTTCATATAAAAAACCTATATTCAATGTTTTGTGAAATGAAGAATATCAAAAATATTAAATTAATTCAAAAAAACATTTTACAAAATCTCAAGGTTTTACGTTATATATCCCTTAAAATGAATTTCTCCATTGAAATTCGTATTTTTTATCTAATATTTAATACTTGAAATTTTTTTCTTAGAAACCCACAATGTAAAAAATGTATACTTGTAATTCCTTTAAAAAGGTAAAATTGAAGAAAAAAATGATTTCCCAAAGTAACTCATAACTAGGTTTATACATAGGAGAACATAGCTGTAAAGTGAAGAGATGTACATGGAAAAGAAATATGTCTATTAATTTCTCATGGAGAGTGATGTAGAACATGGTTTGAAGAAAGTTAATGATCACAAAACCGTAACCCACATAGGCTTGAAAAGGCCATTGATATCATCAAAAATCATGATATCAGGACAAAATTTTATTTCAAGACCCTTTTCCTAAAGTTTCACAATTTTAATGGGAATATATGCGTAATTTATTTCATTTCATTTTATAAGAATAATCTCACCATTTGGTTGTTCCCTGATTAATTTACACTTCATCTGTTACACCATGAAATTAAATTGAATTTTTATCCTTGAAGAACTCATGGGTCATAAGACCCATAGATAGACCAATAAGTCATTCTATCTATCATCAGGTTTCATCAAAATAAAAAAATGGATAGTACAGGGTATTGAATATGAATAAATCTTCATATGGTGAAGTAATATGTTAATATCCAAAAACATATCAAAGGTTCAACTCAAACCATTCCATAAATAGTTCTCTATATAACCCTTTATAAAGACGAAATTCCTCATGTTTTAAATGAATGTAACTAAATTTATCCAAATCAGCTTAACTTTGATCCCTCGTATATCATAAATTATCTATTTATTCATATACCAAATAGGTGAATACATTCATCAGATATTCTCTTGAAACATGGTAGTAACCTGAATTACCATAAAACCTTATTAAAAACATACAACGTTTTTATTCCAAAGATTATTGGATATATTCCTTAAATACAAAAATGTCATTAACATCATCCATGATACCACATAAAACATTTTCAATAAACCAATAACATGTTCCATGATAATAAATATTATCTAATTTACTTTATCCATATCAATCATCTCTTTATCCAAGATAAAAACAATTTTCTAAACATCAGAAACACATTAAGGGTTTCATTCCCTTAATCAGAACATCACATTTCCATTAAATTGATTTTCTAATTCCTCATAACCATTTAATAGATCCTTTTAAATACTTAATGAAAAACATATACTGGAAATACTTATATATTTCATGATTTGTGTAACATAATATTTTAATTCCAAAACATATACACTTCAATCATATAATATTACTCTTAAACCATTATTTAGGCTTTATAATCTTATTCCTTAATACATGTTTCCTATAATATGAAATATGAATCATTTATTATGGTTCACCAACCTCAATCTAATCAATATTCATACATTTAATGTAAAAAATACTTCTTGAACATCCCATACCATTCACTTATTGTTTGTGGTGTCTTTATCTCCATCAGTATAACCAATACATGTACCACCTTTCTAATTATCTCCATAATATTTCCACTTTGGACATCAATTTTTATAATTTACATTCTTTCCTCATCTCAAACACTCAATTTTAACCCAATTTCTTCTTGTTCCCATTATTGACTAAGACCGGAATGCATAGTGTAAGTAGCACTTATCATAGATGAAAACCACATAATCCAGAAAAATTACTTATGTACTGCCTAAATCATAACACCTACTTTTAAATCTATGACACCTTAGGCTTATCCTTAGAGATATACCAAGATATATCTTTTGAAATATACCAAGGGATATCACTAAACGTTTCTCATCCTAGTTTTGAAATTTGGATTAATTCATTCCTTTGATAACAACTATAGCAACCTATACCTAACATACATAGATATTACATCGTTTTATATGAATGTTCATAACATTAAAAAAAATATTCCCAAGGACTCTAATCATTGTGTGTATTTGGAAACATGGAAATATAATCTTCTATCTTGGTGAAATATATTCAACATCTTCGTTAAAGATATTCCCCTCTAGTACTCCTACATAAACCCATTCTTCATAACCTGGGGATATGAAACAAAATAAAGGGGTGAGATAAGATGGTCAGTAAGGGCATAAAATGGAGACATATAATAATAACATCATAATAATGGTATGAGAACATGATCATAACATTATAAGATCATATCATACATATCAAATATCATAATGGGATTCATGTAATAAATATTGGTAGTTCATAAGACATGAATCATAATGGAATCAAGAGCATAATCCATGAGAGAATATAAAAAGATAAGACACAGGATTTTGGAATATAAATAAATATATCAAATGATTTCTATAATACTCAAGCCTTACTACCAAGGCAATAATAGTGGAATGGGTTCACTCCCCAATCCATATTATTAGTTATGTTTCACTCTCAATGCCATCTTAGTAGTCAAGTTTCACTCCAAAAACCATCTTAGTAGTCAATGTTTACTTATCAGACCATATTAGTAGTTAAATTTCAATTATGAGACCATATTAGTAGTAAAGGTTCAATTCCAATACCATATTAGTAGTTAAGGTTCACTCTAAAGACCATCATAGTGGACAAAGTCTGTTACTGAATCAGGACCACTCTTCATTTCATCCATGTCTATCTCATGAGATATAAATCTTTAACCAATGCATTGGAGAGATATATTGGTCTCACTCATCACATAATGAAATAATAGAAACATGTTCCATACAATCATAACTATTCATCATATTATAACCCATGAAATGAAATGGGTATCATTGACATATCATTTTATCATAATCTATAGAAATAAGATAGGTTTCATAATCCTTTCATGAAAGAATAACGCATGAAAATAAGAGGGATTCATATTCATATAAACCATGAAATATTAATGAGTTTTATAAGAATTAACTAATGAAAGAGAAACTGGTTTCATAAGCATATAACCCATGAAAGAGAAATAGGTTTCATAAACATATATCCCTTGAAAGAGAAAAAAGTTTCATAAAATCATACTGTCAAAACACGAACCATTCTAACAAAGAATATGAATGGTACCCTTGGATCATATCCCTATTACGACATGAGTAACACCACCAAATGACATCCTATACGGAAAAAAAATTCAAATATCTTTTAAAAACATTTCTTGATAAAATAAATGGATTTCGTTGAAAAACTCTTTGATCAACCTTTTCATTTAAATTAGCCTTTCGAAAACAAATAAAGGAATCTTCAAAAATAATTTAAAAACGTCATAAACCTAAAACATTTTTCAAAACATTTTTCATTTAAAATATATTTGAAAAAGAATAAAAAATATTTCAAATCATTGAAATCCTTTTCTATAATAATACACTTTTTAAAATATATAAAGGAATATTTTAAAATCATTTAAACACTTCCTGAACATACCACCTTTTGAAAACCTTTTTCTTTGAAAATCGATTTGAAAATATATAAAATAATCTTTAAAATCATTGAAATCATATTATTTTAAAATAATTTTTTTTAAAAACATAACTGAATATTTGAAGATAATTAATACACTTATTGAACCTAAAACATTATTTAAACAGTATTTTTTTTTTAAAATGTCTTTGAAACATATAAAAGAATCTTTGAAATCATTGAAATTCCTTTCTTTGATAATAACCTTTTAAAACCTCTAAAGGAAGCTTGAAAACATTTTTAAAACATTTTTAAAATGTAACAAACTTTTAAAATCTATTGAATTTAAAATAACCTTAAAATATTATATAAATAATTTGAAATTTTTTTTAGGAAACATGGTTTTTGAATAAATCAAATTTCTGGTCGAAGAGGGAAATAAAGTTGGATTTTCATAAAAAAATTAATTATATTATGTAAAAAATGAGTTGAATATGGTAAAATTACATGAATGTATTTTCAATGTCCATATAAGAATAAAGTTTATTATAGTTTTTGAAATATGGATTACATCAATGGAAACATAATCATAAAAAATCATGATAAACAATTAGATTGTAGCAATAAAGTATTATAAACTTGGAAAAAATGAATCCTAATAACCATGAAATAATAAAATTACATAAAGATTATAATATAATTAAATTAATTATATTCATGGTATAACTATGAAATGTAATTATATACACCTCATAGAATAATATAGCTTTATAAGATGCCATGTATCTCAAATAAAGCAAACTGAGACAAAATTACTTTACCGGTTTGGTAACTTTTGAACCATAAACCCCATGAAAGAGATATCATAAAATGGATATGTGAATACATATAAATTTAAGGATAATAAAAATATAATATATTCATTTATATCATATAAACCACACATAAGAAATGCGTGTTTAATAAGGAAGAAGTCTCACAGAAATAAAAGTGAGATTGGAAATCCCCTTACTACTTGAGTAACTTTTGAATCATGATCCCCATGAAATAATAGAATAAATTGAAACATTTAATATAATTGAATAAGATAATTTTATTATATAACATTTCCAATTTAAGTATATACACCACACAATAATAATAATTGGTGAATATATCATATATCTAAAAAATAAATAAATGTGGGACAAGAAAACCCTTACCTTAAGTCTTGAATTTATTTGTACATAATAAAGCTCATGTATAATAAATATAGTTTTAACATACATATAAAATAGAACCATATTATAATGCATAATATCATTTATGATTTTATTATGACTTTATATTACCCATTTATTAACAATATCATGTTATAGTTACGTTTCAAGTAATAATCACTTTGTCTTTTTTGTATATGTTTTGACTTTCTATTCTTGATCCTCTTACATTGATCATGATTTCATTATTTCAAGAATATATAAAATTATTTAAATATAATATATATTCATTATATAATTATTTATAATAATCTATAACATATATAAATATGAAATGGAATACATCATTCATGGAGACGGTAGGTCGTACGTACGCATGAACGTTGTTTCTGTTTTCTTGTCGTATTAAAAGAATGTAAGTACATGAAATATGTATGTAATATATATTATAATTCCATTAGAATTTTTATTTTATATATATCATATAAATTTACTAAATCCACCCTTAATACATTCCATGTAAAGTGTGAACAAATTACATCACTTTGAGGAGGTAGTAGTCCAGATATCCATAAACAATGTTATCATATTCACAAAAAATGGAATTCATGATGGTATATGTTATATAATAATTAAATAAGCATAAATACATCATAAATATCACATATATCATATAATAATAGTCATTTCATCATTATTCATAACCATGAATGGTGGTAATGGAAGAACGGACGACATTAGATCATGAGTCAGTAGTTCGTTGTACACACAAATGATGATTGTGTATCCCATTTGATGGAAGTGTGTGTACGTGAAGTTAAACCCCATTACATAAAAAAATATAAATATATTAATGATAATATGGTTATTATATATTAATTTAATACTAATAATTGTGGCGTGGATAATGAAATAAAACAAAAGTTCTTGTCGAAGGATGTTACCTCTTATTTGGGTAATTCCTTTTGGTTTTCACCAATGTACTAACTCAGTTTTCATTATTCAAAACAAGGATCTTATAGTATGATAGGTGGGATTTTCGGAACATATTTATATAGGGTTTGTATTATCCAATTTTCTTGATAGGTGTATAGAAGTGAGGGGTGATTTCCCTTTTATAGTGGAGGAGTGGAATTCTTGTAAATATAAAAATGTAAACACTATTGAGAGGGATCCCATACATAATATGCCTCCAATAATAGTCCATTTTAATTAAAATGTTGTATTTGGTCGAAATTTGGGCATCATATTGATTTTTTACAAGTTTCTAGGTTATTTCTCCAATTAATTTAAAGTTTAACCATTAAGTAAACTCTTTTTAACCATACTCTAATTAATTTTAATACCTTTCACTAATATTTTTTTGTCAAAAACTAAGTTGAATTTACTAGAAATTTTAAATTATAATTATTCCAGATATTTTATAAATTTTGAAAAATTATAAAAACCTAAGTGGTAGAAATTAATTTAAAATTTATCTTAGTAATGAGACGAGACATGGGTTTTTTTTAAGTAACAAATGTTAAAATATTTTAAATATTCTTAAATCCAATTTCAATGTGAAAATTGATACGAATGAAATAAATTATATAAATAGATATATAATTGATATAAATATACTTCGAAACCAATTTAAAATATAATTTAACTCTATAAATAAATTATATGAAAAAGCAATTTTCAATTAAAAATCAGTATTTTCCCTTTTCATTAAAAAATGAAACTTCTTAGAAAAACACCATAAATTCACCCAAATAAATTTTATTCTTTATAAAATGAAATTTATTTTATAAAATAGAATTTATAAAATGTTTAAAAATTATATTTAAAATAGTCAAGCCATTAAGATGTGGTAATATTACCTTTTTGAAAAATATATATGCTTCTCTATAAAATTGTGTTAATTATTATATCTTATTTAGAAATATCATAATATAAATGTTAAATAGACTATTGAATATAATATTTCATTAAAATTATTTATAAAAATTATTTTAATATATTTGTTTATGTAAAACATGTTTTATTTCATAACTATAGTTTTCCATCAAAAGATTTCCTATATCTTCAAAATGGTTTTATTTTCATTTCTAGTTAATTGGTCCCCAAATATTTATTCTTATATACTTATGTAAATCATATTTTTCATAATTTAATTACTCTTATTAATAACCTCCCATTACATTTTAAAGTGAAAACTATAATAATATTTTAATATTATTATTAATAGTACATTGTAATTTGGTAATAGTAGGTCTTGCGTGTAATGCAAGCAATTAATGGAACATGGAATTGTGTGTAACACAAGGGAAACATAGTGTTTATTATACTAAAAAATATTATATGTTTTTCATATAGCACAAGTTTAAATTAATTTTGTGTGCAATGCAAACTTAACTTTGTGATTTCATATAACACAAGCTATATTCATGTTGCGTGAAATACAGAATATCGAAAATATTAAATTAATTTGAAAAAACAATATTTCACAAAATATTCGGGTGTTACCTTTCCTACTAGGTTATACTCACAACCTTTTTTGGTGTACATATATTTTTTTTGATTTTTAATACCTTAATATTTATAGTTTTTTGTATGGAAGTGTCCCAATGTTTCATAATTGTGCAAGATAGCTCAGATGGAGTCTGGATATTTGGATAACATGAGTATTCAAGATAGAAGTATATTATCTTCTATATTTTTATTCTTTTGGGTGTTTTGTATATGTGATACGTTCAGTGTGAAATTATTTGGGATATATTACTATATTCTTTTATTTCATTTGATATATAATGTTATGTTTTATTGCTTCCATGTAACATGATTAATTGATATGGATGTTTCTTGGTTATTTTTCAACTAGTTTTTACTATTGTATGAGGGTATAGTCTCCCCAAAGTAACACCTTAGACCCTTTATTCTAGTTTTATGACTCTCATATATGAGGAGGCACACCCTATTCCACCTAACTCTTTCGTCATGACACTAGTGAGTGGACTTAGGCCAAGGGATGTAATGGTATTCACTCATCATTTGTTGAATTCACATTAATATTCCTAATCTTTATTTTTTTTATCATATTTCAAATGTTCCCTATATAATTTTAAGGAAGGAATCTAAAACATTCAATAGATCCAAAATTAGTTAGGGTACTATTGTTGGGGTTAATCGATAGTACATTTTTTCTTCTAAAAAATTGTCTCTTTTGAATTAAACCTTTGTTGCCGTTAAAAGTATAGATTCAATCTCTAGAATATGTTTATCACTCATATTTAAGAACATAAAATGAATGAAGCACACAAAATCCTTTTATAAGGTTTGGCCTCAATGTGAGAGCCAACTTGTTTGCATGATCAACCTATGGTTATGTCATGGATTTTATTATCACAATAATTTTTTGTGATTATAAATTTATATAATAAGCACAAAATTATCATGAAATAATTATCTACTTCCCTTCGTAGGTTGGTATCATAAATATCCAATAGTAATTGAATGGAATTATTTAAAAATAATGTAATGACCTAGGTATTTAAAAAATAATAAATTTTTATATCTATTAATATTTATGAATAAGATATTATTTATACATTAAAGGGGACTCTTTTTCCAATAGCGTACGCAACACAGAACAATGGGTTTCTTTGAAATCTTACGTTGCACACCACTTGGAGTTATACCAAATAATATTATATTATTATTATTTTAAATTGTAGTCAATGCCATGTAGTTGTATGGGGGGACTGAATATAACTAACTAGAATTTGATTATACATGTTTTTTAATTTTTTTTACATTTATCCAATAAATGTTAGAGGCTTAAAATAAGAATGAATCCAGTTTTAAGCATAAAATACTCTATAATTTTTAAAACGTATGTTTACCACCTTTTGATGGAGAACCTTTTATAAATATAGTTTCAACAGCTTTTATATGTTCTATTTGACAAAATAAAATTATTATTATTATTTGGGTTGTCAAATTTTACCTTAAATGAAATTTTGGTATTTTTTGATGAAATTCATATTTTCATGAATAGTGAAAAATACTACATTTTAATTCATAATTGTCTTTTCATCTTATTTATTTATATAGGTATCTTTTATTTTTAATTTTTTTAATAGTAATTTAATTATATTTTTATCATATTATCCAATTATGTTCATTGGAATTAATTTCACATTTTAATTGGATATAAACACATGTTAATATTTTGATATAAAAATCAATTTTATGGTTTTAACAATGGGGATTAATTTCACATTAATTTTTTCCAAATATGTGTTTTGAATTTGAAAAAATGGATTACATATTTTGAATCATAATTTCCATATGGTGTAAATAGGTACCTTTTATTTTTAGACATTATGAATAGTAACTTCAGTAATTATTTTTATTTACTATGGTTAAATGGTAAATCTTGTAAATAAGGGTAAAACATAATATTATAATAATACAAAACTACCCTATCATATTATTAATCATATTGGATGATATATTTCCAACCATGGTCATACTTGGGTTTATTTTAGAACCTCATGGATCCACTTCGGTGTGATAATGACATGTTATAATAACTAATTTAAAGTACAGAGAAATATAACATAAACATATATCTTTTACTAAAATAATTTTAATATGAGGTTATATAACTGATCTCTTTTACTATAAATAGTAATTATAAAGATAATAATATTTCTTGAATCATGGTACTTTATGCTTTCCATAATGTGTAAATATGATAATTTCATTTGAGGAAGTGTGAACTATCACCCCTCAAAGTGATATGACTCGTTCAGGACCTACATCGAATTTATAAAGGATGGAATTAATGAAATTATGTTACATATAAATCATATATATTATAATTAAATTATAACTTACCTATGTATCATTTAGTTTTCATTCATTTAATTTGAAAATAAAATGAAAGTAGCATTCATGCGTACGTATGGCCTACAGTCTCCATGAACGGTGAATTTCATTTCTTATATACAAATGTTATGGAAAATTATGAATACAAATATGATGGATATATATGATATTTAAATAATTAATATAATTCTAGATATGATGTACTTATGACCAGATAGACACTTTGTATTCATAACAAGTTCATTTTTGACTCAAGTATCAAACATCGACAAAATATCAGAGATGAACTAAAAAATAAACTATATGTTATAGAAAGGTAATAAGTGATATAAAATTAATAATAAACATGGAAAATATTCTGAAGCAGGTATAAATTAACCTAAGTATATTATTCAGGAAATTAAATAATGAATGAAACAATTTGGACTCAAGGTAAGGGACTTTGTCTCAATCTCCTTTCATTGAGGCATTTCTTGATAATATCCACCTATAGTTTTTTATAAGGTGTATATACAACCAATATGACATTTCATATCCATATTTTATCTATAATAAGGTTATTTATTAATTAATTTGTATTAATATTTAAATTTTTAAAGTGGTATGGGACACCTTGAACGTTTAAATATTTAATTATCAAATCTTTGAGTTCATGATATTAATTTACATATTTATTTAAATGGATATAAAAGGATTATAAAGGACATTTTAGGTCTATCTATAATTATATTAAAACTTTTAAAAAGGAATATTTTTATAAAAATAATTTTACTTTCTTTACAAAACAACAAAATGAATGTTATTTTTTTTAATGTATACAACTATAAGGAGTTCTCTTCCACCGTAACCATTATTTCATATTCGGATTCCTCTATAAGCCTTTATGTATTTTAAATAATTCTCATATTCATTTATTTGGGTATCTTGGGATTGAAAATGGGTTATTAAATGAAAATGGTACTATTATATGGAAATTTATTTCATATGGGATTAGAATAATTTTTCAAAAAGGGGTTTTTTGATGAACGTGTTTTATTCATAAAATGGTACATGAGAATTATATGAGATAGGTGAACCCGATATAGATTATATGAAATTTTTATCCCCATTATGGATGAGCCTGATATAGATTATATAAAGGGTTGATCCCCATTATAGCTCACAGGTGAGCCCGACACAACTTATACGAAGTTTTGAACCCCATTATAGCTCACAGATGATCCCAAGATAGCTTATATGAATGGTGATCCCCATTATAGATCTCTAATTTTAAATTCAACCATATAGTTATTCCAATTGGAAGATTATTGACAGGTTTATATTTATATGATTCTCTAAGTCACCTCAAAGAGTTTTAATTGCTTGCTATTTATTTTACTGTTTTTCATTTAGCAAAAAGTATGATTGTTATTCATGTGAAACTTGATGATTTCATCCGCTCAATGAACTGAGAGGGTTATTAGGTTTTAAATAGACTAAAAGTTTTTCTTTATGTTTATGTCCATTATTGAACTTTTTGTGATCATCCCAAGTTTTAAATGTTTTCACAGGATTTAAGGGAGAATAGAGTCATGGATGGAGTCAATGAAAAGTTATGATGATTAAACATGAAAATAAACCATGTTTATTTTTAAAAGTTTTATTATTATGGAAGAAACAGATAATGTTAGAAGTGTTCACTTTGTATTTTTATGTTTTTGTTATGTAAAAGTTATGGCCTAATTCTCTAAATCTCTAATCCTGAAAAGATCCTCAATGTGAATTATTTACTTAAATAAATATTATGTAATGTTTAAGGCTGGGGACTTATAAATAATCCACGTATTCTTAAAATTTCCTCCTTTTATCTTGTATTTCATTCATATCTTAAAATAAAAATAGGATTCTTCAGTATCAAAAGATAGATATTCTTCAACAAACAATTCAACTAAAATATCTATATAAAAATAACAACAGCAAGAAGTTTACCTTCCACTCAAAAATTTATAATGACCACCAATGATTGAGATCATGCATGTATGAACTAGTCTTCTTCATCATTTTCAGTAATTAGAAGAAGTTGAAGTAACAGGAACAGATTTCCTCGACTCCTTAACAAAATCACAAATTCTATGTTTTCTGATCTCATAAAGATAAATATTCCTTTAATAAAAATGATATTCCTAGATGTATAGTATCATATTATTCTTCAGAATTTTCTATAATAATATTTCTCATTATTTTATTCCTTTAAATTCTCATATACAATTGTAAAATAATTTTCATGATTTTTCATATTTTAATTTTCTTTAAAATAATTCCCCCATTTATTATTCAAATAAATTATATTAAATTATTAAAATATTACAGAGGCATATAAATTAAAACTCCAAATGATATTTTAATATCACAACTATATATTCTATAAAAATCTACAACATTTAAACTCATTAAGAAACATCCATTTAATCATGTGAATTTTTTATGAAAAAACTCACAACGTGTTATAGAAGATTGTATAATGGAGCTCTCCTTATTTGGTTTAGAACCATGTCATATTAATCAAATATATCACCTTGAATAGTGATTAAATTGAATAATCATTAATTTTTAATCAGTGAAGAAGAGATCATGTAATGTCATCTAAATTAATATTTCTTCACAATATTCATTTTGGGACTCGAAGCATTGATCCCTCTATATGATTACCCTTACATCAAAACCTAACTATGAATACCCTAATATAAGGACTTAGTTGTATTCCCCCATACATAGATCTATAAATTATTTATTTTCATAAATGGTAGATCTTCACTGATGGAATCATTTTACATAGTGAATTATTTTGGAAATCCCTTCATGTAGTTTTGTAAATGTCAGAATTGATTATGTGTGAATTCACATACACGGTCTTCCTTATATATGGATTTGGGATTTTCCATTTTCCATAATTAAAAATTAATGAATATTTAAAAATTCTTCAAGAATATCTTTATCTAAACTCTAGGATTTCTCGTCCACTAAAAAACACTTCTCAAATATTTTATATCAAGTAGTAAAATAAATAAAACTTCTTACACAATTATAGGGGAACTTGTATATCCCCTATTATATTTTTTTAACCCCTGAGAATCTTTAACAACATAATATTAAATACATATATTCTTATTCAAGACACTTAAAATCATATAGTTTTTCAAAATAAATACATCTTGACACCACATTATATGTCAGAGTAGTTTTTTAGAGAAAACTACATCTCTCATTAATAAGGAACATTTTTCCCATGGATAAGATGATCTCCCTTGATGAGGAAACTCACCCATTCAAGATTCTATTCCCCTTTACATAATAACAAAAACCATAAAATAGAAATATAAGGATATAAAATGAACTGTTTAATTATTTCCTTTGTGAAGGAAATAATGTGGTCTACCAAACAATTGGGATTTGAAATAATTATCCCACCTTAAAAACATAATCCCCGACTCTTTGGGGGATCAACCAAAGATATTCAATAATGTGGGTCAGGATGAAAAACCGTTTTCATCAATAATAACTAAAATCTATTCTCAGGGATGGCCTTGGTAAAAATATCAACCAACTGTTCTTGGGTAGGAACAAATTCTAGCTTTATGTCTCTATTAGACACTATATATTTAATAAAATAAAATATGATATCGATATTCTTAGACCATGAGTGTTGAATAATATTTTTATATAGTTGTAATGAACTTTGATTTTCTCAATTAATTCTAATAGGATTTTTAAAATTCTCCATCAAATTATCCAATTGAACCTTCATCTAAATCATTTGAGTGCAATGACTAGTAGTAGAAACATATTCAGCCTCTGTAGTACTTGGTGTGTTTGAGTTTTATTTATTTTAGTTTCAACTCACATAAATATTACCCACAAGAGAAATATTCCACATGAATTTGATCTTATATAATCATGATAACCAACCCAATTTGTATATGTAAACCTTGACATATTCAAATTATTTCCCCTCTTGTAAACCATCCCATAGCTCATAGTTCCTTTATTATATTTTAGAACTATTTTTTAATCCATAAGATATGACTTCTTTGGGTCACTCTGATATATACCATAGATTCTTATATTATATACAATATTTTTTATAAAACTTGTGAGACAAATTAGTCTTCTAATAAATTTTCTGATTTCTTTTTGAATGACATTTTCAACTTCAGTATCCTTTTAAATTTTTAGTCCCATTTTAATGGGTTAAGATATTGATGTTGTCTCCTCCAACTCAAAAATTCTTCAAAACATCTCTTGGGGTAAGAAAAAAAATTCTCACCTTACATGACATATAACCCCAAAATGTATCTCCTCTTAACAGGTATGGAAATGTCAAATTTTTACTTCATTTGGTTGTGTAACTCTTGAGAAGCATTCTTATGATAACCTGTGTAATGAACCATAATCATATAAATTGAATTTTCCTTCTGACTATATATATGTATCATATTTATTAATATAATATTAAATAAGTCACAAGCACAACATGATAAAATAAATATAGTTTATTTTATAAATTTAAACATTAAATTTTTGGAATAAAAATTTCCATAATAATTGAAATTATTATAATGAGACCAAAAATAGAAAATAAGATAAAACTAATCGAAAAATTGGTATCTATTAGATCCCTTGTAATAATCACAATCATGAACAACACTTTAGAAATTAAGTGGAATATTTTTAATCAACATTCACATTGAAAATAAAAATATATTTATATATATAACATTGAGAGAAAATATAAGTGAATTAAGGATTAATAAAATATTAAGTATTTATAGAAATTATGGAACCCATATGGCAATTACAAATCTGGATGTTGGAAGAGTAATATGGCCATTAGAATTATAATTTGACCATTGGAATAGTAATATAATCATTATAATAGTAGCATAACTGTTAGAATGGTAACCTCACCAATATAAATGTTAATTAATACTTATGTATCTTATAAAATTATAATATTACATGTTTATATATTGATACATCTAAAATTAATGTTTTAAATGATAAAATAAGTGATTATATATTTGTAAAACATAAATGTTTTATTTAAATTTTTATAAGAGATGTAAACATTTAAAAGAAATTTCAATTTCATAAAATGGTTTTATAAATTAAAATTATTTTTTTTATAATCATAATATAGTTTTATAATATTGTATTTAATTTTTCAATGGGTCTGAAAATTGATCACAATATTAAAATTGGTATTTTTTAAATAAATAAGGATTTAATTTAAAAATTAATTTTTTCCTATTTAGGAACATATTTTCATAAAATGAATTTCATTTTTGGAATATATTGGTCAAAAAATAGGTTAATTTTTTGGTATTTCTCTAAAATAATTGATTTTTTTGTGAATAACAAAATACTGTAAAATTTGATATTTGAAATTATATTCAAAATACAAGAATTTTTAGTCATTCATGATTTCTTACCCCATTAGTTAAAAATAGAATGCACTATTTTATTTATATAGTAAACATATTTATTATTATTGGTAGCCTTAAGATAAAATAACAATCTAATTAATATAATATTCAAAAATACCTCTCTCCTAACCTTTTAAAAACCACCCCCTCACTACATGATCTCCCCATAACTTATAATCATTGTATCTTTCAAAATTTATTCCAAAAATAACTTCCTAATCCTCTAAAAATGTCTTAGTTCCCCTAGTATCATCCAAATACCATTTCAAAGATCCTAAAGTGGTATCCTAGGTTGAGGCAGCCAAAGGAAGAGGTAAAATTCCTGACTAACCACTTTAAATTTTATCCTTTTTCTACCAGCCCCATATATTCTCTATCCACCAAAACATAGTAACATTAGTATCATAAATATATTTATAAGTTATTATTATCATTTAATATCAATAATCTATCCTCGCCTGAATTTATTCTTAAATTAAATTTTTATTCACAGTATGGTTGGTTCACCATGTCTATGAACAACTCACTTCATTTTTATTCATAATATTCAATTATTATTATAGAATATATGACATATTTATAATGATTAAAATAATTATATTATAACTTATTTAATTTTATTTAATATTTTAATAATCATTCCATTAAATAAAAAGTCTAGTTCTTGACAGTTAACAAAACTGCCTAAATGAAATAACCATATAACATTCACATATTTACTACAAGAATTATCCCTATATTAGAACACATCTGGGTATTTAGGAGCATCTAAATTTATGTAAGTACATGAATACCATTTCATATCACCTCTTAATTTTTACACCCATTTTATGAGAACATAAATAATTATCCATAAGTGATCTTACCAAGGAATAATGAAATGGACTCCCTCATAAGAATGAAATTAAAAATTATATCTCATTGACGTGGTTATAAATAGACCTAATTACATACTAGAAAATAAAGTATAGATTTAATTTTTTTTTAAATTAAGTAATTTATGATTCTAATTTTATTATATATGATATTAAGGAAAAGTGGATAATGATTTTGGAACATAAGTTAAGATATCTATTTGAATTTCCATTTTTCATTGGGTTCTGAAATTTTATCTCTAACTCCCTTTTGAGATCTATTTGATGTTATGGAATGATTATAAATTATTTATATAGGTATATTAAAAATATATCTAGCTTATTATCCTTTACCTTTATGTTTTTATACATGCCTTGAGTTTATTTCTCAATTGCCTTCTTTAAAATCAAACCTGGTTAAGGGGAACTTTTATATCCCTTCGTAATTTTATGAAATTATAATTTAATGTATCATATTACAATTAATGATTTTCTTAAATAAATTAATATTTTAGATATAACCACTTTCTTTTACCTCTGGGTTTCATAGAAAGTCCCATAATTATTAGTTTTCCAATAATCGTTAACTGATTCCTTAAAACATCATTTTAAAAGTTCATTTTTATACCAAATTCTATTCCCTTTGTGTGAAATTTTTTCAAAATGAACACCATATTTTAATACCTATTCTTATGCAGTTAGATAAAAACATCCAAAATATTTAATTCCATCATATATTTGGAATATTTAGAAATATCCTCTAATTATTAGATGAAGAAATATTATTCAACCCATTTATTTCTATGGGTAACTCTTATTTTTATTCCTTATGATTGATTTAATTTTTTGGAACACATAAAAATGTACATGTTATGACAGGAATTATCAGATCATACTATAATTCATTGGTTAATATTTTCGTCCCATGGTAGAGTACACATGGGATAAGGGCGAAAACCTAATCCATCATAGGAATTAGTCTACCATGTGATTTTCTCTGGTTAGTTAGCCTTTACTTATGCTTATATCAATTTATATTATTCTACCAATTTATTATATTTCCATGATCATATGATTTAATGTTCTTTATATTATGATCCCATATGATTATTCATGAGCCTTATCTTTTATGATATCATATTATGCCTTTTGACTCACATGCAATGCTTAATTATCATGTTAATTCACTTACTATTATTTTTAGATCACCCATTTTGTTCATGTATTCCCTAGGTTATCATATATAGTTTTACGAACTCATATGTATTTAGGAGAATATTATGGCGATTAAAATAAAGAATTTTATTTTAGTGTCTTGTTTATTCTTTATGTACATATTCTTTCAAATACACAAGTCCTTTCGATCCTTGGTGTATATTTAATGAATATTTATATTAAAAATTCACTTAACAATAAGAGTAAAAGGCTTTAGTCGCTATTTTTGGTATCAAAGAGAGGTATATTTATTTGGTGGGATTAGGACTAGAATAATTTATTGAAAACCCTCCTGATAAATATAAGTTTTTTAAACTATCCTAAAATTTTGGTGAAGTATAGATCAAGTGGTATAAAATAAATTACATTATTGTCGGGATATTATAATTGGATTTGGATCTGGAAAATATGTAGCTAGGGATAATAAACCTAAAAAAGGTGGATTGGTATTAACTCAATCGTCACCTAATACACGACAAATATTCATTAATTCACAATTAGTTTGAAACTCAATGGGGATATGTTATGTTAAGATCATAAAATCCTTACAAACAATTATAAAGGAATTGAATAAATCATTGGGTTAGAAAACCTAATTGTAAAATTACCATGGATAACCTAGATTGAAACCTATATGTTATGATATAATTTTCATTTATAATTTATTTCTTCTATGTTCATAATTTCCATTTTTTCATAATTTTTCGTTTGAGTATTCTCATCCCTTTTATAAATTCATTTATTTTAGTTAATGGTAGGAAATGTAAGGAATTTCTCTAACAAACAATGTTATAGGAAGTGTGATTATTTCTATAACAAGATGACTAACCTTATGGGATAATGATATGATAACTTCATGGAAGTACAAGCTCAACTGACCCGTGTTATGAAAAATAACATGAGTAATGTGGAACACCCTCTTCACAAGAAATAGTCAATTTAGGTCGAGTACTTTATGAGACAAACGTTTCCTACCTCTAGTGGATATTTTGATCCCCTCATT
The DNA here is from genome assembly GCA_963277665.1 of Viscum album. Taxonomy (NCBI): domain Eukaryota; kingdom Viridiplantae; phylum Streptophyta; class Magnoliopsida; order Santalales; family Viscaceae; genus Viscum; species Viscum album. Next base: position 1,061,234,069 of record OY728162.1, on the reverse strand, counting down.
ACAAAAAAATGGATTAAATCATGCTGGATTTTTTATTGAATGGAGGGGGACGTTGATAAGTGGTGGACACTAATCAAGAACATGAATTCCAAAGGGGAAATTGATTCTACAGAATTGGATGGATTCAACAAAAAAATTAAATAAATATTTTCCCCAAACACTCTATCTTAAAATAGATAGGTGTTCATCAGAATTAATAAAAGGGGAAATGATTCTCTCAGGGTGTATGATGTAAAATTCACAAGATGTTCATGGTACGCCTCTATATTTATTTCAATACAAAAAGTATGGTGGACCTCTTATTTAGTAGATTAAAGTTTAATCTTTTAAAATATTTAGTGATTCATGTCTTTAGCTGCTATTAAAAGAATTTTTACTGTGCCCTTAAGTTCTATATTGAGATTAGTGACTCATAGAGAATTGTTTTGTTAGGAGATAAAAAACATAAACTGGAGTTTACTTTGGGATGATAAACAAATAAATCACATGCGTAAAAGAAAACCCAACTACCCACATGTCAAAAGTGTGGGAAGAAGCATCCTAGAGATAGTCTCAAGGTAAATGAGATATTCTTGAAGTGTATAAAATAAGGGATCAGGATAATCAATGTTATAGGGAGATGAATAATTACACTACTATGATTAATAAAAAGAATTTCTAGATCAAAACATAGCATATGGTATAGTGTTTCAACATCATGGAACACAGGAATTTTTCAATCCAATGTCTTAAGACTAGGGTTTTCATAGACAAGAAAAGACAAAAACCAACAAGGAATAAAGATAAAAGAATGGAATACATTATCACTACTACTGAGGTGGATCCTAAAAATGATCTAGTGCTAGGTATGTTAGCTATTAATTCAAGAATAAAAAGTTTTATTTTTGACTCTAGTTCTACAAAATCTTTCATATCTTGAAAGTTTAGTAGAACTATTCAAATACAAACTCAAAACATAGGGGTTAATCTATCTATAAGAATAGAAAATAAAGAAATTGTGAAATCTAAAATATATAATTCCTACCTAGTTAATGTTTGGGGATAAAACCTCCCATAAAATCTTGTCATACTTTCTTTAGTGGAATTTGATTCTATATTGGGTATGTACTAGTTATCCTTATATAAAGCCAACATCAGCTGCTAAGAGAGGGAGAGTACTCCTCACAATATAATTCATCCTCTAATTATGTACAAGTGCAAGTAAGAGGAATAATCTCCTTAGTAATATTCATATCAAGTGTGGATACTATTTATTTATAAGAAAAAAAATCTAGCTCAAATGATTGAGACAAATGAGAGACTCTTACTTGAAGGAATACCCATTGTAATGGATTAAAATAATGTATTACTTGAAGAATTCCCTAGAATTACTCCTGACTGATAGGTTGAGTTCTTAATTGAACTTATAGCCCGATCTCTGTCTATATCCAAGACTCCCTATATAAGTCCCACCATTGAGTTATAATAACTCAAAAATCAGTTATAAGAGAATCTATAAAATTGTTTTATATTCTAGAGTGCTTCACGATGGGGTGTTTAGGTCTTATTTTTCATGGAGAAGAATGGTTCAATGAACCTCTACATTTATTATTATAATCTCAACAAAATTACGATAAATATTGAGTATCACCTTCCATGGATAGTTTAAATTTTTTTCCAATCATATTGGGCCTAGTAATTCTATAGGGAGGAACTTCAGTCAGGATATCACCAATTAAAGTTGAATATGGGAGATATTCCTAAGATGACTATTTGAATAAGGTATATAAATTATTATTTTATGGTAATTCACTTTAGTCTCACTAATTATCAACAAATATTTATGGAATTAATGAATTGAGTCTTTAGATATTTTGTTAATAAATTCTTGGTAGTCATTATAGATGATATTATGATATACTCCAATATAAAAGAGGATTAAGAGAAGAATTTTAATATTATGTTAAAAACATTATAAAATGATAATATATATGTGAAGTATAGTGAATGTGAGTTCTAGAAGGTGTAAGTATCATTCTTGGGGAATGTTATCACTGGAAATGGGATATATGTAGATATTTGTAAGACCAAGGTAATTAAGGAGTAGCATAAAGCATTATTTTTAATGGATATTCTTAGTTTCCTTTGAAAATATGGGTATTATTGATGATTGTTTAGAAATTTCACATGATTATCAAACCCACAAACCAAGTTAGCATGGAAGGGAGTAAAGTTTTTGTGGACTGAGGAATTTAAAAGAGTGCTTCAATGAATTGAAAAAGATTCATATCACTAAAAAATCATTATGTTTCCATTAAGTGGGGTAATTTTCATGGAATATAGTGATTCTTCAAAGAAGGTCTTGGGTTGTGTACTAATTTATAATTATAAATTAATAGCCTACACCTCAAGGTAGTTGAAATTTCATGAGCACAACTACACAATGCATGATCTAGAGTTGGTTCCAGTGATATTCACATTAAATATTTGGTGGTAGAATATTTATTAGGGTAATTATGAAATATATAAGTATTATAATATAATCAAATACATATTCACAAAAAACGATTAATATGCACCAATGAAGATGGTTAGATATTATCAAGAACTATGAATTCTTAATCCATTACTATCCTGGGAAAGAAAATAAATTATAATATTATCAATGTAGAAAGGATCTAAAAAACTTATCAATAATGATAATTTACAATGATACAATCTTTGTAGACTTGCAATGGCTGAAAATGGAGATCTTAAAAGAGGGAACATCATCATTCATTTCTCAAATGATTTCTTAACTATCCCTTCTAGAGAAGATAAAGGATACCAAGGGAGATGGTGTGGAAATATAGAAGATGGTGGAGGATATAAGAAAATTTAAATCCTTGTTGTTCAAAATTGATGAAGAGGGGATTGTAATGTTTGGTTCATGACTATGTGTACCATTAAATACTTAGATAAAGTAGTTGTTGAATGATTCACATAGATTGACCTTATCTATAAACCTAGAGAGAATAAAGATGTATCAAGATATCAAATATAACTATTTGTGGTGTAATATGAAGAATAATGTCACGAAATATAAATTAAAAATACTAGTTTTCATCAGGTGAAGGATGAAATAATAAATTTTATGGGGATGATGCAACCATTACCCATACCTATATGGAAATGGGAAAACCTCACTATTTACTTTGTCACTAGTATTTCAAAGACTTCAAGGAGAATTTTTTTTATATGTTATGGTGGGTCATCCTATAAATAATGGTCATTAAATTTTGTTTAGAGAGTAATTCTCACTTGATAAACTTATAAGGATATACATTAGAGAAGTGGTGAGGTTGCATGGAACACCACTATTGATTGTATCTGACTAAGATTTGGGATTTACCTATACATTCTAGAAGAGTATCCAATATTATCTAAACACTAAATTAAAATTTAGTATGACTTATCACCCTAAAACTAATTTACAGTATAATTTGGCTATCAATACACTTGAATACATATTGAGATCATGATCGATAGATTTTAAAGGAGGATGGGATCATTATCTTCCACAGGTCAAGTTCTCACACATTAATAGCTTTCACTCAAGAATCCAAATAGATCCACATGAATAAATTTATAGTAAGATATATATTTGACCGATATATTGGGGTGAATTTATTGAACTTAATCTATTAAGACCTATAAATTTTTAAGAAATGGGGGAAAAGGTCAAGACTATTTAGCATCACATTAGGGCTGGTCAAAGTCAACATAAGATCTATGATAACAATCATCAAAGAGCCCTAATGTTTGAAGTTGCAAATAAATTTTTCTCCATATATCGACATAGAAATGATTCAAGAGATTTGGTAAGAAGGGAAAGGTAAGTACCACGTACATCATCCCCTTTGAGATTCTTGATCGCATCAAAGATATGTCCAATCAACGAGAAATCTCAAAAATCCTTTCTTAAGTACATGAAGCATTCCATGTATCCATCTTAAGAAATTACATAACAAGTCCCTAAAATGTACTAGATTTAGAGGTGGTATAATTGGAAAATTATTTCACTTTAGTAGAGTAGTCATTGATGATCTTGGACAATAGAGATAAAGTTTTATAACAACAAAAAACACCTTATCAAAGTAATATAGTGAAACCATAAGTAAAAGGAGGAAACTGGGGAACTAGAGGAATCCATGAATCAAAAATACCCTCACCTATTTTCACCTTAGTATTTAAAATTATATCTCAATGGTGAAATTTATTAAGGGGTGAAGAATGTAATGTGTAATAATTTTATCAATAGAATTTTCCTTCTGATTATATATTTGTATCAGGTTTAGTAATATAATATTATATAATTCGCATGCACTTCATGATAAAAACAAATACATTTTTTATATTAATTTAAAACTAAATTTAAGGAATAAATTTGGTTATGATAATTTAAACAGCTATAATTGTTAGAAAAATAGAAAATAAGTTAACAATAATAGGAAAATTTGGAATTTATCTATCCTCTATAATAATCCTGCTCATGAACAAAACATTATAAATGAAGAAAAATATTAGTAATGTATTATCAATTTTGAAAATAAATATATATATATATATATATCTAAATTTGAGGTAAAATATAATTGAATTAATAATAAAGGAAATATCATCTGCTTATAGAAATTAGAGAACCTATATAAATGTTTCAAATATGGACATTGGAATATTAATCTAACCATTTTAATTGTAATCAGACCATTTGAATAGTAATCTTCTAACATGAATAGTAAATTCACCAATGGAAATGTAATATATTATTTAGTTATCTTATAAAATTAGAATATGACATATTTCTATCATGATATAGGTAAATAAATTTTTTTAATGACAAAATAATTGTTTATATTTTTGTAAACATAAATACTTTATTTTCATATTTATAAGTAATATAATAATTTAAAAGAAAATTTATTTTTTTAAAATGGGTTTAAAAATTAATTTAATGTTTTATTACAATGATAATATAATTTTATGAGACTATAATTAATTTTTTAAATGGTCCAAAAATTAATCCTAATATTAAAATTGGTATTTTTCAAATAAATAAGGTTTTGATTTAAAAATTAAATTTATTATATTTATAGAATTATTTTCATAAAATGGATTTCATTTTTTGATTCTAAATGATGAAAAATGGTTTGCGGGAATTTTTTTTACTTTTATAAAATAGTTTATTTTTTTATAAATAGTTAAATATAACGAAACACTATATTTAAAATTATAAGATAAATTCATGAATTTTATAATCATGCCTAATATAAGAAACCATTAGTGAATTTTTATATTCCACATTTACTGTGTATAGTCAAAAGATTCATTATTGTTGGTAGTATTGATCCAAAATGATAAAATAATGAATATAATATTCAAAAACACCCCTCTCCTCCCTGTATAAATATAACCCCCACCACACCTTCTCTTCACAACTACTGAGATTTGAAGATTTAAATATTTCTACAAAAATTAATTAAAAATTCTTTCCCTAACATCATTGTGACACATGTATCATCCAAATACCATTTCAAGGATCCATTAGGGGTATCCTCAGAGGAGGTGGCCAAAGGAATAGGTAAAATTATCGACAAAACTATTTCAATTGTATTCCTCTTCTACCACCCCCATATGTTATCTATAAATCTAAAAATAGTTACATTAGTGTCATAAATATAGCCAAATATTTTTACTATTTTTTAATATGAATCCTCTACCCTCAACTTATTCTTAAATGAAATTATTTTTCACAATATTGTTTCTTCACTGTCTTTATGAACAATGCACATAATATTTCTAAACTACCTTCTAGGATGGTTATATAAATAATATCATAGTTAAATCTGATTATAAAAATTATATTATAACTTATTTCATGATATTTAACGTTTAAATAACCATTTTATTAACTAAAACGAATCTAGTTCGTGACGGTCGGTAAAACAGAATAAATTGACTAAATATATAACATTAAAAAATTTACTAAAATATTCGTCCCTATATTGGAATACCCATTTCATTTCGCTTATTTATTTGTAGAATCATTTAAAAAGAACATCAATAATTATCCACATGTGATCTGACCTTGGAATCATAAAATGAATTACCTTAGAATAATGAAATTAAACATTAAATCTCATTGAAATGGTTATAAATGAACCTAAAGATATTATAGTAAATAAAATATTGATAAAAATGTTCAAAATTAATTAATTAAGAAATATAATTTGATTATTCATGAAATTAAGTGCATGTGGATAATGATTCTAAAACATAAGGTAAGGGATCTCTCTGAACCAACATTGTTCTTTGGGTTATGACCTTTATCTATATAACACAATTTATATACCTTTTTGATGTTATATAATGCTTATAAATTCTATATATATGTATCTTAAATCTATACAAAGCTTACCATTTATGGGATAATACATACCTTAATTTCATTTATCAAATTCCTTCTTTCAAATCAACTCAAATTAAGGGGAACATTTCTATCTCATAATACTTTTATGTAATAGTCATTTTAATTATTTAATCTCCTCCGTGATTTCATTAATTAAATAAATATTTTTGGTATAAACATTCGGGTTTAACTATGGTTTTTAAATAAAATTCTGTAATTATTATTTCTACAAAAATATTTACCTGATTCATTAAAATGACATTTTGAAATTTCATTTCTATACTCGATTATATACTATTTATCATGTTGTTATTTATAAATGAACACCATTTTTTGATACCAATGCTTTTGTACTCAAATATTAATGTGAAAAATATTTAATTCCTTTTTATCTTTGTAAATTTTATGAATTATCCTTTGATTATGATATGAGGAAAGATTATTTAACCTATTTCTTTCTATGGGTAATTTTGATATTTATGAATTATAATTGATTTAATTTTGAGGAACATATAATCATGTACATGTTAAAATGGGTGCACCAAAATAGAACTCTACTGAATTGGATAATATTTTTGTCTCATGAGATATTATATATGGGATTAGAGAGTAAACCAAATCCATTATGGGACTATGTCCACCATAAGATGTTTTCTTGGCAGTTATCCTTAGATTATGCATATGTGATGTTATATGTTTTTATCACATTCCTATGTTTCCATGATCTTATGATTCCATTTTCTTTAAGTTATGATTCCATGTTATTATTCATGAGTCTTTACTTTTATTATATCATGTTATGTCTTCTAACACACATGAAATTATTCATTATCATGTTTATTCGTTTATCGGGGTTTTTAGATCATCCATTTTTTCAATGAATTCCCCAGGTTATCTAATATAATTTTAGGTAACCAAATGAATTTATGATTTCACATTGGATATTAAAATAAATATGTTTCATATTAGTTTCATGTTGATGTTTTATGTAGAAATTTTTCTAAATATTCTAGATGTTTTGATCCTTGGATTGTATTTGTTGGATATTTATGTTAAAGATTCATTTAACAATATGTGTAAAGTTATTGAGTCACTATAACCTGAAAAAAGGATATCCTTAACAAGTAAAATTAAATTAGTGTACTTGTATTAATTTTTTATATATATAATTTTTTTTTCACATTTCCTTCAATGAATTTTAATTTCTTTAAGAATATTTCCATCCTTGAATACTAGGTTTATGGGTCATGTATAAATCCATATAGAGAATTATTTATTTTTCACACTCTTATGCCAACATTTTAAAGAAAACTGCCATCAAAATACTCAATATAAACATATTCTTCAAGTTATCTACTTTAAAAGTTATATTTTGTATCCATTTGATAAATATTACATTACCTTTATGCTACCATAATAAATAAAATCATGATAACTTCCATTATTTATATATGTGAAAAAGTCACTTCAAATTTGATTCCCTTAACTTGAGAATAACCATTGAAAATGTAATGACCCAAACTTTTTAATAATATTTTGCTTCCTAAAAATGTATATTTTACTGTGTCATAATAAATAAAAAATATATTATTATAAATGAAATGTGACCATCAGATATTTACTGTTATTTGACCATTGGTAAATATAACCATTGGAAACAATAACAATTTGTAACATTATGATTGTTGTTTGTAAATATAAATGATGATGGATAATAAATGCAGAAAGAAGAGTTGATAGCTTCATCCAATAGACTCGGGTCATATGAAGAACATATTATAGAGCTTGGGAAGGAGGTATCATCACTAGACTTTTCTTTGGTTCAAGAACAAGCTAAGCTTTAACATGTTAAGATTGAACATAATCACCTTCAAGAGAAGTTCAAGCTGATAGAAATCACCACTCTAGCAATATTGTCTGAGCTTCCCCAAGATTCTATCGCCATTTCATACCTTACTATTTGGTCATATACAGATGTTATAAATGGATATGTAATGAGGCCTTAGTTACTTTGTGTACACATTTTATATAAATAAAATTGTTATTTCTTATTACAGTAAAATTTTTGAATTTCAAATGTCAAAATAAATATATGATGAATTTTTAGAAGTTTCATATTATGGATGAATATTGAAGAAAAGAGTATTTTAAAATATTTTTTAATACTGTAAACAATTAATAATTTGAGATTATTTTCAAAAATGGATATATAAAACTGTGATCAGAAAGAAATTTAGAGTCTGATAAGATCAACTTAATTTTTGGTGAATAGTTAATTATGAATTGTAATATTACCCTAATGAAAAGTAATATTATCAATGGAATAGTAACCTCACTTATATAATTATAAATATAATTTAGGTATCTTTAATTTGAATGTGATATAAAATCATAAGTAAATAACTATTTCAGAAATTGTTAGTTAAGTATTAGTATTTTTTCAGGTAAATATTTATTTTATTTAAAAATTAAATATCTCATATTTAGAAAATTATTTTCATAAAATGGACTTCATTTTATAATTCAAAACATCATTATTAGGTTAGGGTGAATTTATGGTATTTTTATAAAATGTTTTGTTTTTCGGTGAATAGTAAAAATTTAGTTTTTGAGTTTTTCGGTGTGTTTTATGACATAATAATGAAGTAATGTGTAATTTAAAATGTTTCTAGAATAATTTGTAGTAAAATATTATATTATGTTTCCTAATTGTCCATGACCATTGGAAAAGACCAAGGGAAAGCCCATGGTTTTGCAAATACCACTAATGAGGTGTCCCTTGGAAATTAATAAAATATTCCCTCACTTTTTCTATTAATACAAACTCATTCCTTAAATACATTAATTAAAAATTACTCATAAACAAATACATTGTATTTTTACCTCCCATTGAGTCCTCATAAGGTTCCCTCAATCCCCCAAGGTCCCAACCATCAAGATTTTGACGTTACTCTTTAAGGTAAGGGAATCTTTCACCCTCCTCTTTTAGTCAAGACGTCTTTTATGTTAGGTCATTTAACTTCCATTTTAATATATTGGGGTATGTTATTATATATCCTCATTACATTAAATTATATTTCCAAATTATCATAAACCCTTTTCTCTCTCAGAAACTCATTTTCTCAATTTTTAGGTGACGTTTTTAGGATGCTGAATTTTCGTTAGTGAATTATCCACTTCTCTTTTCATTTAAAGTTATATTTTATGTAGTATGTCTTTCATGTTTCCATACCTTGTTATTATTTAACTTTTATTCTGCCCCTATAATTTATTATGAGTCATTTATCTATGGGATACCATTTTCGTCTCTCATTTTAATGTTTTCTAAAACCATGTTGTATAACTGTTATGCTGGAGAATTTTCATCTCAAAATATCCTTTTTTCTCAAGAAATTCTATTATTTATTTATGTGAATACCCAAAACTATTTAATTTATAAGGTTACTCATCAATACATAAAATTTATATATTTTATTCTATAATTGACATGCATAAAACCCTCATTCCCTTTCCATGGGTTATAAATGACATAGTGATCTTGTTTTTAAGCACTTTTTAAAACATTGGGATTTTGAAATGAAACTCATTTCTATTATTATATTAAGGTTATTTATGAAATTTATTATTATGATCTATGTGTCTTACATGAAAATGAATACATATTATTGGATCACCCTAAAACTTCTTCAATTAATTCAGGTAAGGAAATTAATCTCTAGAGATGAGAAGTTTTATGATACCTAGGTTAATAACCTAGGTAATTTTTATGACACCTTGGGGATGAACCTTGGTGATATGATAATGAATGTATAAATTAAATGGTGTAGACACATTTTAAATATATTATTTAATTTATTATTTTTTTGTATGCCTCTTTATCATTCGTTTATGATATTCCTCGTTTTATTATAGATATCGCTCAAGTTCACATGTAAAATGTTTCTCTAGCTTTTCCTTTACAGGGCCTTCTACTCACCCTTTCATTTGATGTATATCTACATGTTATGGTTTCGAGTAAATGTAAAAAGGATGAACAAATGAATAATCCTTTCAATTATATTTAAATATTGTCCTTTTTTCATTTATTATGTACCTTTTTTCCAAGACACTCAACTTTAAAGATCCTTTGTTTGTAAAAAGAAATTAAAATTTATGTATTAAAAAGGTGGGATTCCATAGTTGGTATCAAAGGATAGTTTAGTTATTTATGGAAATTTGGATATGAAAATTTTAGGAAGAACCCTATAGAAAAGTTTAAATATAGTAAAACTACTTGGTATTTTGGTAAAATATTAAGTAAGTGGTCTCGAAACAAATAAATCCTTATCTGGATACGAACAAGTGGGTGTGGCTCTAGCACAGATGTATCTAGGGGTAAAATCCCAAAACATCACTTTGATCTAGACTCTAACTAGAACCGGTGCACAACAACGGTCTGTACTACTATCATGGTTTGAAACTCCCAGGGGATATGTTTGGTTAATCACAATCTTTTTTTGAATCATTATGTATGATTTATAGAGAAATTTAATTATATAAACATGAAGTTTTAAGACATAAAAATTTTTTATAGTTAAAAGATTCATAAATTAAATTATATTCTTGCTATTTTTTTATTCTTTCATAAAATGGTGGGAAATATGAGGATCCATGCAAATGGTTACCACAAAGGTGCATGTTCTAACGGCTCTCCGATTGAAGCCCGAATGGAATCTTTTAATAGAATGATGAGTCAACTGACTCAAGTTATTGAAAATTACATGAATCAAGCTGAGAGACCGATTTCACCATGAAGGGAAAAGATTTATATTGAGTCCTTTATGCATCAATGACCACCAACCTTTAGTGGATATACAGAACCATTGATTTCAGAATAGTGGATCATCTATATCAATACGATCTTTTCTAAGATTCGCTATTCAGAACAAGAGAATGTCACTCTGGCTATTTACTACGTAGAGGGAGAACTTGATCAGTAGTGGGAACTAATTAAAAACAATAGTCCAAGAGTGGAGTTTGAAGATATGGAGTGTGAAGAGTTCATATTTATCTTCTTCAATAAATATTTTCCCTCATTCGATGAGAAAAAAATGGATAAGGGACTTCTTGAAATGAAGTAGAAGGAGAATGAATCTATTGGAAGCTACGAGATGACCATTACAAGGATTTCTCATTACACTATATGCTTTTCATGGATAATAATGGAAAATTTGATAGATTATTTGGAGTACTAAGACCTCTTCTATGGAAGAATATATCCAATAGAGACTATGATAGTTATGAGGAGATCATACATAGTGCTATAAAAGTCAAACTGGAGTTCAGTGAGAAGCATTGGTCTCATAAATCCAATGACAATAAGAGATCAATAGAGCCAAGCTTATGGAGGATCTTTGATCAGGGAAGAGGATTCAATAAAGTCAAACATCCCATGTGTAACAAATGTGGGAATAAAAATTCAGGGAGCAACCATATCAGAATTGAGAAGTGCTACAAGTGTGAAAGAGATGGCCATATCACGCAAAATATTCGTAGTGATGTGAAGCCTCAAATTCCCAACACTAACAACAAGGATAATATAGTGAATTCTCTACCTTAATTCCAATTATTAAAGTGTGGAAATCTTGTGTCCTTTTCCAATAACTGTCCAAATCTGAGGGTAGTGGAGGGGAATCACCATTAGCCTCAACAAAGGCCAAGCGAGCAAGGTCATACTTTTTCTATCAAGACAGCTGATGTTGAAGCTCAAAATGATGTAGTGGAAGTTACTATTTTTGTTCTCTCAAAGCTAAAAAGTACATTGTTTTATTCTATTTTTACACATTTTTTACTTTCTCCATGTTTGTAGAGAATTTAGAATCAACCCCTGATTTTCTAAAAGTAGAGTTATCAGTCAAGACTCCTAGAGGGATTATCCAAGCATCAATAGTATTTAGAAACAATATTATTTACATTAGTGAGTACAATATTATCACAAATCTAGTAGTCATTCCCATGTTGGAATTCAGAATTATAATAGGGATGGAATGGATCTCAAAGTATAATGTAAAGATCAAATGCAAAAGAAAGGAAATATCAGTAGTCTTGAAGGGGAAACCTACATTTATCTTCTAAGGGGAGATTTCTTGACCAGATCTTTGTCTATAAGAACCTATTATAGCCTTTTATATGGTGTTTATCTATGAATAAGATGAAGAAGTAAATATGATTATAAGTATAAAAAATGTCCATATCATCTAGGAATATATTGATGTATTTCCTGGGGAGTTACCCGAACCTCCCCCAAAAAAAGAGGTAGATTTATCAATTAAACTCATACCTAGATCTCATCAGATATAAAAGATCCTATATAAGATGGAAAATGTGGATCTGGAGGAATAAAATAAAAAAATAAAAGATCTTCTGGAGAAGTGGTTTATCTGATTGAGTGTGTCTGCATGGGGAGCACATGTTTTCTTTGTGGAGAAGAAGGATGGATCAATGTAGCTATGTATTGATTATAGAGAACTGAATGGGATCATAATGAATAAAAAACACCCTCCCCCTATAAGTGATGACTTACTTGACCAACTTTATGGGGATTAATTCTTCTCTAAGATTGATCTTTGATCTGGTTATCATCAATTTAGGGTGAAGAAAGAAGATATTAGAAAAAACTACATTTTAATCAAGATATGATCATTATGAGTTTGTTGTTGTGCCTTTTGTATTGACTAATACTCATGCTATTTTTATGGATTTGATTAATATAGTCTTTAAGGACTACCTTGTTAAATTTGTGGTAGTTTTCATTGATGATATTTTAATATATTCTAAAAGTCATGATGAGCATGAGGATCATATATGGGTTATTTTAAAAACTATACAAAATGAGAGTCTTTTTGGAAAGTTAAAAAAATTTGAATTTTGGCTAAAACAAGTTGATTTCTTGGGGAACATTGTAACCAGTGAAGGAATCATAGTTGACCCAATAATGAAAAAAGGTTGTATAGGAGTGGCCTCAGATGAAAATAATTACTGAGATTCATAGCATCCTTGGATTAACGGGATATTATAGGTGGTTTGTGAAAAACATTTCACAACATTGTAATCCACTAACCAAGTTAACTTGAAAAGGGGTTAAGTTTATCTAGAAAAAGTAGTGTGAGGAAATTTTCCAAAATATTAAGAAGAGATTGGTTACTTAACCCATGTTTACTCTTCCCTGAAGTAGAGAATGATTTTTTATTTTTAGTGATTTTATACATCTATTTGATACATATATTTTAATGTGTTTTAATGTGTTGATTTTCTAATTTATTGAATAATGTTTCCATGTTTGGAATGAATTGATTTGTTTTATTTTTTATGGTAGGAAAAAATTGATTTGTGAAGAGGGAATGAAAAGGGTAAGAAATATGAGTCGAAGGACCATCTGTGCTCTGAGTGAAGTGAAGTGGAGTGACACTAGATTTTGCAGATGAAGAGGAGATAGAAAAGTGTTGAATAATTGAATACATGTTGTGTACCAAAAGTACATGTTGTGACCATATCATATGAGGTTGAACTTTGCGGGAAAATTTGTGATGATCATACACAGCATGAAATCCAAGTACACATCGTGATCCACCAGTACATGATGTGATGATAGTCAAACCAACGTACGATATTTTCAAAGGTTCAAAATGATGGAGGAAAAGGAGGATATGAGGTACATGTTGTGTACCCCAAGTACACATCATTTAGGTGGTGACACATAGAATAAAATAACATGACGTAGTTTGTAAGTTTTGGATGATTTTTCCTAGAAATATTGGCCCAGACAGACCTTCCAATAGACAAAGAGGCAGAGGACAACAAGAAGCACCAAGGGAGGGCCTCTGGTTGAAAAAAGTGATGATATAAGGTCCTTATTCACAGCCATTCTTCCTTGGTTATCCAAGATTCTCCCCTCCTTTATGAGATAGTATTCTCTCTGGTGTTGGGTGATGTGATTTGTAGGTGGAGTGTTTCTTTGGGATTATTTTCTTTATTTCATTCATTTTTTTTATTTTTTTCAAATATCATTTATCAATTGAAATATCTTTCTTTTTAAAATTTCATGACCATTCCTTGTGATTTAAAGAGAATTATTTTTTTCCTTTGATTAACTACACTACTTTTCCCATAACCATTTCCCAATCTAGGATAGTTATGTTTAAACAAGGTTTTGGGTCACCAATTTCTATGATTTCACAAAGTAAATGTCCATTCCAAAGGTGCAATCATAGGACTAGGATGGGAAACCAGGACCAAGGATCTCTGCTAACCCAATTCTGACATCAAAACATAATAAACCCATACTCAATTGAATCTTTAGAACATGAACCTTAACATCAATAAACTTGGAATGTCTCCCCTATTGAATTTCATCCCAACCATTCTTGCTATTATTTATCATTTCTCTCAAACAACTAATCAATTTCAATTTCAATTTAAAAATTAATTTAAAACATATGGATCGTCTTTGTGGGTTTGACACCTGTACTTTCTAGATAATACACTTTCAATTAGAAGTATATGAGTTTTATAAATATTATTTTTACATAGCACTGTAGGGAAATAACGACACCCTGTGGGGCTGTCAAAATTGGTGTCTTTCATGAGGACAATTTTCATTATGCTTAAATTAATTAGGAATTTAGATAGTTGTTTTTACCTTAATTCTTTATTTTATACATGGTTGTCTCATGTTGTAATTTCATAAAGCGACCAATGGAAAGAGTATTCCACTCATGGAAAGAAAAAGACTTAAGATCTGGCTTTTGACCCGAAGTTGGAGAAGACCTTATGCCACCCAAGAAACGAGGTGGAATACAGAAAAATATAGAACACCATGGCTGTAAGAGAGAAATTTGAAGGAGATTTGGTCCAACCAGCTGGACCACAAATTCAAAGAAGGAATCAAGAGGGTAAAGCACTGATCAATTATGGGAGAACCTCAAACACGGGAGTCAACCCTAGTATTCTTGTACCCCATGTTGTTTCACAACATTTTTAAATCAATCTGACAATCATCCAGATGATTACGCATTCACTAAAATTCAGCAGGCTACCACATGAAGACCGCAACTCACACATAGAAAGATTCTCATAGATTTGTCACATGCTCCAATTCAAGAACGTCACAAATGATGTTGTGAGATTACAAATCTTCATATTCTCACTAAAGGACCAAGAACGAGAGTGAATCCAAAGTCTTCTCCCACATTCAATCATGGCCTAGGAGGATCTGGTAAGATAGCTTTTTACAATGTTTTCCCCACCATAAAAGTATAGGGATTTATGGGTAATCATTTTAAATTTTGATCAATTAAGTTTAGAGACTTTATATAGTTCATGGGAGATATTCAAAGGTTTGATAATACGATGTCCTCATCATGGCATCTAAATGTGGCTGCTAACTCAAATGTTTTATAAAGGATTATCGTAAGGAAATCATTCCATTTTAGATACTACTACAAGAGTTTTGATAATGTGAAAGTCACCATAGGAAAGTTATGAGATGCTAGATGAGATGTCAAGATACAATTTTTAATGGTATTCGGAAGAAGAAATAGTACAAGGAGTAAACATGGTGGACAATAGACGGATGGATGCCCAAATTGAGACTATAACATGGAAGATGGACATGATGATGGCCCACCAAAAACCCCATGGTATGTACTATGAAGATGAAACTTATCTTGACTATAATCATAAATATTATTCATAGGGATTGAGGTCGTAACATCCACAACAACAAAAATAGAAAAATCAGAATCAATGTCATGGATTTTAGCTAAGACAATAAGGATATAAATCTCAATATCAAGGTCCCACATAGACTAGCCAAGTCCATTCACTGGAGGAGACCCTGGAATAATTTATTACCACCATAGGAGCTGCACTTAAGGAGATGAATGCATACTCAAGAGATCATGGAACTAAAATCATAGAATTGAAGATTGACTCACAAAACCAAAAATCATCATTAAGGAACTTGTAAGTACAATTCAGTCAGATTACTAATACAATTAGATAAAGACAAAGAGGAGAGCTTCTAGGATTTACAGAATTCCATCCTTATGTATATGTTAAATTCATACTACTTAGAAGTGTAAAGATTACATGAGGGAGTGGCATAGAAGTTTGAGGGAAAAAATAATCAAAACCATTGGAAGAAAGTTAGGAAAAGAATAGAGAAGCTAAGGAATGTTATGATGAAGAAGCTCCACCATAGTACCAACCACCTCTACCATATCCATATCGAGCAAAGTTGGGGAATATTGATGAGAAAAATCAAAAAGTTTTTAGAGATTTTCAAGAAGATACACATCAACATCCCATTCACTAAGGTAATTGAAAACATTCATGTGTATGCAAACTTAATGATTGAGTTCGTGACGAACAAGAAGAATCTTGAAGATTGAGCTACCATTATACTAGAAAGAGAAATTTCATCAGTTGTTTCAAGCATTATACTGAAGAAACAATGTGATCCAGGTAGTTTTTTAATTCCAAATACCATTGGAACTAATGACATTGGTATATATTTATGTGATTTAGGTGCTAGTGTAAACATCATGTCATATGAAACATTCAAAAGCCTAGGATTGAAGGATATGAAACCAACTCGAGTTATGCTTCAACTAGCTGATACAACCATGAGATGTCCTCAAGGATTGATTGAATATGTCGTCATCAAAGTGGATTAGTTCTATTTTCATGTATATTTTCTTGTGATAGTCATGGATGAAGATAAGGTAAAAATAATTTTGGGAAGACCGTTCCTTGCTTCAGGAAGGACATTTATTGATGTTTGAAATGGAGAGTTGAGTTTGATAATAGGATTATTAGAGGTAAAATTCAATATGCCCTGAGAGATGCATAATCTAGATCAAACATTTGAATATTTTTCAGAAAATTTGATGAAAGAAGAAAAATTGTTGTCCCTGGAAAGAGATCTGAAGTAGATTCTATAGAAAGAAAATAAGATAGTAAGAACAAGATGAAGAAAGCTAATAAAATTCTAGAGAAATATGAAGATAGAAAAGAAGAATTCAAATAAGTAGAGGATGTTTGGGCAGTAAGTGAAGTGCCATTTGGATATTCTGGAAGGGCCAAGAACAACTAGATTGGGCCTATGGAGATAGAAAAAGATTTCAACAATGGATGAGGGAATTTAGTTTTAGAAAAAGGGAGAGGACCAATCCATACTAAGGAATCAAGGCATTGAAATTTTATAGATCCTGATCAAGTAATTTCTTTCCTACAATCTCCTAACTGAGCTAAAATGGTATGGTCGATCCAACAATGGTAAAACAAAAGAGCTTCCAAGTGGCAACCTAATTTTTTAGTATTTTGGTTTATTTATTTTCTTTTTTTAAGAAAAATCACTCATTACCAAATATTTTCAAATTTAATTATTATGGAATGTTCTTTCACTTGTGTATTTTTATTTTTGTAGAACCATCAATGCAGAAAGTAGAAGAAACTACAGAGGAATTATACATCATGAAGGGAATATACACGTCGTGATGAGATGTAGGCAGAACTTGTACAACCCCAGTTTTCTAAAGCATAAATTACAAGGGGAGTAAGCATTTTAATTCTATATTTTCCTACTATATTTCCACATTTTAATTGTTTTAGAGCATTTATTTCAAATTTCATTCCCCACATTTGATTCATTATTTATCCAATGTTCTAGGAGACATGAAACTACCCAGGGAAATTATCATTCAATGTATTTAGATTTCTTTGTCTATAAATTTCAATGAGAAAATGGGAAAAATAATTAGTATAGATAATCATGTGGATTATGATTTGAAAAATCATGATCAAGAGGAGTATGTTAATCATTGTATATGAAACTATTCTGAAATTTTTCCATGTTTTGACTTTCTGATGTTTTCATTAATTGATTTAATTATTTGTATTCATTTCCAAGAGTAATTATCCCAACCATTTGTCTCATTCTTGAGACATCCACTAGGACAATATTTTCCATTATATCTATAGTATATTTCTTGAGAAACTCGGGCATGTTTTCTTCTAGAACTTTCACTACAACTTAACGAAGCTATGACTACATAGAATCACTTTTAATATGATTGAGGCAATATTTTGTTAGCCCTTATCCTAAGACCCACCTTACATTAATCATTTTAGGCCCTTAGAATCCATGAACAGCCTTGTTAGTAATTGATACATGTTAGAAGAATATTTTATCCATTCCTACCTTACTCTAAATATTTTGCATGATATTGAAAAAAATAAGTGTAGGGGAGGAACTTTATGTGATGTACCATGGTGTAATTTATTGTGGATATTTTGATGGGGGGATTTTTCATTTTGATATGAGGGGAGGCTATGAAATTAATCATTGTAGGTCATTATTCATCTCTCTTTCTAAAAAACATTTGAAAGAAAAAATGAAAAAAATTGGTTGTGTATTGGGATGATAAAAAAAGCACCATTTTCAAAACCGATGATTTTTTATCGTATATGGTTAGGTGATGGATGTGAGATTTTTTCTAAGAATAGCATTCGAAAAAGAAAAAAAAAGAGAAAATAAAAATAAAAAAATAGTAAGGGAGGGTGATTCATTCATTGCACATACATATATCATGAGCAAAATTTAAGCTTTTTGGGGGAAATAGATAGATGAGATTTTTCAAGTGATACATTCATTGAGATATTTTTTAATATCATGAAAAATTATTTAGAGTCAAAAAAATTTAGCCTTACTTATTTATATCATTTACCTACCAATCTTGAAGCCTCAGATTCATTTGATCCTAAATGGTGAATCCCTCATGATTAGTTGTTATATCTTTATTTATGTGGTGGAGATGTTAGATTCCTTGCACTATTATGGTAAGTTACATGTTTTTGAGGTATGTGTAGAATGCTATTTACAATTGTACCACTATGATGAGTAGAAAAATTCGTGTGAGGTAGATTTCAAGTGGCATGCATATTAATAATGAATTAAAAAGTAATGATGGATGATTGAAAAGGCTTGGGTTTTTTGAAGAGGAAAAGTAAAATACATGGTTGATTTGTTTCTTTGAAAAATGAGTTGTTGATGAATTTTTCTATCTGATTCTTGAACATTTAATTTTCCATTTAATCAATAGTTTTTTTTAGAGTTATTTTAAATCATTGTAAGGTATATTTCATTTTTATTATGTTGAGATCCCTTCTTTTAGGAAAAGGTTTAATTCAAGTGTGGTGGGGTTTGATATGTCTATTTCATACTTATATTTTAAGGTTTTTTAATGTGTTGATTTTGTAATTTATTGAATAATGTTGTCATGTTTGGAAAAAATTGAGTTGTTTTATTTTTTATGGTAGGAAACAATGGATTTGTAAAGAAGGAATAGAGAGGGGAGAAAATTTGAGTTGAAGGACCCTTTAGGCTGCAAGCAAAGCGAAGAAAAGTGACACTGGATTTTTCAGATGAAGAGGATCTGGAAAACTAAAGAATAATTTACTAATCATCATCTAAAATAAGTATACATCATGATCATATCATATGAGGAAGAACTATGTGGGGAAATTCATGAAGATTATATATAGCATGAAATCCGAGTACTAGTACATGATGTCACAATTATCAAACTAGCGTACTAGATTTTAACAGATTCAATGTGACGGAGGAAAAAAACAGATCTGAGGTGAACATCATGTATGCCAAGTACATGTCGTATAGGTGGTGACACGTAGAAAAAAAATAACGTGATGCGGGCCATGAGTTTTGGATGAGTTTTCCAGTAAATACCGGCATGGACATCCCTTCCAATAGATGAAGAAGAAGATGATTCCAAGTAGCTCCAAGGGAAGGCCTCCAGAAAATGAAGTGATAATACGAGGTCCCGGTTCGCTACCATTATTCCTCAGGTATCCAAGATGCTTACCTCTGCCATTAGCGAGTAGTATCTCTAGTGCTAGGTTATGTGATTTGTAAGGGGAGTGTTTCTTAGGGATTATTTTATTTATTTTATTCATGCTTTGGATTTTTGAAAACAACATTTATCAATTAAAATATTATTGTTTTTACAATTCCATGACCATTTCTTTTGATTTGAGGAGAATTAATTCATTGCTTTGATTAATTATCCAATTTTTCCCATGACAATTGTGCAATCTAGGATATATTTTTTTAAACAAGGTTTTGGGTCACCTATTTCTGTCATTACACTATATAAATGACCATTCCAAAGGTTTGATCATAGGACTTGGATGGGATACCACGACCAAGGATCTCTACTGGCCCAATTCCGACACCAAAATTGAATAAAAACATATTCAATTGAATCCCTAGAACACAAACCTGAGTATCACTAAACCTGGCATGTCTCCCCTATTGAATTTCAGCCCAACCATTCCTGATATTATTTCTCTTTTCTTGCAAACAACCAATCAATTACAATTTCAATTTCAAAATTAATTTAGAATATACAGATCATCTCTTTGGGTTTAACACTTGGAAATGCTAGATACTACACTTTGCGTTAAGATTTTCTGAGTTTTATAAATTTTATTTTTTCATAGAACCATAGTGAACTAACGATGCTTTGTGGGGATGTCATGATTCATATATGAAATGGCTTTGGTGTGTCCTCGTGAAAAATGAAAATATGATTGCTTATACATCTCGACAGTTGAAAACTCATGAGAAGAACTATTATACACATAATCTAGAGTTGGTTATTGAAACGCATGGCCAATTTTTGCCTATCAACTGGTCAAAGAACTGATGCTCTGTTAATGTGTATAGCAGCCCTCGGGTTGAATCCTCGGTGATGATACTTTTTTAAATAGTCGAGTGTTTTTAGTTGATTTTTTTATTGGGGGGTTTGTTTTTAGAGATTATGAAATAATTTATGGATGATGTTTGATTTATAAAATTGATAAATATTTTGTTGAATTCATTATTAGGGAGTTAATCTTGTTATATCCTTGAGGTTTGCTTTATATTTCATTTAAATTAACACCCACTTAACAAGATAACGTTGATTGGAATTCCTAAGTGTTAATGATTTAATCCAAGCCTTAACTTAACTTAGGGTTATAATCATTACCATTACTTGATTATGTTACTGTATTTATGGTTCCAATAATCCATGGAAACCACATTTTAAACAAAATATGTCATTAATCCATGACATGTTAAGTCCAACATACACAATGTTAAATTAACGAATACTCATCGAGAAAATACTCTCAATCACTTAACATCCCTAAATTTTGACTCACCCCAGTGATAGATTTACTCATCCATTTGGGTGTTTAATAATCTGGTTATAATGACTATGATGATAAATTAAGAATAGAAGAAAAATAAAGGGATAAGAAAAGAGTGGTGCGTTGAACACACACACATGAACAATGATGAGAATTAAAAAAACTGACTTTCGATTGAATTAGGAAGTAAAAGAAGGGAAGGGGATTCAACAGTATTTAAACCATTTTAATAAAATTAATATTAAACTACATAAGGTTGATGATAATAAGAGATATTAAAGAAGAAACTTTCATTAAAATAGAATTACAAAACACAAACTTTCAAGATTACAAATGAAGAACAACACAAAAGTGAAAGGAATCAAAGAGAGGAGGAAAGGTATCTCAAGTGAAAACTTCAGTATGGAAGGTCCTCCAAATTATTTGGAAAGACTTTGGTCATGCCAATTGATTCTCATATCTTCTGAAATGTCATCTCCTTTGAAGGAGAGAAGTGGGATGTATTTATATCCCAAGGAAGTGGACTGTTTTCAATCCTTATCTGTCCCTCCACTTGGCTTGATAGTTTGGACATTCAGACAGCAGAATCTTGAGCTATCTCCTTCAAAGTTTTAGATAATAATTTTTTCCAACCTCTCTCAAAATGTGGAGTCGTGTGGACCTATGGAGAAAATTCTATGTCTAGTTTATTAAACAATTTTAATATTTCCATTACAATCTAATATTTTTGAAGTCCAAAATGTGAAAGGGTTTTTGAATAGAAATATTCCGCAAAATCTGAATGCTTTATTCAACACAGTCTGCTTCCTGTATCTCATCTTTCACACTGCAAAATCTCAGCTCGATTTGATGATTAAATCATGAGATATGTCATGAATAGTGTCCAGATTTTAATTCCCATCCATATTGATGGTCTGGACTTCAAGGCATTAGTTGGGCCTCTTGTTCTTGTATTTGGACATTCAAATTTATACCTGTGATTACTTTAGAAAATATCAAACATATGGTGGAGTTTCATAAAATTTGGGCTTCTGGATTTAGACCAGTAACTCAATCATCATTGATGGTCCAATTTCATCACAAATTATTTGGGTCTTCTTGTGTTGACTATATGAGCCTTCAAATGCTAGAATTGGCCCGTGATTCCTTCTAATGATATGTGAGAAATTGAATAAGGAATCCTAAAAAACATGAACCACACAATTGCAATCAGTAGGGTGAGATTTATAAATAAAATATTAAACTGACTCAATTGGACTACTTCTAAAAATGCTCAAAAATTATACTTAGTATTAAAACATTAATATTTCGCACAAATTATGCACATTTCATATAAAATAAGTAATGTGAAAATATTAATAACATCAACTCCCCCACACTTAATCGTGTTCATGTCCTCATGTGCAACAAATATAAAAACATAAAAAAATCATTTTCACTCACCAACAAATAGTAAAATTTTGTTTTCTCTAATTAGGGAAGGTTTAGACTATTTCAATCATCCATGTTGAATTCCACCACAAGGTGTTACAGAAACAATATTCCAAAAATAATTCATTTTTTCATGATCAAACTTAGAAATGGAAAATGTGGACACTCAAAAATCACACCTCTTAAGAAGAAAAAATTCATTTGTGGAGGTTCACTCTTTCACCAACCAAAACCTAAAATCTTAGAGTTTGAAAGAGAACTCAGCTTCCAATCCCTATCAAAAGTGCACAATAATCAAGAGGTATTTTTAAGGGGTTTTTCTATGGATATGGGATGGTAGGAATATAATGTCCAAGAGAGAGAACAATAGGGGTAAAACAGCAACATCGAAAAAGAAATGCACATTGTTTTTTGAAATTAAACATGGAAGGAAATAAAAACACATATTTATAAGGGAATTATTGTGTGAAGAAAGACACAATAGAGGATGAAAATTTGAAGGGGATGAGAAGATGAAATATTTACAAACCACAAAACTTCTCCCAATGACATAATATTATAATGCAAGTGTTCTTTTTTCTTTTTTCCACTTTTTTTGAAAGTTTAACTTGGAAAAGATCTCACACTCATATCCCAACCCATGATTGATCTCCTCATGGAACTTATTTTAATATTTATAACAAGATCAAAGGTTGAGGAAGAGTTATTTTTGACATACCCAAGAAACAAACCTTTTTTTCATTTTTTAAAATTTTTTTTAACACTTGTCAATAACTTTTACAAAATTACATAAATGAGAGTACATTACATTCCCCAAAACACACTAAATGACAACCTCTCCCCCACACTAAAATGGATGATTTCCCTCAAGCATATGGTAACATGGTGAAATAAACAAAGGGTACCCAAAATTAAATCCATCCCCCCCCCCACACTTAAATTTCAAAAAAACTATGCAATGAAAATCCATATTGATATTGGGTTGTAAAAGGTATTGGGCTTGTAATGTTGTTATCAAAGAAAAGGTTTTCATAGGATTGAAGGGGCTTTCAAAAAAGGATTAATGTAAGGGAAATGGGAGGCTATTTGGCTATTGTGATTCTCACGTAGGTCAGAAAATGCCTCTATCATATTAATGCACACTAAAGTAGGAAATTCATCTCTAAGGTTCACAAACTCAAGACTCACAAATGGGGGTGAAAACACACATTTTGAAAAGATGGCCATAGGTAGCCTTGACATGAAATCTAGTGTTGGTTCTCACAGTTGGGGAAAATCATTTTCCATATGAATAACTAAGCATTCAAAATTTATTATTCTGGACACAAAATTCATTATCCAAATATATGATGAAAACACAAAATTTTTGAGATAAAACCATGTCCCTTTACTCCCCAAAATGGTTGGACAAAATTTGAAAATTTAAGGTGAGTAAGTATGATTATTTTGGTTTTTTTTACATTTTATTATTTTTTTATTGTTCTATAAAATACACACCCACACAAAAGAGAAAGATAAAAAGAAATGTTTTGATGAAGAAAGTGGTAAAAAATTAAAGAGAGATAAAGAAGAAGAAAGAGGTAGAGAGAGGAAGATATAGAGAAGTGAAAGAGGTGCCCCCTTGTTTGGATTTGGCGGGTTGCCATCTTCATCTAGTGGTGGGTCGACTGTAGAAGTTGTGGATCCAGTCTAAGTCAATGTTGATCCTGGATTGTGCGTCCTCTCATGGTGATGCTTTAACTGATGTCCATTAATCATGAATGTTCTTTTGGAAGAGGGTTCTTGGACTTTCACTGCACCAAATGGGTACACATTTGTAATAACCAAAGGACCTTCCAACGATAATTAAGCTTACCTGGGTGAAGCCGAAATCAAGAATTAAAGATAATTACCTTATCACCATCATGGAATACCTTTCTCAGGATGTGTTTTTCATGGAGTACCTTTGCCTTTTCTTTATACCGATTGTAATTCTCATAGGATTCAAGTCGAAGCTCCTCCAGTTCATCCAATTGCAAAAATCTTTCTTCACCAGATTTTTCACAATCAAAATTACAAGTTTTCACATCCCAAAAAGACTTATGTTGTATTTCAACTAGTATATAACATGCTTTACCAAAAACTATCCTAAAAGGAGACATCCCAATGGGTGTTTTATAGGAATTTTGATAAGCCCATAGTGCTTCACCAAGTATTTCAAGCTAGTCATTTATGGTGGGTTTTACAATTCTCTCAAGAACACTTTTCACTTCTCTATTAGAAATTTTATCCATGCCATTTGTTTGAGGATGACATTCAGTTGAAGTTTTATGTACGACCCCAGTCTTTTTCAAAAGATATTTCATGGTTATATTACAAAAATGGGTTCATAAGTCACTGATCAAAGCACGTGGTGTTCCAAATTGGTAGAAGATGAGTGTCTTTAGGAACTCACTAATAGTATGTGAATCATCCTTTCTAGTGGGTTTTCCCTCGAACCACCTAGAAATATAATCAACCGCAAGAAGGATGTATGATAATCCATTGGAAGGGGGAAATGGTCCCATGAAATTGATTCCCCAAACATTGAAGATCTCACAAAAAATTAATGGTTTTTATGGAATTTCATTTTTCTTTGAAATTTTGCCCAACTTTTGGCAAGTGGGACATGATTGACAGAACTCATGGGAGTCCTTGAAGAGTGAAGGCCATAAGAATCCATAGTCTATGACCTTTCGAGATGTCCTTTGTGGTCCTAAGTGGCCACCACCAGGCATTGAGTGAAAGAATTATAATATAGAAGAATGTTCATTTTCATCGACACATCTCTTTATTACCATGTCAGGCCCAATTTTCCAATGTTTTTTTCTTCCCAAAAACAATATTTTGAATCACTTTTCAACTTCATTCTTTGTTCTTTTGAAACATTTTCAGGAAAAACACCATATACCAAGTAATTTACAATTGGGGCATACCACGGTGTTTTTTGAGTGAGAGATGAAAGGTGCTTAGTGGGGAATTCAGGATCAATGATTTCAGAATGAGAAGAATTAGAAATTCTACTCAAGTGATCAGCCACAGTGTTTTCTTTTCCCGATTTATCTTTTATTTCAATGTCAAACTCTTGGAGCATTAGGATCCATCTTATTAGACTCGGTTTGGAATCACTTTTCTTGAGTAAGAACTTTATAGCAGAATGGTCTATGAAGATGATGATTTTGGCACCTAAGAGATAGGGATAGAATCTATCTAAGGAAAAAACCACTACTAAAAGTTCCTTTTCAGTGACAGTGTAGTGATATTGAGCTTCATCCAATTTTTTTGAGGCATAATAAATGACATGAGGAATGTTTTATCTTCTTTGACCAAGAACAACTCCAACGGCTCTATCATAAGCATCAAACATCAACTCAAAGGGTAAAAACCAATCTGGGGGTTGGATTATTGGGGCCAATGTTAGAATATTTTTGAGTTCAACAACGGATCTGTTGAAAACCTCATCGAAATGGAAAGTGACATCATTTTGGAGCAATCGAGTGAGTGGGGGGGGGAAATCCTACTGAAGTTATGGATGAATCTCTTATAAAAACCGGAATGAACTAGAAATGTACGGATGTCTCAAACATATGTGGGTTGAGGAAGTGATTGGATCACTTCAATTTTGGCAGGATCGACTTCAATACCATAATTTGAAACTATGTGCCCTAGAACAATCCCATTTGCAACCATGAAGTGAAATTTTTCAAAATTTAATGCAATGTTACACTTGAAACACTTTTGGAGGACTATAGAGAGTGAATTAAGACAAGATTGAAATGACTCACCATAAATGGTGAAGTCATACATGAAGGATTCCATGCAGTGTTTAATGAATTCAGAAAAGATACTCATCATACACCTTTGGAATATTGCAGGAGCATTTCAAATTCCAAAATCCATTCTTCTATATG
This sequence comes from Viscum album, assembly GCA_963277665.1. Lineage (NCBI taxonomy): Eukaryota > Viridiplantae > Streptophyta > Magnoliopsida > Santalales > Viscaceae > Viscum > Viscum album. The sequence continues at coordinate 1,061,207,030 of OY728162.1, read as the reverse complement.
CATATGTTCCAAAGGGGCATGTGAAAGTAGTCTTTTCTTGGTCCTGAGGTGAGATTGGTATTTAAAAGTAGATATTGTATCCATCATGAAAGTAATAGTGTGACTTTCTGGCTAATTGTTCCAACATTTGATCAAGGAATGGAAGAGGGTAGTGATCTTTTCTTGTTTCAACATTCAATTTCCTATAGTTGATGCACACATGCCATTTTTTCTTCACTTGAGTTGTGACTACCTCTCCATGTTCATTTCTTTCAACAATTATCCCACCCTTCTTAGGTACAACTTGAATTGGAATAATCCATTAACTATTAGAAATTGGGTATAAAATACAAGCTTGAAGAAGCTTGGTGACTACCTCTTCCCGGTATGTCATCTAGGGTCCAACCTATGGCCTTTTTGATTTACTCTAACACTTGAACAACTTTGGACACCTCTGTTTTGGTAAGTGAAGAAGAGATAATGACAGGATAAGAGTGATCATGGAAAATGAATGCATATTTTAGGTGTTCAGGTAGAGGTTTCAGATCATTCACATCTTTCATTTTTGGGTTAGAAAACTCAATAATGGATGAAGGGACTTCAATTTCTTCAGATTAATTATCTTTAATATTGTCCAAGGTGGAGAAATATAGATCAGAGTTGATGTGGGATTTAAGGGACTTATCAAGTTCCTCTATATTGATGGATTCTATGAATGAAAGGTCCACATCAACTTCATTATTTATGACTTGGTTAATCATGGTGCAGATTTCACAAGATCCTTTGTCATTATACCATGAAGAACGTGGTGGATTGGGGTTCGATTGACTCTTAGAAGTGTCCTCAAAAGCATGGATTGATAATGTAGAGTGATCCTCAGATGGGTATCACATGGCTTGGAAAATGTTGAACTACACCATTTGGTCACTGAATTCTAGGGATAAGACGCTGAAATGGACATCAATCTTGGTTCTCATAGTCATGAGGAATATTCTTCCTAGAATTAGGGGAGATCAAGAAGATTTTTTCTCACCTTCCATGTCAAGGACCTAGAAATCAGTAGGAAAGATAAGATTATTGACTCGGACAAGGACATCCTCAATTATTCCCTCAGGACTGGCTGTGCTTCGATTGGCTAACTAAATGACAACACCCATTGGATGTAAGGGACCTAGATCAAGGTTGGAGAAGATGGATTTGGTCATGACATTAATTGAGGATCCTAAGTCTATGAGTTCATCATCAAAGTTATAACTTCTAATTTGGAATGGAACCGTAAAGGTCCCTATATTTTTTCACTTTATGGGAATAGAATTCTAGGTGGAAGGATTTTCAAAGGTCCTAAGTTTCCTCTTGTCGGTACACAACTTCTTGAGAAACTTGGTATGATTAGGAATTTTTTTATGGTATCTAAGAGGGGAATGTTGACTTCAACATATCTAAACATGTCGAGCATTTTTGGATCAGGTTCAAAGGACTTCTTTGTCTTCGAAATGGCTTGAGGAAAAGGAATTGGGTTCTTAAGTGGAATTGAAGGAGGTGAGGGAATAGTTTCAGGTTACTTTTCAAGTTTCTTTTTCTATTAATTTTTTAGGTCAATATTCAAAGGAGGGTTGGAGGACTTATCTTAGGGCATAGAAATTTGCTTTCCCGATCTATGTGAAATTGCACTTACACTACCCTTGTGGTTGGGTAATGTTTGAGTTAGAATTTGGGAAGAATTGGATGGTTACTGTTGACTAAGGTGGGAAGCAAGTTGACTGATTTGGGTTTCAATGTTCTTGAAGCTGGAACGGGTGAAGGAGGCAAGATCTTCCACTGCACATTCCCATGGTTGCATGGCAGAAGAGGCTTGTCCTAGATTGGGATTACCTAGATTTTGGTTCTTGGGAAATATATTGTATTGGTTTTGGAATTGGTAAGGCTCACTAGGATAATGGAATCCAGGATGAGGATTGTTCCTTTGATGTTGAGGAACACAAGGATAAGGTTGTTGGAAATCACCAATACCTTGACCATATTTAAACTGGTTTGGGTTTTGAGGAGGGAATTGAGGGGGATGAGATATGGGATTACCATACCTCAGTCCTTGGTTATAAGAAGAAGATAAGGTCCCAGAGTGAGGTTTGTTGAAGTTTCTAACAAACTCACCTGATAGTTGAGGGTTGGTGTTCTGCTGAGCATATGTTGCATTGAGATCCATTGGTCTAGATGAATCAGATTGATACTCTTGAATTTGTGGACATGTGTTAGTTGGATGAGATGATGAGTTGTAGATTCCACAATTTTTTACAGGTCCAGGAAATAATGATTGCGGAGAAGATGAGGTTGGGGATTTGGTATCCACAGCTAGTTGTCACACAAGACATGTAAGTTCACTCATCCACTCACTCATCTTGTTCGGCTCAATTGATTGATTATATTTGGCTTTTTTGACTTGAGAATGTGCTCGAGTATGGAATTGTTTTTTGTTTGCAGCCATGTTACTTATGAGATCTCTTGCAGCCGCATGAGTTTTATCAACAATAGCACTGCCACTTGCAGCATCAATGAGGGTTCTCTCCATTGCCAATAACCCCTCATAGAATTATTGAATCAAGAGTTGGTCAGAGATTTGGTGGTGTGGGAAGGTTGCAACAAGATTTTTGAACCTCTCCTAATACTCATGGAATGATTCACTTGGGAATGGACGGATACCACTTATTTCTTTTCATATATGATGAGTACGAGAAGCAGGAAGCAATTTATCTAAAAAGAGTCACTTCATGTCATTCCATGTTGTTATGAAACTAGGAGGAAGGTAGTAGAGACATGACTTAGAAGTGTTATCTAGGGAGAAAGTTAATGCTCAGAGTTTGATTTGTTCCTCAAAAACCCCTTGAGGCTTCATGGTAGAGAACACCACTTGGAACTCTTTAAGGTGGAGATGTGGATCCTCACCGGCTAGCACGTGGAAATAAGGAAGAAGATGAATTAATCCTGATTTGAGTTCAAATTATAATTATATGTTTGGATATTGAATACCAAGAGGTTGGAAATTTATATTATGGGCAGCAAGTTCTTTTAGTGTTTCTTCCTTGGGATTGTCCATATCTAATTCAATTTTTTGGTCAATGACTAGTTCTTGAATGAGTTGATTATCTCTTATGTTACTCCTAAGTTGGAAAAGAGTTCGCTCAATTTCAGGGTCAAACAAATCCAAAGGACTATTTGGGAGGATAAAGAGAATTTATAGATATGTTTTAAGGAAAAGGAATATAGATTTTTCATTATATTTTTTTAGTTTATGATTTTTATGAGAAGATGGATTTTTCTTTGTGTTTTTTCAATTATTTTTTAATTTTTTTTTTAAAAAATAACCAGAAACTAATGAATACATAAAGCACCATCCTCAAAAATGGAACCATTTAAAATTGATGGTTGACTGTCTCCTATAAACTAGTCAAATGATCTGATGCTCTGCTAATTTTTATAGCAGCACTCAGGTCGAATCCTCGGTAATGATACTTTCTTTAATAATCGATTGTTTTTAGTTAACTATTTTTTTTTATTGGGGGGGTTTGTTTTCAGAGCTTATGAAATAATTTATGGTTGGTTTTTAATTTAATAAATTGATAAATATCTGGGTGAGTTCATTATTAGGGAGTTAATCTTGTGTTATCCTAAGCTTTGATTTATATTGCATTTAAATTAACACCCACTTCACAAGATAACGTTGATTGGAATTCCAAATTGTTAAGGATTTAGTCCAATCCTTAACTTAATTTAGGGTTATAATAATTACCATTACTTGTTTACGGTACTGTATATATGGTTCCAATAATCCATGTAAACCACATGTTAAACAAAATATGTCATTAATCCATGACATGTTAATTCCAACATACACAATGTTAAATTAACGAATACTCATCGAGGAAATACTCTCAATCACTTAACATCCCTAAATATTGACTCAACCCAATGATAGATTTACTCAGCCATTTGGGTGTTTAAAAATATGGTTATAATGATTATGATGATAAATTAAGAATAGAAGAAAAATTATGGGATAAGAAAAGAGTGGTGTGTCGAACACACACACACACACGAACAATGATGAGAATTAAAAAAACGGACTTCCAATTGAATGAGGAAGTAAAATAAGGGAATGGATTCAACTGTATTTAAAATATTAAAAGAAAATTAATATTAAACTAAAAAAGGTGGATGCGAATAAGAGATATTGAAGAAGAAACTTTCATTAAAATGGAATTACAAAACACAATAAGATTACAAATGAAGAACAACACAAAAGTGAAAGGAAGCAAAGAGAGGAGGAAAGGTGTCTCAAGTAAAAACATGAGTATGGAAGGTCCTCCTAATCCTTTTACAAGGCTTTGTTAGTGCAAATTGATTCTCCTATCTTATGAAATTACAACTCCTTTTAAGGAGAGAAGGGGGTGTATTTATAGCCCAAGGAAGTGGACTGTTTGCATTCTCAATATGTCCCTCTACATGGATCAACAATTTGGACATCAAAATAGCATAATATCGTGCTATATCCTTCTTCAAATATGTAGATAATAATGTTTTCAGACCTCTCTCAAAATTTGGAGTCATGTGGAATTATGGATCCAATTTTATGGCCAGTTGATTAAACAATTTTAATCTGTCCAATTCAATCCAATCGTTTTGATGTCAAAAATTTGAAATGGTTTTTAAATGGGAAGATGCCTTAAAGTCCTTAAGATTTATTCAAAATAGTCATCCTACTATATCTCCTATTTCAAACTGAAAAATCTCAGCTCAATTTGACTATTAAATCATGATAAATGTCATGAATAGTGTATAGATTTTAATTCTCGTCCATAATGATGGTCTGGATTTCAAGGAATTAGTTGGGACTCTTGTTCTTATATTTGGACCTTCAAATTTTTATCCGTGATTCATTTTGATAATCTCAAACATATGGTGTATTTTCCTAAAATTTGGGCTTCAGGATTTATTCCAGTAACCCAATCATCATTGATGGTCCAGTTTCATCACAAATTCTTTGGGTCTTCTTTTGTTGGCTATATGAGCCTTCAAATGGAATAATTGGAACATGATTAATTCTAATGATATGTGAGAAATTGAATAAGGAATCCTAAAAAACAAGAAACATACAATTTGAATCAGTGGGGTGAGAGTTATAAATAAAATAGTAAACTAACTCAATTGGACTACTTCTAAAAATGCTCAAAAATTATAGTTAGTATTAAAACATTAATATTTCACAGAGATTATGCACATTTCATATAAAATAAGTAAAGGGAGTATATAATAAGTCATGAAAATATTAATAATATCATTTGTAGTCATTTTTTCTCTGAAGATATGGAGGTACTGTCTTATGGGGTGAAATGTGATATATACCCAGACCATCAAAGTATAAAGTATATTTTCACAAAAAATGAATTGAACTTGAAACAAATGAGATGGTTAAAAATTCTTAAAGACTTTGATAGCTCAATTAATTATCATCCCGAAAGAGAAAACAGATTTACTGATGTGTTAAGTAGGAAATACCCAGTTTTACATTCTATGATGAGGATTCAAATAGTTCCCTTGATCCAAGACCTAGTGAAAATAGACATGGGAATTATAATTAAAGGGAAATCGACATCCCTATCCGAAATTATATCTCAACCATTATTACTCTAGATGATCAAGAAATAATCTAAATAATATCCTTTGTTATAGAATAATTTTTAGGCTGTGAAGGATGGTAAGTTTCTTGATTTCAATATTGATCCAGAAGGTGTACTGAAATTTCTAACAAGAATATGTGTTCTATATTTTTAGAAAATAAAGAAGGATACGATGGATGAAGCTCATATCTCTACTTTCTCTATACATCTTGGATTCACTAAGATGTATAAGGACCTTCATGATAATTATTAGTGGGATAATATGAAAAGAGAGATTTTGGAATACACTACAAGGTTCCTGGTATGTCTTCAAGTGAAGGAAAATCAACATCTTCCTAAAGGGGTATTACAAACACTTCCCACACCATCATGGAAGTGGGACAATATCACTATGTACATTGTCACTAGTCTCTCGAGAACTTATAATTGAAATAATGTGATATGGGTTATAATGGACTGCCTCACAAAGGCTGTCCATTTTATCTATATTTGGTAAGATTTCTCACTTGATCAACTTTCCAGGATTTACATGAAGGAAGTGGTACGGCTATATGGAGTTCCACTTTCTATCATATTTGATCATGATCCAAGGTTCACATAAAAAATTAGGGGAAGTCTTCAACATGATCAAAGTACCAAATTGAATTTCAGTATGGCCTATCACCCCCAAACTGATGGCCAATATGAAATAACTATTCAAGCACTCGAGGACATGTTGAGAACATGCTCAATGTAATTTAAAGGTGGATGGGATCAACAGCTCCCACTAGATGAGTTCTCTTACAACAACAGCTTCCACTCGAACATTCAAATTTCACCCTATGAAGCTCTATATGGTAAGCGGTGTAGAACTCTTACTTGTTGGAATGAAGATGGTGAGAGGAAGATTATTGGGCATGATCTTGGGAAAGAGATGAAAGAAAAGGTTTATGTCATCCAATGATACATTAAGGCTACTCAGAGTTGGCAGAAGAGCTATTCCGAAAATTGTCAAAGGGACTTGGACTTTGGTGTTGGTGATAAGATCTTTCTTTGAATTTCTCCATGGAATATATTCATACAGTTTGGAAAGAAAGGGAAGCTCATCCCTAGGTACATTCACCCCTATGAAATCCTTGATCATGTATGAGAAGTGTCCTATCAGTTTTCACTTCCTCTAAATCTAGCACAACTTCATGATGTCTTCCATGTATCCCTCTTGAAGAAGTACATACCTAACCCTTCACATGTACTAAATCCAGAGGTTGTACAATTGGAAAATGACCTATCTTATGAGGAGGAGCTAGTACAGATCTTGGATCGTAGAGACAAGGTTCTACACAACAAGACTACCCACATTGTTAAAGTGTTGATGAGGAACCACAAATATGAATAAGCCACGTGGGAACTGGAGGAGTCTATGAGATAGAATTTCCCACACCTTTTCTCTTATGAGGGTACGAGTTTAAATTTCAGGAATGAAATTTCTTAATGGGGGAATAATTTAATGACCCAAACTTTTAAATAATTTTTTGTATCCTGAAAATGTGTGTTTAAATGTGTCATAATAAATAAAAAATATATAAATATAAATGAAATATGACCATCGGTTTTTGATAGTTATATGACCATTGTCAATATGACCATTGGAAATAATAATAATTTTCAATGGTATGATTGTTTTTTATAAATAGAAAGGATAATGGTTAATAAATATAGAAAGAAGAGTTGGTGGCCTCATCCAGTAGACTCAATCCGTATGAAACCCATCTGTTGGAGCTTGGGAAGAAGGTATCACTACTAGAATTTTCTCTGGACCAAGCCCAAGATAAGCTTCAACATGATAATCTTGAATGTAATCTCCTTCTGGAGAAGTTCAAGCTGATAGAAATCATCACTCGGGAAATGTTGTCCAAGCCACCCCATGATTATATCACCATTACACTCCATACTCTTAGGTCCTATGTAGGTGTTATAAGGGGCTATGTAATGAGGCCTTAGTTACTTTTTTGTAATCATTTTGTATATATATAATTATTATTTCTTATTATGTTAAAAAAATTAATTTCAAATGTTAAAATAAATATAGGGTGAATTTTTAGAAGTTTCATATTATTGATGAATATTGAAAAATAAAGGGTATTTTAAAATATATTTTTATAGTTTAAATAATTAATAATGTGAAATTATTTTCAAGAAAATGGACATATACAGTTGTGATCAGTAATAAATTTGGAGTCTAATAAGACAAACTTAATTTTTGGTGAATAATAAATTATGAATAGTAATATTACCCTTATGAATAGTAATATGACTAATAGATTAGTAACCTCACTTAAGTAAGTATAAATGTAATTTAGGCATCTTAAACGGTAATGTGATATAAAATCATAAGTAAATAATTCTTTCAAAAATTATTAGTTAAGTATTAGATTTTTTTCGGGTAAATAGTGATTTTATTTAAAAATTAAATATCTCATATTTAGAAAATTATTTTCATAAAATGGAGTTCATTTTTTAATTCAAAACATCATTATTATGTTAGAGTGAATTTATGGTATTTTTATAAAATGGTTAGTTTTTCAGTGAATAGTAAAAATACAGTTTTTGTGTTTTCAGTGTGTGTTATGACATCGTAATTATGTAATATGTAATTTAAAATGTTGGTTGACTCATTTATATTAAAATATTATTTGGGTTTTCCCAATTTTTCAAAACCATGTGCAAGCCCAGGGTTTTTAAAATACCACTAATGAGGTGTCCCATGGAAATTAATAAAATATTCCCTCACTTTTGCTATAAATACCAACCCATTCCTTATTCCTTTCATTAAAAATTCCTCCTCAACTAATATCTAGTCTTTTACCTCCAAATTAGTCCTCCCAAGTTTCCCTCAATCCCCAAAGGTCCCATCCTTCGAGTTTCTGACGTTACTCTACAAGGTAAGGGAACCTTTCACCCTCTTCTTGTAGTGAAGACTTCTTTTATGTAATGTCATTTAATTTCCATTTTAAAATATTTGGGTATGTTATTATATATCCTTATTTATTTCCATTTTATTTACATGTTATTGTAGACCCTTTTCACTCTCATCAATGCATTTTCTGAATTTTTATGTGACATTGTTAGGGTGCCGAATTTTTATAAAGGAATTACCCACTTCTCTTTTCCTTTCAAGTTCTCTATTATGTGGTATGTCTTTCAAGTTTCCATACCATGTTATTATTTCGATTTTATTATTTCCCTATAATGTATTATTATTCATTCATGGATGTGATACCTTTATCCCCTCGCTTTTTAATGTTTTCTGAAACCTTGTTGTATAGCTGATATGCTGCAGAATTTTCATCTCAAAATCTCTCTCTTTTTATCAAGAAATTATCTTATTTTATTTATGTGAATACCCAAAAAATATTTAATTTACAAGTTTATTCATCAAGAAATAAAAATTATATATTTTATTCTATAATTTTAATACATAAAACCCTCATTCCATTTACATGGATTATAAATGACATAGTGATCTTTTTTAAAGCACTTTTTAAAACATCGCGATTTTGAAATGAAATACATTTCTTTTATTATCTTTTGGTTATTTATGAAATGTTTGATTATGATCTTTGTGGATCACATAAAAATATATACATATTAAGTTTTCTCCATGGTATATCTCTAATTAATTGGTTAAATAAATCAATATCTTGAGATAACAAGTTTTATGATACCTAGGAGAATAACCTTGGTAATTTTTATTACACCATGGGGATAGACCTTTGTGATATGATAATGAATGTCTAAATTAAATTTTTTAAACACATTTTCACTATATTATTCAATTTATTATTATTATTTATGCCTCTTTATCATTATTTTGTGATATTCCTCATGTCCTTATAGATATCTCTCAATTTCACATGTAAATTGTTTCTCTTGCTTTCCCCTTACTGGGCCTTCTGCTAACCCTTTCCTTTGATTTTTGTCCCCAGGTTATGATTTGAAGTAAATTTACTTATTATGAAAATATTAAGAAGAATTTCAAGTGGATTTAAATAATTTTATATTTTTTCATGTATTATATACCTTTTTTACAAGACACTCGACTTTAAAGATCCTCTGTTTGTAAAATAAATTAAAATTTGTGTATTAAAAAGGTTGGATTCCACAGAAAACAAATCAAGATTTTTTATTTTCACTTATCATTTTTCATTTAATTTTTTTATGAATATACACATGGTTCTAATTAAATTTTTTCAACAAGTCCTAGAATAATTTACCAAGTTTCATTCCTCTCAATTTGGTTTAACTCCTTATCCATAGCCTCAATTCACTATTTATGTTTAAAATATCCTATCAATGATTGTGCTTCAACTTGAGAAATAAGTAAGATATGATTCTCATAAATTAATCTCCTTCTATTATCTTATGCTATAGGTTTATCTTATCTCTTCTTCCTTCATGTATATATAGAATCATATTGTTCTCTTATGATATGATATATCTCTAAATGCTTCCTTAGCCCTTGAAATTAATGTTTATCACTCTAAACAACCTCCTTTAATTATTTTTCTAGTCCAAATTCTTTTCTACTATTTTTGAGTCAAAATAAATATGTTTTAAATTATTCTATCTAGTTTTATGCTCACTATATTGATCAAAATATTCAAAAATATCAAAATATTCAATGCTTTTTATGGGTTATTTTTAAAAAAAATTACATAATAACAATGAAAAATATTTTGATTTTTTTTCCAAAATCTATATCCTTTACCATTAGATAGATACCCAAGAAATATACCAACCTCTATATTTCATCAAAGTTTCTGGGATTTGAGTCTTTAATATTGATGTTGTAAGGACTTCCAAATACTCTAAAGTAACTAATTATAGGTTTCCTTTAATAAAAAATTTCATATGAAGTTATATTTGATTTTGGGCTAAAAAATCATTTTTTGGACTGTGTATAGTTATATAAATAGCTTCTATACAAAATAATGTTAATCTTTCATATTTAGAAAGTATTGTTTCACCAATATACACAATGTTTCTATTCATTATCTCAAAATAACCATTCTATTGAGGTGATTATGGGGGTAGTATATTATTTTTCAATCCCATAATTTCCAAGTAATTTTTCAAATGTATTTCCAATGTACTCCTAACCATTATAATTTCTCATTTTCTTGATGTGAATGTCAATATATCTTTCAACTTATCTTCTATAAATCTTAAACATATCAAATTTCTATGAATTATACTTCATTAATAGTAATATTTCCATTATTTTATAACCATTAATTAATTTAATAAAATAAAATTAACCACTCATGGATTTTTATCTCATAGGTCTAAAAAATATGAGTAAACTAATTCAATATTTATTTTTGGTAGTGGATATCCTTTTTTGTGTTTACCTGTAACTATTTCCCCATTTTGACAGGTAGTGAAAACTTAATCTATATCTCAGATCAAATTATCTAGATCCATCATAAAATTTTATTCATATACTTTAATCAAATTCTTTTAACCAATGTGGACAAGTCCTCTATGTCATGGATTGTTTTCTTCTTTCGCACTGAGAAAGTAAGAATTACTAGGGTATCTAATCTTAAATAAATTACCACTAGTACCTTCTCCATTTTTTATAATCATTACAACTTAAACTATTTTAACAAGAAAAATGTTATTGAATATAACCTCATTATCCTCATCACATAACTTTCTCACACTCAATCGGTTGTTCTTAAGCACATAAATGAATAATACCTATTCTGAATTCGACTTTTTAGGCTCAATCACAGCTGATCCAACTCCATTTATTTTAATGAGGTTTCATTTCCAAAATACACTACACTATAATCATGTTTTTTAATGAATTTCAAGACCCTGTAATCTCTTTCCATATGTGATGAGAATCCACTATCTTGGATCTAAGGCCTCATCTTCTTGCTATATTTTAGAGATACCATAATAATCAATGATTTTTATATCTTACTTAAGTTTTATTCATCCAGTTATTTTGAAATATATTATATTTGACATGGAAGAAAGATTGTATACTCTTCTATATAGTTAAATTTATGGTCACATGTTCTATAGACATCCTCAAACCCATTATACCATTTTTTTCAAAATTCACCTTCTATCGTCTTATAACTAGTTTACTTCATTACAAATATATTAATACTAAATTTTGAGTATATCTCCCTTATTTATAGTCTTTTGTCTCTAATATAAATAAACATTATGTCAAAAAACCTAGGATTTGTTCCCATATACACCACAGTAACAAAAATATCCTTTAAATCTGGCTTTTCTAGAAAATTTCTACATATGTCCCTAAAATATGATTTTTTTCATAGAATAAGCCTTTCCATTATTAGTTTTAGAGAATAATTGATTCTTATAGTTATTCAAAATAAAGTAGTATCATTCTCAATGTTTTTATTAATCCAGGTTGACGATGTTTGTAATTTCGAACCTACACTGTTATATGAGATATATTGAATATTTTTTGAAATTATAGACTCTAATTTTAGTGGATCCAATGCATATGGATTCTCAATATTTTTTTGAAGAATAATTCCTAACTTTAGTATAATTTTAAAATCCAGTATATATATTTAAAATATTATTTTTATCTTTTAGACACCTTTATTCAGTATGAATAAGTTTTTATTCTCGAGGAGTCGTATTCTTCTCAAATTCTTTTATAATTATCTCATTCTCATCAGATTTGACTTTGAGAAATTTTATTTCCTCAATATATTCATTATCTTTGTTTTGAAACTCAATTCCAATTTCTGTATACTTTCTATTATAATTCCTAATAGAGTTACCCAACCTTTTGAGTTGAGAATTTCTATCAGGATAAATTTCATGTTATGTCCTCAACATTTGAACCATATAGGCTTCATCTCATTCATATTATTCTTCACTGATTCTTTTCTACACATTAGTATTAACATTTTCCCTAAAGTTTTTGTCTATTTTTTCAAATTATTCATTTAATTCACTTCTTGAGGAAGTGTTTTCTTCTTTCTATTTACTTAACATTCTCTTTTTTTATTTAGCATCTTCCTTCTACCATCATCAAATTTCATGATTCTTTTAGATTTTATTTGAAATTTCTCTCAATATTCTTCATCATTAAACTCCATGTTTTTATCTTTTCCTAATAAAATCTACATTAAAGTGAAAAATTTCTACACCTCATCATCTCTATATAAATCACTTGTGGTATTATATAACTTATCATTGATTTTAAATTTATTTATGACATTAAATTTCATCGCTTGTTTATCTTTTTTTAACTATTTTTTCTCATCTCAAGATTTAAAAGGGTGTTGTGTAATTCATCAAGAGAAATATCATGTATGTATTCCAATAATAAGATATTTGGGTCAAATCTATCTAGTAATTTTATCATAAATGTTTTTACCAAATTTTAATCATATATCTTGATAGAAAATTCAATACTTTATATAGTTCTATAATAGGTAAACATTACATCTCTAGACTATTATCCAATTCGCATCCTATTATTTTATTAATATAATAGAAATAGCTCATGGATATATTTAAAATATAATTTATAAATTTTATGATTTTAATTTAATAAATTAGATATTATTTTTTATTTTATATGGTAAAATTTATCTCATGGTGAATTTTTTGGATTTTTAAAAAATATTTTATTTTTGGGTGAATAGTGAAAGATGCCATTTTTTAAAAAAAACTGGCATTTATTTTCTTTCCCATTATATTTTAGATTTGGTTATAATTTATCATAATATCCCTTTTATTAAACATAATATAATTAATTTCATAATAATTATCATTATATTTTACTTTGGTATAAGATTATATTTATACTTAAAACACATTTTTCTATTAAAACTGATTTTTATAGAGTTTTCCAAACATATATTAAAATTAATTTCTTCCACTTATACAAACTGAATCTTAAAAAATTTATCTCATATTTTTAATTAGGAGTTTAAAATTTTTTAATGTTTTCTAATTCATTTTTTATAATTATGAATAGTAATTATGTTTAAAATGTTCTAACCATGGTAAAGGGGTAAAATTGGTTAATTAAGGTTAAAACCTTCTGATAAAGTCATAAAATCTCATATTAATTATTATTTTATGTTGTTATATAAACCATTATGACCATATATTCTAAATTTAATTATTGATATTCAACTTATCCGTGAGTGAGACACTTATAGTATTTTATAGTTAATAATAATTACAAATGTGCCACTCACCTCACTTATAAAAGGGGACCTCGTCTTATATCTTCTTAACACCACTTAATCCATTCATATAACACAATATCTACCCAAAACCTTCCAAAAATCTATCCCCATGTCATAGAGGTCCTAATATAACCAAAATATCAATCCTAGAATGCTTAATGTCTCAGATAAAAGATGTTTTCCAAATAAGAGGTATTACTATTAAATGAGTGTTTTAATGTTTATTTATTCCTCCTCCTCCTTCAAATATAATATAAACATGATGATATTAGTATGTATTTATCTTTAATATACTAAAATTTTAATACTTTTATTTAACAATCATTTTTCTCTCTCCTTTACATCCTATGGAAAATGAAAACATCACTCATGCATACGTACAACCTATCATCTCCACCTAGCAGTGTAATTCATTTTTCATCACTAATTTAAAATTATGTTTATAAATATATAAATAATAAATATATATTATATTTATAAAATAATTATTATTATTTAGATTTAAAATATCATAAACCTTCTTAACCTTCCATCTTTTAAGAGAATGGTAATTCCATTCATGGGTATGTGTGGACCACCACCTCCACAAAGTGGTGTGATTAATTTTTCTTTTACCATCATTAATTCTTTATTCTAAAATTTTATATATTAAAAAATATTAATGAAATTATTATCATTATTTATATGATGTAACCATTTCATAACACCATTAACCATGTTCAATATACTAAAGTAATTTTAGAGAAATTAACTAAACAACTTTAAGTCGACAAATTAAACAATAATTATTCAATAATGTATTCTTAATGATTATAAATGGACCTAAAAATTAAAGATATATAAAAAAGGTTCTCAATTAACTATTTAATAAATTTATATTTTTTATTTTGGATGATATAACATGTCTTACCATGCAAAAGTCTAATGAAAGGGATTATTCTACAATTTCATTTTTATTTAAGATTGTTTATGTTTAAATTTACATTGATTGAAATTATAAGCTCTATATGTTTTAAAATACATTTATTTTCTGATACGCAATTTAAAAATAGATTTTAAATTTTTTTTCCTTTCATTTTATTGACTTTGGTACATAAAAAGATCTAGAAAATGGTTTTTAAGAAAAGCTGACCATATTTCCTCTTTGATCGATGAACTTTTTCTTCCATATCGATGTTTCATAAAATGATATCAAGAATGTTATTTAATATAATAAAATTATTATCTAAATTAATTTTCAAGCATATTTTAATTTATTTTAAAAAAATTAAAATTTATCTTCTTAATATCTTCTGAATGAGATAATTTTGAATTTTCAACAACAATGTGAAAGGAATATTTATATTAACATTTACATAATGAACGTTTTTCTAAACATCATAAATATTACTTTATTTAAAGATTAAATTACATATTTTCATGGCTATTTTCAAATAAACCCATTTTATTAATATTATAGAAATTTTTATTTAGAATGTTATCAAAATAAAAGAATATTTTTCACATGTTTTTAAAGAAATTATTTAATGTTATTTTAAAATTATTTTCATTTATGTCAATATAATTTGTTGATTCTTATAATTTCCTAGGGATATACTATAATGATATCATTGATCTTATTTATATAGATGACTTATGATAATGCATTTCTATTTATTGACTAGGGAAAATATTAACAATTTGTATTATAGTTTTCAATATGGATGTTTATATTGATTATGTTTTGAATTTTTATTCATTTATTTTATATAATGAATTAATTTGACTTATTAAGTGATGATTGGGGTTCATTATATCCCATATATGCATTGGAATTTCTCATGCGACAAACAAGTTTGGGTATTTGGTCTATTCCTTACCTATTTATGTATACTTTTTTAGAATGAGACTTAGACATTATGGTTATGATGTATAGAATTATGTATTCTATAATTATTATACAAGTTATTATTATATATATAATTATTTATATAGTTATTCCATCAATGAATATATACACCTTTTATGATATTAGTTATATGTCATATTTGATTATTATTGATCTCTTCCATATTATTCTTTCTTTCTTTATTCTTTAATAGATTTTGTTGTATGTTTTCCTTATTAGGAATCTAAGCTAACCCATTATTCATTTTTAATTACTCCAATAAACCAATAATATATATATATGAATGATTATAGGGATATAATAGAAGAAATAATAAATTTATCATTAAAATTTAATGTTTTATTTCATATTTTCAAATTTAATTTGATAACCATGTATGTATATATTATCCGATGAATTCTAAACATTTTGATCCATTGGGATGTGAAATCTTATATCTTTTGTGAATTTAACAATATTAATTAGCTTCGAAGTTTCTAGAGTTGGGATGTTACAGTTAGTGTCATAGGAATTTTAGTAAAACTCTTGAAAACTAAATTTAGTAAAACATAGATTAGATAACATAACATTTTTAAATACTCTAGGTATAAGTATATGTATGTTATAATATCATGATATTTTAGTAAGGTAAAGAATTTGTGGTTTCCTAGAAATAGAATCCATTTCTATATACTAGAAAGTGGATGAAATTTTAGTATAGATCCACCTCGGGGTAAACACCTTGAAAAGGGCTAGTTGAGTATCTAATTGATCTTTAATATGTTCATGATAAGTGGTCCTATGGCTACGTACCTAGTTAAATTATTTAGAGGGATATTATTCAGTTGATTCATATTCTCTTTAAAACCCATTATTGATGATTTGAAAATATTTTTATTATTTTAATAGATTCCCAAATATATTAATATTATGATTTTGAGATTATCTACGCATAAATTTTTAATTTAGGTTAACTGTTACACCAAATTTGAAATTATATAAAATGATTTAAAATTTATAATGTTATGAGATAATTATAAACATTCCATTATTTAGATAGGGATATAAGTGGAAAGAAAGGAAACCATATCAATTAATGTAATCTATGAAAGGAGTTTCCCTTTGGGGAAAGACCATGAAGCTGGAGCTAGATTTTGAAAAATTATAACTATGTTGTTGAATTTGACTTAGCATATGGCCAATGACCTTTCTTGTATGGATCATCCCATTGATCCCCAACATGGTGTAATAATTTTGGGCCACTTCATGCATTAAAAAATACTATCATTCAATGAGACTACTAATCCATTAGTAGCAAAGCAATGGATCAGTTCCCTAGATAATATTTTCTTAATTTAGGAAGTAGTGAAAGAGATATATTTATCATGTTAGTTTATCATCTTAAAGGAGATGCTAGTCAATGAGGGTCATTGATCCAAAACACAAAGGAGTTGGAGGAAATATTAAGTATACATTTTAATAATTTCAAGATGATATTATTTAAAAATACATTCATCAAGAGAAATGATATAATATGGAGATAAAATTCCTTAATCTAACAAAAAATGAAGGATAAAATGTTTTCTAATATGAAGTTATGTTTAAAATAATTGAAATTCATGATTTGGATTATATATGAAAACCAACAACTAATATGTTTCACTTATTTGATGGGATAAAACCTAGCCTCATAAGGGAATTAGTCTCTCATATATTTTTTGTATATGAAGAAATAATATACATTTACATCCATAATGGGAAAGGATTACAATTTTTTATGTTTTCTAGTAAAAAAAGAAAATAAGTATAAGGATAAGCACTCTGGAAAATGAAATATAGAAAAATAGAAGAAGGGATGAGTGGGATTTCAAGTATATAATTTTTTTTAAAGAAACACCTTGGAACCTGATTTATAAGAATAAAAGTTTTCTTCAAGTGTGGAGATAAATTAAATCAGGCTTGTGATTGAGAGGGAGTGAAATAAGTCACCAATTTCCAATTCTTTAATTGTAAGAAGATGAGGTACTATTCAAATGAATTCCCCAATCTCAAGACAATTTTCCTCAAAAAATACCGAGGAATAAATACCAAGATTATGTGATCACTACTGAAGAGGTAGAAGTTATTCTAGATTTCATGGCACATAACATTATCATTACCTTAAATTAAGATAATGATTTATTTTATTTTTAATCTTTATACTATTTTATATCTTCCATATTTTATTTGAAAATTAGATATTTTCCTAGCACCTTAATAAGGGATTTTTCAATCAAGAATCCAAGTGAAATTATTATTTTATCAAAGATATACCACCCATCTTCTGTTATGATATATGGGCATTGTAACACCTCTATATTTTATGATATGTCTCTTTTGAAATAAATTTAATTTCGTAGATAACGTATATTCCACAGAACACTAAGCTTAAATAAAACTCGATATACTATTAAATATTATTATTTTACCACTAACCGTTAAGTTGGAGATTGTGAATTGGATAAACTAAATTATAAAAATATAGTTTTCTCAGTTTTATAAAACAAAATCATTTATTACCAAATAATTGGAAAAGAAAATAAAAATAAATTTAATATAAAGTGTGTGTTTTTGTGGAAAACTATTTCTAATGCCTGTAATATAATTTTATCATAATGAATTAAATTAATCACTATTATTGAAATATTTTAATTATTATATAATAAATATATTCAAAATAAAATTTTAAATTCATAAATTGTTTTTTGAAATACTTACGATATGAATAAAATAAATTTTAAGCATAAAAGGTCATATTTTTCTACAAAGGAAGTTTATTGGACTTTTGATAGAGCACTTCTTCTAAATCTATTTTTTGAAAATTTTATAAATTATATTTTGAATAATAAACTTTTTCTTTAAAATATTAATATAAAAATCTATTTTGGTTGAATTTTTAATATTTTTCTAATAAGTTTCATGTTTTGATGAATAGTGATAAAATATTTCATTTTAATTGAAAAAATATTTTTCAAATAAATAATTTATAGTGTCAAATTATATTTTTTATTTTTGTTAAGTATAATTAGATCAATATTTTAACATTTAATATGATTTAGTTCATTTTAATCAATTTCACATTGAATTTTGATATAAAAACATTTCAATGTTTTGAATGTTTTCACTTTAAAAACATCTTTTCTTCTTTCATCAACAGGATTAATATTAAACATATTACTACAAATTATGTGTTTTGAATTTTTTAAAATGGATTAAATATTTGGAATCCATGGTTCCAAATTATATAAATAGTTTTTTTGGAATTATTAATAATAACTTTAGTAGTTTTTTATTAACATGGTTCATGGTAAATCCATTAATTAAGGGTATATATAATATTAGATATTTTAGAAAATTACCCTAACACCTTCTAAATTTCATTGTATGATTATTTTTTTTTTTGAAAATGATCCATGGTCTGAGAATATAACCTTTTCAATCCCCTTGTATGAGTGTATGACATTTATTATATTTTATTTAAGGAAAAGTTAAAGATGGGATACTCATGTTTTAATAACTATAAGAATTTTAATATATGGTTATATAGAACATAAATTAGACTATAAATAGTCATTCAAAATATATAATATTCATACTTATAATGGTAATTTAATTTTTCTTTTTAGTAAATAAATATTTATCTTAAACACTTACACAATGATGATGTAGTAATTTTATAATTTATGTGAATATCAAATAAATGATTATAAAAATACTAAAATAAATATAATTCAACATAATTAATGTAATCCAAGAACTTTTTTGGTACATTTGACATTTTATTAATATGTTATAATTTTTTTTTTCTAATATATGTTTTTTTCTACAAGTCAAGGTAATGAATAGTATCAAAATTGTCATTAATGTAATATTAAAATAAATTATATTTTATTAAATGATATAAATTCATAAAATTATAAAATTCGGTAAAATTAATTGTATAAGGTTAAATATTTCATTAATGATCCATTTAGGGTTATTTTGTAATTTTAGAGTCACTATATTAACCCTTAATGAATAAAAACACATGTTGTCATGATAAGAGTTAATGGGATTAATTAAGGGTTAAAGACAAAAGATAAGGGTAATAATATATCCTAACCTTGTCTAAAAATTATTTCTTGAGAGAATTCAGACCCATCCTCATATTATATTATAAATAAATCACTTTGGATATATTTCGAATTTAAAATTAATTTATATTAATTTAATATTTTGAGGGTTTCCAAAAGTTCTCCATCAGTTAAAAAGGGCACCTCCTCCCTCACTTCTTCACACAAATTTGAGCCTTCTATATATATCATAACATAGCTATTTCTCCTCAAAAAATCCTTACACAAGTTAATTAGGTCCTATTATATCAAAAATACAAACACTATATCCATTAATAGAATATATAAAGTATGTACATCGAAGAAGAGGTAATTGTTTTACTAACTAATTCAAGTTCATTTCTTCTTATACTTCCTCTTCATGTGTTGTTTCCAGAATAAAATAATAACTCAAATATAATCAATATTTTTATATGTTGTTATGATTATGGTAAAACAACATCCCACATTATAACCATTCTAAAAAAAGGAAAACATCATGTGTGCGTAAGGCGTACTGTCTCCACATTGTGGTATAATTTTTTTGATCACCACATTATTTTGATGTGTATAATGATGGATATAATAGATATAAATAATAAATATGGAATTATATTGATTATTTATAATTGATATACCATACAATTTCTTACCCTTTCACTATTAATGGAATGATATCATCGCTCGTGTGTACTTACAGCCTACCGTCTCCGCAACGTGATGTGATTCATTTTCCATGTTTACTATTCAAGAATAATTTTTAAAAATATATATAATGTTTAAATATAATATATATGAACATAATATTATTTTGGAGATGAAATAAATATATCTAATGAATAATAAATATGACATACATGAGTAAACAATCATAGGAAAATTAAGTAGTTTACACCTGAAACTAGGGTAATAATGAAATATTATTATCAAATTTATAAAAGTGGATCATATATCATATAATTAATATATATATATTTATATCTGTGTTATGGTATAAATTATTAACATTATTTAAATGATTATACAGGTGGATAAATTACATGAAACTAATGTAAATTTCAAGGTAAGGGTAAATTTCACAATCTCATTATTATTCGGGGTTATTTATACGTAAGTATCTGTTGGGAGATATTTTTCAACCATGTCCATGTTTTTTATAAAAAAATTTCTAAATATTTTTAATAGTATCCTAAAAAATTTTAAGGTATTTTTATCCATTTTATAATTTTTATATAATGGTTTTAAAGTAATATTTTTTTTTATTTTCCAAACGATGTATTTTTTGACTTTTTTGACAAAAACGGAAGGAATTTTTTTTAACTTATATTGAATGAATAGATTTTTCTGAAGTACTGAAACATTAATGTATTGAATAATCCTTTAAATGTTTACATGATTATTTTCAGTGGAAATATTTTCTTTTAAAATTGTTCTGCCTTTTAAATAAATTATTTCAATGAAAAAAGGGGTATTTCTGTCATGAAATTTTTAATGAATTTTTAGAGTATTTTCATCCATGTCAATATACTATATTGGATCTTATAATTGATTTAGTTTTATCTATTATGATAAAATTTAATACATTTTATTAAATTTTTTATACTTATTTTGACTTTGAATGTGCTATTTTGATACCATTCACCATAAAACTCAGAATGGTTTATGTTAAGGTTTACTGATTAGGGGAAGTTATTTCATATGTATATGTTGTTTAAGTTTCACCTCATTCAAATTAGGAATTAATTAGACTTAGTAATCAATGTTCACGGCCTGCTATATCCCCTTGACGCATTAACAATTCTCATGAGACAAACTAGTTTTAGTATTCGCTAAGGCCTTACCCATTTATGTATGGTGTCTTAACTAAAGCCTTGATGGTATGTTTATGATGTATGGCATTATGAATTCCCTCATTTTGAGATTAGTTATTTATATTCCATATGTTTATTACATTAGAAGAATATTCCAATGATTATTTATATGGAATTACTTGATTTTAATTAATTCCTTCCATATTATTATCCATATTATGTTTAAATAGCCTGTGTTTTAGTTATATACCTAACCATAGTGTTTGTACTTATTTTTTCATAATAGATTTTACTATAAGATTACCCTTACTGATCATCTGATCTCACCCATTTCCTAGGTATTATTTTTCCTAGTATTCGAACATGTATATTATAATTTATTTTTAGGGTTGAAATAAGACAATATTAGTGCTCTTAAAGGAATTGACTATATTGTATTTTATAGTTTTCAATTGAAATTTATGTTTCAATTATGTAATATGGTTTCCAAAACTATTAAACTGATCAGTCCTTTTGGATTAAAATCTTTTATCTATAAAAATTCAACATAGTGAGGCACTAGCCCTAGGCTACCAGGGTTGGGGTCATTACAGTTGGTATCAGATAAATTTTAGTAGAAACCTTTTGAACTATATTTTGAAAAACATAACAAATTCCTATGAAAAAATTTATAAATATATCATAATAAACAATGTTTATGAGGTAGAGACTAGTTATACCTAAATTTTCAATTTAGGTTATGTGATTCACTAGTTCTAAGATTATAAATTAAGTTTCATAATTTTATGATTTAATCTAGTGTATGCCATTGTTTAGAAATAGTAACTAGTGGAAGTAATTTAAACTGTATCAATGTACATAATCTATGTAGGGATTTCCCTCCAATGAAAGATAATGATGTTGTAGCTAGAGCTACAACTAGTTTTGAACAACTTATAAATATAATGGGATAGTATAATCAAGTTATGAACAATAAACTTGCCCATATGAAGAATCCTGATCCAAAAAATAGAGGAACAATGTTAGAGCACATCATGATTTAACAACCTCCAACATTAAATGGGACTACACATCCATTTAAGGATGAGAAATGTATAACTTCCTTATAAAAGATATTTATCACATTCCGATTTAAGTAAAGTAATAAAGTCTTCTTGGTAGTTTACCATATTTTAGGAGATACCGATTAATGGTTTTCATTTATTCAAAACCCTAAGGATGATGAGAAAATATCCAATATGGAATAGAAGTATTTTAAGGAACTTTTCCTTTAAAAAAATCTTTTCCTCATGAATATAGAGAGGATATGAAGTCTAAATTTCTAAGTTTGAGAGAAAATTAGGATGAGAATGCTACTCAATATTAATCCAACTTCTCATGGTTATCAAGTCAAGTTATGAACTATATACGTAACTCAAAGAGTAAGATTGATCATTTATTTGATGGTTTAAAGACATTACTCTGAAAGGAATTAGTCTACCAAACTTTATCAAAATATGAATATATAGCCTCATGTGGTATCAATAAAGAGAAAGAAATTATTATGATTTTTAGGGAATGCAAGAGAAGAACAAAATTATGGATCAAGAGACGAATTAATGGGAAAAGGAAAAAAATTATTTCCCCAGATGTGATAATTATAGGAAGAAACAACCTGGAACTTTCCTGAAGGGAATGTGAGTTTGTTATAAGTGTGGAGATAATGGTCTCAAGGATTGTGATTGTAATGGAAAGAAAGAATTTTTCAATGTGAAATGTTTAAAATATAATGAGATGGGGTCCTATGAAAAAGAATGACTCAAGAATCAAGGATGTATATCTTAGAAAAATAAAAGGGATCAATTAAAATCTTATGTTGTTACTATAATTAAATGTAACAATTAATGAATTTTTGTTTCTGGATTAAAGAATTATGTCATTATATTCTGGTTATAAGAATCATTAGATATATAAGTATTGTACTATAATACTTATTCATTATGGATATGGAAGCATTCATGTTTTCATTAATATTTTAAGGTGATCAAGGTATTCATATATTTGGTATATGAAGAAAAAGATATGCATTATTTTCTCTGGGAAAAATCTAATGTTATGTTGATTTTGGAAATTTATTGACCTTCCTTGTAAATTTTTGGACTATGACTTTCAACAGATGTATTTTGGATGATTCTTAATGTTGGAATGGATTAATTTGAAAATTGTATATTATTTTTTATGGTTAAAGTATAATTTATTATATTGGAAAACCTATGCTAACCACTTTTGTTTTGATAAAATTTAAATGCCGAAGGAATGACTCATGGATCATATGATTCATAAAAGTGCTTCAGGAGTGAAAATTTCTCTTGAACATTTATTTCCATGTGTAAGGGATGAAGTAAAAATAGATCAAAACACAACCATAGGATAATATTATGCTTACGACATGGAAATAATTCAAGTAATTTTATTTTCTCAAGTGATTATATAGACAGTAAAATAATCCCTCAAATCTTGGAAAGTAAATTGGAATGAAACACGCTATTCATTTAATTTTCATAACTAGAAATCAATGGCCTCTTTAACCCATCATAGATTTATGATTTTTTGATGTTAGTCTTTTTGATGACCATGTAATCTAACACTCTACATCAGAACATGATGTTTTTATTTCTCTTCCATTACCTAGTTTTTACTTTTAAATAATGTTATCTTATTCTAAATCTTACTTTTTTTGTGACCTTTTCATTTCTCATTCCCTCTTGTTGTGATGTTTTTTTATTAACCCTATTTCTGATGTGGGTTTCCAATAAAGGAATTTTCAAGTATCAACTTTTGATTTATTGATGTAAAATTACAAATTTTGAGGACATAATTTATTGAACGATGGGAGAATGTAACACACCAATATTTTATGATATGTATATTTTTAAGTAAATTTAATTTCTATGATATCTTAAATTACAAGAAACACTGAATTTAAACGAACTGTGATATACTATTAAATATTATTATTTCAACACTTGCCATTAAGTTGGAGGTTATGAATAAGATTAACCAAATTATGAAAATATAGTTTACAAATTTTTTTAAAATTAATTAATACTAATTAATTTGAAATGAAAATAAAAACCAATTGAATATTAAGGATTTGTTTTTATTAAAAAACCAATATACTCATAATATTATTTTATCATAATAAATTAAATTAATCACTATTATTTAAAAATATTAAATAAATATATATGTTATATATTCAAAAAAAATTAAATTCATCTAATACGTTTTATAGAATTAAGATAAGAATAAAACAAATTTTAAGTATAAAAGGTTATATTTTTCTAAAAAGGTACTGTTGCCACCTTTATTTGGAAAACATGATTTAAATCTATTTTTTAAAATTTTATAAATTATATTTGTCAAAATACACTTCCTATTTCAAATTTTAATTTCTGAATTTAATTTGGTTGATTTTTTGTTACTTTTCTAATAAGTTTCAGGTTTTGATGAATAGTGATAAAATATTTCATTTTAATTTAAAACTAATTTTTCTTCTTAATAGTTTATAGAATTAAATTATATTTTTCATTGGTTTTAAAGTATAATTAGATCAATTTTTTATCATTTAACCCAATTTAGTTCATTTTAATCATTCTCACATTAAAGTTTTGTATAAAAACATTTCAGCTTTTGAACCTTTACAAATTAAAAACTCATTTTCTCTTTTGTCAATTAGATTAATTTTAAATTGATTAGTGAACCTTATTATTTTTTATTTTGATAAATTTATCAAATATTTGGAATAAGTGGGTCTAAAATATGTAAGTATGTTTCTTTTTTTTCATTATGAATAGTAACTTTAGTAATTTTTTATTAACACAGTATGTGGTAAATCGATATTATGGGTAAAAATAATATTATAAATATTATGAAATTACCTTAATAGGTATCCAAATTTCATTGGATGACTTAGTGTCGACAAAAATAATCCTTTTTCCAATAATATAACCCTTTGAAGACACTTGGATGTGAGTGTGACAATTATTATAAATTATTTAAAGAAAAAGTTAAAGATGTCATACTCATATTTTAAATAACTATTCCATTTTAAATATAGGGTTATACAGAACATAAATTAGACTACAAATAATATTATTAAATATAAAATGTTTATGTTCATCATGGTAATTTAAT
Organism: Viscum album; assembly: GCA_963277665.1. NCBI lineage: Eukaryota > Viridiplantae > Streptophyta > Magnoliopsida > Santalales > Viscaceae > Viscum > Viscum album. The sequence continues at coordinate 1,061,181,155 of OY728162.1, read as the reverse complement.
TTTAGTTTTTATGAAATAAATAATTACCTTAAAGTCTTTCACAACGATGATGCAATAATTGTATAATTAATGAGAATATCAAATAAATGATTATAAAAATATTAAAATAAATATAATGACATATTTAATTTCATAAAAAAATTATATATAAATTTAAAATTTTATTTATATATTATATGTTTCAGTTCTAATATAACTTGTTTTATTGATTTTTATAAAAGTCAAAGTAATGAATATTACCAAAATTGTTATTAATGTAACATTAAAATAAATAATATTTTTTTAAATGATAAAAAATCCCTAAAAATATAAAATTATGAATAATTATTGTGAAAAGGTTATATATTTCATAAATTATCTATTTAGGTTTATTTTGGTATTTTATAATAAATATATTTACCCTTTATTAATAATAACACATGTTATCACGGTAAGAGTTAAGGATATTAATTAAGGCTTAAATCCAAACATATATGGATAAGAATGAGTCATAAACATGTCTATAAATTATTGGTTGAGATTATTTATATAAATAATCATATTATCATATAAATAACTCACTTTAAAGCCATTTATAATTTAAAATGAATTTATATTAATTTAATATTATGAGGTTTTCCAAAAGTGCTCCTCACCTAAATTATAAAAGGGAAACTCCTCTCTCACTTATTTTCACAACTTTGTGCTTTAATGATCAACCAAAACTATCCATTTATCCTCCCAAAATCTATACCCAAGTTCTAGAGGTCCTATTATAACAAAAATACCAACTCTATATCCCTTAAGAAGAGATCTAAAAGAAGTCCATCGAATAAGAGGTAATTATTTTACTAACTCATTCAAGTTCATTTATTCTTATAATTCATCTTCATTTTTTGTTTCCATACAAAAATAATAAAATAATTATCATATATATTCTTATATTTTGTTATGATTATGTTTTAACAACATCCCACCTTTTATCCATCCTACAAAAATGAAAACACTTTGTGTCTATACGTATGGGTTACCGTCTCCAAGTCGTGGTGTAATTAGTTTTTCATCACCGCTTTTTTTGGATGGATGTAATGGTGGATATAATGTATATAAATTATAAATATGACATTATATCTATTATTTATAATTAATATACCACATATTTCCTTACCCTTTAACCATTAAGGGAATGATATCGTCACTCATGTGTAAATACAGCCTACCATCTTCATGGCATGTTGTGATTCATTTTCCATGTTAACTACTCCATAATGATTTAAAAAAATGTATGTAATGAGTAAATTAAATATATTTTAACTTAATAACATTATGGATATGAAATAAATATATATTATTCATAAGAAATATGACTTATATGAAAAAACATGCATAGGAAAATGAATTATTTTACATAAGAAACAATGGTAATATCAAAATATTATTAACAAAACGATTTAATATGATCATATAGGATATAATAAATATAGATATGGTTATGGTATAAATTAATAACTTGATTTAATCCATTATACAAGAGGTTAAATCATATTCAACCAAATTAATGTGAAATTTAAGGGTTCATTTTACAATCTCATTATTATTCATGGTTGTTTATATGTTAGTATCTATATGGGATATTTATCATCAATGTACATGTTTCATAAAAAATATTTAAAAATATTTTTAATATTATCAAAAAAAATTAAGGTCTATTTTCCCATTTTTTTAATTTTTATAAATTATTTGAAAGGAATGTTTTTTTATTTTACAAATGAGGTGATTTATGATTTTTTAGAGATAAAAAATAACAGGAATTTTTTTTAACTTATATAGAATGAGTGTATTTTTTTTGAAGTTATGAAACCTTAATGTGTTGTTTATTCATTTCTAAGTTTGCAATAATCTTTTCTATGAAAATTTGTTCCTTTAAAATTTTCATTTATTTCAATAAATGATTTCAAAGAAAAAAATGGGGTATTTATCTCAAAAAAATAATTCTTTTTTATAGTATTTTAAACTATGTAAACATCATATTTTAGATAATATTATTGATTTAGGTTGATCTCTTTTGATACCATTTTCCATATTTTATTCAATGATTTTTTTCCTAGTTTGACTGTGGATGTTCTATTTTGATACCATTAACCATATTACTCAGAATGGTTTGTGATTATGTTTATTGATTAGGATATGTTATTTCATATATATATGCTGTTTTGTTTCACCTCATTAATATGATGGGTGAATTAGACATAAAAATTTATAGTTTGGGCCTACTATATCCCCTCTATGAATCGGTAGGTCTCATGAGACCAACTATTTTGGGTATTGTTTATGCTATACCCATTTATTTATGGTTTCTTTGTCGAAGCCTTAATGGTATGTTTACGAGGTACGACATTATGAATTCTCTCATTATGAGATTCGTTATTGATATTCCAAGTGATTATTCGATTAGTAGAATATCCATTTTTTTATTTATATGGAATTATTTTATTATCTTTTATTCTTGACATATTGTCCTCAATATTATGTTTAAATGTATTTAGTTTCAGTAATATACCTTGTTATAGTGTTTGTGATTATTTATTCATAATAGATTCTATTGTACGCTTACACATACTAAGTATCTGAGATCACCCCTTTATTATGTGTTATTTTTTCCAAGACTCTAAGACGTGTATTATGATTGATACAAAGGGTTAATCATGTAGAATATTTGATCTCTCAAAGGATTGACAATGTTTTATTTTATAGTTTTCAATTGTAAGTTATGTTTCAAGTATATAATATTGTTTAAAAAACTATTGAACTGATCGTCCCTTGGGGATTCAAATATTGTATCTATACCAATTAAATAAAGTGAGACAATGGATTTGGGCTACTTCTTTTAGGGTTGTGATAGGTATACCCTATTTAGAAACATTATTATTATAACTATGGTGGAATTTGATATAATACTTTGTGTGGATTGGATTTCAAATTATAATATGAAACTTTATTTCCAATATAATGAGATTATGATTAATAATAGATATATAGAATACATTATCTTTATAGGGGAGAATATATCATCTGAATAATGTGTATATCCACCTCCATTAGCTCTCTGTAAGGAAATTCTTATTGAAGAAGAGTAGGAAAAACCTATGAATGGGAAAGGAATGATTAGAATAGAATATGTGACCATTATATTGTAATATATTGATATGATTCCTGAATAACTATAGGATATCCACATGAGTGTGAATTTTATATTTACAATGATATCATCCCTAATGAAAAAATTACATCTAAAACTCTATAAATGATGGACATAATGTAATTTGTGGATCTAAAGAAATAATTTTATGAGTTTTTTTATAACGGATTCATATGCCTTGGTGTTTCACCATGGGGGTCTCATGTTCTATTTGTTAAGTAGAAAAATGGTTCTATGAGGTTATGCATCAATTACAAGGAAATAAATGCAATTAATGTAAATAACAATTATCCTCTTCCACTCATTGATTAGGGGAAGTTATTTCATGTGTATATGTTGTTTAAGTTTCACCTCATTCATAAGAGGAATGATTAGACTTAGTAAGTGATGGTCATATCCTACTGTATCCCCTTGACGCGTCAGTAGTTCTCATGAGACAAACTTGTTTTGGTATTCCCTAAGGCCTTACCCATTTATGTATGGTGTATTAACTAAAGCCTTGATGATATGTTTATGATGTCCAACATTATGAATTCCCTCATTGTGAGATTAGTTATTGATATTCCATATGATTATTACATTAGTAGAATATCCATGTGATTATTTATATGGAATTACATGATTTTAATTTATTCTTTCCATATTATTATCAATATAATGTTTAAATGGCTTTTGTTTTAGTTATATACCTTTCCATAGTGTTTATACTTATTTTTTCATAATAGCTTCTGTTATACGCTTACCCTTACTAATCATCTGATCTCACCCCTTTCTTATGTTTCATTTTTCTTAGTATTCCGAGATGTATATTATAATTGATTTTTAGGGTTGAAATAGGACAATATTAGTGCTTTTAAAGGAATTGAATATGTTTTATTGTATAGTTTTCAATTTAAATTTTTGTTTCAAGTATATAATCTAGTTTCCAAAACTTATAAACTGATTAGTCATTTGGGATTCGAATCTTGTATCTATAAAAATTCAATAGAGTGAGGCACCAGCCCTATGCTACTAGGTTCGGGGTCATTACAGTTGGTATTAGAGAAATTTTAGTAGAAACCTTTAGAACTAAATTCTGGAAAACAAAACAAATTCCTATGTAAAAAATATATATCCTAAAAAACTAGGTTTATGAGTTAGATACCATTTATACCTAAATTTTAAATTTAGGTTATTTGATTCACTAGTAATGAGATTATAAATTAAGTTTCATAATATTATGATTTAATCTAGTGTATGCAATTGTTTTGAAATAGTAAGTAGTGGAAGGAATTTAAATTGTATCAATGTACACAATCTATGTAGGGATTTCCCTCTAATGAAAGATAATGATGCTGGAGCTAGAGATACAACTATGTTGAACAACTTATAACTATAATGGAATAGTTAAATTATGTTAGGAACAATAACCTTGCCCATATGGAGAATCCTGATCCAAAAAATTGAGGAATAGTGTTAGACCATTTCATGATTTAACAACCTCAAACATTAAATGGGACTACACTTCCATTTAAGGATGAGAAATGGATAAGTTCCTTATAAAATATATTTATCATATTGTGAGTTAAGTAAATAGATAAAGTATTCTTGGTAGTTTATCATATTTTAGGAGATATGAATTAATGGTTTTCATTGATTCAAAACACTAAGGAGGATGAGAAAATATCCAATATGGAATAGAATGATTTTAAAAAGCTTTTATTTTAAAAAAAATATTTTCCTCATGAATATAGAGAGGATATAAAGACTCAATTTCTGAGTCTAAGGAAAAATGAGGATGACAATGCTGCTCAATATGAATCCAACTTCATGTGGTTTTGAAGTCATGTTATGAACTATATATGTAACCCAAGGATTAAGATTTATTATTTCTTTGATGGTTTAAAGCCATTCCTCTGAAAGGAATTAGTCTCCCAAAATTTATCAAAATATGAAGATATAGCCTTATTTGCTATCAAGAAATAGAAATAAATTCTTATGATTTTAAGGGAAATCAATAGAGGAATAGAATTATGGATCAAAAGAAGAATAAAGTGGAAAAGGGAAAAAATTATTTCCCCACAAGTGATAATTGTAGGAAGAAACACCTTGGAACTTTCCTGAAGTGAATGGGAGTTTGTTACAAGTGTGAAGAGAAAGGTCTCAAGGATTAGGATTCTAATGGAAAGAAAGAATTTTTCAATGTGAAATGTTTCAACTATAAGAATATGGGGTACTCTGAAAATGAATGACTTGAGTATCAAGTAAATATATCTTAGAAAAAGAAAAGGGGTCAAAGCAAATCTTCTGTTGTTACTATAGTTTAAGTGGAATAATTAATATATTTTTGTTTCTAGATTTAAGAATTATGTTATTATATTCTGGTTACAATAATCATTAGATATATAAGTATTTTACTACAATACTTCTTCTTTATGGATATAGAAGCATGCATGTTTTCATTAATATTTTAAGGTGATCAAGGTATTCATATATTTGGTATGTGAAGAAAAAGGTCTGCATTATTTTTTATCAGTAAAATCTAATATTATGTTGATTTTGGAAATTTAGTGACCTTCCTTGTAAATATTTGGACTGTGACTTTGAACAAATGTATTTTGGATGATTCTTAATGTCGGAATGGATTAATTTGAAAATTGGATATTATTTATTATGGTTAGAGTATAATTTATCATATTGGATAAACTGTGCTAACCACTTTTTTTTGATAAAATTTAAATGCTGAAGGAATGACTAATAGATCTTATTATTCATAAAAGTGCTTCAAGAGTGAAAAAATTATCTTGAAAATTTATTTCCTTGTGTAAGTGATGAAGTACAAATATGTCAAAGCAAAAAAATATGATGATATTATGCTAAAGACAGGGAAATAAGTTAACTAATTTTATTTTCTCAAGTGATTATATAGATTATAAAATAATCCCTCAAACCTAGGAAAGTAAATTTGAATGAAAAACTCTATTCATTTAATTTTCATGACTAGAAATCAATGGCCTCTTTAACCCATCATAGATTTATGATTTCGTGATGTCAGTCTTTTTGATGACCATGTTATCTAACACTCTAAATAAGAACATGATGGTTTGATTTCTCTTCCAAGACCCAGTTTTTACTTTTAACTAATGTTATCCTATTCTAAAGCTTACTTTTTTTGTGACCTTTTCATTTCTTGTTCCCTCTTATTAATATGTTTTTTTATTAACCATATTTCTGATGTGGGTTTCCCACAAAGGAATCATCAAGTATCAACCTTTGATTTTTTCAAGTAAAATTTCATATTTTGAGGACATAATTTATTGAATGATGGGAGAATGTAACACCCCAATATTTTATGATATGTATCTTTTTAAGTAAATTTAATTTCTACGATATCTTACATTGCAAGAAACACAAAATTTAAACGAACTGCGATATACTATTAAATATTATTATTTTAATTCTAGACATTAAGTTGGAGGTTATGAATAGGTTAACCAGATTATAAAAATATAGTTTACAAAAAAAATTAAAATTAATTCATTGATTAATAATTAATTGGAAATGAAAATAAAAAACAAATGAATATAAAGGATTTGTTTTTATTAAAAACAATATGCTCATAATAGTATTTTATCATAATAAATTAAATTAATCATTATTATTTAAATATATTATATAAATATATATGTTATATATTCAAACAAATGTTTTTAAATCCATCCATTACGTTTTATAGGATTAAGATAAGAATAAATCCAATTTTAAGTATAAAAGGTTATATTTTTCTAAAAAGGTAGTGTTGCCACATTTATATTGTGAACATGATTTAAATATATTTTTTACACTTTTATAAATTATATTTGTAAAAATACACTTCCTCTTTCAAATTGGAATTTCTAAATTTACTTTGTTTGATTTTTTTGTACTTTTCTGATAAGTTTCTTGTTTTGATGAATAGTGATAAATATTTCCTTTTAATTGAAAAATAATTTTTCTTATAAATAGTTTATAGAGTTGATTTATATTTTTAATTGGTTTTAAAGTATAATTAGATCAATGTTTTATCATTTAATACAATTTAGTTCATTTGAATCATTTACACATTATTGTTTTGTATAAAAACATTTCAACTTTTGAAACTTTTAACATTAAATACCTGTTTTCACGTTTTGTCAACTAGATTAGTTTTAAATTGATTAGTGTAGATTATTATTTTTTAATTTTAAAAAATTGATTAAATATTTGGAATAATTGGGTCCAGAAGATGTAAGTAAGTTTCTTTTTTTCATTATAAATAGTAACTTTAGTAATTTGTTTTAACACGGTTAATGGTAAATCGATATTATGGGTAAAAATAATATTATAAATATTATAAAATTACCTTAAAAGGTATCCAAATTTCATTGGATGAGTTTATTTCAACTAAAATAATCATTTTTCTAATAATATAACCCTTTTAAGACACTTGGATGTGAGTGTGACAATTATTATATATTATTTAAAGAAAAAGTTAAATATTTCATACTCATATTTTTAATAACTATTCAATTTTTAATATAGAGTTATATAGAAAATAAATTAGACTATAAATAATAATTTTAAATATAAAAGTTTTTTGTTCATCATCATAATTTAATTTTAATTTTTATGAAACAAATAATTACCTTAATGGCTTGCATAATGATGATCCAGTAATTGTATAATTAATGGGAATATCAAATAAATGATTATAAAAATATTAAAATAAATATAATGACATAATTAATTTCATAAAAAAAATTATATAGAAATTTTAAATTTCATTTATGTATTATATGTTTTGGTTCTAATATATATTGTTTTATTTATTTTTATAAAAGTCAAAGTAATGAATATTATCAAAATAGTTATTAATGTTATATAAAAATAAATAATATTTTGTTAAATGATATAAAATTCATAAAAATATAAACTTTTGAATAATTATTTGGATAAGGTTATATATTTCATAAATTATCTATTTAGGGTTATTTTTTCATTTTAGAATAACTATATTAACCCTTAATTATTAATAACATATGTTATCACGGTAAGAGTTAAGGATATTAATTAAGGATTAAAGCCAAAATATATGGATAAGAATGACTCATAAACATGTATATAAATTATTAGATGAGATTATTTATATCACTACTCATATTATCATATAAATAACTCACTTTAGATCCATTTATAATTTAAAATGAATTTATATTAATTTAATATTTTGAGGGTTTCCAAAAGTGCTCATCAACTCAATTATAAAAGGGAAACTCCTCCCTCACTTCTTTTTAACACTTTTTGCCTTACTGATCAACCAAACGTATTCATTTATCCTCCCAAAATCCATACCCAAGTTCTATAGGTCCTATTATAACAAAAAAACCAACTATATATCTCGTAAGAAGAGATCTAAAGGAAGTCCATCGAATAAGAGGTAATTGTTTTACTAACTCATTCAAGTTCATTTATTCTTATACTTCCTTTTCATTTGTTGTATCCAGAATAAAATATTAACATCATTATCATATATATTATTAGAATTTTTTATTATTAAGTTGCAATAACATCCCGCCTTTTATCCATCTTACAAAAATGAAAACACTTTGTGTCTGTAGGTACGGCTAACCCTCTCCAAGTCATTGTGTAATTTATTTTTCATCACCACTTTATTTGTATGGATATAATGGTGGATATAATATATATAAATAATAAATAAGACATTATATTTATTCTTTATAATTAATTTACCATACATTTCCTTACCCTTTAACCATTATGGGAATGATATCGGCAATCGTGCGTACGTACAGCCTACCATCTTCACGGTGCAATGTGATTCATTCTCCATATTAACCATTCAATAATGATTTAAAAAATGTATTTAATGCGTAAATTTAATATATTTGAACTTAATATCATTATGGAGATGAAATAAATATATATTATTGATAAGAAACATGACTTATATAAAAAAACATGCATAGAAAAATGATGTGTTTTACACACAAAACAATGGTAATATCGAGATATTATTAACAAAAAGATATAATATGATCATATATGATATAATAAATATAGATATGTATATGGTATAAATTAATAAAATGGTTTAAGACATTATACAGTAAGTTAAATAACATTCAACTAAATTAATGTGAAAGTTAAGGGTTAATTTCGCAATCTCATTATTATTCAGGGTTGTTTATATGTTAGTATCTATATGGGATATTTATCATCCATGTACATGTTTCATAAAAATTTTCTTAAAAATATTTTTAATATTATGCTTAAATATTTTAAGGTCTCTTTTCCCATTTTTTAATTTTTATAAAATTATTTAAAGGAATATTTTTTTTATTTGACAAATGATGTGCTTTATGAATTTTTTGAGAGAGAAAATAGCAGGAATGTTTTTTTAACTTATATAGAATTTGTGTCTTTTTTGATGTTATGAAACCTTAATGTGTTGAATATTACTTTCTAAGTTTACAATATTCTTTTCGATGAAAATTGTTTTCTTTTAAAAAATTTCATTCATTTAAATAAAATATTTTAAAGAAGGAAATGGGGTATTTTTCTCAAAAAAATTAATACTTTTGTTATAGTATTTTAAACTATGTAAAAATAATATTATAGATAATATTATTGATTTAGGTTGATCTCTTGTGATACCATTTTCCATATTTTATTTAATGATTTTTTATTAGTTTGATTCTGGATGTTCTATTTTGATACCATTCACCACATTACTCAAAATGGTTTGTGATTATGTTTACTGATTGGAAAATGATATTTCATATATATATATATATATGATGTTATGTTTCACCTAATTCATATAAATATTGAATTGGATTTAAAAAGTTATAGTATGTGCCTACTATATCCCCTCTATAAATCGGTAGGTCTCATGAGACAAACTGGTTTGGGTATTGTTTAGGCCATACCCATTAATTTATGGTTTCTTGGTCGAAGCCTTAATGATATATTTATGATGTCCTGCATTATGCATTCTCTCATTATGAGATTAGTTATTGATATTCCATGTGATTATTCACATATTAGAAAATCCATATTTTTATTTATATGGAATTATTTTATTATCATTTATTTCTGACATATTATGCCCATGATTATGTTTAAATGTATTGTGTTTTAGTTATATACCTTGTTATAGTGTCTGTACTTATTTATTCATAATAGATTCTATTGTATGCTTACCCATACTAAGTAGCTGAGGTCACCCCTTTATTATATGTTATTTTTTCCAGGATTATAATACATCTATTATGATTGATATGAAGGGTTAATCATTTAGAATATTGGTTCTCTCAATGGATTGACTATGTTGTATTTTATAGTTTTCAATTGTATTGTATGTTTCAAGTATGTCATATCATTTACAAAACTATTGAACTGATCAGTCTTTTGGGATTCGAATCTTGTATCTATACCAATGTAATAAAGTGAGACAATGGCTCCAGGCTACTGGGTTTCGGGTTGTGATAGGTATACCTTATTTAAAAACATGATTATTATGCCTATGGTGGAATTTGATATAATCCTTTTTGTGGATTGGATTTCAAATTATAATATGAAAATTTATTTCCAATATACTGATATTATGATTAATAATGGAGATATGGAATACCTTATCCTTATAAGGGAGAATATATCATCTGAATCATGTGTAGATCCACCTCCATTAGCTCTCTATAATGAAATTGTTATAGAAGAGTGGTAGAAAAAACCTATGAATGGGAAAGTTATGATTAGAGTAGAATATGTTCCCATTATATAGTAATATATTGATGTGATTACTAAATAAATATAGGACATCCGCATGAGTGTGAAGTTTATATATACAATGATATCATCCGTAATGAAAAAATTACATCTAAAACTCCATAAAAGATGGACACAACATAATTTGTTGAACTAAAGATACAATTTCAGGAGTTTTTTTATAACGGATTCATATGCCTTGCTATTTCACCATGGGGGTCTCATGTCCTATTTTTTAAGTAGAAAAATGGTTCTATGAGGTTATGCATCAATTAAAAAGAAATAAATATAATTAATGTAAATAGCATGTATCCTCTTCCCCTCATTGGTTAGGGGAAGTTATTTCATATGTATATGTTGTTAAAGTTTCACCTCATTCATATTTGGAATAAATTAGACTTAGTAAGTGATTGTTATAGCCTACTATATCCCCTTGACGCATCGGTAGTTCTCAGGAGACAAAATAGTTTTGGTATTCTCTAAGGCCTTACTCATTTATGTAAGGTGTCTTAACTAAAGACTGGATGGTATGTTTATGATGTCCAACATTATGAATTCCTTCATTGTGAGATTATTTGTTGATATTCCATATGATTATTACATTTGTAGAATATCCCCGTGATTATTTATATGGAATAACTTGATTTGAATTGACTCTTTCCATATTATTATCAATATTATGTTTAAATGGAATTTGTTTTAGTTATATACCTTACCATAGTGTTTATACTTATTTTTTCATAATAAATTATTTTATACGCTCACCCTTATTGATCATCTAATATCACCCCTTTTTATGTTTTATTTTTCTTAGAATTCTAAGATGTATATTATAATTGATTTTTAGGGTTGAAATAGGAAAATATTAGTGCTCTTAAAGAAATTGATTGTGTTGTATTTTATCGTTTTCAATTGAAATTTGTGTTTCAAGAATGTAATCTGGTTTCCAAAACTAATAAATTGATCAGTCCTTTGGGATTCGAATCTTGTATCTATAAAAATTCAGTAGAGTGAGGAATCAGTCCCACACTACTTGGGAAGGTCTCATTACGGTTGGTATCAGGGAAATTTTAGTAGAAAACTTTAGAAATAGATTCTGGAAAACATAAAAAATTCCTATGAAAACAATTATAAATATATCCTAATAAACTAAGTTTATGAGTTAGAGAACAGTTATACCTAAATTTTCAATTTAGTTTATGTGATTCACTAGTTATGAGATTATAAATTAAGTTCCATAATTTTATGATTTAATCTAGTGTATGCCATTATTTTGAAATAGTAACTAGTGGAAGGAATTTAAACTGTATCAATGTACATAATCTATATAGGGATTTCCCTCCAATGAAAGACAATGATGCTGGAGATAGAGCTATAACTAGTTTTGAACAACTTATAACTATAATGGGATAGTTGAATTAAGTTATAAAAAATAACCTTGCCCATATAGAGAAGCCTGATCCAAAAAATTGGGGAACAGTGTTAGACCAGTTCATGATTTAACAACCTCCAACATTAAATGGGACTACACATCCATTTAAGTCTGAGAAATGGATAAGTTCCTTATAAAAGATATTTCTCACATTGTGAGTTAATTAAAGGGATAAAGTCTTCTTGGTAGATTATCATATTTTAGGATATGTGGATTAATGGTTTTCATTGATTCAAAACACTAAGGAGGATGATAAAATATCCAATATATAATAAAATGATTTTAAGGAACTTTTCTTTTAAAAAAATATTTTCCTCATGAATATAGAGAGAATATAGAGACTCAATTTCTGAGTCTGAGGAAAAATGATGATGGGAATTCTGCTCAATATGAATCCAACTTCACGTGGTTATCAAGTCATGTTATGAACTATATATGTAACCCAAGGAGTAAGGTTGATCATTTCTTTGATGGTTTAAAGACATTCCTCTGAAAAGAATTATTCTCCTAAACTTTATCAAAATATGAAGATATTTCCTCATGTGCTATCAAGAAAGAGAAATAATTTTTTATGATTTTAAGGGAAAGCAAGAGAAGGGGAGAATTATGGATCAAGAGATGAATAAATGGGAAAAGGGAAAAAATCATTTCCCCACAAGTGATAATTTTAGGAAGAAACACCCTGGAACTTACCTAAAGGGAATGGGAGTTTGTTACAAGTGTGATGAGAAAGGTCTCAATGATTGTGATTGTAATGGAAAGAAAGAATTTTTCAATGTGAATTGTTTAAACTATAAGAAGATAGGGTACTATGAAAATGAATGACTCAAGAATCAAGTAAATATATCTTAAAAAATAAATGGGGTCAAGGAAAATCGTATGTTGTTACTATAGTTTAAGCGGAATAATTAATGTATTTTTGTTTCTGGATTTAAGAATTATGTTATTTTATTCTGGTTAGAAGAATAATTAGATATATATGTATTGTACTACAATAATTTTTCTTTATGGATATAGAAGCATTCATGTTTTGACTAATATTCTAAGGTGATCAAGATATTCATATATTTGGTATGTGAAGAAAATGTTCTGTATTATTTTTTTCTGGGTAAAATCTAATGTTATGTTGATTTTGGAAATTTAGTGACCTTCCTTATAAATATTTGGATTGTGACTTTGAACAGATGTATTTTGGATGATTATGAATGTTGGAATGGATTAATTTGAGCATTGGATCTTATTTCTTGTGGTTAAAGTATAATTTATCATATTGGATAACCTGTACTAACCACTTTGATTTTGATAAAATTTAAATGTTGAAGGAATGACTCATGGATCTTATGATTCATAAAAGTGCTTCAAGAGTGAAAACTTTATCTTGAACATTTATTTCCATGTGTAAGTGATGAAGTAAAAATATATCAAATCACAACTATAGGATGATATTATGCTTACGACATAGAAATAAGTCAAGTAATTGTATTTTATCAAGTGATTATATAGATAGTAAAATAATCCCTCAAATTTAAGAAAGTAAATTGGAATGAAAAATTTTATTCATTTAATCTTCATAACTAGAAATCAATGGCCTCTTTAACTCATCATCGATTAATGATTTTGTGATGTTAGTCTTTTTGATGACCCTGTTATCTAACACTCTAAATCAGAACATGATGTTCTGATTTCTCTTCCATGACCTATTTTTTAATTTTAACTAATGTTATCTTATTCTAAAGCTTAAATTTTTTGTGACCTTTTCATTTCTCATTCCCTCTTGTTAAGATGTTTTTTTTATTAACCCTATTTCTGATGTGGGTTTCCCACAAAGGAATTTTCAAGTATCAACCTTTGATTTTTTCAAGTACAATTTCAAATTTTGAGGACATAATTTATTAAACGATGGGAGAATTTAACACCCCAATATTTAATGATATGTATCTTTTTAAGTAAATTTAATTTCTACGATATCTTACATTGAAAGAAACACTGAATTTAAAAAACCGCGATATACTATTAAATATTATAATTTTAACACTAGTTATTAATTTGGAGGTTATGAATAGGTTTAGCCAAATTATAAAAATATAGTTTACAAATTTATTTAGAATGAATTCATTGCTTAATAATTAATTAGAAATGAAAATAAAAACCTATTCAATATAAAGGATTTGTTTTTATTAAAAAACATTATGCTCATAATATTATTTTATCATAATAATTTAAATTAATCCTTATTATTTAAAAATATTAAATAAATATATGTCACGACCCGTCCTCGGGGCCCGTGCCGTGACTACCCCAAGCCTGCCTTCCATAGGCCAGGGGCAGGCGACTAGCACCAAAGGCGTAAATCCCGATAACTGGTAAGGCATTGACTTTATAAAAGTAAACAAACACCACAGAGTACAAGCGGAAGTAAAACACTAAGTACAAAAGAAAGTGGTGAAAAGTAAAAAGGGCCAGAATACAAACCCAACTGAAAAGTATAGCTACAACTAAAAAGAAATACAACATAAAAGACAAACAGCTGGAATAATAGAAGTAGCTCCTAGGTCTTCCACCTCGGATCCTACCTGAAGGGTAGGTACAGATAGCGCAGCTCCTGGATCGTCCACCACGGATCCTACATGAAGGGTAGGTACAGATAGCGCAGCTCCTGGATCATCCACCACGGATCCTACATAAAGGGTAGGTACAGATAGCCTCCACGATGCTCTCACCTAACAACCTCCTCCGAGTATCGTCACGTCGTGAAGTCCACCTCCGAATACTGACTCGTCATAGATCCACCTCCGGGTACCGTCCAGTCCTCGAACACTCGGCCTCTATCAACGTTGCTCGTCGTCTGCAACCAACACAACGAGGTGCGGGCATAGCCCATGCAGGGGTGAGTATAACGATACTCAGTAGGGACCTCGAGACCCTCAAGGTCTCACTATATCCAACAATGATAACCACAAAGAAATATCTCAACAGATAACCTCTACTTAGGTATATGCCCATACATATACCTAAGTTATCAAGTAACCCATATCAATCATGAGGAAACACTAAGATTATGAAATCAACGGATAACCACTACCCAGGTATATACCCATACATATACCTAAGTTATCAGGTGACCCATCTCAATCATGAGGTAAACACAAAGGTCATAGACTCACCTCAAACCAGGATTTTCATTTATCGAAACTGTAACTGCTGAAGAGCCCCGTCTCTGTCGAGTACAGTGATCCTGTCACGACTCTGAGGTACTGCTCACTAACCTAAGACTGCTGAGGTACTCCTCCTGTCGAGTACCGCGGGTCATCCACCCATACACAGTAGTGCTTCCCGCCGGGGTCTGCCACCCAAACACAGTAGTGCATTCCCCCTAATAGCCTGCAGAGGTACTCTCCGGACGAGTATCGCGGGTCTGCACCCAAACTCAGTAGTGCTCCATCCACCATGGGTCTGCACCCAAACAAATTAGTGCTCCATCCACTGGGCTAGTTGACTCACTCCAAGTCGAGTTGGTCAAGCAGTCGTCAGGTCTCAGTTGGCTACACGGTCTCTGTACTCCGTACGCTCGTCTCCGGGAGGGTCCACTCCACAAGCTACTGGTCGATACTCCAAGTATCACAAAGTCCCATGAAGAAGTATCTCAAAGGACCGCTGTTTCCTCACAGATTTCGGGGATGACCTCCTGGACGGGAGATTTAAACATTCCGATCGGTTTCTAGCGGGTTTGTTCGTAGAACCGGAAACATCCAATGATTCCACATCCGTTTGGACCTACTTTCCAAAGGCAGGCGCTCATTAGCTTGTGGACTAATGAGGCTTAGGAATTTGCATTGGTCGAGAGGATGGGAGTTCGGACTCATCACACCTTTTTGAGGGGAATTATTGTCTACTCCGGGACTCTCTTTATAGATTTATGTTATGTTCGTGAATCCTTATTACATTACCAAGTATAAAATGTGCTTTCCTTTAGTTTTAACAATCAATGATTAAATATGCAAGAAATTTAGAGAATCTTTTATATGTATTCGAGGTTCTTAATCAATAGAGAATCATCTATATCTGTTTAGAGATTCTTGGTCAATGGTATCCTTCAAAACATTTATATAAAAGTCTCTTGGTCATTATGAGGACCAGGTTGGTTTTAAATCCACTCAGTGGGGCACTTGAAGTTTATCGTCATTCAGAAGGACAGAGATTATTTCAAAGTTGGGATCGAACCCAAAAATGGGCTACCTACGTATCCTTTGTTTTGAAAAAGGAATCATAACCCACGTAGTTCGAGTAATGGAGTATGATGTTTATGATTGATGGCTCAAAGAAGAATGTCATAATTACTTTTACACTCTAAGCTCACGTGAGTCATGCTCGGTGTGAGAAACAAGAGGTATTGGTAAAAATTAGACAATTGTTCCATGAAAGATGCAATCATAAGAATTTGTTTGGGGCTTATGTATGTATGACTGCCCAGATAGATGGAGGTTTAGGATTCACTTTTAGGGAGAAAATCCATGAACAGGGTCCATAAAGTTATATGTGCTTCATGGAGATTTGAATACTCTAATCTTGGGGCTTACTCCTAAGGAGGATGCCCAAGTTAGGAGGGGACTTATGATTGGGTTTTACTCCTGAAAAGGAAACCCAAATCAAGGGTAAATTTGGACTGGTTAAGAGAAATTTAAGGGGGCTTGGGGTTTACTCTTGAAAAGGAAACCCAGGATTATGACTGGGACTTACTCCTAAAAAGGAGACCCAGGTTAGGGGACTTGGGGCTTACTCCTGAAAAGGAAGCCCAAGATTTTGACTGAGTCTTATTCCTGAAAAGGAGACCCAGGTTAGGGATTAAGGTTGGGTCTTAATCCTGAGGAGGATGCCCAAGTTAAAGGAATTAAGGTTTGGGGCTTACTCCTGAGGAGGATGCCCAAGTTTGGGAACTTTAAGAATTTGGGGCTTACTCCTAAAGAAGGATGCCGAGATTAAAGGATTTATAACTGGGGATTATTCCTAAAAAAGGAGACCCAGGGGGCTTGGGGTTTACTCCTGAAAAGGAAACCCAAGATTATGACTGGGAATTACTCCTAAAAAGGAGGCCCAGGTTAGGGGACTTGGGGCTTACTCTTGAAAAGGAAGCCCAAGATTATGACTGAGTCTTATTCCTGAAAAGGAGACCCAGGTTAGGGATTAAGGTTTGGGGCTTACTCTTGAGGAGGATTCCCATATTTTAGGTTGGGGCTTACTCCTGAGGAGGATGCCCAAGTTAAAGGAATTAAGGTTTGGGGCTTACTCCTGAGGAGGATGCCCAAGTTTGGGAACTTTAAGAATTTGGGGCTTACTCCTAAAGAAGGATGCCCAGATTAAAGGATTTATAACTGGGGATTATTCCTGAAAAGGAGACCCAGGTTAAGGATTCTCTCATCTTAAAGGATGAGTTTGAATGAATGAACTCTCCATATTTAGTGACATAAGGATATTTAAATCACTAGGTTTTGAGAGATATTCCACAGAATTCCTTTCAGATAAGGAAGTCAAATCAAGAAACCATGCCATAAATGGCTTTGAAAAGTGTCTTGAAGACTGAATCTTGAAAAGTAAAGGTGTAATGGCTTAAGAGGGGTAAAATGGGAAATATGGGCACCCAAAAAGGTAGGGGCGCGCAAGTCTTGAAAGGCGCGCAAGTCTTCCGTGGGCGTGCAAGTATTGGTCGCGTAGGTATACCTGCGCGACATGTGGGGTGCTTGCGCGATTTTCAACCAACATTAGAATACTTGAGTGACTCTTTATAAATCACATTAGAATCCTCTTGAGGTTCTTCCAGAAAAGGGACGCACAAGTTATATTGAAGGAAATAAGTCGGCGCGCAAGTGTTGGTAAGTTTCAACACTTAGGCCTTCCTTCTTCTCTTTAGATCTTCCGTTCTAGGTAAGAAATTACCTTAGAAGTGTTCCGGAAGATTTGAGAAGAGACTTGGGCGTCGGGAGCTTCAATCCGTGTTTCTGGAATAAAGATCCTCTCAAATGGGGGGCCCACAGGGTCTATTTATAGGCAGGAGAAGACCCCGGGCGGTTACCGGGCGGTTACCACTTAGGTCGCGCAAGTCACTTGCGCAACAGTAAGATAACTTGCGTGGTGCAGTTGTTGTTGATCCTTTGTTCATGCCTTTGTCGATTTTTGATGTTTTCTTCAAAGGTTGAATCACTTTGAGCTCAGATATTCCCTTTTCCGATCTTTAGATTCTGTGACGAAAGGAGCGTCAACAAAAGTCCCCCTCAGAGTTGGATCCGGAGAGAAATGAGGAGCTGACTCTGAGGAAATCGAATCCATCCAAAGGAAAAGGGGGCGCGCAAGACTTTAGGGCACAGAGGGCAGTGCGCAAGTGTGCTGGAACTTGACTTTTATTCAGAGTTCCTTTGTCTTTTGTGGGAAGTTTAAAGTCATGCATACCAGACATAAAGGGGCTAATGTTTAAGGTCGAAATAGCTTTGACCAAAATGGATTAAAATTGATTCAATTCCTTGACAATTTATCTGAAAACATATTACCATACTCAAGTATGAGAGAAAATATGTAAACTATGGCTTAAGAATATTTGAATATGAGGAATGATATGAAAAAGAGCTAAAAGGCATTAGAAGAAGTAGTTTCCAAGAATGAAGTTACTATTATTTAACAAAACCCGTTAGGGGGTTGAAATATGCAGGGCCACCTATGGGCATTGGATGCATGGTCAAATAAATAGTATCTTTTGGCTAACAAGTCTGTTATGTGGACTGTTTATGCAAGGCCACCTATGGGCACGTGCTGCATAGTCAGGCAAAAGAACTCTCAGAAATTTACTTTCTTAGTGCATAAAAGCCAGTGAAAGTTTATGGAGATTCAAATTCTCTAAAGTATAGAGTTTGTTGTATGGAAAGAGGTACTTGAATATGGAGAAGATATTTCCAAACAAGAATATAGAAGAACTGGATGAATATCACTCCTACGAAGGTCTGACCCAAACGTAGGGAAGAAGAATAAACCATAGACTTGAATACTTTCATATCATGAAAAAGGATTTGGTACAAATATGTTAAGGATGGCTATTTTTTTCGAATCCCTACATACTGTCGTTTAATACAAATAAGGAAAAAAGAGGCATTCTTCCCAAGAATGAAGTTACTATTATTTAACAAAACCCGTTAGGGGGTTGAAATATGCAGGGCCACCTAAGGGCATTGGCTGCATGGTCAAATAAATAGCATCTTTCGGCTGACAAGTCTGTTATGTGGACTGTTTATGCAAGGCCACCTATGGGCACGTGCTGCATAGTCAGGCAAAAGAATTCTCAGAAGTTTGACATTTTTGTGATTAGAAGTCATGAAAAGGGTTATGAAGATCTGAAAATAATTAAGGTTAGGATTATAACACATAAAGATGGGTATTGTCTAATGTATATAGAGATACATAGGTCAATGAAAACCATAATCATGTTGTGGCTGGGTCCTGAATTGAAACTTGGACTTCACTACGTATCTCATAAGAATGAGAATCAAGCCATACGTAGTTCTTAAAATGCATTTTAACGTCGTGCAGGACGAAAGTATGAGTGATCTTAGTTTAGGGTCATAGAATTCAGACCATAATAATGAATACACAGTGTGTGTTTTCATGAGGACTTTTCATCCAAGGGACTGAAAGTGAAATTTGGGGTTAGGCCCAAAAGACTTGGGGATGGATTCGAGGGATACTCAAACGTTCCTACTTATCCCATAAGGATGGGAATCAAGCCCACGTAGTTCTAGAATTACCCTTTGTACAAATTTGGTTCGTACATGTGAAGGGTGAAAGGGGACTTTAGTGAAACGATGGTTTAACCTGAGATAAAAAGTTTAGGCATTACCATGTATGCACGTAGTCTTTTGAAAATGAAACATGATTTAAAAAATCAATGTCAATAATGGTGCCTTCTCAAATGAAGAAATCAAAGAATATTGTAGTTTATTGTCGTACCGGACAAAAGTGTTGTATAGTTTAACGTCATATAACAAGGACGAAAGTGAATCAATGTAAAGATATTGATTCCAGGGGCGGTTTCACGAATCAACATCATATGAGATGGTGGTGAACTGATGTGAAGAGATTGTTTTTTGGGCTTGAACCTTGGGAGGCTGCCTACATACCCAGCCTGGAGGGCAAGGATCAAAGTCCGTGTAGTTCAATTAAAGAATGAATTAATGATCAAGTTCATCTTGTGGACAATGATCTAATAAAAAATGTTGTTGGGACTTACACATGGTTAGTGGCCCAAAGGGAGTGTTATGGTTTATGTTCGCTCTAAGCTCACGTGAGTCATACTCGGTGTGAGAAACAAGAGGAAATAACAACCTTAACGATGCACAGTTTAATGTCATGTAGGACATAAAAAAGGGACTATGCAGTTTAAAGTCTTGCAGTTAGGACTATTGGTGCTGCACAGTTTAGTGTCATGTAGCAGGGACAAAATACAGTTTAATGTCATGTAGGACATATCAAGGATTTTCTGTACAGTTTAGCGTCATGTAGTTAGGACGATGGGGATAAAATAGTTTAACGTCATATTGGACGAAAGGGGGACTGTGCAGTTTAATGTCATGCAGTAAGGACAAAATAACACACCATTTATGTCATGTTGGACGAAAGTGAGAATAGTTTAAGGTCATATGCATGGACCGTGGATGGTGCAGTTTAATGTCATGCTGGACCTTTGATGATTATATAGTTTAACGTCTTTTCGGACGTGAGGGACTTTTATACAGTTTAGCGTCATGTAGTTAGGACGTAACAGTTTAACGTCTTGCTGGACATAAGGGATTTGCAAATAGTTTATGGTCATATACATGGACCAGGGATGATGCAGTTTAAGGTCATGCTGGATGGTTTAGGGAACTTTTTCACAGTTTAATGTCGTGTGGGACGAAGTTGCAGTTTAAAGTCATACTGGACCATTGCTGTATAGTTTAACGTCATATAGAAAGGACGAACTGGTGCTGTATAGTTTAAAGTCATGTAGCTAGGACTAAGGTGAACCAATATGAGGATATCAGTTCTGGGGACTTTTTACAGTTTAACGTCATGCTGGCCGATGAAAGTGCCACACAGTTTAATGTCATGTTGCTAGGACACAATATAGTTTAATGTCATCTCGGACAAATAAGGAACTTCTGTACAGTTTAATGTCATGTAGATAGGACATAATACAGTTTAGTATCATGTAGGACATTATCATGAACCAATGTGACTATTTTGGATCTGGGAACAATATTTTGTGTTTATACAAAATACTTCTTCAGAAATCTGGCATTAGTTGGAGTCGTGATGTGTTCTCCATCCATTGAGATTAGAGGATACGCTCCATTGGAGTAGACCTTATGTATTGAATAAGGTCCTTCCCATTTTGGTTCAAGTTTGGGAGGCTTCTTTCCTGGTATCATTGGTGCTCTGAGAACCAATACCAATTCTCCCTGAATGAATGAACGAAGACGAACTTTTTTGTTAAAAGTTCGTGCTATTCGATTCTGATAGATTTTCAAGTGGTGCAAAGTGCACAATCTTTTCTCATCTAACTATTCCAATTCATTCAACCGCTTTTGGGATTCCTCATCTGTAGATAACTGATCACAAATGGCTATTCTGAGTGAGGGAAATTGAACTTCAATTGGCAAGACTGCTTCTGTTCCATATACCAATGAATATGGAGTTGACCGCGTTGCATTGCGAGTGGTAGTCCGATAAGCCCATAAAGAATGAAAGAGTTTATCAGGTCATGACCTCTTATCTTTATCCACCGTCTTTTGCAGTATATTTGAAAGAGTCTTGTTGAAGGCTTCTATCTGGCCATTAGCCGCTGCATGATATCGAGATGAATGGTTGGACTTAATGTTGTATTCTTGATACAATTTCTTTACCTCAGAAGAACAGAAGTTGGTGCCGTTGTCCGTCAATATGGTATGAGGGACACCAAATCTAGTAATGATGTTAGACTTGATGAAGCTAACAATGCATTTAGAACTGACTTATTTGAGAGGTACTGCCTCTGCCCATTTGGAAAAGAAATCAATAGCAGTAAAATGTACTTAAACTGCTTGGTCGTAGCTGAAGGGTAAGGTCCCACCACATCCATTCCCCTTGTGGAAAATGGCCATGAGTATTTAGCTGTATGAAGCAACTCTGGAGGTTTATGAATGAAGTTGGCATATACTTGGCATGAATGACACTTCTTTGTAAAATTAACACAATCTTGTATCATTGAAGGCCAAAAGTATCCAAGCCTTCGAATTTGATCAGACAGTCTATGTCCAGACTGGTGGGCACCACAGACTCATGCATGCACTTCTTTTATGACAGTCATTGTCTCTTCACCATCAATACATCTGAAGAGAACTCCATCAAAACCACGTTTGTAGAGAATTTTCTCGAGGTGGTTTGGGCTATCATAAAGAGTAAAATTGACCACACGTCGCCGAATTTGTTCTTTCTCGGCTCTATCAGGTGGAAGTGTTCCATTTTGAAGGTATTCCCTGATAGGTGACATCCATCCTGTAGTATGACCATACGGTTCAGGAATGGGACTAATTTCATTAATTTCCTCTGTTCTGACTCGAACATAAGGTGAAATTGCACGACGGTGGGAAATAAAGATGGTTGTCTCGTCCCGATTTGGATCTGCTAAAGCTGTGGCTACATTAGCCAGTGCATCAGCTTGAGCATTTTGTGATCTTGGGACATAAGAAAATGTCGGTTCTGAAGGTAATTCCGACATTAACTCTCTGACGTAATCATACAAAGGGATTAATTCTTCTTTTCTGATGGCATAATCCTCATTGACTTGTTTGATTACCAGGTCTGAATCACCTTTCACCTTTAAGTGATTCACTTGTGCTTGAAGCGCTAACTCCAAGCATGTAATGAGAGCTTGGTATTCAGCTTCATTATTGGTACCACCTTCCCACAACAAAAAGGAATAATGTAACACTGCCTTATCTGGAGAAATGAGCACAATTCCTAAACCAACTTTGTTGAATTTAGGATTTTCCATTTTCTTCCCTGTTGGACTTCTAGAAGCACCATCAAAATACATTTTCCATGTTTGAGGACTCTCTTGAATAGAGAAAACTTCCTCATCAGGGAGTTCGATATCTGAATATGTGTCTTCCACTGAAGGATGTTCAGCCAGGAAATCAGCCAGATCTTGGCCCTTAATTGCCTTTTGAGACACATACTGAATGTCGAACTGCTATAGAATAACCGCCCACCTTGCCAGACGTCCTGTAAGCATTGGACGACTAAGGATGAATTTGAGCGGATTATTACGAGATACCAATTGGACCTCATGATGTTGCAGGTAGTGTCTCAGTTTCTGAACTGCAAAGATTAATGCTAGGCAGCACTTTTCAATACTTGAATACCGGGTTTCTGCTTCAAGCATTGTTCTACTGAGACAGTAGAGACAATTTTCATTCCCAGCATCATTCTTTTGAGCGAGAAAGGCACCCAATGATCACTCTAAAGCTGTCATATAGAGGATAAGCGGTCTACCCTCAACAGGTGGCATGAGTACTGGTGGACTCAAGAGGTATTTCTTGAGAACATCAAATGCTTCTTGACATTCTTCAGTCCACTGGTAAGTGACTCCTTTCTTCAATAATTTGGTAAAGGGTAAACTTTTGCCTGCCAAATTGGCGATGAAACACCGAATATAGGCCAAGTGTCCTTGAAGTCCTCTTAATTATTTCAAATTCTGAGGAGGTGACATACCAAGGATTGATTTGGTCTTCTCAGGATCGACTTCAATACCACGATGGCGTACAACAAAGCCGAGGAATTTTCCTGAGGTTACCCCAAAAGCACATTTTAAGGGGTTCATCTTTAAATTATGTTGTCGAAGCTTGTGGAATATGACTTCCAAATCAGCCAAGTGATTAGAACGTTGTTTGGATTTAACCACCAAATCATCTACATAGCATTAAAAAAACTTCCCTAAAAGAGGTTTGAAGATACGATGCATGGCGCGTTGATATGTTGCACCTGCATTCTTTAAACCAAAGGGCATCACCCGGTAACAAAACACACCTTGAGGAGCTCTGAAGACTATATATTCCTCATCTTCTGGGGCCATTCGGATCTGATTATATCCGGAATATCCATCCATGAAAGAAAGTACTTCATAGCCAGTCGTCGCATCAATTAAGAGTTCTGTAATCAGAACTGGGAAATCATCTTTAGGACAATACCGATTAAGATCTCTGAAATCGATGCAAACCCTAATTTGTCTGTTCTTCTTCTTTACAGGGACAATATTAGCCCACCACTTGGGATATTGAACTTCTCTAACAAAGTTGGCTTTGATCAACTTATCCACTTTAGCTTCAATTTTGGAAGCATAGGTTGGGTGTGTTATTCTCGCGGCTTGCTTAAAACCTCGATGTTCTTTTGGTAAACCCAAATGATGAGTAGCAATTTCAGGATCAAGCCTAGGAATTTTTGTATAATTCCAAGAAAAAATATCTTTATTTTGCTTTAGAAAAGAAATATACATCTCTTGCTCTTCAAGGTTCATGGCCGCACTAATTAAAGTGGGGCATGGATCTTTCTCTGTACCCAGATTTACTTCTCTGAGTTCATCCACAGTGGTAGAGATACCCTCTTCAAATGCTGGAGGAGCATCTCTAAGATCTTCCTCTTTCTCTTCATCATGTGTTATTTCTTCCGTTTCTACTTGCAAAGTAGATGAAAAAATGAAATTCTCATGATCATAAGAGATGTCAAAATTTTCACATTTTGAAGAAGAAGCTTCCATTTCTGACCCTATTAGTGATAAAGGGTCTTCTTTGGGAAATAAAGAGGAGATGATGGATTGAGTATCGACATCATTATTCACCTCTGGTGTTGCTATAACTTCTTCTGGCCTGATTAGCGAAGTATAGACTTGTTGGACTTCATCACCACTTATGCTTTCATCACTGCTTGGTAGGTTACCAATTTCTCCCATGTTGTCTGGCTCGATCGCTGTAATTGACATTATGGATCTTTCCATAAGAGTATTTTGATTTGGGCCTATTTTGTCAATTTGATTGATAGGTAACACATAATCTGTACTCATATGTGAAAATGGATTTATTGGAATTTTCTCCAAACCATATGGAGCATTAACTTTTGTAATTTCCTTCATTGTAGATTTTTCTCTTCCCTTCATGTGATAAAATTCCACCTCAATGTATTGAGACTCACATGTCTTGAACAGGGCCTTATCACCATAAAATGTTCCAACTTGATAATCAAAACAGTATTTGAGACATTGATGGTATGATGAAGGAATAGTTTCATGCTGATGTAGCTAGGGTCTTCCAAGCAAGATATTGAAAGCTGGGTCTTGATCAACAATCATGAAATCCGAATTGGATACAATATCTCCAAACTGAGTTCTGAGTGTAACTTCTCTCAGTGGTTCTTGTTCATTTTTATCATATCCTTGTAACATCATGGTAGAAGGAGATAAATCAGATTCCGTGAGGCCTAATCGATGAAGTGTACGAATGGGCATGAGGTTGAATCCTGAACCATTGTCAATGAAAGCTCTTCGAACATCTACACCATTGACTTTTCCAGATAAGTACAAAGGTTTTATGTGCCCATGCACAACATCATCTTCATCTTTATCAGTAAAAGATATCACTGCATGGCATTCTGCAGGATTATTCTCTATGTGATAGATTTCAGCTGCAGCAATTTCAGCTTCAAACTCCTGAGGACTTGACAAAGCTTCGATGAGTGCTTCCCGAAGATCTTTTGACAGATTCAAAGCATCAAAAATTGATAACTTGGCTGGTACATGGGCCAAGTGTTTCAATATATCATACTTTTGATCTAGAGGTATGCGTTTCCCAATAGGAATATGTGGTTTAGCAGGTACCTTGGAAGCAGATGCTTTGGAAGCTGATGCATCTTGTATTGAAGTTGGAAACATCCTTGGTTTTGGAAGATTAGACTGATTAGATCCATTTACTTGCTGAGATAAAGAAGATGGAACCTTTAATTGGTCTTCCAAAATAACTGTGCCAAAACTGAGTTGGCCATTGGCAGAAGAACTCGCTTGTTCTTTTTGAGCTCGCTGAAGGGCTCTACCACGAGTTTCTGCTGCATATACAGTGCTAGAAGGGGTAAAATTAGAGTAGTGGCTTCGGAAAGATCCACGTCTTCCCCTGTATCCTGAACCTCTAGAACTTCCTCGGATTCCCTTATTTGATACAAGGAATTCAGGCTCATCAAGACTGGAATATGGATCTGTTAATTGAATCATATTAACAGAACCAAATATTAACTCTTCGTCTGATAAAGACTCTGCCTGGTTAGCCTGTTTAGGTTGTGCCGTTTGGTGGGACGGTGCCCGTGGCTTTGAAGTAGATGGCATGAAATCTGCCAGAGTCAAAGACAATTTAGGCTTTGATACATACTCATCTTATCCTGATTCCTCTTTCTTTTTTGAATTGCGATGCCCTTTTGAGGATTTGTCTTTTGATGGAGGCTTTACTGCAGCTTTTGTAGGAGACACAATTGGCTTCTTCAATTCTGTTCTCAAAATGGAATGGGTCCGATTGATTGTCTTTCTGACCATCCAATCATCATATTTTTTCGCAGTTTTGCTTTTGACTTCCTGCCACTCGCCTCCTTCCTCTGGATCTGTAGCAGTAATACACGCTACATGAGCTGAAGAACCCTTCAATTTGACTTGTCCCAAGTCGGCCATCTTTTTCAGGAGGTCTTTAAAAACAAAACACTCCTGGATGGGATGCCCCAACATTTGATGAAAGGGAC
The DNA here is from genome assembly GCA_963277665.1 of Viscum album. Classification (NCBI taxonomy): domain Eukaryota; kingdom Viridiplantae; phylum Streptophyta; class Magnoliopsida; order Santalales; family Viscaceae; genus Viscum; species Viscum album. Next base: position 1,061,153,934 of record OY728162.1, on the reverse strand, counting down.
AATGATTGGGACGGTCTTCATCTCCTTTCTTGTTTGGACTTTTGGGCACTGGTAATTGAACCAAATTATTTTCCAGAGCTGAAATGAAGTAACCAGGAACTTTCTCACTTCGGAAAGAGTATTTTTTACTCTTCATATCCTCAAATTGTTTTCGTCGTTGATCTTTTTGATCATTTGGACGAAACAGCCTTTGTTGTTGGCGTTCAGGAGGTGGAGCCCTTCGAGAAGATGAAGGTTTTGAAGTAAAAATAGGTACAGGTGCTTGTTTAAGCATAACTGTAGTAGTTTCCGCTTTAACCATTCTCCTTCCTGGAGCTGATGGAATTATACGAGATTTAACCTTAGCCTGTATAAGGGAATCTTCAATCTGTTGAGAGATTGAAGTAAGGTCTCGAAACCCTCCTATGTATTTCACAGGGATCAATGGCGTGTGTAATTCGTCACGCAAATTTTCCACACAGATTGGCAACAATTCCTCCTGAGGGAGTGCTAAACTTAGGGAATATGTTAATCCCTTCCAACGAGCAATGAAATCAGAGACTCTTTTATTCTCCCTTTGCTTGCAGTTTGTAAGATCGAAAACTGTCGTTTTTGGAAAAGTTGAGCTAAACTGAAGAATGAATTTTTGACCAAGATCCTCCCATCCGATGACTGACCGGGATTGCAAGTTTGTATACCAGACAAAAGCTGGTCCTTGAAAGGTCCGCACGAAGCATTTGAGTTTCACTGCTTCTTGCTACTCTGGAGTTCCCATCATAGGATCACAACAAGACACGTAATGCGTCAAATGTTGTTCGGGGTCGCCTGATCCATTGAAAGTAGGGAAAACAGGGTTTCCAAAACTGGATGGAGGAGAAATTGAATCTACCCATTCAGGGTAAACATTCTTTTCAGGTTGAACTTGCACCTGTTTCCCTTCCATAGTTTCTAACCGAGCTGTTAATGACTCAATAGTAGTTATTAACTTTTGAGAAACATCAGGTTGAACTTGGTTTTGGGTAGGTACGATGAATGGAGCTTGGACAGACGTGGTGGTTGGTGCTGCAACTGATGGTAGTGCTGCCAACCGTTGTTGCGTTTGACCCGTAGGATTAGACCACTGAGGGTGTACTGATAAAGGAGGATATTCCTGATCCAACTCAGTAGTTACAAAAAATTCTTTCGGCTGTCAGACTTCAGCATCCTTAAGAAGAAGACTACTCTGAAGTAGTTCTACATTCAACCTTCTTAATTCTTTCATTTCTTCCTCCTGTTGTGCAAACCTTTGCTCTAATGAGAGAGATTGACCTCCTTCAGAGGAAGGGTGAGAAGTAACCAGATTCTTTCCTTTCCCCTTATTGGATCCTTTTCAGAGAGGGGGAAGTGGGTTACTTGAAGGAATACTCAGATTTTGGGTAAGCCTTTGATTACGTGTGCGCACACCTTCTTCATTTAGGTCTGTGTGCGCAACTTCTTGAGCAGGAACCTCTTCGTCTGATCCCTCTGATTGAGCCTCATCTGGTGAATCAGAAGCAACGGCATTGATGACATTAATGGATGCATATTGCATCGAATCCTTTCTATCCGCATTTCTGTGATATTGTCTTCTTCCATGTCCATTATGAGACATGGCATTCCGTTGACTTGATCCCTCAGGAACTTCTTGGAGAACCGTCACTTGGAGAGAATCTCCTGATAGCTTGGCTCTTCGTTCCTCTTGAGGCTTATTCCCTAATCGAGAGAATACTGATTTTCTCTGAGGGAGGGATTGAGGATTTGAAAAAGTCCCCAGTCCGGTGGACTGGGGATGTTCCTGCTGCTTCCGCTCAACTCCTCGAATCCCATTTGTTGACTCTGAGGGTTGGGTTAGAGAATTCCCCAGTCTAACAAGATGGGGTATCTCTTGACATGATATGTCTGAGATCTTCTTAAAATCTCTCTTGATCTTGCGAATCTTAGTTCGGAAATTAGCTGGATGCATTAACCTGTATCCACTTTTATCGCCTGGTTCAACAGACCGTTGGATGATTTCCGAAACTTCTATCATTTGATGACATGTTTGCTCCAGATGAGAGGCTTGTGCAATATTCTCTCCTGCTTGATGTAGGAGCAATTCAACAACTTGTTCTCTATGTACTTGATTTTGAGAGGAACTAGTTGAAGCCTGTTCTTGAGAAAGCTTTTGATTATGAACAAACCCCATTGACTGTGGCTGGCCATGGGCAATAACATTGCATGAGACCATTTTCGGTGGGCTTTGCTGAATGGAAATCACTGTGAAATGTATTGCTCCGTGAACACCCCATCCTCTGATATGAACATCAGATGGAGCATTGGAAATTAACTGACGCAATTTTCTTAGTGCGCCAAGGCATGAACGTTGAAGGGTTCTTTGTTTCTTTTCAGCCTTCGGATACCGAGAGACTGATAAAGATGCCAAATCAATATGGCGTTGTAACCCTTCTATTATCTTAATATGATTTTCATAATCATCGTAAGATAATACTTTCTTCTTCAATTGACAAAGAGTCTTCCATATGTTGAGACGAATATCATGGATTCCATCATCCGTCAACATCTTTGGAATGTCGTACTGGGAGTCAGCCAAAGGCCAAAACATGACTGGTACTTCACCTTTTGCCAGTTTTTTCCTCATGTTCAGCATTTCCTCTTTATCATTAAATGAAGATTCTTCTACCTGTTTGGACCAGAGTTGGTGTTTCCTTGTTGCTTCATCGGATTCAACAAGATTGGTAGAGAAATCACTATTCATGCTGGAAGATGAATGACCCAGGGATGGTTCGGAGAATAACCCGAACCCCAGGCTATCTTCTAATGGAGAAAGAGTTTCACCTGCCGATAGTAAAGCATCAGACTTGACTGGTTTTACGTTTGCAAGTGCCTCGAGATAGGAGGGCTTTCTCGTCACTACATTGCCTTCTGAAGAATTTTCGAGACAACGTGAATCACTACTGCGGAGAGGACTTTCGCAGCGAAGTTCATCACCATGAGGAGGACCATCATGATGGGTTACAGAAAAAGATGAAATCTCTTGCTCCTTGGTCTTCTGACCACACAGAGGGTTCCTGTGGCTCTCATCTGAAGAAGAAACTTCAAGATTGACCGAACTTTCATGAATCAAGCCTTCATGAGGAAGTGTCTTTTGAAGACCTTCAAAATTAATGTTCCCGTTATTGAGAACTGAGGGACTAGAATCTTGAATTCTGACAGATAAATGTCTGAGGGCTTCAAGAACTCCAGCATCGAGCAAGGCCTTGTTGCAGATTGGCCTTTGATCTCCTGACTGTGTTGGGCGGATCTTTTTCTTAGATGCCTTCTTACTCACTTTAGAAACCACTTGTTGACGAAAGTGGTTACTCTGAGCAGGTGTATGTGCCTGATCAGGAAAGATGGTCAGGTTAGGCTGACGATCTCCACTCAAATCAGGTGTATGTGCCTGACTTGGTTGTCTGTTTGATATGGGGGAGTATGCCCCATAACCCTCTTGGACTGGAACAGATGTGTGTGTCTGTTCCGGAGTGAATCGTTGATGTGTCACTCCACTACTAGGGATAGATTTATGTGTCTGTCCCTGAGATGATGCTAAAGCTGTTATGATATCCTGGAAAGCATCCAGAATATGAGCAGGAATTTGCTTCTTCTCTTTCACCATTGACAAAATATGTTTGGTGACTTCAGCCGCCGGAACGAGGATATACGTCCATTCCGGGCTTGGAGTAGGTGTATGTGCATGCTCCTGTCCTCCTTTTCCTGTCAGTGAATCCTGACAGTACTCAAGTGTGGAGGCAGAGAGTTGAGTCTGCCACCTGTTTGTCGTCGGGGCTTTCCGACTGACTTCTCCGTGCGCTACCAAGCGAGACTGTTGGTAGGCTTGATTAGTATTAGCAGGTGTATGTGCCTGCTGATTACACTTCGCCAAACGCGGTTGACGAGATCCATCATATGTAGTCAGACGAGCCTGCTAACTAACTTGTGATGTATAAGCAGGTGTATGTTCATACCTATAGTACTCCGCCGGAATTGCCTGGCGGGATTGGCGTGATGCTGCCAGACAAGTCTGCTGGACAGCGGAATTAAAACGGATAGGTGTGTATGCCTGCTCGTTGTTCGCCACCAAGTTAGGTTGGTGGACTTCTCCGGAGATGGCAGGGATGAAAACCTGTCCATTATTCACCGGATTCCATCTCTGGCAGTTCATCTTTCCTGCTCGGGTTCGAGGAACCTGAGCTGAATGCCTGGAGTCGGTACCCTCATCATGTTGAGGGCGCACTACCGCACGAGTCTGGCGGCGATTGTTGATGGGAGCCTTTGGGAAGGACTCCCGTCTTTTTGAATTAAGGTCCTGCGGGACCTGCTCATTCACTTCCTCAGAGTAAGGGAGTGAATGGAAATTGTGTTCCGGGGATAACGACCCAAAACAGTTGGAGACGGTAGTCAGCACCGCCTGCTTCTTAATCGCTGGCCGCCGTTGTCCGGACGACGAGGTAGAGTTTTTAACTTGGAGGGCTTGACGAGCGGCCTCCAGAGTTGGGATAGTACCGTTGCGATGGTACTCCTTAACCAGTGCATTAGAAACCCAGCGTTGAAGACGCTGAGTTGGTGATGTCATCCTCAGAGAAGACGACGTTCCAACAGGAGTAGCAGCATTGGTTTTCACAGCAGCAGACCTCACAGTAGAGGTGTTCACAACAGCAGTATTCACAGAGGTGAATTTAAGGAAAGCCATTTTGCAGAAAATCTTGTGAAAAAGAGTGTCTGTTCCATATAACAGACATAATCAAGACGAATCCGTCCACTGCATATTTTTTATGAGAACATGTCAATGATTGCTTTGTTGGCCCAAGGGGCCTAACAAATAAGAATAATATCACTTTAACTTGGTTAAGGATTCACGTCGGGTTCACCATTTTTGTTTCCTCACGGATTTCGGGGATGACCTCCTGGACGGGAGATTCAAACATTCTGATCGGTTTCTAGTGGGTTTGTTCGTAGAACCGGAAACATCCAATGATTCCACATCAGTTTGGACCTACTTTCCAAAGGCAGGCGCTCATTAGCTTGTGCACTGATGAGGCTTAGGAATTTGCATTGGTCGAGAGGATGGGAGGTCGGACTCATCACACCTTTTTGAGGGGAATTATTGTCTACTCCGAGACTCTCTTTATAGATTTAAGTTATGTTCGTGAATCCTTATTACATTACCAAGTATAAAATGTGCTTTCCTTTAGTTTTAACAATCAATGATTAAATATGAAATAAATTTAGAGAATCTTTTATATGTAATCGAGGTTCTTCATCAATAGAGAATCATCTATATCTGTTTAGAGATTCTTGGTCAATGGTATCCTTCAAAACATTTATATAAAAGTCTCTTGGTCATTATGATGACCAGGTTGGTTTTAAAGCCACTCAGTGGGGCACTTGAAGTTTATCATCATTCAGAAGGACAGAGATTATTTCAAAGTTGGGATCGAACCCAAAAATTGGCTACCTACGTATCCTTTGTTTTGAAAAAGGAATCAGAACCCACATAGTTCGAGTAATGGAGTATGATGTTTATGATTTATGGCTCAAAGAAGAATGTCATAATTAGTTTTACACTCTAAGCTCACGTGAGTCATGCTCGGTGTGAGAAACAAGAGGTATTGGTAAAAATTAGACAATTGTGCCATGAAAGATGCAATCATAAGAATTTGTTTGGGGATTATGTATGTATGACTGCCCAGATAGATGAAGGTTTAGGATTCACTTTTAGGGAGAAAATCCATGAACAGGGTCCATAAAGTTATATGTGCTTCATGGAGATTTGAATACTCTAATCTTGGGGCTTACTCCTAAGTAGGATGCCCAAGTTAGGAGGGGACTTATGATTGGGTTTTACTCCTGAAAAGGAAACCCAAATCAAGGGTAAATTAGGACTGGTTAAGAGAAATTTAAGGGGGCTTGGGGTTTACTCTTGAAAAGGAAACCCAAGATTATGACTGGGACTTACTCCTAAAAAGGAGGCCCAGGTTAGGGGACTTGGGGCTTACTCCTGAAAAGGAAGCCCAAGATTATGACTGAGTCTTATTCCTGAAAAGGAGACCCAGGTTAGGGATTAAGGTTGGGGCTTACTCCTGTGGAGGATGCCCAAGTTAAAGGAATTAAGGATTGGGGCTTACTCCTGAGGAGGATGCCCAAGTTTGGGAACTTTAAGAATTTGGGGCTTACTCCTAAAGAAGGATGCCCATATTAAAGGATTTATAACTGGGGATTATTCCTAAAAAAGGAGACCCAGGGGGCTTGGGGTTTACTCCTGAAAAGGAAACCCAAGATTATGACTGGGAATTACTCCTAAAAAGGAGGCCCAGGTTAGGGGACTTGGGGCTTACTCCTGAAAAGGAATCCCAAGATTATGTCTGAGTATTATTCCTGAAAATGAGACCTAGGTTAGGGATTAAGGTTTGGGGATTACTCCTGAGGAGGATGCCCATATTTTATGTTGGGGCTTACTCCTGAGGAGGATGCCCAAGTTAAAGGAATTAAGGTTTGGGGCTTACTCCTGAGGAGGATGCCCAAGTTTGGGAACTTTAAGAATTTGGGGCTTACTCCTAAAGAAGGATGCCCAGATTAAAGGATTTATAATTGGGGATTATTCCTTAAAAGGAGACCCAGGTTAAGGATTCTCTCATCTTAAAGGAAGAGGTTGAATGAATGAACTCTCCATATTTACTGACATAAGGATATTTAAATCACTAGGTTTTGAGAGATATTCCACATAATTCCTTTCAGATAAGGAAGTCAAATCAAGAAATCATGCCATAAATGGCTTTGAAGAGTGTCTTGAAGAATGAATCTTGAAAAAGAAAGGTGTAATGGCTTAAGAGGGGTAAAATGGGCAGGATGGGCACCCAAAAAGGTAGGGGCGTGCAAATCTTGAAAGGCGCGCAAGTCTTCCATGGGTGCGCAAGTATTGGTCGCGCAGGTATACCTGCGAGACATGTGGGGTGCTTGCGCGATTTTCAACCAGCATTAGAAACTTGAGCGACTCTTTATAAATCACTTTAGAATCCTCTTTAGGTTCTTCCAGAAAAGGGATGCACAAGTTATATTGAAGGAAATAAGTCGGCGCACAAGTGTTGGTAAGTTTCAACACTTAGGCCTTCCTTCTTCTCTTTAGATCTTCCGTTCTAGGTAAGAAATTACCTTAGAAGTGTTCCGGAAGCTTTGAGAAGAGACTTGGGCATCGGGAGATTCAATCCGAGTTTCTGGAAAAAAGATCCTCTCGAATGGGGGGCCTACAGGGTCTATTTATAGGCAGGATAAGACCCCGGGCGGTTACCACTTAGGTCGCGCAAGTCACTTGCGCGACCAAGAGCGTCGCGCAAGTGTACTTGCGCGACAGTAAGATAACTTGTGCGGTGCAGTTGCTATTGATCCTTTGTTCATGCCTTTGTCGATTTTTGATGTTTTCTTCAAAGGTTGAATCACTTTGAGCTCAGATATTCCCTTTTCTGATCTTTATATTCTGTAACTAAAGGAGCTTCAACAACCGCCTCATCATAGGGGTCTCAAAACAGAAGACGACGCGTCAATCGGGCACCTGGTCTGTGAGTTATTAGCCTTTTCGTCCCATGGGTCCAGTTGGTTTCGTGTGGGAACCAACCCGTCCGTATCTCAATTATACCCCGAACTCTCATAGGGTATATTCATAGGGACCTTTTCTCAACGAGATCACCAACGCCACTGATGGTTCGTCAAATGGACGTCCGGTCTGAAAGTTATCAGCTTTTCCGTTCGAGGGGTTCAGTTGGATTTCGGGTACAATCCAACCTGACCACTATCCAACTGCATCCAAATCTCAGGTGAAGTATGTCAAAAGTTCCATATCATCAAGAGTAATCCAACAAGGTCGACGGCACATCAATCGGACGTCCGGAGCTCAAGTTATAAGTGTTTCCGCTCTGAGTGCCCGGTTGGTTTCGGGTTCGAACCAACTAGGCCATACACAAACTTTTCCGAAACCTTGAGTGTAATATGCCGAAACGACCATATCAATCCAAGGATCGCATCGCAACTGACAGTGCATCGATCGGAGGTCTGTAACCCAAGTTATGAGTGTTTGAACAAAAACTGCCCAAAAATAGGGGGTTCGGGCCTGATCAGACCCAGCCCGAGACCCCCTGGGTCGACCCAAACCGGGTCGACCCGACCCGGGTCCGGGTCTGGCCCACTAGGGCGCGGCCCGGCCCGGATGGCGTGGCCAGGCCCAGCAGGCCGGCCGTGACTCGGTGCTGGCCGAGCGGAACACAAGGGGCGGGCCCCTTGTTGTAACCGGCGGCGCCAGCTGGCGCCGACCTACCACCCGAATCCTGCGTGGCTGCGGGGTCCGACTCCTCGCCGATGCGGCTGTGCGCCGGCGGGTTTTCTTCTGGCAGCGCGCTGGGGTGCCACCTCCTCCAGGCAGCCGGACGGCTCTGGCCGCTACCTCCGGTCGTCGGTGCCACCGCGTCTCCCCCTTCTATGTGTCGCTGTATCTTCATTCAAAGCCCGAAAATTAAAATGATCGCATATTCATGATCCTTGGGTTGAGAGCTCCACGTCCATATGTCGTGCTCAATAGAATATTTCTTTTCCAGCGTCGATAAAAATTTGGCCGCCTCCTTCTGCCAGCCATTGCGGCTTCGTTCCAAGCCCGAAAAATTAAACGATCGCATATTTGTGATCCTTGCGTCGAGGGATTCACATCCATATATCGCGCTCAACAAAATTCCATGTTTTCAGCATCAATTAATATTTGGATGCCTTCTTTCACAAGCCATTGCGGCTTCGTTCCATGCCTGAAAAATTAAACGATCGCATATTTGTGATCCTTGCGTCAAGGGCTTCGCATCCATATATTGCGCTCAACAAAACTCTATGTTTCTAGCGTCAATAAATATTTGGCATTGAAGAACGCAGGAAGAACACGTGAAGAATAAAAAGAAAAAAGAGCATGGTTTATGTGCAGGATGATGATCATGTTCATTTGGTCATCATCGTCGTGAATTTAGGATATCAAGAATCAATAAAATGAATTCAAACATATATAAAAACCCCTACCTTGATAACGAGTTGATGTTCGAAGAGCGTCGCGGAAAGCGGCGTCGCAGGGCGTGGTTCTGTAGACGTCGATGGAGAGCATCTGAGGAGACGTCGTCTTCTCTTTATCATGGAGAGAAGAGGATGATTACGTGTCATTGGAGAACTCCTGCGTCGGTGTCTCTTCCCTTGTCGTGGAGGAGAAAGGGAATGGAGATACCGGAGTCGCTGAGTTATTCTTCGTTGAAGAGATGACATTCTTCGCAGAAGGATTGAAGCTCTTCGTGGGAGGATGAAGTTCTTCCCTAGAGAAAAGAGTTCTATCTCCCCAATCTCCACACACAACAACCAACCCTCTCAAATAAAATAAGACTTATTTTATTTTATTACATCAAGCCAAGCATTTCAATTTTTAAAAATCAAACACATAACTCACTTAATTAATTAAGTGAGTTGGCATGATTAAAGAAGAGAGAGGGGGAGGTGAGTGGTCTAACATTAAAGGGGGGTTTTGGAGTTAAAGAATTTGAAAAGGTGGGGGATCATGTGGGCTCCACCTCACCCTTAAACCTCTCATGGGAAGTTAAAAACCGGTGGGTCCCACTCTGACTCCCACACCTAGGATATAACACTTAAAAAAGAGAAATTAAGTTGATACATGACTTTATTTCACTTAAACTGCTTAGGGAAGAAATTAAAATAAAACAATTATATTTTTATTCCCCACTTTTTTTACTTCTACACCCGAGCAACCACACCTTCAGAAAAGGTGTTCCTAAAAAATTACCGGCATTGCAGTTCCATCGGTGCCCTCGAATTTCGATTCTGAGCACTGGTTCAGAAGTTAGAAAAACCCGCTCGTTCATTCACTGAACGTACCCGAGCCAAACTTCGGAAATTGATTCTGGGCACACCGGGCCTCAGAATCAGGTGCCGTCAGAAACTGCGTTCTTGTAAAATCTCAAAGAAATTAAGAAAAAAAATTCCTTGAAATATCTGGGTCTTTACATTATATATGTTATATATTGAAACAAATGTTTTTAAATTCATCCAATACATTTTATAGTATTAAGATAAGAATAAAACCAATTTTAAGTATAGAAGGTTATCTTTTTCTAAAAAGTTTCTGTTTCCACCTTTATATAGAAAAAATGATTTAAATATATTTTTTACACTTTTATAAATTATATTTTCAAAAATATACTTCCTATTTAAAATTGGAATTTCTAAATTTACTTTGGTTGATTTTTTGGTACTTTTCTGATAAGTTTCAGGTTTTGATGAATAGTGATAAAATATTTCATTTTAATAGAAAATTAATTTTTCTTATAAATATTTTATAGAGTTAAATTATATTTTTAATTATTTTTAAAGTAAATTAGATCAATTTTTTATCATTTAATACAATTTAGTTCATTGGATTCATTTTTAGATTAATATTTTTTATAAAAACATTTCAACTTTTGAACCTTTTCACATTAAAAACTCGTTTTCTCGTTTCGTCAACTAGATTAATTTTAAATAGATTAGTACACCTTATTATTTTTGAATTTTGAAAAATTGACTAAATATTTGGAATAATTAGGTCTAGAATACGTAAGTCTGTTTCTTTTTTTCATTATGAATAGTAACTTTAGTAATTTTTTATTAACACGGTTAATGGTAAATCGATATTATGGGTACAAATAATATTATAAATATTATAAAATTACCTTAACATGTATCCACATTTCATTGTATGAGTTTTTGTAAACTAAAATAATCATTTTTTCAATAATATAACCCTTTGAAGACACTTGGATGCGAGTGTGACAATTATTATATATTATTTAAAGAAAAAGTTAAAGATTTCATACTCATATTTTTAATAACTATTACATTTTTAATATAGGGTAATACATAACATAAATTAGACTATAAAGAATAATTTTAAATATAAAATGTTTATGTTCATCATGGAAATTTAATTTTAATTTTTGTGAAATAAATAATTACCTTAAAGGATTGCACAATGATGATGGATTAATTGTATAATTAATGGGAATATCAAATAAATGATTATAATAATATTAAAAAATATATAATTACATAATTAATTTCATAAAAAAATTATATTAAAATTTTAAATGTCATTTATATATTATATGTTTTGGTTCTAATATATCTTGTTTTATTTATTTTTATAAAATTCAAAGTAATTAATATTATCAAAATTATTATTAATGTTATATTAAAATAAATAATATTTTGTTAAATGATATAAAATTCATTAAAATATAAAATTATGAATAATTATTTAGATAAGGTTATATATTTCATAAATGATCTATTTAGGGTTATTTTTGAAGTTTAGAATAACTATATTAACCCTTAATTATTAATAACACATGTTATCACTGTAAGAGTTATGGATGTTAATTAAGGATTAAAGCCAAAATATATAGATAAGAATGAGTCATAAACATGTCTATAAATTATTGGATGAGATTATTTCTATCATAATCATATTATCATAGAAATAACTCACATTATATCCATTTATAATTTAAAATTAATTTATATTAATTTAATATTTTGAAGGTTTCCAAAAGTGCTCCTCACCTCAATTATAAAAGGAAAACTCCTCCCTCACTTCTTTTCACAACTTTGAGCCTTACTGATAAACCAAAACTATTCATTTATCCTCCCAAAATCCATACCCAAGTTCTAGAGGTCCTATTATAACAAAAATACCAACTCTATATCCCTTAAGAAGAGATCTAAAGGAAGTCCATCGAATAAGAGGTATTTGTTTTACTAACTCATTCAAGTTCATTTATTCTTATACTTCCTTTTCATTTGTTGTTTCCAAAATAAAATATTAAAATAATTATCATATATATTCTTAGATGTTGTTATGATTATTTTTCAACAACATCCCACCTTTTATCCATCGTACAAAAATGAAAACACTTTGTGTTTGTACGTACGGCTTACCGTCTCCAAGTCATGGTGTAATTTGTTTTTCATCACCACTTTATTTGGATAGATATAATGGTTGATATAACATATATAAATAATAAAAAATATATTATATTTATTCTTTATAATTAATATACCAAACTTTTCCTTTCCCTTTAACCATTAAGGGAATGATATCCTCACTCATGTGTACGTACGGCCTACCATCTTCACGGCGCAATGTGGTCCATTCTCCATGTTAACCATTCAATAATGATTTAAAAAATGTATTTAATGAGTAAATTTAATATATTTGAACTTAATATCATTATGGAGATGAAATAAATATATATTATTCATAAGAAACATGACTTTAATAAAGAAAATTCATAGGAAAATGAAGTATTTTACACATGAAAGAATGGTAATATCGAAATATTATTAACAAAATGATATAATATGATCATATATGATATAATAAATATATATGTGGTTATGTTATAAATTAATAACATGATTTAAGACATTATACAGAAAGTTAAATCACATTTAACAAAATTATTGTGAAATTTAAGGGTTAACTTCACAATCTCATTATTATTCAGGGTTGTTTATATGTTATTATATATAGAGGATATTTATCATCCATGTACATGTTTCATAAAAATGTTTTTACATTTTTTTTTAATATTATCCTTAAAAAATTTAAGGTCTCTTTTCCCATTTTTTAATTTTTATAAAATTATTTTAAAGGAATATTTTCCTTATTTTACAAATGAGGTGCTTTATGAATTTTTTGAGAGAAAAAATAGAAGGAATGTTTTTTAACTTATATAGAATGAATTTATTTTTTGAAGTTATGAAACCTTAATGTGTTGAATATTCCTTTATAAGTTTACAATATTCTTCTCAATGAAAATCTTTTATTTAATAATTTTGCATTCATATAAATAAATGATTTTAAAGAACAAAATGGGGTATTTCTCTCAAAAAAATTAATTCTTTTGTTATATTATTTTAAACTATGTAAAAATCATATTCTAGATAATATTATTGATTCTGGTTTATCTCTTGTGATACCATTTTCCATATTTTATTCAGTGATTTTTTACTAGTTTTATTGTGGATGTTCTATTTTGATACCATTCACCATATTACTCAGAATGGTTTGTGATTATGTTTACTAATTGGGAAATGTTATTTCATATATATATGTTATTATGTTTAACCTCATTCATATGAGGAATGAATTGGATTTAAAAAGTTATTGTATGTTCCTACTATATCCCCTCTATGAATCAGTAGGTATCATGAGACAAATTAGTTTTAGTATTGTTTAGGCCATACCCATTTATTTATGGTTTCTTGGTCGAAGCCTTAATGATATATTTATGATGTATGGCATTATAAATCCTCTCATTATGAGATTAGATATTGATATTCCGTGTTATTATTCAATTAGTAGAATATCCATTTTTTATTTATATGGAATTATTTTATTATCATGTATTCTTGACATATTATGTTCAAGATTATGTTTAAATGCTTTATGTTTTTTTATATACCTTGTTATAGTGTTTGTGCTTATTTATTCATAATAGATTATATTGTAAGCTTACCCATACTGTGTTTCTGAGCTCACCCTTTTATTATGTATTATTTTTTCCAAGATTCTAAGACATATATTATGATTGATATGAGGGGTTAATCATTTAGAATATTGGTTCTCTCAAAGTATTGACTATGTTGTATTTTATAGTTTTCAATTGTAAGGTATGTTTCAAGTATATAATATCATTTACAAAACTATTGAATGGATCGGTCCTTTGGGATTCAAATCTTTTATCTATACCAATGTAATAAAGTGAGACAATGGCTCCGGACTACTGGGTTTAGGGTTGTGATAGGTATACCCTATTTAAAAACGTGATTATTATACCTATGGTGGAATTTTATATAATCCTTTGTGTGGATTGGATTTCAAATTATAATGTAAAAAATTATTTTCAATATAAGGAGATTATGATTAATAATGGAAATATGGAATACCTTATCTTTATAGGGGAGAATATATCATCTGAATCATGTCTATATACACCTCCATTATCTCTCCATAATGAAATTCTTATAGAAGAATAGTAGAAATAGCCTATAAATGGGAAAGGTACGCTTAGAATATAATATGTGCCCACTATATAGGAATATATTTAAGTGCTTCCTGAATAACAATAGGATATCCACATGAGTGTGAAGTTGATATTTACAATGATATCATTCCTAATGAAAAAATTATATCTAAAACTCCCTAAATGATAGATAGAACATAATTTTTAGAACTAAAGAAACCATTTCATGAGTGTTTTTATAATAGATTCAAATGCCTTGGTGTTTCACCATGGGGGTATCAAGTCCTATTTGTTAAAAAAATGGTTCTATGAGGTTATGCATCAATTATAAGGAAATAAATGTAATTAATTTAAATAGAAAGTATCATATTCCCCTCATTGGTGAATCATTTGATCAACTTCAATGAGCTCTATATTTTTAAAATATTTATCTTCTTTTGGGGTGTTATCAATTATTAGTAAAGGAGGGGGATATTCCAAAGATATCTTTCTTTATGAGGTATGAAAATTATGAATGTAAAATAATTCCAATATTATTGACTAATTCACCAACTATTTTTATAGATCAGGTGAACATTTTATTCAATAATTATATTGATAATTTCATTGTGGTTTTTATTGATTATATCTTGATATACTCTAAAATATATGACAAATATATGTGTAATTTGTGAATTATTCTTATGATTTTTCTGAGAAAATGAGTTCTATGGAAGATTTAGGAAATGTAAATTTGGTCTTCATGATGTCTCATTTCTTGGTCATGTTGTTTCTAAGGATATAATATTTGTTGTCCCTATAGAGAACAATTTGTGAGGGAATGGCCAACACTAGTGAATATAATCGAGGTATGTAGTTTCCTAGGATTAGTAGGTTACTATTGATGGTTTTTAAAAAAAATATTTATTATCTAACACATTAACCAATTTTACATGTAAATGGGTTAAGTTTGTGTGGTTAGATTCATTTAAATAATGTTTTGAATAATTAAAAATAGTATTGGTCAATGATGTGATATTTATGTTTCCATTGCGAAGGTATGGATTTGTGATATTTAGTGATGCATAAAATAAGTGACATTTATGTTACTACCCCAACTCCAATAACCCAGAGATGGTGTCTACTTTTTTATATTTTCATAGATATAAGGGATATAATCCCAAAGCACTGGTCAGTTTAATAGTCTTAAATAACCATATATATACCTGATTCCCACATTACATTGGAAATATAAAATACAAAGCATAAAAATATTCTTTCACTTTTTATATTATTCATAATATCTTTCTTTATATTCTAAGGAAAAGAAAATAGATGAAGGTTGAGATAATATTCTTAGTAAGTGTTTTGTACAGTAGAATCTATCGTGAATCAATAATTCATAGTCAATAAGATAAGGTAAATAACTGAACAGAAATTCAATTTTATCAATAACTTGAGAAAAAAATCATTTGTGGAAAATATAATTGTTTTAATGTCATGGATAATAAAAACTGAATTCATAATGAAGTAAATTCTTAATATTGAATGTCATGATTTCAGATATCATGATATTTATACTGTTAAATCCTTATGGTAAGATAGTTTAACTGATGGGTAGGTATACACCATAAACCCATTTAATGTTAGCTTACTAATTTTTCTCATGAGATTTTTTGATGCATCAAAGGGATAAATAATTCATATCATAACCCATTACTAAATTTCTAATTAATTCCTAATATGTTTACTTGTCAACTTAAATTCATAAGAAATATTCCATATTAACAAATTTTTGTATCAAATAAATAATATAGATTATCAATAATTCCCCAGTCAGTCAAATAACATTCAAAGTAAAACACCATATATAAAAATGGTATACATTTTAGGAAATGAAAATATCCACAATACAATGAATATGAAAATTTAAGGGAATTTTAATGTCTTGTATTTTAAATAAATTTAATGTCCCAAGAGAAAATTATTGTCTACAAGATTAATGAAGAGACGACTGAGGACAATTAAAAAAAGAGGATTTTGTAGTGAAATAGAATATTTTAAAGAATACATTGAAATAATTTTTCATTAAATATTTTTACTTTTAAAACCATTTAAAAATTATAGAATAATCAAAATGGAGTAATTCGGTTATGGTGACAGAAAAGTTTTTTAGCATTGTATACATTAAAAGAAGACATTCTATTAACTTTTTATAATGAAGGATGAAAATTAAACTTTCAGGAAAACATTATAAATATTAATTTTAATCCATTTAAAAAGTTAATTATAACATAAAATTTCATAAATAAATCATTTTAGTAAATAAAGAGTGATTTTCCATACCAATTTTTAAAAATATTGATATGGAAGAAAGATATACCCAAACAAAAAGAAAGATAAGATTATGTTTTCTTTTAAACATACCTCCTAAAAGAGTAAATTTAATCATTAATCATAATTAATAATGGTATATTCATGTAAAATACCCAAAATTAGTAGTATATACACCTCAAAAAAATAAACAGGTGCATAATACCAAGTATGTCTCAATGGAGTGGAAATTGAGATGAAATATATTACCTTGGGTCTAAATTGTAATTTATGTTCTTTATATTCATAAATAATAAACTAATGTTAATTGTTTAATTTATTAATAAATATTTTAATGTTTATTGTCCCTTTTATTTTATTTATTACCCTTTTATATTAATTTTCTTACTCAAATAAGTCTGTGTCGGACATTTTGACGATATTCAGCTCATATGTCCAAAATGGCATTGATTGTTTTACTATTGTCAAAGAGTTCACTATTTCATCATATCTAGAAAAATAATAGTGAAGTAATTATCATTTTTATATATCAATAAAACTTTTATTATCAATAAATATATATGGTTAAAAAAATAAATTGTGTTGCAGTCATGGATATGGTATGCCATACATATACATGAGTTACACTTTCCATTCTTCAACGGTCATGATGGAAAAAAGTTAAGTATTATTTTGACTTTAAAAAATTATAATTATATCATAAATACCAAATTGTTTCTTTAAATAAAATTATATATGTTATTCATGTGATGTGGTGGTGAAAAATGAATCACATTGCTTCGTGGAGGTGGTAGTCCACACATACGCAGGAACAAAACTATCATTTTTTCAATGAATAAAAAGGTACAAAATTATATAATATATTAATTTTACATAATTATAGATATGTAATTAATATCATATATATATATATTATCTATTATTATAACCATCCATGAGAGGCGGTGATGGAAAATGAATTACATTGGTTCGTGAGGTGGTAGTCAGTCGTACACACGAACAATGGATTCATTTAGAATTTGATAGAATACGATATGGATGTAGATTATTAAATTTACATAATAACATCTTGGTTTATTTTAGATACAAATTTTTTTAAATTTTTACTGTTTAATAAGATTTTATGTAGATGGAAGAAGAAAAAAAACAAAACTCCTCTATTAAGAATGATACCTCTTCTTTGGACAACCTCTTTAAGATTATGCCTAAAGCCATACTGTATTCAATTTATGATAAAACCAAGTCATCTCGGATGTGTTTAGGAATTTGGCTAGTGATTTTATAAACTAAAATGTTTTTTAAGAGTGAAGAAAACAGGATATAAGGTTCCCTTTTATAAGTAAGGGGAGGGTATATTTCTAATTTATTAAAGTATTAAATTGATATAAAATAATTTCCATATTAAAATGGATCCAAACATAAATAATTATAATTTATGATGAGTATTTATCTAAATAATATCATCTAATAAAATTTTTATAGTTTTTTGTTATGTTTTTAACTCATATCTTTTAGTATTAACCCATTTCAACCCTTTGACAATTACATCAATATTAAAGTATTCTACCCTTTAAGGGTAAATAATGTTACAATAATATTATAAACAACCCATAAATAAAAATAAAATATGATGTTTTAAACAATATACCATTCATTTAGATGAATATTATATTTTTATGAAATTTAAATCATTTAATAAAACATTGTTAACAATAAAATATCATTATTGTCATTTTAACACTATTCATTTAATTTGACTTTAAATACATCAAGACAAAGAGGGAATTCGAATATATTCCTTTAAAATCACTATAATGTTATATTTATTTTCCAATGTTTTAGAAAACAATAATTATTTCAAATTTTATAGTTTTTAGTATTTTTAAAATCATTTATTTTATTTTTCTATTAATTAAATAAATGTTGTGTCGGTATTGCGAAATCATTTAAGGTAATTATTTCATCACTAAAATTTTCAAATAAATTAATAATATAAAAAATCATTTATATTTAAAATTATTGTTTATAAACAAATATATTTTTTTAACCCTATCAAAAAATATTATAGATATTAAAATAAGAAAATTCATATTTTTATCTTTATCTATCACTTATATATTATAAAGGTCCAAATCATAGCCAAGTGGAAAAAATTTCCTTTTTTATATTTTTTTATTATGGATGAAATAGTCTCATATATGGAAATTATGGTAGGTTTTGGGATTATTTTTAATTCCTTATCACGTTATTTTTAACCTCAATTACTCAATTTATCTTTATTATGGTGGTAATTTTTTACTATATTTATTATTCCTTATGATCACAAATAAAAAAGTTGTATTTAAAAAAATTACCTCTTGATTCAAAATATGGAATTAATTTTCCAAGATTCAATTTTAATAATTTGTACAAATAAATTTGTGTTTAAAACACAATAAAAAAACATTTCAAAAAAATCATTTTTTATTATAAAATTTTTTATTTATAAATTAAATATTAAAATTGATTGCAATGGACTTAAATGGATTATTAATAATATTTAAGTACTAATTTTACTTTTAAACCATTTTAAAAAAATTAACTCTTAATATTCTTGAAACAAAAATATAATGATCAATAAAAAGAAATATTTTCACTATTCACTGGAAAATCAATCTTTTCAAAAAAATATAAAAAATTTACCCAAAAATAATTTTGATATAATTATTTTCAAAATGATGTTAATTTTATAAAATAAATTTTTTAAAATTGGAAAAAATTAATTATATTATTTTCTCACAAAAAGAAATCAAAACATTTTTGAAGAAAACTTATTTTTGAAGAATAAAAGGACTTTACTAAAAAACTAGAGTGTTTATTTACTAAGAATTAATCAAAAAAATTATTGATTATAATATTCATATATATTTTATAATGTGGTTATTTATATTCATACCCACTAATTCAATAGAATGGTTATAGTGGTCAAATTTAAATAATAATATTATGTTGTTTGTTTAGGCTCTGTGTTATGTGTTGAACATGCTATCGAATATAATATTATTTTAAAAAATAAGGATATTATATTTAACACCTATAAAAATTTCACCTCTAAAAGTTTAATGGATATTAACTTTTGAAAAATGATTGTGGTTCTTCATCATAATATCCTTAGGTTCCCATATTTCTTCCCCTATTTTTTGTTTTATCCGACATAATTTTACCAGTCAAGTCATTCAATTATTTAACACTTTATCTCAAGTGTAAAGAATCTTATTAGTCTCTTCATAGTATGTAATATTAGGTTGTAGTTATATTTTTTGATAGGTGAGTACATATGTTCGGTCTGGCATATACTTCCTTAACAAATATATATTGAATACATTATAAACTTTAGAGAGTCTTGGTATAATTTCCATTGAATAATCCATAACTCCAAATCTTTCCAGAATATAAAAATGTATGACATACCTGGGGATCAGTTTTTCCGTCTTACTAATCCTTATAAAACCCTTCCTTGGAGATACGTTCAAATAAATGTGGTATCCTCCTTGAAATTCCATATATTTCCTTTTGTTATCGACATAACTCTTTTTCCTAATTTGAGTTACATACATATGATTCTGAATAGCCTTTACCTTTTTCATTTTATCCCCAACAAGATTTTAACAAAAAATATTTCCTTCAATAACTTATTATGATCAAGTTTCAATATGACATCTCTTTATATATAATGCTTCATATGGTTCAATTGTAAGTATTGAATGGATTCTATTGTTATAGGAAAATTCTACTATAGATAAATACTGATCCAATGTGCCTTGAATGTCAAGTGAGAACAACCTCAGTATATCTAACAATTTTTTAATAGTTCATTAGGATTTCATGTCATTTTTTGGGATGATATTAGTTGATCAAATTAATTTTAGTATCAAGTTCTTTCTAAATACATTTCTATAATTTTGATGTAAATCATAGATCATGATCAGACACAATTGAAATAGGTGTACCATGAATTCTTAAAACTTCATTGATATAGAACCTTGTAAGTATCAAAAGAGGTAAATATTCACTTATAGAAAGAAATCATGCATATTTAGAAATATGGTTAACAATAATCCATATTTCACAATTATTTCTAGGAGTATTTGGTAATACAGTTAAAAATTCTATAGTAATGTAATCCCATTTTCACATTGGAATGAGTAGGGGTTGCATAATTCCTTGAGGATGATGTATCTCATCCTTCACTTTTTGACAATAAAAAATATTGAAAATTAATCAGCAATTTCCCACTTCATATTATCCAATAAAAAATATTCCTTCAACTTACTTTACATATGGGTGTTATCAAGATGTACAGAGAAATTCCAGGTATGAAATTATATAATAATTCCTTTTTTAGCTCAGGTATTGATGGAACACATAACCACATTCCAAATTTCATAATTACATCTTCATATACAATGTTATCCAATATCCCATCATTCATAGCCTTAATTTTCATTTGAAAATTCTCATCATCTGTATGAGAACTTTTTTTATTTTCCAATAAATATGGTTTGTAAGTCATTAAAAAATTATTTATGTTTCCCTTTCATTAGTAATTATCATATACATATTTAATAAATCCATGAAAATGCTATCCCTCTCAATCATCATTTTTTTCAAGACTCCATGATCTTTTCTAATGAATATATCTTCTACCTTATTCACATTCACTTGGTTATAGTGTATTGATCAATAATAATCCTTGAGTAGCTTGAGCCATCATATTTGCCTCATGTTGAGATATTTATATGAATATATGTATTCAAATCTCTTATGATATATTTATATCTCATATATTTTACCATATAGATAATGTTTCTATATCATCAAAGAAAAGATGATGACTGCCAACTCAAGAACAAGATTTGGATAGTTCTATTCCTGAGTCTTCAACTCACTTGATGAATATGAAATAAATTTACCATTCTATATAAGTAAACAACCAAGTCCCTTATTCAACACATCATAAAATATCACAAATACATCATTTACAAATGGTAGATCCAAAATCATAGTATTCATAAATCTCTTATTAAATTCTTCAAAACATTATTCACATTCCTTTTTCTATATGAACTTGACAACTTTACGAGTAATCTTGGTTAATGGGTTATCCAATTGGGAAAAAATTGTCTATATTTAACTACCCAACCAATAAATCTTCATTACATGGTTATGTTCATTGGTGCATGCCGTTCTTTGACTCTCTTTGTCTTTGTTGGATCAATTAAGATTCCATACTTGGAGACAATACGGACAAGAAAATAAACTTTCTAAATCCAAAATTAACACTTGATAACATTCCTAAATAACAATTCTCATGATAAGTTTAATAAATAACAATTTTATTTTAAGAGTATCAAGAATTATCAACAAGTTACTGCCAAGGTCCTCGTAGATTTTATAATATACCAAGATATCATCAATAAATACCCCAAAAAATTATCAAGATAATTATTGAAAACATCATTCATTAGATCCATAAATTTATAGGGTGAATTAGTAAATCCAAAAGGAATTATTATAAACTCATAATATCTATACCTTATTGGAAATTTTTCCTTTAATATATCTTTTTTCTTTACAAGTAATTAATGATACCCATAATGAATGTCAATTTGTAAAAATATTGGGCTCTATGAATTTGATAAAATAAGTAACCAATGCAAGGTAGAGGATATTTTTTCATTATCATACTAGCATTGATTTACCTATAATCAATGCATGTCCTCATAGATTCATATTTATTATAAATAAAGGTATCCCCAATGTGAAACATTAAGGAATATAAATAATTTTTTACCCAACTCATGTAGTTTTCTTCTTTAACTCCACTAATTCCATAATGGTCATTATATAGGGAGTATTTGATATTGGTTTTACAATAGGGATTAAATCAATATAAAACTCAACTTCAAGCTCTTGTGGATGTCTCAATAATTCATTAGGAAACACATACATGTATAAATATACAATATTTACACCCTCAATTTCAATATTACCATTTCCATCTATAGAATTGTTTTTCTATTCTTCCCCAAAAATTAAATTCAGATGAGCTATTGGGGGTGGATATATACACAAATTAGATGATGAAGTCTCCCCTATAATGATAAATAATTATATATCCTCATCATGGATCATAATTTCCTTCCCCTTACAATATATTTTTACATTATATTTTGAAATTAAGTCTATACAAAGGATTATATGAAAATTAATCATAGGTATAATAATAAAGTTAGTAAATAGTGAACATTTATATTTCATAATAGGAAATGCATAATACATCCTTATTGTGGTGTGATCTCCACTAGGTTTTTTAACTAATAAATCTCTTTTTAATGTGTTTGGGAAGTATAAAATATTTTTATAAAATATGGTAGATATAAAAGATTGTGAATATCCAAACTCAAATAAAGAATTATTTAAATTTGGGGAAATTATTAGAGTACCTACAGACACATCATTATGAACTACAAACTCTTTTTTAGTGATCACATAAACGTTTCCTTCTCCACTTGGATTATTCCATTATATATTCCCTTTACTCTTGTCACATTGTTTTGAATAATTATTCATTAATTTATAGGTGAAGCACTGTATAGTAGTGATCTCTTTATTCCACTTACATTCAATATAGAGATTACCCTTATCTCTAGACTTGTAACAAACTCTCATTCCCTTAAAAAATTCTAGGATATCACTTTCTATAATTTTAATATGATGTAAATTTCTTCATTCTCTTCATCTTATTTTAACTCTATCCTTTTACTTGGTGTTTATATAAACTATTATTTTATTAATTTCCCTTGAATATATAGATCTAAAAATTCCTTCTCCATATTAATGGAAATTTATATTATATCATAATATGATTATAATTTTTGATAAACCGGTTCCCTTAAAAGACTCATCTTAATCCCATAAAATTCATGATCAATATTTCTTCACAGATTACATATGTAATCTAAATCAGTATTGTAAATCCATCCTTATACTCTAACATGCTTTGTTTTTTCCTTCTAATTTAAAGTGAGGAACTTCCTCTTCATTTCATATCATTGTTCTGGTGGAAATTATTTCTCAAATAAAATAACTTTTAATGTTCTCTCTTCCATGCTTTATATTTATTCATCCTCTATTATGTTTTTAACCAATAACCACCATTGATCTGCAAATCCTTTCAAACAATACACTACTAAAATAACTTTTCCAATTTCATAACATCCCAAATATAGGAATATATTTTTCAGAGACCTAATACATTTCTCAGCTATCAATTTATTAGAATTCTCCCTAAAATATTTAGGATTTTTTTCTATTAAGCAATCCCACATAGTAGAATCACACTATAGAACAAAAGGTTTCTACCATTGGGAAAGTTTATTCATCATAACTAGAGTAAGATTATTTAATATTGAAATGATTTTATTAGTTCTAATATCAGCTGTATTGGCTTGGTCAGAAGGGTAATATCTATATTTTTTATGGGTGTTGATTCCCTTTCTTCTGTTAGGTACCATAAGTAAATAATGACATACACTGACTTATCTCATAATCATCATGAATATTGAGCCATAAAATAAAAAACGCTATAATTTTAAAAAATCTCAAATACTATAATGGGTTATCATAGTTATCATCTTAACTATGTTTATTTAAAATATAGTTCCCAAGTTTTCTACAAAACATCCTATGATTCCAACTATAACAACCCCAACTCTAGTAACCCATAGTGAGTGTCTACTTTATTAAATTGGAATTTATAAATGGGATATAGTCCCTAATGACTTTTTAGTTTAGTAGTATTTAATAACCAGATACATATATGATTCCCATATTGTATTGTATATATAAAATGTAGAGTATGAGAACATTCATGCGTCTTTCATATTATTCAAAATATCCTTATTTATATCTTAGGTAAATGAAAACAAATTAAGGGTGATATAAAATTCTTAGAAAGAGTTACTTACAATAGAATCTATCATAAATCAGTAATTCATAATCAATATGTAATGGTAAATAAATGAAAAAACAATCTATTTAATCAATAACTTGGGAACTAAATGAATCCATAGATAATATCAATGTTTTAATATGATGGAAAATAATAACTTTATAATTAATTAAGTAAATGATTAAAATTATATATCATGATTTTAGTTATCATGATATTTATACCGTCAAATCCTTGTTTTAAGAAAGCTTAACCGATGGGTAGGTATACACCATAAATCCATTTAATGCTAACTTACTAATTTGTCTCATGATACCTATCAATTAATTCAAGGGATATA
Source organism: Viscum album (assembly GCA_963277665.1). NCBI lineage: Eukaryota > Viridiplantae > Streptophyta > Magnoliopsida > Santalales > Viscaceae > Viscum > Viscum album. The sequence goes on along the minus strand of OY728162.1, from coordinate 1,061,129,162 downwards.
TCATTCTAGGCCCCACCCATCACTGCATGTCCAATGAATTTATCATATGTTTAATGGTTAACTTAAATTCATAAGTAATATTCCTTATCAATAAATTTGTGTATCGATTAAAGAGTACAAATTATCAATAATTCCCTAGTTAATCAAACAAATTTGAAATTAAGACATCATATGTAGAAATGGTATATGGTTTAGGAAATAATCATATCCATGATATAAATAATATGTATATTTAAGTATAATATAATTTCCAATGATTACTAGAAAATTACTGTTTTAAGAGAAATTTAATGTTCATGAGATTAATCTGAAGATGTGAGGTGACCATAAAAAATATAGATTTTGTAGTAAAATTTATTATTTTAAAGAATAGATGGAAATAATTCTTCATTAACTATTTTTATTCATAAAACCATTTAAAACATAAAGAAGAATCTATAGTGTGTAAAATGGTTATGGAATCAAAAAAGTTCATTAATTCTATATACATTAAAGGAAAAATTTTCTTTTAAATTTTTATAAAGAAGGTTGAAAATGTCCCTTTTGGGAAAACCTTAGAAAGATTCCATTAAAACCATTTAAAAAATTAATTATAACTAACAATTTCTGTAACAAATCATTTTATTAAATAAATTTTAATTTTTTAAAATAATTTTTAAAAATATGTATATGGAAGAAAAATATACTCGAACAAAAAGAGGAATATGACCAGATTTTATTTTAAACATACCTCTTCAAAGAGTGACTTTAATGTATCATTAATCATAATTAATAATTATATATTCATATTAAATACCTAAAACAGTTATTATATATGCCTCATAAATATAAATAGGTGTATAATACTAAATATGTCTCAACGGAGTGGAAATTGAGACGATATCCCTTACCTCGGGTTAGACTTATCACTTATGCCCTTTATCTTCCAAAATAAAAACATATGTTAATTATTTACATACATAATAACTTTTCTCAAGTTTTTTATTTTTCTATTTCTTTTATTACCATGTTATATTCATTTACTTACTCAATTAAGTGTCAATCATATGTTTTGATAATATTTGGATCATATGTCCAAAATGGATTCGGTAGATTAACAATGGTCAAAGAGGTCATTATTTCATCATATCCATAATAATAATCAAGATATAATTAAAAATTTTATACATCAATTATACATTTAAAACTAATTAATAAATATGATCAATAAAAATTAACTATGTTACAATCCTGGAGATGGTAGGTTTTACATGCGCATGAGTAACATTTTCCATTTTTCAATGATTGTGATGGAAAAAAGGTAAGTATTACATTTTATTTTTTGAATGATAATTATATCATAAATTTATTATTATTTCTTTAAATAAAATCTTGTATACCATTTATGTAATGCAGTGGTGAAAAATGAATCACATCTCTTCATTGAGGTGGTAGTCCACGCATACACATGAATGATATTGTCATTTTATTAATGAATGGGAATGCAAGAATACTTATGATATATTAAATTTATAGAATGATATTTATTTCAGGAATATCATATATTTATATATATTAAATTCATCATTAAAACCATCCATTAGAGGTGGTTATGGAAATTGAATTACTTTGGTTCATGAGGCGGTAGTCTGGTGTACACATGAATAATGGTTTGGTTTCCCATTTTATGGAATAGGTAATGGATGTTGGTTATTCCATTAATAAAATAACATCTCAGTATATGGGATATACTAACATTATTATATTGTCATGTTCGAATAATATTTTAAGGATTTTTAAGAATAAATAAATAAAAATAATTGATTAAGAATGATGACTCTATTTCAGACAACCTCTTTAGGATTATACCTAAATCCTTACAAGATTATATTTTTAATCAAAGCAAGTGTTAAAAAAATATGATAGGAGGTTACCTTTTATAAGTGAGGGGAGGGGAACATTTGGAACATTCTAAATTTTTAAATTAATATATAATAACTTTCATATTCAAATAGATCAAAACATATATAATTATAATATATGATGACTATGGATTTAAATCCCTTCATAAAATAAAATGTTTACATGTTTTAGTAATGTTTTTACACTTATCTTTTAGTTTTAACCCCCCCCACCCCACCCACTAACCCTTTTGACAATTACCATAGTATTAAATTTTTTAACCCTTTAAGGGTCAACAATGTTACTATAAAATGAAAACAACTCATAAATAGAATATGGTTTATTTTTAAACCATATCTATTTCATTTGGTTGAATATAATATTTTTATGAATTTTAAATCATTTAATAAAATATTTTTTATTGTAAAACATCATTACTGTCATTTTTTAAACTATTCATTTTATTTGACTTTAAATACTTATAGAGAAATAGATAATTTTAATATAAACATTCCACACAAAACTATAATATTATATTTATCTGAAAATTTATTATAACACAATAATTATATAAAAGTGTATTATTTTTAGTATTTTTAAAATCATTTATTTAATTTTTCTAATAATTAAATAACTGTTGTGTCACTATTATGCAAGTATTTAAAAAAATTATTTCATCAATAAAATTAACAAATAATTTATTATGATAAAAAATTATTTATCTTCCAAATGAATATTTACAACCAAACATAAGTTGTATTTATCCCTATAATAAAATATTATAGATATTAAAAGAGGAAAATTGAAATTTTTGCCTTTATCTCATATTTATATATTATAAAGGTAAAAATAATATCAAAATGGAAATAAAAGCTCATATTTTTTACTTTTTAATGATTATGGATGAAATATACTCATAAAATGAAATTAATAAAAGTTTTGGGTTGATTTTTAATGCCTTGACACGTTATTTTTAACCTTAATTACTCAATTTACCCTTACCATAGTGACAATTATTTACTGTGGTTACTATTCATAATGGCCAAAAATGAAAGGGAACTATCTAAAAAAAATTACATTCCAATATAAAATATGGAATTAATTTTTCATGAATAAATTTAAATAATTTTTAGAAATTAATTAATGATTAAAACACAAAATGAAACAAAACAGTTTTTCATAAAAATAGATTTTTAAGTTTTAAAATGTTTTTATACTAAATTAAATCTTAATGTTGATTAAAATGAAATTAATTGGTTTATTAATAATATTAAATAACAAATTTTACATTTAAACAATTTAAAAACAAAATAGGACATTTTAAATTCTTGAAACTAAACATTAATTTTCAATGAAAATCAGTATTTTTCACTATTCACTAGAAAATAAATCCTTTCATAAAAATATTAAAAATTAACCCAATGATAATTTTGATATGATTATTTAAAAAATAAAGTTAACTTTTTCAAATAAGATTTCTAAAAGTGAAAATTAATTAAATTATTATATCACAAAAAATATAAAAAAACATTTTTTAATAAAACCTATTTTTGGATAATAAAATGACTTTAATAAAAATAATTTATTGTTTATTTCCTAAGAGTTAATAAATAAATTTTTATTATGCATTAATTTCTTATATATTTCCTAAGTTGGTTATTACTATTCATACCTATCAATTCAACAACTATATTATAATAGTCATATTAAAATAATAATATTTCATGGTTTGTTTAGTCTTTGTGTTGCATGTTGTATAAGATATTAAATATAATATTTTTATTAAAAAATAAATATATTAAATTATATGTGTCATTATTCAAAACAATATATTTTTTTCTAATGCATCAACTCAGTTAAAAATCTGTGAATAGAATTATCTAACCCCGGATCTTGAGTTGTTACGTGTAATTTTTGCATTGAATATATAGAGGCATTGCCTTTATGGAGAAAGATGTGAAATATATACAAATAAAAAAATTTGAAATACAAATTATCATAGAAAGATAAAATAAATAAGGTAAATTTATTGGTAATAACTACTTAAGGATTACAATTAATCAATATACAACCACCCTAAGAAGGAAAATAAGGTGGTCAATGCATTGAGTAGGAAAGATTTGGGAATTTTGACTAAAATGGGGATTGAAAAAATATCATATATTCATGTATTTAGTAAATTTATATATAAAAATAACTAATTAAGGGGTAACATCACATCTAGTACAAATGATTTCCAAACAATCCATATTATAGAAAATTAAAATTTCTCATCTTTATGATAAGAATATTTAAAAGAAAATAAAAGATGTAAATGGGGGGAAGTTGGTGGTACTGATATATGAAAATGGTATATTGAAATTTGTAAAGCTTTTATATGCAACATCCATTCCTAATATTAAATTATAATTATTAGATGAATTTCATAGCTCAAATTTCATTATACACCCCAGTAGAACAAAAATGTTTGAAGATTTTAGTGAACAATTTTTGTGGGATGATATGAAATAGGAAATTGCAGACTATGTATCAAGTTTATAGGTTTTTCAATAGGTAATTGATAAGAGATGAAATCATAAAGAATTGATGAATCCTCTACCTATTATTATATGTAAATTGGATAGTATTACTATGTAATTTATCAATGTATTATGAAAAACTCTTAGAAATAATGATTTCATATGGGTTATTATTGATCACCACACGAAGTAAAAACATTTAATCAATATAAAATAGGATATACTCTCGATTTCATCACTCATATCTATATTAATTATGTTATGAGACTTCATTTCACACCTCTTTTAATTGCATATAATCATGATTTGTGGTTAATATCTAAATTTTAGAAGAGTGGTCAGAAGACTCTTGAACCTAGTCCTTATTTGTTCATCACCTAGCATACCTAAAATGATGGGAAGATTGAAAAGACTCATTAGAAATTATAATATATGTTTAGGTTTTGATCTATTGACTTTTAATATATGTGGGATCATCATATAAATTTGGTGGAATTTTCTTAGAATAATATCTTCCATTCAATCATTCAAATGGAACCATTTAAAGCATTGTACAGAACTAGGTATTGTATTATAACTTGTTGGGATGAATATAGTGGAAGGAATATTGAAGGGGTATATCTCATGTAGGATACAAAGGTGAAAGTGAAAACTATTCAGAATCAAATAATGTCATCCCAATGTAGTAAAAAAGTATTGTTGATACGTAAATGAAGGATTTGAAATTTCAAGAAGGAGATCATGTTTTCTTCCTTGCATCTCTACAGATGGATGTTATAAGGTTTGGTAAGAAAGGAAAACTATGTCTTAGGTACGTAAGGACTTTTAAATTTTTATAAATAATTGGAGTTCTAACTTATCCTTTGGAAATTCCAACTAGCCTCTCTAAAGTTCATGACATGTTTCATATCTCATTATTGAGGAAGTACATGCCAGACCAAATTCATGTTATCAAATCTAAGGATATATAATTGGTTCTTTATTTATCTTACATTAAAGAGCCTATCTAGATTCTTAACACTATAGAGAAATTGTTTCATAATTGAAAAACTCAGCTGATGAAGGTTCTTTGGAGAAATCACAAACTAAAATATGCAACATGGTATACTAAAGAAATTATGATGAAGGATTTCCCACATTTATTTAGGAACTAAATTTTATCAAACTTTTGTGGTTAAAATTATTTAAATAGTGGAAAATGTAATAAATAATATTGTCCTATAATATTTAAACAATACATCCCTAGACTATTATATAATACACACCCTGTTATTTTATCATTATAAAAGAAATAGTTCATGGTTATTTTTAAAATTAAAATTTCCAAAAATTTTATTTATTTTGATTAAATGGATATAATATTTTATTATATATGTTTTAGTTTATTATAGGGTAATTTTTTAGAATTTGTTAGAAATACTTGATTCTTGAGTGAATGGTGAAAATGCCAGGTTTTTTGAAAAAACTATCATTTATTTTCTTCTAATTATATTTTGGATTTGGTTTTAAAGTAACAAAATATCTCTTAAATTAAAAACAATATAATTAGTACCATGGGAATCCAAATTATTTTTGGTTTTTTATAAGATTATTTTTATGCTTAAAATGTATGTTTCTATAAAAAAATCATTTCTTTTTGCGTACTAATATTAAAAATAAATTCTACTACTTATAAAAATTTAATCTTGAAAAATGGATCAAATATTTTTCATTCGGTGTTTAAATTTAATAATGATTTCATTTTCATTTTTGGTTATTATGAATAGTAATATTAGTAAAAATGTTGTCACCAAGTAAAGGGGTAAATGGGATAATTACGGTTATTTTATATTAAGGTCATAAAATCATATCTTAATTATTATTGGATGATGTGAAATATAACATTATCTCCTTATATTCTAAATTAAATTTTTAAATTTCCACATATCCATGATTAAGACACAAAAAATATTTAATATTTAAGAATAATTATAAGTGTGACACTCACCTCACTTATAAAAGGGAACTTGTTATCCATTCTTTTTAACCCCACCTAAGACATTTCCCTCTGCCAATATCTACCCAAATATATTCCCAAAATCATTCCTCATTTCCAAGATTTCCTGGTCTCACTAAAATACCAATACAAGAAGGATTAAGATGTAATTTATAAAAAAATTCCAAAGAATATGTGTAACTCTTAACCACGTGTTTTCATGTTTATATATTCTCCCACATACTTCAAATAATATATAAAAATTATTATATGATAACATCAGTATCTAAAATATACTGAAATATTCTTATTATGTTGGCACAATCCTTTTTATATCTCCTTTAAATCCTATATAAATTGAAAACATTTCTCATGTGTATGTACGTCATATCGTCTCCACATAGCGATGCAATTAATTTTTCATCTCCAATTTAATTGGAAAATTATATATATGGAAATAAAAAATATATATGATATTTATGAAATAATTATGATTTCGGAAATATAATATATCATTTTCCTTCTTACCCTTCTATGTTTTGGAGAATGATAACGACGTTTCTGTGTATGTTTGGATTACCACCTCCACAAGGTGGTGTGATTTTTTTCTATTAAAACCATGAATGATGATTATAAAATAGTATATAATGAAAAATATTATATTCATGAAATTATTAACAATATAAATATGATGTATCCATTTCATAACACCTTTAATTATGGTCAATATACCAAAGTAATTTTGGGGAAACTGCATGGACAACATTAAGTGGTCAATATAAACTAGAACTATTAAATGAATGGATTCCAAATGATTATAAAAGGACATGAAAATTTTAAATATAAATGAAAAAAATTAATCAATTATTTAATATATTTAATTTTTTTATTTTGGAGTATTTAATGGATCTGACCAAGCGGAAGTCTGAGGTAATGGTTTATCCTCTAATCTCATTTTTATTTGGGATTGTTTATGATTAAATTTCCATTAAAGGAAATTATAATTATTTGTCTTTAAAATCCATTTATTTTACACTAATTTAGTTGTCTATGGGTTTTATTTTTTTTTCTTTTCATTTTACTCCCTTTGGTACTTAATACAACTAATAATATGTTTTTTAAGAAAATCCAACCTTATTTCTTCTTTGGTCAATGAAATTTTTCTTCCTTGTTCATGTTTCTTGAAAATGTCAATAATGTTATTTACTATGATAAAATGATTATATAATATCATTTACAACCATATTTTACTTTATTTACAAAATTTTAAAATGAATCTTATTTTTGTTTTCCAAATGAGGTACTTTTGATTTTTTTTCAAAAGTGTAAAAGGAATATTTACTTTAATGCTTATTGAATGAAAGATTATTCCTTACATCATATATATTATTTAATTAAGAAAAATTCTACATTTTTTCATGTTTATTTTAAAATAAAACCATTTTATCAATATTTGAGTAATTTCTATTTTAAATTTTTTCAAAATAAATGGATATTTTTCTCATGATTTTAAATAAAGTCTCGAATGTTCTTTTAAAGGTATTTTTATCTATGTCAGTATACTTTAATGATTAATTTGATTTATAAGGAATATAATTTACTGATATCGTCCACCATGTTTCAATATATATAGAATATGATCAGTTAGTTCTATTTATTTATTGGGGAAAATATTAACATTTCATATGCTAGTTTTCAATATGAATTTTTATGTTACTTTTGTATTTGATTATTATTAATTTATTTTATATGATGAATACATTAGACTTATTAAGGGATGGGTAGGATCCACTATATCACCTTGATGCATTGGTGGGTCTCATGAGACAAACTATTTTGGGAATTTGACATACACCTTACCTATTTATGTATGATGTCTTGGCATGAGGCCTTGACGATAAGATTATGATATCTGGAATTATGCATTCTATCATTATCATACTAGTTATTATTATTTATGTGACTATTTATGTTATTATGTCATACATGGATCTATTTCTATTTTATGATATTAGTTATATGTAATATTTTATTATTTATTATCTCTAAAATATTATCCATGCTTTATTTATTCTATAATAACTTATATTGTAACCTTTACCTTACTGAGCATCTGATCCAACCCTTTATTAAGTTTTCATTTTTCAAGGATTACAATAAGGTATATATGAAAAATATCTGATAAATAGTATAATAAATAATTAATATACAACTAGAATTTAAATTTTTATTTCATGTCTTCCAATTTAAAGTGATAATCATGTACGTATCTAGTATCATATGACTGGTTAAACAATTTGATATGTTGTGATGTAGTTTCTTGTATCTTGTGTCAATGTATAAAGATAACAACTAACTCTAGGTTACTGAAGTTAGGGTGTTACACCAAAACCTATAATATGGATGATTATATCATTTACCCTTGTGAAATATTCATAAATATTCTCATCTTCATTAATTCATATATCATTAAACTTTTTACTCTTGTGTTTCAATTTTTCTCCTTTAATCTTCGTATTTTGATTTTCTTACAAATTATGACCTCATTTATTATTAAAATAACTCCTGATAAATGATTTAAATATTCTAAATACTAAGTAATTCAACCTCCATATGATATTTGAATATCATAGCTTTATCTTCAATAATAATCCAAGGTATTTAAATTCATTTCAAAAACATCCTCATAATCATGGGAATTTTTTATTCAATACTGCATGACATGGTATGGCAACTTACAGTTTGGAAATATCCTCATTATTTTTAGAATATATTTATCTTACTCCAATATCTCATCTTGAATCAAGATTCATTTTAATAATTATTATTTTTTAATCCATGGGGATCATAGGATGCATTATCTCTTGAATTAATATTTCTTATGAATATTCATTATATAATTCTAATCATAGATCCCTCTACATTATCACAATTATATTAAAACATACCTATATATTCCATTATGTGAGGAATTAATTTATTATTCCCTTATTTAGATATATATATAATGATTTTTCTTATTTGGTGGATATTAATTTTTGGAATCCCTTTACATATTTATTAATTTTGTAAATCTCTTCACATGATTCTATAAATTCCAAATTCTCTTACATAAACATTTACATGTGTGGTCATCCCTATTCACGGATCTATAATTTTATATTTTTCTAAAAATTTTATGTTTTAGATTATTTCAAATGATTCCATAACATCAATAACTAAAATATATTCCTTTTCAACCACCCAAAAACACTTCTCAAACATCTCAAGTCATGTTTGACAATAAACACAACTTGTTACAAAATTCCAAGGGAACTTCACAGTCAGAAAATATTTTCTGATCACTCAACTGTATTTATGATTCTAGAGCTTTCATCTTTATCAATTTTTTGCTTTACAATTTACCTTTTCTATTTCATGTCTTGTTTTACTCTAATTTATTTCATTCTATCATAAGTACTGCAAAAGGGTGTTTTTTCCTAATTGATTAAATTAATTATCGTAAAGATTCCTACTCATATCCATATAATTCTAAAATTCATTAACCTACAATTAGTATTATAGTATACACTTATAATGATTATATATTATAATATATAATAAAATAAAAAATAAAATATTTAATATGAAAATATAGATTACATGTCTTAATTATTTTACATGAAACCAGAAATTGGTATACGAGACTTCTCATAAATATATCATATCTTATCAACTATAAAAATCTTTAGAGAAGAAGATAAAATAGAAAAATATATATCTAACTTCTTCATTATTCCCCCATTTTCTAATAATTGGTATCATATTTATTTCTTCTTTGTACTTAACTTCTTTTATATTAGATCAAGTCTTTGATGATTTTTCTTTTGTTTTCAATAATAAGAGATTACTCTTAAAAGATAAATCCTTTATTTCTCTTATTTATTTTATTTTTTTCTTATCAATAATTTTTTATAATCCATATATTTTTAATTGAACCAATTATGGTTATTGGAAAGGTATCATGGAATTATTTCTTATATCATAAAGCCTGTCTAGATGGCTAATCATTCTAAGACCTAATTACATTAATATGAAGGTTATAAACTCTATTTCCCTAGAGGAAATTTATAAATTAAATTTATATATATATATATATATAATATTCCAACCTCTATCATCAGTAATGTTGTGAAAAACTTATTTTATCACTTTACAGTGCTCATTATATTTGGAATTGTCTTCAATATACTTTAAATAGAGACTTAATATAGAGAAAACCTATAAGGGATTTTTATAAACATATAATTAAATTCATTTAAGGTTCAAATAATTAGAAAATGTTAAATATAATATATAAATACTCAACTATAGAATATGACAACTGGATAAAATAAAATAAAATCATTATATCAAATCATCAATTTAAGGAATATATACACTATTTCATTTTTTATTCAATAATTATCATCAGAAAAAATATCTATAAAACAAATGAAAAATAAAGAAAAATGAGTTAATTTATTGATCAAACAATAGTGCTCATTAAAAGGGTCGTCCTTTGAGAAAAGAAATGAAGAATTAGGCTCAAATATTGAGATTGGGAGCTCCATAAAATAATTTTCTAGGGACTATACAATGGAATCATACTTTTAAGAATAATCCTATAGAGATAAAGTATATTCCTTGTCTAATATAATAGGTATGAATGTTTTTATTCATGAATTGGGGTTAGATCATGAGAAATTAAAATTTAAAAAAACTCAATCGTCTAAAAAATCAATATTTAGTGCATGAGGAAACCAAATCACTACCCACAATACCTTGTTCTATACCTCCCCTTAAAGATTAAACTTCAAAAAATGATATAAAATCATAAATATCTCCTTACAAGAATGTAAACAAAGATCATACAATGGAATATAGGACAAGCCAGTCAAGTCTTGTGATGTCCTCTGGACAAGCCAGTCTTGGTCATGTGATGGTCTTCAGACATGCCATCTAGATTATGTGATGTACCTCAAACAAGACAACCAGATCATGTGATTTCCTTTGGGCTTTTCCATGATAGATCCACACAAGTCTTTACATCCTCTGACATGTCAAATATATAAGCAATCATGTCTAGTAGGCAATAAAGCTAGGCCAAGCAAGCATCCCAGGACATGATAACCTTGTCTAGTTCACATACTAGGGAAAACCTACTTTGTAATCCCTGATCAGTAACATTATATAACTACCTGTATATAATGGAAACCTCAATGTGTAAGCCCGAATCAGCAGCATAATATGATATGTTCCATATATAAGAGAAACCTCAGAGTGAAATCCTTGATCAAACTATAATATTAGAAATTTGATTCCTATAATAACCCGGATATGTGGGACTCTTTTCCAAAGGCTCGGTAACAAATAAATAGCCACTTTGGTGTAATTTTTCCCCATGTATCTGACATTTCAACCATCATGATCCAATCATTCCAATGGGATGATCATTCTACCTCATCCATCAGTGGACTAGGGACCCCAGTTGAACTATTTGAACACTAATTCCTAAAATAACTAGGATACATAGGACACATTCCTAAGGCACGAGCTTCATATTAAACATCACAAGGGTTGTCCCAGCACATAAGTCTCACACCCATATGTAGTGAGACTAATTACATGATATCCCTTGTTTCTCACACTGAGCATGGATCACATGGTCTTAAAGAGTTATAATGATCATATCATTCGCATTTTTAATCTATACCAGTTATGGAAACCTTAGTGTTTAAGCCCCAATTAATGGAATGATATGAATACCCCGATATAAGGGTATCCATATTAGGGTCAGTCCCAAGGGTGTGATAGAACTACGATAACTCTGATTGATCCATAACCAGGATACGTAGGATGTCGCTTTAAGGCTCACGCACAAATACCTGGTTCCTAATTTCTCACATGTACGTCATTTCAGCACGACGTTAATCAAAATAAGTTTAATGAACTATGTGGGATTTAATTCATACTATAAAATAGGATATGTAGGACACATCATAACAGCTTAGTTCCATCCTCGACATATTAAATTCCTCCCTTCATGGAATAAAATTCTGAAGTTTCTAGATATATAACTTCAACATATGAGAATCCACCCATCAGGGGAAATTTCAGAAGAACCTTTAATTCATAAAGATTTAATCACTAAAAAATTTTCTTTTCACAATTAAAAAGGTTTAACCCATGGTTATTTTGTCAGAGTAACCAGTTTTGTATCAAGATTAGGAAGAGCTTCATGAAACTTGTGATCATTTTCTTAGGTTAATTGGTTTCATATCAAGATTAGTAAGATATTAAAAAACATATCTAAAATCTATAATATAGTTCTATATTAGGAAAAAATTTCCCCCAAAAGGGTGTGATTAGATAGACCTCCCATCCTCTCAACCAATGTGATTCCTTAAGTTTCATTGGGTATCAAACCATGAATGGACACCTATATTTGGAAAGCAGGTATGTACCTAGTTATGGAGGGGGAACCATTGAAATATTCCATTAAGAACAATAATGGTTACCTGATATTAATTATTATGCAAGCCATTAAACCCCCAACAATCAGCCGTTGAGCCAAACTGAATGCACCCTTTTCTAAAAAAATAAAAGATGATGAATGTGGTGCCAACTCATTTAACCACGACATATCATTACCAATATAAAATGGGTAGTCTTCCCTGGTTCTCATCAAATCATTTTTATCCTATCATGAGGGTGTCCCAGTTATATCTTTTAAAAAAAAAATTGTGAACCTGACGTGAATCTCTTAGATAAAAAATTACTGGTTAACTATGTTTCAGGCTAATTTTTTCATATCCTATAAAAAACGGTGAACCCGACGTGAATCTATCAAATAAAAAAATGATTTTTTATCCATGTTTTGGGTCATTTTTTTCATATCATGTGTAAACAAAAATAGTGAACCTGGCGTCAATACATAAAATGAAAGAATGATCTTTTTTCATATGTCAGGATGTTTTTATGAATATCCAATGCAAACATGGAAACCCTAACATGAATCTTATGGTTAATCCTGTGTATTTGAGGTTATTATGAAATAAGTACATCATCACTCTGATAATTCCACATGAGAAGAATGGACTAATCAAAAAATAAAAGTAAAATTGTGTTACCTGTGTATATCTGATGCATAAAATTTCATGCCTACAATGATGCACTGATTGGTCACCTTATTCCTTATTGTCTTTGTGACTATATATACTACTCTCTCAAAAAACATCATGATCTTACATGTCTTCATCTAGTGACTATTCTAGAAAATCAATTGCAAATGCAACCCCTACAGGCCTTAGAATGACCTCACTCACCCGAAATCTTCAGCATAGGGTGAAAAATACATTGTTATGGTAATACCATTGAAATTGTACCATCCTAAACCTTGATTCTACCCATGAGGATCTTCAAGCACTAAAATAAATGATTCTGAATCATCCAAATAAATATGTAGTGAAACTAGTGGAACTCATCTCCACAGTCAATAATTGTGATTGATTATCCCCAAAGCATAATAATAACCACCTTTAGTATCTGGTGAAGGTTGACCATGGAGTTAGATATAGCTCTCTTCCAGTTATGATCCCACTAAGGAGGGATCCTATCAACCACTCTTACCAGTGAAATCCCACTGATACCCTTAACCACCTGTTAAGGGTACCACCTGACACACAACCACCTTTACTACCCATGCATGGGAAACAAGAAAGAAACATTAGGCATGAAAGGCTTCAGATAATCTTGAGTGGGATCATATCCCGACTCTCACAGAAGATGTCTTCCAGAATATTCTAGTAATAACCAGCAAACAAAATAATGTCCCTACTCACTTGGAATAAGTCTGTAGGAATATTCCTATATATGGCATAGTGGAGATACATATTCATACCCCCATTCATGAAGTCCATTAGCATATTCTAGTGGAACAAGAAGGATATAAAATGGATCGTATTTCTACTTCAATCAAAGATACCTCTCAGTATATAGTGGAGACAATAAATGTGCAGGATTTCATTCATTCACACACTTTTCGAAAGTTTCATTACATCTTGTAAGTGATGAAGAACTCCACTATCATATTCTGGTGATGGTAAAAATATAGGGATATTTTCATTATCATTTCCCTATAGTGAGGATAGTATAACACTCTAATCAGTATGAACAAGTGGTTTCTCTAGAGAAAGCACACATTCTTGCTTCTATTGAGGAGGATTATTAGCATATTTTGGTGAAGGATAGAGAATTGGATGGGGTTCATATTAATATTCCAATTGGGGATAACCAAGTGAGAGAGGAATATTCTTCTATAAAGGGGAACATTACTACCAAAAAAGACTGGTGGAATATTCCAAAGTCCCAAGATTGAGATGATATCCCTGTTATGGTCTAGGATCACCAAGTGAGAGCAGAACATGCCTCAGGATAGGATCATGTACTAGTCTAATAAGACCATAGGCATACTCTAAAGGCCCAGGATCATGCTCATATCCACGTATTGGATTAGTCTCATCAATTGAGAGTGGCATATGCCTCATGATACTCACATGTTCCTATCAATTAATTTTTCTAGCATATTATAGCAGATTACAGAAGCTAGGCTCATATCCCTACTTTTACTAATGAACAACTGTATCATCATCCTTCCAAGGCTATATAGAAGGAGGATCATATAACTTCTCCCATTATGGAGGTTCATTGACATATTACGACATGGAATGTATATTCGGACTGGGTTCATTTTCCCCCTCCAACTGGGACTCACCAAGTGAGAGTGGAACAAGCCTTGGGAATGGCTCATATTACTATTATGAAAAACTTGAGGCATATTCCAAAGGATCGGCATCAAACTCATATACCTATCCTGACTGAAGTTCACCAAGTGAGATTAGAACATGCCTTGGGGCAGGCTCATATTCCTACAAATAATGAAGAATATCATTATCATATTCCAACAACTTCTTAACAATAGACCCATATCCCCATAGTGGTAGACTCTTATCAATGTGGTCTGAAAATCATCATACAATATCTCATATCCCTACACAATCCCAAAAGGCATGTTAGTATATTCTGTCTATGATAAAAATTGAGGATCATATCCCTAATATTCTCAATTATAGTGTCCTTTATTTTGTTCAAGACACATTCCCAAAACCCCAAAGGTCAGTTAACACTTCAAATGAAGTAGAAAGAAATCATTACCACAATAGTCCTCCTCATGGTAGTGTGGAGATGCATTGCAAGGACTCTACTCCTGATATCTTTCGTGGCCAACCTTCTCATGGTGATATCTCCCACAGATAACAAAATCCTCCCCCTACTCAAAAACCTCAATATAGAGAGGTGTTAAAAACATAGACACCTTCATATAGAGTGGTGATAACAACATCAAGTTCGACCACATATTGTTCCCCATCAACTTTCGGCAACACTCCACTCTGATCAGTAGATAAAACCAAGAAGAACCTTCTATAGTCTGATCTGATGGAGGTATGTAAATATAGTTAAGAGGAATCCAACATTGATATATGGAGAGAGTTAGTTGGAAACAACCTCCCCACCATGTTACACCCCCTTTCCACTTCTTAATATGATATCTTAGATGAGCTAGAAAAGGAGTGAATGCCTTATATGTGCCAAAACATGTGGGAAACTCATTAGTGATTGAAGGCTAGACACCACCCTTATCAAGGATATGAGGGTCGCCTTCAGACCATCTAGATACTCTATTATCATCTATACTTGGATACTATCTCCATTCCTTGGGAACCAAAACTTGAAAAGAACAATCCAAATATGCAATGCACTTACTTCCATTCCATAACAACTCTTCAACAGCTAATCTCAAAATCCATGTCATGGATCTGTATTCTAGG
The DNA here is from genome assembly GCA_963277665.1 of Viscum album. Taxonomy (NCBI): domain Eukaryota; kingdom Viridiplantae; phylum Streptophyta; class Magnoliopsida; order Santalales; family Viscaceae; genus Viscum; species Viscum album. Next base: position 1,061,112,879 of record OY728162.1, on the reverse strand, counting down.
ATGGGTAGAGTATGGATAATTACACTTTACCACACCCTTCGAATAGAATAACCCCTCAGATACGTCATTCTATAGTGTCGTATCCTTTAAAACCATTAGGGGACCAGGTAACATGAGAGCTAGTTCATCACTAAAAAAATAATTCCCCCACTTCAACCATTACAATATATCATGAATATAGGAAGAGGATAACCTGAAAATCTTTTAACTAGGCCCCTCAAAATAATAGGAATGTATTTCAGACATAGAATCTAAAGTTACAACCAACTTTAAACTTCCCATAGAAACTTACTCTCTTCATGGGATACCATTACAACAAAATCCTACATGATCATAGTTGTGAAATAGGTCAAGGTATAAGTCATTTTAGCATTTGTCCAAGTGAGAACCCATCCCACTAGTCTAGGATAATATCTACAACCACCTCTTCCCCTCGGATCATAAATTCTAGAAAGGATTTTGGACATATCAACAGCAATTACAAAAAAACCCCATCCCACTAGGCTAGGGGAATTTATATATTAATCATCATAACCATGTTCATTATAACTTTAGAGGGTCTTGGTGAAATCAATGATGGTTCCAAATCAACCCCATCCTATTGGGCTAGGGTAATTTATATCACAATGTCCATCCCAAGAGTTATTAAATCCCTGACTAGAATCATTAGATCAACAAAATAGTTTCAATAAATGCTAATTATGGCCCCTAATAGTCCCCATTCCCCAAGAATAGGGTAATTTTCATCATCATCATCACAGTAGAGGAAATCAGTATTCTCTGGGTTGGGATGTAAATATCGACAGTCAACATCCCATCCATTACTCCCACTAAAGAACAAGCGTCTTCTATTTTGGACCTTTTCTGTATTCATGGCTAGAAACCCCATCATGGTATTTACTTGGAGGTTAATATGGGATGAGTTTATAAAAAATTAAATCAAACACCTCCATAGTTTCAAGCCAAAATTCACCAAAATGAACAAGGATTTGAGGAATTAACTTATTACATGTGTTACAGAATCATCCTATTGCATTGAAAGTAATGAAAAAAATACCATTTCACTATACAATTATGTAAATATTTTCACCATTAATACAATTGATAATGTGGATCGACATGAAAATGCATAGGTAAGCAATGTAGAAAACATTCCCTGAGAGGAATTTGATTTGGATTCACCAACCAAGGATTCACACACCTAGAACCAGAGGAGGCTCAAAAACCTAACACTACCAAATATTGAGTTTCCATGATTATGGACAGACATTTCCAATGATAAAGGTAAAGGTGTGGTTACATCCCAATCACCACCCTGGAGAACCAATAACCCGTCAATGGAAGAACAATTTTCAGGATATGAGAATGAGATACAAAATCTCAGATAATTCAATGAGGAGATACTCAGGGGAAACATAACCATTGGGTATAATCTTTAGGTCATGAGAATATTCCTCCTCCCATACATATAGATAGAGTCGATCCACCTGTGAGAGCATAATATGAGTGTTAGGCTAGCTTTCGATCTAGGAAGTCGGTCTACAAAATTGAGGAAGTCAAAAATGATCATGACTTCTGACCATTATAGTGATAGCCTCTCCCTCTCTATGGTAATCATTCTATCATTGAATCAATCAAGAATCAGTTGGAGATGAAAATTGGGGCACATCATCAAACCCCACGTTCTCTATGTAGATAGTGGGTGGCTCAAACAGTAGTACATTAAGAATTACTCAATGTAATGAAGTCCCCAGCTTCTTGAAAGGAAGCCATAGAGGGGCGACACGCACTTGTGTAGCCTGATAAGAAGTCATATCTTGAATGGGTGGATGACACTTTTCCCCCCACCTAATTGTAAATAATACCTGCTATACCTTTTATAACACTAGAAACCTCGAATAACATCTCTCACACTTTGTGTCTTGATGTGTTCTGATGATAAGCCCTCAAGATCAATAGGTGGTGAAAATCCTGAGATGTTTTGAACAGAATATGTTAGGTTCAGCCTTTGTTTTGTACAGTAGTCTTCCAGAAATATTTATTGCATGATGGGAAGACCTTATTTATTAATTCCTTTACCAGTTCATCTTTACATTCAATAAAATGAAAATTTTCAACTTGATGAACTACAAGCAGTGTGTAAATGATAGGGTGTCTAAATTCATATATTGATATAAAGGTCTAACATATTCTCTTAGTATACATTTATTCAGGGAAAAATTTCTAAAACTCTATACTAAAAATATATATCATGAGTTTTAGATAACTCAAATCCTAATGAAATATTTAGATGGGTTTTGTTAGTTTACAGAAATGACACAACATTTGGAATATTTCATTCATCAAACCTGAGATAACTCTCAACTCATTCCATCATTACGGGTAAAAAGACTCAAAAAGGAAGGAACTATTATCATTACCCTCAAATCAAGAGAAGTTACCATTCAAGAACCAAGGTAATTCCCGAACTTCCCAGCACCTCTTGTCGAGTGGAAGAAACCACTAAATCACCATCTATAAAAATCCAAAATATATCATGGTCACATGGGATTTGAGGAATGGATGAATAAGGAATAATCCTTCCAAAATGAACAATTCCCTAGTTATTTCTTGGCATCCATGGATAATAACATACTTAAGGTACCAAAACCTAGAAATATTAATGATTCTACCTCACCTATAATCATGACTACTTCTATTTTCATAGAAGGATGGGTCATAACATCTAGTATTACTTCATCTTCAAAGGCTTCCTCTAAATCATGGTCAATTTCAGACAGATAATGTTGGAAAACTCCCAAGAGTCGGTTACCTGAATAATCATAACACATTTAAAAGGAGATGGTGATTGTAAGAAGTTCAATAATTGGATGACTCAAGAGATATTTGATCGATCTCATGCCACCCTGAGAGCATAGCTACACAAGCCTACAACATTTCCTCCACCTAGGAAAGTGACATCAGATATGTATCCTAAAGGTGGGTGATTCCATTAGATATAGGAAGATACAGAATAGGAAGATTCATATTCTACTTTGAAAAAATCTCTGACTCTTGAAAATATATTCCCTATAACATCTGAATCATGATCACTACCCCACCAAATGGAACCCTCATCAGATTAAGAGATAATTTTTTGTTATGTCAACATTATACACCTGGAAGACCACATGTACAATGATGAGTATTCCCCTGAGTATGTGTTTCCATCATCAAACTAGGTAATATAAGGTAGTATTCATAGGAATTGAGGATACAAGGGATATCATGGGCATGATCTGTCCTGATATTTTGGTTACGTCCCCATAGAGGGCATATGTGCAGCTGAGACACATGGTAAATAAATCTAGCAAGCCTAGTATATGCATGGATTTGTTCCATATATAGTGACCCTTCATTTTCTTACATTACTATTACATCATTATAAATATAAAAAACATGATATTACTACAAAATGATGATCCAAATATTTAGATTCTTACGAAAACTATGACCAAACATAGAATTTACAACATCAAGCATAAACATTTATTTAATTCCTTCTTCTCTAGCATCTTATTGGAACTTGAAATCTCCGTAGTACATGTAGTCACCTGAGGATATAAATCAAAAAGGGGTGATTAAAAATCCTAGTAATAGTATATATAAGAACAATATATCATGGGGATATCATAATCATAACATCATCTTCAAAATCATGAGATGAAACTTTAATAAAAGACTTGAAATATGGAAGTCCATAAAAATAAAACATCATGTATTAGTGGTAATATGTCACACATAGTTTTGAACAACACTAGAATCATGTTCACGCATCATTTAACTTAAACTCATTAATTTCATCACTTTACCCAATGCATTGGAGAACTGTATAATTTCGGGTACACCTATCACATTCAAACATTCATATTGCGCTATATAATTTCGGGTGCACCCGTCACATCATAAAATTTTCATTATCATGAAGGCCACATAGAACATATATCAATCATAACCATGTAAATTAATGGGTTTCAAATCATAATAACACATTCATAAACTTTTGGTTCCCAAAATAAACATGGAATAACATACTTGATACAAGAACCATCAACATTGAGTAAGAAGTAAAATGTGTGTTCTTGAAAGAAGAGTTTTTTTGGAAAACATTGTGTTGGACATTAAATCCAGTGAAGAAAATTTATATCCTATAATAGGTAATATAATTATGAAAAATTATTTTTAAGGAGTAACCATACCAAAAATGGAGTGAAAGAGGGAGAACCCGAAGAAAGAAAGTTGGGTTCGAGAATTTCCCCTTACCTTGTATCTGAATGCTTTCTTCACTTTAAAGTCCTTTATAACCACATTAGATTCATTAATTAACAATTTAAATACCATTTATACATTAATAATATTCATTAAGTTTTTATTAAGTTCATATATGGAATGTTTTATGAGTTATATAGTTTAAATTCATTGTTCGGTAATGTTCATTTTTATGGTTTTCTTGAACGGTTCCTTTGTATTTTTGAATGGAAGTTTGTGTAGAACATGGATAAACATAAAAAAATAATATTAAATGTTATTAATGATATTAATAGATTTTAAATTATTTTATAATGAATTATTTCGTATACCATGTTGATGAATTATTAGTTAAGATTTAATGATGGTCGTTTTAGGTTAATTTGGCTGGTTTTTTTATCACAAAAAACATGTTTTGATTTATCATTTAGTTGTTTGCACATAAGTTAGTTCCAGAACATTAGATATGATATAATACATATAAAATAATCTATTTCAACTATAAAAATGGTTTTATGACCAGATCTTAAGGTGTTAAAGGAAATTGAAAATATGTCGTTCTTGAAGCTGATAAATTAACACCTCAGGAACAACATTTTCCTTTCTAAAATAAAAAGAAGGGGAGAAGGGGATTAGATGATATAATATCTTATTATTATAATAAAATTATAGTATATTTATGATACTATAGTTACCATACCATGTGGATGAAGATTGGTGGGGATAAAATAACAAAAGAACTTAAAATTGAAAGGAAATCGAAGGAAAAGAGTGAAGAGAATTACCTCTTGAGTTATCCTCTTGAGATCCTCCTTAAGGAACATTGGATAGGTCTTTTGATGAGACTAAAAGCTCTTGTACGTGGGAGAGGGGCTAGTAAATTTTTTTGCACAGAGTTTAAACAAGGCTTGATTCTTGAGAGATGTGGGTAATTGAGGGTGTTAAGGGTTGCATTTATAGTGGAGGGGAGAGGTGTTTTCTATATATTATAATCATTAATTTATGATTTCTCCACAAGACAAGGAATAGTTATTGTTACATGACTAAATACAATAATTGTATCATGTGAATCCAAATTATGTGCTTACATTAGCAGAACATCACCTATGACTCTAATTCATGAATTTAACTTATTCTGTAATTTACCGTATTTCATTATTCATCATAAATTCAAATATTTCAGAAAAAAACCTAAAAAATCACCCCAAACATTTTTTGACATGTAGAATCCTAAAACTAATTCCATTTTTCAATAATAATTTTCTAAATATGATGAATTTACTTCTTTAATAAAATAATATTTTATTTGAAAAATAACAATTTTAAAACATTTATTTTCTTATTCCAATATATAGGTACATCAGAATCTCACTAAAATATTATATATATACTCTCATAGGTAAGTTTACTATTCATTAGAATATGTCACTATTCATAGGGTAGCATTACTATTCATAAGGGTATGTTATTATTCACCAAAAATTAAGTTTCTTCTATTAGACTCCAAAAATCCCTCGGAACACAACTTATTAAGTCATATTTTTTTGAAATTCGAAACACAACAGTAGTGAAAATTATGTTTAATGGTCACATAGTATTTATTATCATGATATTTAATTTTGATTCCCAATGAGATTATATTATAAGGCATAATTATAATAAAGGAATTCCATTGATAAAACTCTGGGTTGTTACACCATAACCCTTCAGTGGTTGTCTATGCCCAGTCATTTTTCATGACCTCTTAGTGGGGGTGTAATTATCTGATCTTCCCAAGAAATGGGGAAGTCTAAAATGACCTAAACCCCTAGAAGAATATGCTCCATCAACCTTTGTACAAGAACCAAACTCATCTACCTTTAATGGATTATATTCTAAGACATATAATAAGGTAAAACCCCACTTCAGGAAGTGACAACCTATGGCACAAAAGTATAAAATTCTGAAATAACTAGCGGTTGTCTCATCCAAGCTCTTAATCTTGGATGAGCTACATCTTTCAAAACAACTCATAGAGTAACTCATTGAATCCATACAAATCCCACAAGAGTTCAAGATATAAGTCTATGAAACTAAGGTCTATTGGGTGGAGACCATGCCAGTAGAATTCAATGTCACCATATCGTTCACAAAGCGGGGTCAGGAAGAGATCATCCAAGGACACATCAGACCCCTATATGTTTTGAGAAAAATTGATAATATTAACATCTTAAGGCCTCTAATTGATAATTTTTTGGGATCAAACACTTCCCAATTTGAACCTTGTGTAATTTGGGATATAATGAAGGGAATTTGTCTCCCAAAAATTTGACAATTCAAGGGTATTATAAGAGTGTGAAAAGTCCACTCAAGAAGATCAGGCTCAAATATTAGTTTGGGGATCTCACATCCAACATAAAGCTTATGTTTATCTAGTAATAAACTACATACAATGTCATTATTAGAAGTCCCTAGCTTCATATCCATGTGGTAGTACCTTCAACATTCCATCAATGTCTAAAATACCCCATCAATGGAAAGGTCATAATACTATATAGTGATAATGTCCCCTTCAAGGAATATGAATCCATATATGCTGAGGAAGGTTTCTATAAAAGGGAAGGGAAATAACCAATGGTTTATGAATATATATAGGTTTTAGACCCAAATTTCTTGGGGAAAAGCCCTGCAAATCTATGGAGTATGCTCGATAGTGACTATGTGCTCCCCATAAATCTATTTGAGCAATAGACATGATCCCATATGTTTAAGCACCTTATTTCCCCAATGATAGTGTAAAAGGAAATTATCCCATGAATATCACTATAATGACTCTAGAAGTAGGGGATGATAATTATTTTTCTTATGATGTATCTCACCCTGATAGTTATAAAGATGACCCCGTGTTTCTGAATTCATCTGAAAATGCCTCCACAAACTCAGAGTTGGAAGAAGAAGATGATGGCCTCAATAATACCCCTTCTGTATTTAAGGAAGGCATCTCCACTACTACTGGTCATCTCATATAAGTGAATCTTATATTAATGAAGTCTTGAAAATTACACTAATTAGTTCCGCCATTCCTCTAGAGTAACAAGCAATGTATTGAACATTTATAAAGAAACATTGATATGTGTTCTATTGGAATTATACAGAAATTCCTAGATTGAATCCAGATATATCTACACACCAACTCAACTTACACGATCACCATAGAGGCTTCAAGATGGAATCGATGATGATTCACCCCTCTTATTCTACCAATTTAGATGTGGAAGTTGACAAATTGATAAAATTATACTTTGTTTGAGAAGTGTAATACCCAAGATGGCTCAACAACATATTCCCTATCAAGAAAAAGAATGGGAATATTAGGGTCTGAATAAATTTCAAAGACCTTAATTGACATTTACCATAGGGATATTTCCCATTTTTTATCACAAAACTCTTAATTGATACAACTTATAGCTTCTAGGCCCTTTACATTATGGATGGGTACTTCGGGTATAATGAGATAAGGATAACCCCTTAATTTGATTTAGCCACAACCTTCAAATCCCCACAAGGGATATTTTTATATTAGATCATTCCCTTTGGGTTAATGAATGTTGGCACTACATATCATCTCACCATGCATCATATCCTTAATACTTTATTGGGATGAATTGTTTAATGTCATGTTGATGACCTGGTGGTAAAATCCAAAGAGCAATGTGATCACTTCACGGGACTTCAAATAGTTTTGACAAGTTTTAATAGCATAGCCTGAAGATTAATCCACTAAAATTCACATTCCGGGTAACATCAAATAAGTTCCTTGGCTTTATGGTATGCTATCATGGTATCAATGTTGATCTAGAAAAGACTAGTTTTATTATAGCAATGTCACCCCCAAGAATCTCAAATAACAAAGGGTTCTCTAAGGGAACCTTTCATACATTCAACATTTTATAGCCATCTTTGTTGAAAATATTTTCCCCTTAACTAAGATAATGAAAAATGAAATTTTCTATCAATGGGATGACGACTTCCAATAAGTCTTCGAGAGTCTCAAGTAGTTCCTGATACACCCACATATCTTGATGACACTAGTGGAAGGAAAGCAACTCATATTATATGTGGACATCATGGGAAACTCACTTGGTTCCATCCTCATATATAACAATGATGTGGGGAGCGAGAATAGTCTCTACTACCTCAATTGATTGATGCTAGGTACTGAGACCCGATATTCTGATGTTGAGAAGAACTACCTCGCACTCATCTTTATAGGGGATAATTTGAAGCATTACCTACAACACTATAAAGTCCACTTGGTCTCTCATATTTTTCTACTAAAGTACATCCTTGGTCACCCCATGATGACTGGATGTTTAGCTTAATGGGTGGTCATTCTATAAAAATACAACATTCAATTTATATCATAGGAGTAGATGAAAGAGAAATCCTTGGATGATATCATCATGGAACATCCCACCCTAAAAATTTCACTAGTGGAAATTGTACTCTCAAATGATGAGGTTTTCTATTCCCATGACACTCCTTGAATATGGGAGATTTATTTTGATTCTTCCTCTGAGATTCCTATCAGCGACAGACTAGAAAACCTGAAACTCAATTGGGTTGGCCTAGGGATTTTTTTTGTTTCTCCTGAAAAAGTTATTTTTCCCTGATTTTTCTTACTATATAAAGGTTGTAAAAATAATGAGGCTGAATACCAAGCCCCAATAACTGTCTTGGAATTATCCCTATATCTATGCATAGCCTACCAAAACATCAAAGGGGATTCTGAATTAGTGATAAAGAAGATCAATGGAAAATATTCCATCAAGAAGGAATAATTGGCTCCTTTCATTGGCCATATTAGAGGGCTAATGGAAGATCTCCCTTTTGATCCCACATTGTATCATATTCCCAAATTACAGAATGCATGTATTGATACATTGGCTAATGTATCCACAGTCTTGGCTGGCCCTGATCAAGAGGGAGAATTATTCTGTATCATGCACCGAAGGAAAATCTCATGGATCACCATATGTGATATGGGATAAATCAAATAGATCATCACTAAACTAGAGTGTGATGAACCAATATCTACCCCTGGATGGATGGATCCCATAATTAGTTATCTCTATGATGGGATCCTCTTAGTAGACCAAGCTAGAAGGGAACAAATTCGATGTTGAGTAGTGAACTTCACCCTTTAGTGTGGCCCAAACAAGAATAAATCTCTCTTAAAGGGAGGCTTCAATGGAGTCCTCATTTTATTCATAGTATAAAGACATATTCACATCATTAGGGAAGAATTCCATGTGGGATCCTATGGTTCACATCATTCTGAGACTAGGATCTCTCACTAAATCAGGAGGGTGGGTTACTACTGTAAATCCATGATACATGACTATGTGGAATTACCCATGAAATTTCATTCATTCCAAATTCATTAAAACATCAGCCATCAACCCCCAGAATTGATATATAAAACTAAATATTCCTGGCCATTTGCAGTATGTGGAATGGCTGTTGTAGGTCTGTACCCCTCTAGCCACAACTAAGCAGTTAAAGAACATAGTTACTACTACCAACTTGATCTCCAAATGGGATGAGGCAATACTCCTCAAGGAATTTGGGATGAATAACATCATCAACTTCATAAAGCCACATATCATCACTATTTTTGAAGTACCTCACACGTTACTGATATAAAATGAAACCAACTTCTATTCTATAGAGCCAAGGAAATTTTATCAGGAGTACCACATCAAGTCTAATCACTCATCTCACTATCATGTAGTGGAAAATGGACAGATAGAGGATTTCAATAAGAATATATCAATTATAATCTATAAGATTGTGAATAAGGACAAGATTTCATGGTTGGATAAACTCCTCCATACTTTATGGACCTACTATACGACCATGCATGCTACTACACAAGAAATGTTGTATTCATTAGTGTATGGGACTGATGAAGTGTTTATTATATATGTAAAAGTTCCTTCACTTAGAATATCCACTTTTGGAAAACTCTTAGATAATGATAAATCAGAAAAGGTGACTAGATGAGCTAGAGTAGCTCAATGAGTGTAGGTTGTGTAAATTGAATAACCTTGGAGTTCATCATAATCAAATCACTTGATCCGTCAATAAAAATTTTCACATCCATTTTTTCTTCAAAGATAAGTTTTATTGGATCTCAAAACCCCAATGATACCATGAAAGAATCCTCTAAAGCTGGATCCCAAATGGGAAGGGCCTTATATCCTAAATAAGGTATATCACAATGGATCCTACTCATTGACTACAGTGGATGGGGAATGTGTCACACCACCCCCCACCAATGTAATATTTCTTAAGAAATAATTTTCATAGCTACTATAAAGTGTATCTCATCTTGGTTTCATGATGTTAAACTACATAAAGACATCCTGGTTTAATGATGTTAAACTTCACAAAGATGTCCTAGTAGTAAGATGTTAAACTGCATAGTATCTCCCATCTGGGAAGAAAGATGTTAAACTGCAAAGCGTCTCTCATCCTTACCACATGAAATTAAATTTTACATAAAATGTCCTCAAATCATGATGCTAAACTGCATGGTAATAATCATCTCACCAACAATTCACACCACAGGAGATAGATCTATCTAAAAGAAACATGAAATGCCCTTATCCCTGTTAGATATTCAGATCCACATAAAGAATCTCTCTATCCCAGAACTACATGTGGCTTGATTCCTTCCATCATAGGTTACATACTGATGTCCATATCATAATTCTTGGGCCAAACTACAACATTACTCTTATTTCATTAGAGTCACCCATATCCTTGCCATGATACATTAAAACTGCATGGCTAATGTCCTTATTGCATGGCAATAAAATGCAAAGGTTTTTAGAACTATGTATGGATTTATTATTACACTAATGAAATAAATAGGGATGCCTTGACCCTATGTCCTAGCCTAGACACCATATAATATAAAATTCCCCTTTCCTTTCTCCAATTTCCTCCATGTCATGAGAAACCTTTTCCATTCCTTGTCTCTCACACTGAGCATAGCTCACGTGAGATTCAGAATTTTGGTAAGGGACCTTCCCGTATGGTCGAGGAAAATAAGTTCACGATAGGGTTACCATGGTTCTAAATGAAAGGCCTTAAAAGGAAGACAATGAATCCTCATCACATTATGTTAAATTTCATGATTGATATCTATTAAATGACATAAGACTATGCATTCCGGTAGACCTCACCCAAGAGGACCACTATTGTTGTTGTTGGCCTCTTTCCACACCTCCAGTCATGAACTAAATGTGACTCAATTCCTATCATCATAGAATATGTAGTGAATTCTAGATCTCCAAGCCTGGGTTTAGTCACAACAAATAAACATAAAAATTCCCCCTCTCTATGTACATGTTAGACTTGTGCAGGGAGATTTCATTTAAGAACTATGTTTGACTTGATTCCTGTCATCATAGGATATGTAGTAACACCCAGATATCCAACCTGAGGTCTAGTCATAACAAATATATATAAAAAATCTCCCCTCTCTTCATACAGGTCAGACCTTCACAGGGAGATTTCATTTAAGAACTATGTGTGGCTCGATTCCTATCATCACAGGATATGTAGTGACACCCAGACCTTTATTTCTTTATCCTAGCTTAATCATTCCCTTTTCATAACGAGAATACTACATCCTTGTCGCATTATTTTAAACTAAAAATTTTCTCAAGAACTATGTGTGGATTGATTCCTACCATCATAGGATGCGTAGTGATGCCTGAATCTCCAATTCTAGGTTCAGTTACAACAAAAATGGGAACAATTCTCCCCTTTGTGTATGGGACAGACCTGTGTAGAGAGTTTCCCATTTAATAACTACGTGTGGCTTGAATCCTATCATCACAAGATATATAGTGATTCCAATATCTTGGATCATGGATCCAGCTATAACAACCAATGAAAACAAGTGCATCCCCAACTATATACGGGTCATGTCATACAAGCTCATTTTACTTGTGTGTGGCTCATATCTAAATACATATTTCTTATTCATGTAATACATCTGGCTTAATTATTCACATTGGTTCCCAAATCCATATCGCATGACATTAAACATCAATGAAACAAATACTTCTTCACTGCCTGGAATTAAAATATAGGGAAACTTTTCCTAGTCACAAGACATTAAAACTGTATGATAGATACATCCCTACTACATGATGTTAAAAGGTGAAGGCCATCATCCATTTTCATCCCTTATCGAAGAACCATAATATATGGACCCCTCTAAACAAGAAGATGGATTGCCTCTATCATATTTTAATCCCCTCATCCCATATACCACACAGCATTACTTGAGTTCCTTAGGTCACCATAAACCTTTTATAACCCCTAGGAATGAAAATATATCTCTCTGTTTTACCATCATATCAATTAATAAGGTCTCAGACCTATCAACTTAATACCTCATAGCGCTATATAAAGAGATTTATGACCCTTGTGAGCCTAATAATTTCATGGAAGAACTCAACACCTAAGGGATTTCTTAACCATCCTTAGCATGATTGTCCCATATCATTACTCATGACATGAGAACCTCGATCCATGACATAAAAAATTTTCATCACCCAATCAGAAAGATATTGGAGTACACTTAACCCTAGGTATCCTAATTGGGTTCTTGTGTAACATTCCCCTCATATTAGGTCCATGTGTGTCACGACCAAAAACTACCTACACTTTGGTCAAATCTATATGATCTTAAACTCTATCCTCTGATAATCAAAATCATAATACCTTAAACTACTAGAAAAATAGACACAAAACTTTTCAGGTTGAAAACACAAAAATGGTGGCTTGAGGAAAATTCATGTCATCACTTTCTAAAATCTTCATCTCCAGAGTTTTGGAAAAAAATAGGCCATAACTGAATAAGGAATAAATATCAAAGGGATTACCTTTTATCCCTAGTAAAAGTCGAGTCAAGCTCACTGAACCCCCAGTTCAGGAAAAAGTTATATTAATGGTTTTTCACATCTCCTCATTATGATAACGTGTTGACTAGGTGGTGACTTGAATTTTGGGTTCCTCTAACACTTATTAAATATTATATTCCACATCAATCATACTTCGTGATTTGAGTGTATTGGGTCATTGTAAATCATTCATGGCCTTTGGTAAAGGATACCCAAATTTGGGTCATTAACCAAATGTGTCAGTATGAAAAAAGGGATTTATAATCCTTCTGTTCCCTCATGTCACCATGGAAAACCCCAGCAACTCAGAGTGGTTCGGGACATTCTTTGCCTGATTTTCCCACACTATCCTCATGACCTAAAAAGTTTGGGCCATAATTTACAATCTATGTAACCATACTATTCAAGATTATTTGACATCATCAATGTTACATCACTATTTTTTTACCCTTTATTAAAGTAGTAATGAGAAAATCCACTCCTAAACTTTTTTATAGCCCATGCCTCATGATTTAAAACCTCAATGAATAGGTCTTGAGATTCACATAAGAGTTAAACTACCCTGAGGTTCCATAACCCTTACTAGATATCCCTTCATTTCATAACCAACCTCATAATCTGGATGTTTGAGTCTTGTAAAATCAATCATGGACTTTGGGAAAGAGTGGAGATCATCTTTTCTTGAACATGATATCGATACATAATGGATTTTACCTACCAACTAATGGAATCACCTCCTTTCAGGAAAGGAACTCCAATCCTTTTTAGCCCTATAAACATCATGGCATAACTTGGCACCTTAGGGTGTTATTGGTCATCCCTAGCATGTCTTTCCCATTCTATATTCCTTGACTCGGAATTTCAGGTTATGAATCACATCACCCACATTCCAACTATATAGGTGGACCTATCATACCTAGTATTTCTCCCTCATCCAATACCACATCCATAAATCTTCCATGACCCTTGGAAAATAGTGGAGACCCCTCTATTTGACAATGATACTAATTCATAAGGGCTTTGACATACCAACCATAGGCATATCCTCCTTCCAGTATAAAAGATATAATCCTCATGAGCCTCATCAACACCATGGAAGAACTCAGCGTCCTAGGGTGTTTTGGGTCATTCCTAGAATGTCTTCATCATATTCCATAATCATTTATCATGTCCTGGTAGTAATACTTTAAACTTCATGGAATCTCAAGGTTCGAGCTAAAAGACCCTAATCTATAGTGATAGAAGGTCCCAACTAAAAGACCCTATACTAAAATTATAGAAGCTTCGAGATAAAAATACCCTAAACTACATAGATAGAAGGTATGAGATAAAGGACCCTAAACTAAATTTATATAAGTTCCAAGATAAAATGATCCTAAACTATTGCGATAGAAGGATTGAGCTAAAAGACCTTAAAATAAATCAATAGAAGGTCTAAGCTAAAAGACCCTAAACTATAGTGATAGAAGGTACGAGATAAAAATTCCCTAAACTATAGTGACATAAGGTATGATCTAGAAGACCCTAAACTACCACAATATAAGGTATGAGTTAAAAGACCCTAAACTAAAGTGATATAAGGTCTGCGAAAAAGATCCAAAACCATAGCAATAGAATTTCCAAGCTAAATTTCCTTAAACTATAGTGATAGAAGGTCTGATCTAAAACACCCTAAACTAAAGAGATATAAGGTTTGATATAAAAGACCCTAAATTTCATTACAATAATGATTTAGTCTACATGAACAAAAAATAAACAAAAAATTGTGATCCCCCCATACGGCTTCATCAAAAATAAATTTATGATCACTAGGTCTATTTACATCAGAAAAAGATATATCCATCTCCATCTACAACATATATTATACTAAAATTATCTTTTTGTAAATTAGGTGATATCAAGATAGTTGGAGAAGGTATTTCAATGAGTAATCTCATGTTGGTTGTAATTTTAGAGCATTTCTAGAGAATAATATATTATAATTAAAACATTAAAATCTAGGAATTAATTTTTACTTAATATTATTCAAAGGATGGGTATAATTGGTTATTCATGTAATATCAAGTCAATTGAATGTCATTCACATCATGAATAAAATAAATTTAGATAGAGAGATATAATTTTTGGAAGATAAATTCATTTATAGTTTAAAAATGAAGGAATATCCACATTTCATATCATCTCTAAGAATTTCATCAAAAAAATACATATTAATAACTGAGCTATAATAATATTCAATCAACTAAGTTAGAAAAGTCAGTAAGAGTATCGTGAGAAGTGTTAATTGAAAACTGAAATGTATCTCATCATGCTTCTTTCTGCATCCACCCTAGGATGAGCAGTATCGATCAAAGTTGAAATCTCTAAAACTCTTTTTAGAGTGTTTGTTAAAGTTAATGATGTTTCTGTAAGGTAAGACTTTGAGTGAGCCAAGATCTCCTCATAAATCTATATCTACATGGTCAAGACATCTATTTGGGATTACAACTCATATATAAATTAACATCTCTTTTGAAACACCTATAAATATTCTTTCATCAACTTGTTCAAGGAATTCATATCATCATGATAGAATAATTACCTCTTACTAGTATCCGATCCTTTCACATCAGGATTATTTATCACATGATTTCATACAATTACTAATGGTCAAATCCACCCATCCCAAAATCATGAAATAATTGATGAAGAAGTTCCTCTTCATCAGAATACGTACATTCCTAGAGGACTCTTAGTAATAATAGTATGAATATGTTTTCAAATCATCCCCCACAATGTATAAACTTTTGAGGCATCTATATTGGTTACATCAAAATGGGTAACCACTAGTTGAGAAGATAAGAATGTCGAATATCATGCCTCATAAATTCTTCCCTCAATGGGTACATCGTCCGTTGCTGGTGTTGAGTATATATCCTCCTTAGCAGGTTCTTCCCCAATAATGGGATGGTCATCATCAAGATGAGAGAGCTTCCTTGAAGACTAATCCAATTCTTGAATCCACTCCATAATTTCTATGAATAGGGTGTTGGTGAAGTGAATGGATTTTCCACATGATGGAGCATCCTATTAAGAATACCACCCAGATAAGCCTCCACCCAAGCCTATGAATAATCAGGTGATGGAAAGTTAGAAGTTCCAGTAGTAAAAAAGATAATCTCATTATTAGTATCCTCGCATTCTAACATTATCAAAAATCAATGTATGATCCTAGGTTGTCGCTCTCCCCTCACACTAGATGAAGTGAGAGGATAAACCCTTTGAATGTAGTCAAACTACTGATAGAACTAGTACATGGTATATGAATCAAAAATGATCTGCTCATACATCCCGTCTGCAAGAACCCCATCCTAAAGGGAGATCTTGTATGACCTTTCATCAAGATTTTCACCCCCATTATCAATAATTGGCCCGATCAGTGTAGGATAAAAAGTAAAATAAAATAGATCAAATTGAATCATCATATTGGTAACCTCATAAGGGCCTAAGGACATCGCCACAACCCCTATAAATATCCATCAACCCGGGTAAAAATAAGGATCCATGTATCTTAGTGGTGTTTTGGTATCTCAAAAAGTATAATTTCTCTCCTATCTAGAAAAATAATAATAGAAAGGGACCACTGATACTATATGGAATGTTTCCCTACTGAATGTGGACCAAGAGCTAATAAAGTCATGCAGGAGTTAGTACCACCATATTGAGAGGTTTTCCCTCTTCTATTAATGTTGCCATAACTAGTGTGCTAACCCAAATTCCTTAGTGTGCATCCCCAACTAAGAAAATCCAACCGTTCAAAAACATGTCCATGAAGCCCACTAGCCTAAGGCTTAGGGATGTCTCTGACATAACCCTATAACCCCATGTGGTATGATATCTGGTTTCCAAGATTTCCCAATGTGAACAAGCATTGTCATGAACCTTCCATGAATGGCACCATTGAGGAAATATAGTGGGTGGATGAGATCTTATATGATAAAGGAAAACATTGATCTAATCATTAAAAATATGTTAAAGTGCATATTCAACTCATTTCTTAACTTTTCATTCACAATGTTGAAAATTTCTCTTTCAAAGACCAAATTTTTTGCAGGGTCATCCCAAATTTCCATGCCAAGAAGTAATCCTTCATACATTTCCCCAATGAATGATATAATTCCAAGAAAATAGATATCCTAGAGGTTGATTCCTACTTTGTTGTGGTAAATATGGAATGTGTTAGTGCCAGGGCACTATTTACTAAACAGCTCCCTGAGAAGATCATAATTTTGATAGAAAATGAATTGGGAAACCCATACCACTTCTTTAAGATGGATATCATGAATCTAGTCAATAAATTCCAAGCAACTCTACCTAACCCAAAAAATACCATACCTATTCATCAGAAAAGTTTCCGCCATGGTGAAAATCCCATTTTGAACTCCAACCACCACCCAATTTGTTCAAATAAGAGACAAATATATTCAAATATATTTAATCAATGGGTTGGTGGGTAAAATTGAATCCATATAGACCTAGAGGGGAGTTCTATAGAATATAAGACAACCCATAGGATTTTTCTATGACCAATTAACCATCCTTATAAACTATTGTTTGAATGAAATCAAGGGAAGTTGAAACCCATTAAGATGGCAGATTCTAGTCTATAGAATGGATAGAAACATGATCCAACAGGAAAAATCCATACAAGGGAATTCCGTGTGGTAAAGGATAATTTTAGAGATTGGATGGTAAGAACCTTTTTGAGAACCACATTTTCAATACGTACAAGATACAAATGGTTATCATTATACTTACTCTATATTATATCCCTTTGGTTAGCTACAGTGGGGTAAGTATGAAGATTGTTTGAACCCATCTTCATAAATGAAAGAATCATATGTCATACAACTCTGGAAACCTCATGTGAATAGAATAAATCACAAGGGTATTCACAATCGCATATAAGACTCAAAAATCACCTGGCACATGAATATATCCTGGATTACATAAACACATAGAACATTGCATTACTGCAAAGTTAGTCATAAGACATGTGATTTTATAACCCTGACTTGGTCGTGAAATCTTCATAATAGTCAAGTGTTCATGTGCCAAGACAATAGATCTTATGAAACTTTCAAATAAATTTTTGCATCTGTATATCCATGGTTCAACAAATTACCGAAGATGGATTCATGGTTAGTTCGAACAAGTGTTGGGAAAAGTAACTCTTGTGAAGAAGTTCTCATGGAAAGGTCTTGTGAATAGATATTTTGAGAAGTTCGGGTGGGAGTTATTGCGAAGAGGTCACATGATGAAGGAAGATCTCAAGATATTTGATAGTTGGGTAGTTGGTGAATGAGACTCCCTCTTTTCCCCTATTTATAAATTCTACCTTGTAATACCAAAAATAATCCAAAAGAACAATATATACCCAAGACATTGATTGGAGAAAATGCCAAATCCTTAAGTGGGCATTTACTTTCCTCAAAACCACTATGTTATCCCTTTAGACATCGTTACTGAGGGGGGAATTTTTTGATATTGACCAGATGAGCATCACAAAATCCATAAGGTAAGAAATACCTAAATATTGGTATTATTTTCCCCAAAAAGAAATGTAAGAAAAGGTGTTTAATACATGTGGATCACCTATACTACAATAGGACACGCGATCACATGACCTTCTAAAGTTCATGAAAATAGTCATCTGCAATGCACAACCTTCTAGAAGATCACACGAATCCCCTTTGACATGACCTCCATGTTCTTTTGATGGAATCTAAGACACTCGCTAATCATGCAACAGAGCCCATGTAATGACACAAAAAATTTTCAATGGAAATTCCCTTTTAATAATTGTTCCATATAGTATAAACCACACAAAAACATATTGATAATAAAATAAAAACAATATAAATGATGACTGAATGAAATAATAAATATTTATAGAACTTAGGGAACCTATACCAAACAAATAGTAACTTGACCTTAGGAATAGTAATATGACCCTTATGAATATTAAATTATCCAAATGAATAGTAACCTCACTAATAAAATATAAATAAAATTTATGCATCTTATAAATTAATGTTTGATATAATTTTATCATATTACAAGTAATAAAATGTTTTAAAAGTTATTAGTTAAGTTTTTGGGTTTTTGTAAGTCAAAAATATTTAATTCTAATTTTATGATTAATTTAATAATTTAAAGAATTTTAATTTTCATAAAATGTATTCTTAAATTAATATTTTTTTCTTTTGATTTTAATATAATTTTATGAAACCTTAGTTAATTTATCAAAGTGTTATAAAATCAATTATAATTTTAAAATCTATATTTTTTGAGTAAATGATGATTTTAATTAAAAATTAAATTTCTTGTATTAGGAAATTATTTTTCTAAAATGGATTTAATTTTTTAATTATACAAATCAACAAAAAACTATAGTGAATTTTTTGGATTTTTATAAAATACTTGAATTTTTTGAATAGTAAAATACCATAATTTACGATAAATACTAAATACCTGAATTTTCGAGTCATTGTTGATGTAACGATGATGTAAGCACCATAATCTAGAAAACAAATTCGATTTTTAATTTATTCATTCATGGGAATCAAAATTATTCATAGTATTGATCCAAAATAATAAACTAATGAATAAAATAATGAGAAAACACCCCTCTCCTCCATTATAGATATCACCCCTTGCCACCTCTTCTCCTCACACATTAAAAGCTTTGATTTTTTTATAAATCCTATACAATCCTCTTCATGCGACCCTAATCTACATATTAGAGTCGTTGGTATCTATTTCCCTTGGAATTCGGGGATGACCTCCTGGATGGGAGATTCAAACGTTCTGATCGGTTTCTAACGGGTTTATTCGTAGAACCGGAATCATCCAATGATTCCACATCCATTTGGACCTACTTTCCAAAGGTAGGCGCTCATTATCTTGTGTACTGATGATGCTTAGGAATTTTCATTGGTCGAGAGGATGGGAGGTCGGACTCATCACACCTTTTTTAGGGGAATTATTGTCTATTCCGGGACTCTCTTTATAGATTAAAGTTATGTTCGTGAATCCTTATTACATTACCAAGTATAAAATGAGCTTTCCTTTAGTTTAAAACTCAATGATTAAATATGTAAGAAATTTAGAGAATATTTTATATGTATTCGAGGTTCTTCATCAATAGAAAATCATCTATATTTATTTAGAGATTCTTGATCAATGGTATCCTTCAAAATATTTATATAAAAGTCTCTTGGTCATTATGATGACCATACTGGTTTTAAAGCCACTCAGTGGGGCACTTGAGGTTTATTTTCATTCAGAAGGACATGAATTATTTCAAATTTGGGATCAAACCCATAGATGGGTTACCTACGTATCCTTTGTTTTAAAAAAGGAATCAGAACCCACGTAGTTCGAGTAAGGGAGTATGATGTTTATGATTGATGGCTCAAAGAAGGATGTCACAATTACTTTTACACTCTAAGCTCACGTGAGTCATGCTCGGTGTGAGAAACAAGAGGTATTGGTAATAACATAGACAATTGGGCCATGAAAGATGTAATCATAAGAAATGGTTTGGGGCTTATGTATGTATGACTGCCCAGATAAATGAATATTAGGATTTACTTTAGGGAGAAAATCCAGGAACAGGGTCCACAAAGGTATATGTGCTTTATGGAGATTTGAATACTCTAATTTGGGACTTATTCCGGAAAAGGAAACCCAAATTATGAGAGGATTGATAATTGGGTTTTACTCCTGAGAAGGAATCCCATATTAAACGTAAATTAGGACTGGTTAAAGAGAATTTAAGGGACTTGGGGCTTATTCCTGAAAAGGAAGCCCAAGATTATGATAGGGACTTACTCTTAAAAAAGAGGCCTAGGTTAAGGGATTTATGATTGGGACTTATTCTTGAAAAGGAGGCCCAGGTTAGGGGACTTGGGACTTACTCCTGAAAAGGACGCCCAAAATTATGACTGGGACTTATTCCTAAAAAGGAGACCCAGGTTAAGGGATTAAGGTTTGGGGCTTACTCCTGAGGAGGATGCCCAGAATTGGGAATTTTAAGAATTTGGGGCTTACTCCTGAGGAGGATGCCCATATTATGACTGGGATTTATTCCTGAAAAGGAGACCCAGGTTAAGGATTCTCTCATTTTAAAGGATGAGGTTGAATGAATGAACTCTCCATATTTAGTGACATAAAGATATTTAAATCACTAGGTTTTGAGAGATATTCCACCGAATTCATTTCAGATAAGGAAGTCAAATCAAAAAATCATGCCATAAATGGCTTTTAAGAGTGTCTTGAAGACTGAATCTTGAAAAGGAAAGGTGTAATGGCTTAAAAGGGGTGAAATGGGAAAGAAAGACACCCAAAAAGGAAGGGGCGCGCAAGTCTTGGAAGGCGCGCAAGTATTGCGGGGGTGCGCAAGTATTGGTCGCGCAGGTGTACCTGCACGACATGGCAGGTACTTGTGTGATATTCAACCAGCATTGAAATACTTGAGCGACTCTTTATTAAAGCCTTTATAATCCTCTTGAGGTTCTTCCAAAAAAGGGACGTGGAAGTTCTATCGAAGGAGTAAGGCGGCGCGCAAGTGTGACCACTTCCCTTAAGGGCTGACCACTCAGGCGCGCAAGTGTTGATGAGTTTCAACACTTAGGCCTTACTCCCTCTCTTTAGATCTTCCGTTCTAGGTAAGAAATTGCCTTAGAAGTGTTCCGGAAGTTTTGAGAAGAGACTTGGGCATCGAGAGCTTCAATCCGAGTTTCTGCAAAAATATCCTCTCGAATGGGGGGCCCACAGGGTCTATTTATAGGCAGGAGAAGTCCCTGGGTGGTTATCGGGCGGTTATCACTTTAGGTCGTGCAAGTCACTTGCACAACCATAAGGCGTCGCGCAAGTAGACTTGCACGACCACTAGGCGGCGCGCAAGTGTACTTGCGCGACCATGAGGGAACTTGCACGACCTATGGGCAATGTTCTTCATATTCATCCCTTTGTCGATTTTTGATGTTTCTTCAAAGGATGAATCACATTGGACTAAGGTATTTCCTTTTTTTCAGTCGTTAGACTCTGTGACGGAAAGGAGCGTCAACAAAAGTCCCCCCTCAGAGTTGGATCTAGAGAGAAAAGAGGATTTGACTCTGAGGTGAAAAGAAAAACAAGAAATCTGGCAGTTTAAAGTCATGCATGTCGGACATACAAAGTCTAATGTTTAAGGTTGAAATAGCTTTGACCGAAATGGATTAGAATTGACTCAATTCCTTGAAAACTCATCTGAAAACATAGTACCATACTCAACTATGAGGGAAAATATGTAAGCTATGACTTAAGAATATTTTAATCTGAGGAATGATATGAAAAAGAGCTAAAAGGCATTAAAAGAAGTAGTTTCCAAGAATGAAGTTACCATTATTTAACAAACCCGTTAGGGGGTTGAATTATGCAGGGCCACCTAAGGGAATTGGCTGCATAGTTAAATAAAATAGTATCTTTTGGCTAACAAGTCTGTTATATAGACTGTTTATGCAAGGCCACCTATAGGCACCTGCTGCATAGTCAGGAAAAAATAATTCTCAGAAATTTACTTTCCTAGTGCTAAAAGCCAGTGAAAGTTTATGGAGATTCAAATTTTCTAAAGTATAAAGTTTGCTGTATGGAAAGAGGTACTTGAATATGGAGAAGATATTTCCAGACAAGATTATTGAAGAACTGGATGAATATCACTCCTACGAAGGTCTGACCCAAACGTAGGGAAGAAGAATAAACCATAGACTTGAATACTTTCAAATCATGAAAAAGGATATGGTAGAAATATGTTAAGGATAGCTATTTTTTTGTGGATCCCTACATACTTTCGTTTAAGACAAATAAGGAAAAAAGAGGCATTCTTCCCATGAATGAAGTTACCATCATTTAACAAACCCGTTAGGGGGTTGAATTATGCAGGGCCACCTAAGGGCATTGGTTGCATAGTTAAATAAAATAGTATCTTTTGGCTAACAAGTCTGTTATGTGGACTGTTTATGCAAGGCCACCTATGGGCACATACTGCATAGTCAGGCAAAAGAATTCACAGAAGTTTGTCATTTTTGTGACTAAAAGTCATGAAAAGGGTTATGAAGATCTGAAAATATTTAAGGTTAGGATTATAACACATAAAGATGGGTATTGTCCAATGTATATAGAGATACATAGGTCAATGATAACCATAATCATGTTGTGGCTGGGTTCTAAATTGAAATTTTGGACTTCACTACGTATCTCATAAGAATGAGAATCAAGCCATACGTAGTTATTAAAATGTAGTTTAACGTCGTGCAGGACGAAAGTATGAGAGATCTTAGTTTAGGGTCAGAGAGTTTGGACCATAATAATGAATACACAATGTCTGTTTTCATAAGGACTTTTCAGCCAAGGGACTGAAAGTGAAATTTGGGGTTAGTCTCAAAAGACTTGGGGCTTGATTCGAGGGATACTCGAACGTTCCTACGTATTCCATAAGGATGGGAATCAAGCCCACGTAGTTCTAGAACTACCCTTTGTACAAATTTGGTTCGTACATGTGAAGGGTGAAAGGGGACTTTTGTGAAATGATGGTTTAACCTGAGATAAAAAGTTTAGGCATTACCATGTATGCACATAGTCTTTTGAAATGAAACATGATTGAAGAATCAATGTCAATAATAGTTCTCTCTCAAATGAGGAAATCAAAGAGTATTGTAGTTTATTGTCATACCGGACAAAAGTGTTGCATAGTTTAACGTCATATAACAAGGACGAAAGTGAATCAATGTAAAGATTTTGATTCTAGGGGCGGTTTCACTAATCAACATCATATGGTGGTGAACCGATGTGAAGAGATTGTTTTTGGGCTTGAACCTTGGGAGGTTGCCTATGTACCCAGCCTGGAAGGCAAGGATCAAAGTCCTTGTAGTTAAATTAAAGAATGAATTAATGATCAAGTTGTTCTTGGGGACAACGATCTAAAAAAAATGTTGTTGGGACTTATACATGGTTAGCGGCCCAAAGAGAGTGTTACGGTTGAGGTTTTGTCTAAGCTCACGTGAGTCATACTCGGTGTGAGAAACAAGAGGTAACAACAACCTTAACGATGCATAGTTTAATTTCATGTAGGACATATAAAGGGACTGTGCAGTTTAAAGTCTTCCAGTTAGGACTATTGGTGCTGCACAGTTTAGTGTCATGTAGCAGGGACAAAATACAGTTTAATGTCATGTAGGACGTATTATGAACTTTCTGTACAGTTTAGCGTCATGTAGTTAGGACGATGGGAACAATATAGTTTAACGTCATGTTGTACGAAAGGGGGGAACTGTGTAGTTTAACGTCATGTCGTGAGGACAAAAGAGTGCACCATTTTAACGTCATATTGGATGCATTTGGGATTTTTTCTACAGTTTAACGTCATGTTGGACGAAAGTGTGAATAGTTTAAGGTCATATGCATGGACCGTGGATGGTGTAGTTTAATGTCATCCTAGACGGTGGTGTAGTTTAAGGTCATACAGGACCTTTGATGATTATGCAATTTAACGTCTTTCCAGACGTAAGGGACTTTTATACAGTTTAGCGTCATGTAGTTAGGGCGTCACAGTTTAACGTCTTGCTAGACGTAAGGGACTTTTATACAGTTTAGCGTCATGTAGTTAGGACGTCACAGTTTAACATCTTGCTGGACGTAAGGGACTTGCAAATAGTTTAGGGTCATATGCATGGACCGTTGATGATGTAGTTTAAGGTCATACTGGACCTAGTTGCAGTCTAAGGTCATACTGGACCATTTAGGGAACTTTTTCACATTTTAATGTCGTGTGGGACGAAGTTGCAGTTTAAGGTCATACTGGACCATTGCTGTATAGTTTAATGTCATATAGCAAGGATGAACTGTTGCTACACAGTTTAGTGTCATGTTGCGGGGAAATCTTGTGAATACTTTGTATTTTATACAAAATATTTCTTCAAAAATCTGGCATTGGTTGGAGTAGTAATGAGCTCTCCATCCATCGAGATTAATGAATAAGCTACATTGGAGTAGACCCTATGTATTGAATAAGGTCCTTCCCATTTTGGCTCAAGCTTGGGAGGTTTCTTTCCTGGTATCATTGGAGTTCTGATAACTAATACCAATTCTCCCTGAATGAATGAACGAAGACGAACTTTTTTGTTAAAATCTTGTGCTATTTGATTCTGATAGATTTCCAAGTGGTGCAAAGTGCACAATCTTTTCTCATCTAACCATTCCAATTAATTCAATCTCTTTTGTGATTTCTCATCTGTAGATAACTGATCACAAATGGCTACTCTGAGTGAGGGAAATTGAACTTCAATTGTCAAGACTGCTTTTGTTCCATATACCAACGAATATGGAGTTGACCGCGTTGCATTGCGGGTGGTAGTCTGATAAGCCCATAAAGAATGAAAGAGTTTATCAGGCCATGACCTCTTATCTTTATCAACCATCTTTTGCAGTATATTTGAAAGAGTCTTGTTTAAGGCTTCTATTTGGCCATTGGCTGCCGCATGATACCGAGATGAATGGTTGGATTTAATGTTGTATTCTTGATACAATTTCTTCACCTCAGAAGAACAGAAGTTGGTGCCATTGTCTGTCAATATTGTATGAGGGACACCAAATCCAGTAATGATGTTAGACTTGATGAAGCTAACAATGCATTTAGAACTGAATTCTTTGAGAGGTACTACCTCTGCCCATTTGGAAAAGAAATCAGTAGCAGTAAGAATGTACTTAAACTGCTTGGCCGTAGCTGAAGGGTAAGGTCCCACCACATCCATTCCCCATGTGGAAAATGGCCATGAGTATTTAGCTGTATGAAGAAACTCTGGAGGTTGATGAATGATGTTGGCATGTACTTGACATGAATGACATTTCTTTGTGAAATCAACACAATCTTGTATCATTGAAGGCCAAAAGTATCCAAGCCTTCGAATTTGATCAGACAATCTATGTCCAGACTGGTGGGCACCACAGACTCCTGCATGCACTTCTTTCATGACAGCCATTGTCTCTTCACCATCAATGCATCTGAAGAGAACTCCATCAAAACCACGTTTGTAGAGAATTTTCTCTAGGTGGTTTGGGCCATCATAAAGAGTAAAATTGACCACACGTCACTGGATTTGTTCTTTCTCGGCTCTATTAGGTGGAAGTGTTCCATTTTGAAGGTATTCCCTGATAGGTGACATCCATCCTGTAGTATGACCATACGGTTCAGGAATGGGACTAATTTCATAAATTTCCTCTATTTTGGCTTGAACATAAGGTGAAATTGCACGACGGTGGGCAATACTGATGGTTGTCTCGTCCCGATTTGGATCTGCTAGAGATGTGGCTATATTAGCTAGTGCATCAGCTTGAGAATTTTGTGATCTTGGGACATATGAAAATGTCGGTTCTAAAGGGAATTCCGCCATTAACTTTCTGACATAATCTTACAAAGGGATTAACTCTTCTTTTCTGATGGCATAATCCCCATTGACTTGTTTGATTACCAGGTCTGAATCACCTTTCACCTTTAAGTGATCCACTTGTGCTTGAAGTGCTAACTCCAAGCCTGTGATAAGAGCTTGGTATTCGGCTTCATTATTGGTACCACCTTCCCACAATAAAAAGGAATAAGGTAAAAATTCCTTATCTGGGGAAATGAGTACAATTCCTAAACCAACTTTGTTGAATTTAGGATTTTCCATTTTCTTCCATGTTGGACTTCTGGAAGCACCATCAAAATACATTCCCCATGTTTGAGGACACTCTTGAATAGAAAAAACTTCCTCATCAGGGTGTTCAATATCTGAAGACGTGTCTTCCACTGAAGGATGTTCAGCCAGGAAATCAACCAGAGCTTGGCCCTTTATTTCCTTTTGAGATACATACTGAATGTCGAACTGCTGCAAAATAACTGCCCACCTTGGTAGACGTCCTGTAAGAATTGGATGACTAAGGATGAATTTGAGCGGATTGTTGCGAGATACCAATTGGACCTCGTGATGTTGCAGGTAGTGTCTCGGTTTCTGAACTGCAAAGATTAATGCCAGGCAGCACTTCTCAATACTTGAATACCGGGTTTCTGCTTCAAGCATAGTTCTACTGAGATAGTAGAGGCTATTTTCATTCCCAGCATCATTCTTTTGAGCGAGAAAGGCACCCAATGATCGCTCTAGATCTGTCACATAGAGGATAAGTGGTCTACCTTCAACAGGTGGCATGAGTACTGGTGGACTCAAGAAGTATTTCATGAGAACATCAAATGCTTCTTGACATTCTTCAGTCCACTAGTAAGTGACTCCTTTTTTCAATAATTTGGTAAAGGGTAAACTTTTGCCTACCAAATTGGCGATTAAACGCCGAATATAGGCTAAGTGTCCTTGAAGTCCTCTTAATTCTTTCATATTCTGAGGAGGTGACATACCAAGGATTGATTTGGTCTTCTCAGGATCGACTTCAATACCACGATGGCATACAACAAAGCCGAGGAATTTTCCTGAGGTTACCCCAAAATCACATTTTAAGGGGTTCATCTTCAAATTATGTTGTCAAAGCTTGTGGAATATGAATTCCAAATCAGCCAAGTGATTAGAGCATTGTTTGGATTTAACCACCAAATCGTCTACATAGCATTCAACAAACTTCCCTAAGAAAGGTTTGAAGATACGATGCATGGCGCGTTGATATGTTTCACCTGCATTCTTTAAACCAAAGGGCATCACCCGGTAACAAAACACACCTTGAGGGGCTCTGAAGGCTGTAGATTCCTCATCTTCTAGGGCCATTCAGATCTGATTATATCCAGAATATCCATCCATGAAGGAAAGTACTTCATATCCAGCCGTTGCATCAATTAAGAGTTCTGTAATTGGAACTGGGAAATCATCATTAGGACAATACCGATTAAGATCTCTGAAATCGATGCAAACCCTAATTTGTCCGTTCTTCTTTACAAGGACAATATTAGCCAACCACTTCGGATACTGAACTTCTCTGACGAAGTTAGCTTTGATCAGCTTATCCACTTCAGCTTCAATTTTGGAAGCATAAGTTGGGTGTGTTCTTCTCGCGGCTTGCTTAAATCCTCGATGTTCTTTTGGTAAACCCAAATGATGAGTAGCAATATCAGGATCAAGCCCAGGAATTTCTGTATAGTTCCAAGAAAAAATATCTTTATTTTGCTTTAAAAAAGAAGTATACATTTCTTTCTCTTCAAGGGTCATGGCCGCACTAATTAAAGTGGGGCGTGGATCTTTCTTTGTACCCAGATTTATTTCTCTGAGTTCATCCACAGTGGTAGAGATACCTTCTTCAAATGCTGGAGGAGCATCTCTAAGATCTTCCTCTTCCTCTTCATCATGTGTTATTTCTTCCATTTATACTTGCATAGTAGATGACAAAATGAAATTTTCATGATCAGAAGAGATGTCAAAATTTTCACATTTTGAAGAAGAAGCTTCCATTTCCGACCCTATTGATGATAAAGGGCCTTCTTTGGGAAATAAAGAGGAGATGATGGATTGAGAATTGAAATCAGTATTCACCTCTGATGTTGCTATAACTTCTTCTGGCCTGATTGGCAAAGTATAGACCTGTTGGATTTCAGCAGATGAAATGAAGACGTCACCACTTGTGCTTTCATCACTATTTGGTAGGTTACCAATTTCTCCCATGTTGTCTGGCTCAATTGTCGTAATTGACATTATGGATCTTTCCATAAGAGTATTTTGATTTGGGCCTATTTTGTCAATTTGACTGATAGGTAACACATAATCTGTACTCACATGTGTAAATGTATTTATTGGAATTTTCTCCAAACCATATGGAGCATTAACTTTGGTAATTTCCTTCATTGTAGATTTTTCTCTTCCCTTCATGTGATAAAATTCCGCCTCAATATACTGAGACTCACATGTCTTGAATGGGGTCTTATCACCATAAAATGTTCCAACTTGACCATTGAAACAGTATTTGAGACATTGATGGTATGATGAAGGGATAGTCGCATGCTGATGTAGCCAGGGTCTTCCAAGCAAGACGTTGAAAGCTGAGTCTTGATCAACAATCATGAAATTCGAATTGGATACAAGATCTCCAAACTGAGTTCTGAGTGTAACTTCACCCAGTGGTTCTTATTCATTTTTATCATATCCTTGTAACATCATGGTAGAAGGAGATAAATCAGATTCCGTGATACCCAACCGACGAAGTGTACGAATGGGCATGAGGTTGACTCCTGAACCATTGTCAATGAAAGCTCTTCGGATATCTACACCATTGAATTTTCCAGATAAGTACAGAGGTTTTATGTGCCCATGCACAACATCATCTTCATCTTTATCAGTAAAAGATATCACTACATGGCATTCTGCAGGATTATTCTCTATGTGATAGACTTCAGCTGCAGCAATTTCAGCTTCAAACTCCGGAGGACTTGACAAAGCTTCGATGAGTGCTTCCCGAAGATCTTTTGACAGATTCAAAGCATCCAAAATTGATAACTTGGCTGGTACTTGGGCCAATTGTTTCAATATATCATACTTTTGATATAAAGGTCTGCATTTCCCAATAGGAATATGCAGTTTAGCAGGTACCTTGGAAGAAGATGCTTTGGAAGCTGATGCATCTTGTATTGGGATAGAAGTTGGCAACATCCTAGGTTTTGGAAGATTAGACCAATTAGATCCATTTACTTGCTGAGATAAAGAAGATGGAACCTTCAATAGGTCTTCTAAAATAACTGTGCCAAGACTGAGTTGGCTATTAGCAGAAAAACCTGCTTGTTCTTTTTTAGCTCGCTGAAGGGCTCTACCATGAGTTTCTGCTGCGTACACAGTGCTAGAAGGGGTAGAATTGGAGTAGTGGCTTTGGAATGATCCACGTCTTCCCCTGTATCCTGAACCTCGGGAACTTCCTCGGATTCCCTTATTCGATACAAGGAATTCAGGCTCATCAAAATTGAAATTATCATTGGAATACGGATCTGTTAATTGAATCATATTAACAGAACCGAAGATTAACTCTTCGTCTAATAAAGACTCTGCCTGACTAGCCTGTTTAGGCTGTGCCGTTTGATGGGGCGGTGCCCGTGGTTTTGAAGTAGATGGCATAAAGTCTGCCAGAGTCAAAGAAAATTTAGGCTTTGACACATACTCATCTTCTTCTGATTCTTTTTTCTTCTTTGAATCAAACCGTTTCTTGGAGGATTTTCCCTCTAACGAAGAGGGTTTTACCGTAATATTCATGGAAGAAGACACAATTTGTTTCTTTAATTGTGTTCGCAAAATGGGATGAGTCTGGTTGATTGTCTTTCTGACCATCCAATCATCATACTTCTGTGCATTTCTGCTTTTTACTTCTTGCCATTCAACTTCCTCCTCTAGAATTGTAGCAGTAACACATGCTACCTGAGTCGAAGAACCTTTCAACTTGACTTGTCCCAAGTCGACCATCTTTTTCAGGAGGTCTTTAAAGACAAAACACTCCTGGATAGGATGCCCCAACATTTGATGAAAGGTACAATAATTGGGACGGTCTTCATCTCCTTCCTTGTTTGGCCTCTTGGGCACTGGTAATTGAACCAAATTATTTTCCAGAGCTGAAATGAAGTAACCAGGAACTTGCTCATTTCAGAAAGAGTATGTTTTACTCTTAAAATCCTCAAATTGTTTTCGTCGTTGATCTTTTTGATCAATTGGATGAAACGGCCTTTGTTGTTGGCGTTCATGAGGTGGAGCACTTCGAGAAGATGACGGTTTTGAAGTAGAAATAGGTACAGGCGCTTGTTTAAGCATAACTGTAGCAGTTTCTACTTTACCCATTCTCCTTCCTGAAGCTGATGGAATTACACGAGATTTAACCTTAGCCTGTATAAGGGAATCTTCAATCTGCTGAGTGATTGAAGTAAGGTCTCGAAACCCTCCAGTGTATTTCACAGGGATCAATGGCGTGCGTAATTCGTCATGTAAATTTTCCACACAGATTGGCAACAACTCTTCCTGAGGGAGTGCTAAACTCAGGGAATATGTTAATCCCTTCCAGTGAGCAATGAAATCAGAGACTCTTTCATTCTCCCTTTGCTTGCAGTTTGTAAGATCGAAAACTGTCGTTTTTGGAAAAGTTGAGCTGAACTGAAGAAGGAATTTTTGACGAAGATCCTCCCATCCAATGATTGACCGGGATTGCAAGCTTCTATACCAGACAAAAGCTGGTCCTTGCAAGGTTTGCACGAAGCATCTGAGTTTCACTGCTTCTTGTTGCTCTGGAGTTACCATCATAGGATCACAACAAGACACGTAATGAATCAAATGTTGTTTAGGGTCGCCTGATCCATTGAAAGTAGGGAAAATAGGGTTTCCAAAACTAGATGGAGGAGAAATTGAATCTACCCATTCAGGGTAAACTTTCTTTTCTGGTTGAACTTGCGTCTGTTTCCCTTCCATAGTTTCTAACCGAGCTGTTAATGACTCAATAGTAGTTATTAACTTTTGAGAAACATCAGGTTGAATTTGGTCTTGGGTAGGTGCAATGAATGGAGCTTGGACAGACGTGGTGATTAGTGCTGCAACTGATGGTAGCACTGCCAACCGTTGTTTCATTTGACCCGTAGGATTAGACCTATGAGGGTGTACTGATAAAGGAGGATATTCCTGATCCATCTCAGTAGTTACAACAAATTCCTTCGGCTGTCGGACTTCAGCATTCTTAAGAAGAAGACTACTCTGAAGTAGTTCTGCATTCAACCTTCTTAATTCTTTAATTTCTTCCTCTTGTTGTGAAAACCTTTGCTCTAACGAGAGCGATTGACCTTCTCCATAGGAAGGATATGTAACCTGATTCTTTCCCCTCCCTTTATTGGATACTTTTTGGAGAGAAGGAAGTGGATTACATAGGTTCTGAGTAATCCTTTGACTTCGTGTACGCACACCTTCTTCATTTGTATCGATGCGTACATTTTCTTGAGCAGGACGCTCTTCATCTGAGTCCCCTGAGTGAGTCTCCTCTGGTGGATTAGCAACAACGGCATTGATGACATTGATTGATGTATAATGCATCACATCCCTTCTATCAACATTTCTATGATATTGTCTTCTTTCATGTCTTTGATGAGACATTGCCTTTTGTTGATTTAATCTTTTAGGAACTTCTTGACGAGCTATAACTTGGAGGGAATCTCCTGATAATTTGTCTCTTCGTTCCTCTTGGGGATTCTATCCCAATCGAGAAAAGACTGATATTCTCTGAGAAGGGGATTGATGATTTGAAAGTGTCCCCAGTCTCGAGGACTGGGGATGTTCCTGCTGCTTCCGCTCAACTCCTCGAATCCCATTTGTTGACTCTGAGGGTTGGGTTAAAGGAGTCCCCAGTCTGACAAGCTGGGGTGGCTCTTGACATGCTATGTCTGAGACCTTCTTAAAAGCTCTCTTGATCTTGCGAATCTTAGTTTGGAAATTAGCTGGATGCATTAGCCTGTATCCACTTTTATCACCTGGTTTAATAGACCGTTGGATGATTTCCGAAACTTCTGTCATTTGATGATGTGTTTGCTCCATACGAGAGGCTTGTGCAATATTCTCGCCTTCTTGATGTAGGAGCAATTCAACAACTTTTTCTCTATATGCTTGATTTTGAGAGGAACTAGTTGAAGCATGTTCTTGAGAAAGCTTTTGATTATGAACAAAGCCCATTTACTGTGGTCGGCCATGGGCAATAACATTGCATGAGACCATTTTCGGTGGGCTTTGCTGACTGGAAAGCACTGTGAAATGTAGTGCTCCATGAACACCCCATCCTCTGATATGAACACCAGATTGAGCATTGGCAATTAACTGACGCAATTTTCTTAGTGCGCTAAGGCATGAACGTTGAAGGGTTCTCTGTTGCTTTTCAGCCTTCGGATACCGAGAGACTGATAGAGATGCCAAATCAATCTGACGTTGTAGCCCTTCTATTATCTTAAGATGATTTTCATATTCATCATAAGATAATACCTTCTTCTTCAATTGACAAAGAGTTTTCCATATGTTGAGACGAAAATCATGGACTCCATCTTCCGTCAACATCTTTGGAATGTCATACTGGGAGTCAGCCAAAGGCCAAAACATGACTGGTACCTCACTTTTCGCCAGTTTTTTCCTCATGTTCAGCATTTCCTCTTTATCATTAAATGAAGATTCTTCTACCAGTTTTGACCAGAGTTGGTGTTTCCTTGTTGCTTCATCGGATTCAACAAGATTGGTAGAGAGATCATTAATCAAACTAGAAGATGCATGACTTAGGGGTGGTTCGGAGAATGACCTACACCCTGGGCTATCTTCTTATTGAGAAAGTATTTCACTTGCTAGCAATAAACCATCAGACTTGACTGGTTTCGCATTTGCAAGTGCCTCAAGATAAGAGGGCTTTCTCGGCACTACATTGTCCACTGGAGTATTTTCCAGGCAATGTGAATCACTACTGCGGAGAGGACTTTCACAGCAAAATTCATCATCATGGGGAGGACCACCGTAATGGGTTACAGCAAAAGATGAGATCTCTTGCTCCTTGGTCTTCTGACCACACAGAGGGTTCCTGTGGCTCTCATCTGAAGAAGAAACTTCAAGATTGACCGAATTTTCATGAAGCAAGCCTTCATGAGGAAGTGTATGTTGAAGACTTTTGGAATTAATGTTCCCGTTATTGGGAACTGAGGGAGTAGAATCTTCAATTCCAACAGATAAATGTCTGAGGGATTCAAGAACTCCAGCATCGAGCAAGGCCTTGTTACAGATTGGCCTTTGATCTCCTGATTGTGATGGGCGGATCTTTTTCTTAGATGCCTTCTTACTCGCTTTGGAAACCACTTGTTGACGAAAGTGTTTACTCTGAGAAGGTGTATGTGCCTGATTAGGAAAGATGGTCAGGTTAGGCTGACGATCTTCACTCAAATCAGGTGTATGTGCCTGACTTGGTTGTCCGTATAATATGGGGGAGTATGCCCCATAACCCTCTTGGACTGGAACAGATGTGTGTGTCTGTTCTGGAGTGAATCGTTGATGTGTCACTCCACTGCTAGGGATAGATTTATGTGTCTGTCCCTAAGATGATGCTGAAGCTGTTATGATATCCTGGTAAGCATCCGGAATATGAGCAGGAATCTGCTTCTGCTCTTTCACCATTGACAAAATATGTTTGGTGACTTCAGCTGTCGGAACGGGGATATACGTCCATTCCGGGCTTGGAGTAGGTGTATGTGCCTGCTCGTGTCCTCCTTTTCTTGTCAGTGAATCCTAACAGTAATCAAGTGTGGAGGCAGAGAGTTGAGTCTACCTCCTATTTGTCGTCGGAGCTTTCTGACTGACTTCTCTGTGCGCTACCAAGCGAGACTGTTGGTAGGCTTGATTAGTACTAGCAGGTGTATGTGCCTGCTGATTACACTTCTCCAAACGTGGTTGATGAGATCCATCATATGTAGTCAGGCGAGCCTGCTGACTAACTGATGATGTATAAGCATGTGTACGTTCCTGCCTATAGTACTCCGCTGGAATTGCCTGGCGGGATTGGCTTGATGCTGCCAGACGAGTCTGCTGGACAGCGGAATTAAAATGGACAGGTGTGTGTGCCTATTCGTTGTTCGCCACCAAGTTAGGTTGGTGGACTTCTCCGGAGATGGCAGGGATGAAAACCTGCCCATTGTTAACCGGATTCCGTCTCTGGCGGTTCGTCTTGCCTGCTCGGGTTCGAGGAACCTGAGCTGAATGCCTAGAGTCGGTACCCTCATCATGTTGAGGGCGCACTGCCGCACGAGTCTGGCGGCGATTGTTGATGGGAGCCCTCGGGAAGGACTCCTGTCTTTTTGAATTAAGGCCCTGAGGGACCTGCTCATTCACTTCCTCAGAGTAAGGGAGCGAATGGAAATTGTGTTCCGGGGATAACGACCCGAAACGGTTCGAGACGGTAGTCATCACTGCCTGCCTCTTGATCACTGGTCATCATTTTCCGGATGACCTGTGTGAGTTGTTCACTTGGAGGGCCTGTCAGGCAGCCTCCAGAGTTGGGATGGTACCGTGTTGACAGTACTCCTTAACCAGCGCATTTGATACCCAGCGTTGAAGACGCTAAGTAGGTTATGTCATCCTCAGAGCAGATGACAATCCAATAGGAATAGCAGTAGTGGTATTTGCAGCAGCAGTATTCACAGATGTGAATTTGAGAGCATCCATTATGGAAATATAGAAGATCTTGGAAAAGAGTGCATGTTTGATATAACAGACGTAATCAAGATAAATTCATCTACTTCATCCTTTGGATGAGTACACATGTCAATGATTGTTTTTGTTAGCCCTCTTATTGAGTTTTAAATAGGTTCTTAACAAAATAGGTAAAACATCATTTAAACTTGTGTTAAGCATTCACGTCAGGTTCACCATTTTTTGTTTCCTTCGGAATTCGGGGATGACCTCCTGGATGGGAGATTCAAACGTTCCGATCAGTTTCTAATGGGTTTATTTGTAGAACCGGAAACATCCAATGATTCCACATCCATTTGGACCTAATTTCCAAAGGTAGGCGCTCATTAGCTTGTGGACTGATGAGGCTTAGGAATTTTCATTGGTCAAGAGGATGGGAGGTCGGACTCATCACATCTTTTTGAGGGGAATTATTGTCTATTCCGGGACTCTCTTTATAGATTTAAGTTATGTTCGTGAATCCTTATTACATTCCCAAGTATAAAATGAGATTTCCTTTAGTTTAACAATCAATGATTAAATATGTAAGAAATTTAGAGAATCTTGTATATGTATTCGAGGTTCTTCATCAATAGAAAATCATCTATATTTATTTAGAGATTCTTGATCAATGGTATCCTTCAAAATATTTATATAAAAGTCTCTTGGTCATTATGATGACCAGGCTGGTTTTAAAGCCACTCAGTGGGGCACTTGAAGTTTATTGTCATTCAGAAGGACATGAATTATTTCAAAGTTGGGATCGAACCCATAGATGGGCTACCTACGTATCCTTTGTTTTAAAAAAGGAATCAGAACCCACGTAGTTCGAGTAAGGGAGTATGATGTTTATGATTGATGGCTCAAAGAAGGATGTCACAATTACTTTTACACTCTAAGCTCACGTGAGTCATGCTCGGTGTGAGAAACAAGAGTTATTGGTAATAACATAGACAATTGGGCCATGAAAGA
This sequence comes from Viscum album, assembly GCA_963277665.1. Classification (NCBI taxonomy): domain Eukaryota; kingdom Viridiplantae; phylum Streptophyta; class Magnoliopsida; order Santalales; family Viscaceae; genus Viscum; species Viscum album. The sequence goes on along the minus strand of OY728162.1, from coordinate 1,061,076,407 downwards.
TGTAATCATAAGAAATGGTTTGGGGATTTTGTATGTATGACTGCCCAGATAAATGAAGATTAGGATTTACTTTAGGGAGAAAATCAGGAACAGGGTCCATAAAGGTATATGTGCTTCATGGAGATTTGAATACTCTAATTTGGGACTTTTTCCTGAAAAGGAAACCCAAATTAGGAGAGGATTGATAATTGGGTTTTACTCCTGAGAAGGAATCCCAGATTAAACGTAAATTAGGATTGGTTAAAGAGAATTTAAGGGACTTGGGGCTTATTCCTGAAAAGGAAACCCAAGATTATGACTGGGACTTACTCTTAAAAAAGAGGCCCATGTTAAGGGATTTATGACTGGGACTTCTTCATAAAAAGGAGGCCCATGTTAGGGGACATGGGACTTACTCCTGAAAAGGAAGCCCAAAATTATGACTGGGACTTATTCCTGAAAAGGAGACCCAGGTTAAGGGATTAAGGTTTGGGGCTTACTCCTGAGGAGGATGCCCAGAATTGGGAATTTTAAGAATTTGGGGCTTACTCCTGAGGAGGATGCCCATATTATGACTGGGATTTATTCCTGAAAAGGAGACCCAGGTTAAGGATTCTCTCATTTTAAAGGATGAGGTTGAATGAATGAACTCTCCATATTTAGTGACATAAAGATATTTAAATCACTAGGTTTTGAGAGATATTCCACAGAATTCATTTCAGATAAGGAAGTCAAATCAAGAAATCATGCCATAAATGTCTTTGAAGATTGTCTTGAAGACTGAATCTTGAAAAAAAGGTGTAATGGCATAAAAGGGGTGAAATGGGCAAGAAAGGCACCCAAAAAGAAAGGGGCACGCAAGTCTTGGAAGGCGCGCAAGTATTGCGGGGGCGCGCAAGTATTGGTCGCGCAGGTATACCTGCGCGACATGGCGGGTACTTTCGCGATATTCAACCATCATTGAAATACTTGAGCGACTCTTTATTAAAGCCTTTTATAATCCTCTTGAGGTTCTTCCAAAAAAGGGACGCACAAGTTCTATCGAAGGAGTAAGGCGGCGGGCAAGTGTGACCACTTCCCTTAAGGGCTGACCACTCAGGCGCGCAAGTGTTGATGAGTTTCAACATTTAGGTCTTACTCCCTCTCTTTAGATCTTCCGTTCTAGGTAAGAAATTACCTTAGAAGTGTTCCGGAAGCTTTGAGAAGAGACTTGGGCTTCGAGAGCTTCAATCCGAGTTTCTGCAAAAAGATCCTCTTGAATGGGGGGCCCACAGGGTCTATTTATAAGCAGGAGAAGTCCCTGGATGGTTACTGGGTGGTTATCACTTTAGGTCGTGCAAGTCACTTGCACGACCATAAGGCGTCGCGCAAGTAGACTTGCACGACCACTAGGCGGCGCGCAAGTGTACTTGCGCGACCATGATGGAACTTGCGCGACCTATGGGCAATGTTCTCCTTGTTCATCCCTTTGTCGATTTTTGATGTTTCTTCAAAGGATGAATCACTTTGGACTAAGTTATTTCCTTTTTTTCAGTCGTTAGACTCTGTGACGAAAAGGAGCATCAACAGTATCAAAAAAATACCAAAACTATTTCCCTGAGGAGGATCCCAAGGAGGAGAAATTCAAGAGGTAAAATATTCTTTCTTTTATTTTAATTTCATTACAAGTCCTTTTCTTTTCTTATTCTATCTTAAACTACCATAATCCAAATTTTATGATAACTCTATTACATTACATATAAAATATTATTTTTATTATAATTTAATAATCAATCATCTAGTCTCTTCTCCTCTCCCGTTTATTCTAAGAATGGAAGTGTCATCTCTGAGGTGTTGTTTTATCTTCTTCAAGGATGAAAAGATTTCATTTTACTTTACCTCCATCATAGATGGTCTTAAAACCTTTATAATGGTTTAAAAACATTTTAAAATATTTTTAATAACATTTGTTGGGTTCTATAAATAACTTATATCCATAATATTAAGTAATAAAACAAAATGAGTTTATTGGTATCAAAAAACCGTAAAATTAATCTAAAAAATTATCATTTACGTTTTATCTAATGATTCATCCTCATACCTTATAAAAAATTATTTATAAGATCATTTAATATTCTATAAGTTCATTAATGAAATATAATTTAAATTCTAGATAATTATCCACATTTACATAATCTTCTATACTCATATACAAGGGAACTGATCATGAAAACCAAGAAAATAAACACCCCAAACAATGAAACTAAAATCTATAAATCATAGAAAATATAATAAATTAACATAATAAAACTATAATTAATAAAATTCATGTATAAAAGGTTATATATTTTTTAATTAATGAATTTAATTTTTTTATCCATGATATTAAACTGAAGAAATAATTCAAACGTGAGGTAAGGGGAATTCTCGAACCCAACTCCCTTTCTTTGGATTTTTCTCTCTTTCACTCCATTTTCATAATGGATATTCCTTTATTTTTCTATAAATATAATTTATATTTACTTACCTTATATTTTCTTGGATACAAGTGTTTCCCATATAGTTTTATGAAAAATGTAAAAAAAAATCCCAAATAACTCTTCTTTATAAAAAAACTCGTGTTTTACTTCTCTTGAGATTGTTTATTCTTCAATAAATATTGATACCAATCATATTATTCCCATTTTATCTTGGTAACTACAAATTTTATGAATGTATGATTTATTTAATTAAACCCATTCCTTTCCATGGGTTATTTTAACTTTAATACTGATATACGTTCTATGTGGAAAGCATGATATTGAAAATGTTATGATGTGCATAATTATTTAGCACTTTATTGAATCGGGTAATGTAATAAATATAAATAGATAAAGTGAAACATGTTTAAATATGATGATATATTTGTTCAAAACTATGTGTGGTATTTAACCACTAATACATGATGTTTCATTTTTATGCATGTCCACAGTCCATGCCTTTTTCTAATGTTTCCTCTCATGATTAGGATTATGATCTTTTTCTTATGTTATGATGATGATGATTATTCTCACTCATGTTATACTGATTAGGGTTCTTATTTATCCTTACTATGATTTTAGATCACCCCTTAGTTTTATTTATATCCTCAGGTGAATACTTTTACTATGGATAAAATGAGAGTCAATAATAATCTAGAGAATAAGGAATTAAATAAATGTTTATGTTTTATTATGTAAAATTTATCTATGGTCCTAATTTTCCCAATACACTAAACCATTGGAACCAGGTTTTGTAAAAATATTATATTTTTTTCTTTAAAATTATGTAATAGTAATTTAAGAAAAATCCTAGTCACAATAGTTGGTATCAGAGTATGTTTTAGTTAATTTAGGAATTATTATTAGAGAACCTAAGGGAAAATATTTAATATGGGACGAATTATATACCCAAAAAGATTTTTTTTTAGAAAAATTATAAGCATAGGTATCCCACAATATATCCATTTGTACTTATTTTCATAAAGAAATAAATTGTTTATTCATAACTCATTGAATTGTGTTTTCTTCTAACCTTTTATATTTTTGGAAAATGGTCGGAACCAGGAGAAACAAAGACAATAACACATGAAAGGGATAGTGCAACAATTGCTCGAATGATATCCCCAAATCCTTGGGATGTGGAGTTCAAAATTTCATAGTGATTCTTATCCATCTATCTCAAACTATTAACAATAACCTAAATAATGTAGAATTTCCTCCTTTACTTAAGAGGGAGAAACTAGTTATTGATTATTTAATGAGGCAATGAACACTAAAAATTAGTGGATCTTCTAATTCACTTGTCATGGAATAGTGGTTCAACTCAATAGAGAATATATATTCAGTGATTCACTATTCTGAGATGGATAATTTTACTCCAACTATTTATTGTTTTGATAGAGAGGTCGATCTATGGTGGGAGTTGATTAAGAACACCAAGTTGAAGGATGAAATTAAAGAGATTAAGTGGTAAGACTTTAATATAATGTTTCTTGACATGTATTTCCCTTTGGACTCTTCAAAAATATATTGAGAGATAATTTATAGATTTTAATCAAAATGAATTTTAATTTTACATGGCCTGTGAAGAAAATTTTATAAGTCTTGCAAGGTACACTTCAGGTTTTATTAATAATAATGATAGAAAAATTGATAGATTCTTTATTGGTTTAAAACCACACCTTAAAAAGGATCTAGCAATTAGAGACTTTGGGAGTTATGAATAATTTGTTTGGTGTGCTCTCAAAGTTCATATAGAGTTTGGATAATGGTCCCATGGTTATGGTGATAAGAAATGAAAGATAGATTTTCAATCATTGGGATCTAATGAGAATGGTAGAAATAAATATCAACCACCCACATGTCAAAACTGTGGGAAGAAGAATCATGGTAATTTCCTTAAAGGGATGGGGAAATGATATAAGTGTGAGAGAGAAGTCCAATAATCTCATGAATGTCAAAAATACATGAGGAAGATGGATAATGTGGTGGAAGAAAGGATAGCACCTCCCATGGTTCAATTCTTATACTGTAGGGAGCAAGGTCACTTTGAAATCCAGTGCCCTAAACCTAAATTTCTTGATGGTTATTAGCATTAGTAGGCACCAAATACAAAGCATCAAGGGAAGGCTTATTTCATCACAACTATTAAGGTGGGTCCTGACAATGATATGGTGACAGGTATGATGGTTATTCATTCAAAAATTGTGAATGTACTATTTGATTCTAGTTTTACACATTCTTTCATATATTGAAAGTTTAGTATAACTATTTAAACACCACCTCAAAATTTAGAGGTTGGGTTATCTTTGTGAAAAAAATGGGGAAATTATTTCATCCAAAGTATATAATTCCACTCTGATTATTGTTTTTAGACTAAAACTCTAGGAAAATTGTAATATACTTCCTTTGGGGTAGTTGGATGCAATGTTGGGAATGGATTAGCTATCTTTATAGAAACCCAACATCAACTTTTTGGAAAGTTAGTTCACTTTTCACATCCCAAGGAATACAATAATTTTATACAATTATATAGAGGGGTATGAATATTCTTTAGAGCCATTAACTCAAGTATATATATTATTTCATTATGAGAAAGCATATCTAGCTCAAATGATTGAGACAAAGGAGAGAATCATGCCCGAATAGATGCCCATTGTAAGGGACTACATTGATGTGTTCCCAGAACTATTGTCTAGTCTTACTCTAGACTGAGATATTGGGTTCTCAATTGAACTTATACTCTTACCTGTACCTATATCAAAGACACCTTATAGAATAACTACCATTGAGTTGGAGGAACTGAAGAAGAAGTTACAAGATAATCTGGACAAGGGTTTTAATGACTGTGTGCTTCACCATGGGGTGCATAAGTCCTCTTCATCAAAAAGAAGGATGGATCAATGTAAATCTGTAATAATTATTGTAAACTGAAGAAAATCATTACAAAGAACAAGTATCCACTTCATTGGATATATGAATTTTTTTATCAACTGTGTGTAGCCAAGTATTTCTATAAGGTGGACCTTTGGTTAGGATATCACCAATTAAATGTGAGGAAGTAAGATATTCCCTATATTATGTTTCAAAAATGGTATAGAAACTATGATTTCATAGTGATACCCTTCAGACTCACTAATATTCTAACAACATTCATGGATTAACTAAATAGAGGCCTTATACATTACCTTGAAAAAAAATTGGTAGTATTTATTGTTGTTATTTTGATATAATCAAGATAAAGGTTGAATATGAGGAGAATTTGAGTATTATGATAAAAACTTTGTGAAGGGATAAATTTTATGTAAATTAAGATAAATGTGATATATGAATAGAGGAAGTATAATTCTTGGGGAATGTTATCACCAGAAATGGAATATATATAGACCCTTCCAAGAAAAAGGCAATCTAAGAGGGGCACAGGCCAATGTCAGTAACAGAGATCCAAAGCTTCCATGGTCTAGCTAGGTATTACAAAAGATATGGGAATAAATTCTCATGATTTTAAAATACACTAACCAATATAACATATAAGTGAGAAAAGATTTTTTGGATGAGTGAATGTGAAGATTGATTTAAAGAGTTAAGAAAGAGTTTTATCACTGCACTAGTGCCCACACTACCAAAATGTAGGGTACTTTTATGGTATACAGTGATTCATAGAAGAAGGTATTAGGCTATGTAATGGTGAAAAATGATAAAGTGATATCCTCTAACTCAAGGAAGTTGAAAATTGATGAGAAAAACTATCCTATGCATGATCTGGAGTCAGCGGTTATGATCTTTACATTTAAAATCTGGTGAAATTATATTTATGGGGAGAAGTGTAGGATATATATTGATCATGAGAGTCTCAAATATATATTCATAAAAAATGAGATTAATATGTTCTAATGAAGTTGGTTATATCTCATCAATGATTATGATGGCTCAATCCACTATCATCCTAGTAAGGCAAATAAAGTGGAAGATACTCTAAGTAGAAAGGATCTTGTAACATTATCAATGATGTTAATTGAGAAGGATCCAATATTCTTAGACTTGTAAAGTATTTACATGTGAATCATTAAGGAAGGAACATCATAAATCCTTTATCAAATGACTACTCAACCATCCCTCATAGAGAACATAAAGGATTCTCAAAGAAATGATGTAGAAATTCATAATAAGGTGGAATCTATGAGAAAGGGGAAATACTTAGAGTTTAAAATTGATGTGGAAGGAGTTGTAATATTTTGGTCATGATTATGTATACCATATGATCAAGAGATAAGGAAGTATCTTATGAGTGACACACATAGCTCAACCTTCTCAATTCAATAAGGGAGAAAAAAGATGTATCAAGATCTCTAAGAGAAGTAATGGTGGTACTATATGAAGAATGATATATCTAAATATAAATCAAAGTGCATAGTATGTTAGAAAGTGAATGATGAAAGAAAAAAGTCAAAGGGGTTGATGCAACCATTACCCACACTAACATGGAAATGGTAAAACATAACCATAGAATTTTTCACCATACTTCTGAAGACATCTGGAGGAAATAATGTTATATGGGTTATTATAGATCATCCTATAAAGACAGATCACTTTATCAAAATTCAATAGTAATTATCACTGGATCAACTTTTATGGATATATAATAGATAATTGGTAATGTTTAATGTATTACCACTATTAGCTGTATCCGATCGAGATCTAAGATTCACCTCAAAGTTCTAGAAAAGTATCCAACATGCTCTAAACATTGAGTTGAACTTCATTAAGGTTTATCATCCTCAAACTGATGTCTAATCTAAATCAATGGTTAATACATTATAATACATGTTGAGTGAATTTTATATGGACTTTAATGATGGATGAGACTAAAATCTTCCTCTCCTTGAGTTCGCTTAAAAAAATATTCCACTCAAGTATCCAAATGGATACATATAAATCCTTTTATGGTAAAAGATGTAGGACATTGGCATGCTATGATAATGTCAGTGAATATAAGTTTCTAGGACCTAAAATGGTTTAAGAAATAGTGGAAAGGTTAAAACCATTCAGTAACACATCAAGGTAGTTCAAAGTCTACAAGAGAGATACACATATAATCATTGATCATACCTTTAGTTTAAAGTTGGAGACATGGTATTCCTATTCATATCTCCATGGAAGAGGATCATGAGATTTGGGAAGAAAGGAAAGTTGAGTCCCAGGTACATCGGCCCCATCGATATTCTTGTTCGATTTGGAGTTGTGGCCTATAAACTAGAACTTCCACCAACCATTTCTCAAGTACACAATGTATTCCATGTATCCCTCTTGAGTAAATATATACTAGATCCCTCACATATACTAAATCCAAGGGTGGTACAGTTGTAAAATGATCTCTCTTACAGGGATCATACATTGAAGATCTTGGATAGTAGAGATAAAGCTCTTTGAAACAAGACTACTCACCTAATAATAGTACAATAGCAGAACCAAAAGTATAAAGACTCAACATAGGAACCGAATGAAGTGATGAAGGACAATTACCCTCACATTTTCACCATAGTATGTAATATTAAATTTTAATGGTGAAATTTCATAAGGGGGGACGAATGTAATGACCCAAAATTTTATTAATGGAAATTCCATTCTTATAATTTTCTTATATAGTATAAGCCACATAAAATCACATTTATAATGCAATACATACTTTATAAATGAATAATAAATGAAATAAGAATTATTTCTAGAATTTAAAAATTTTATATTGATAAAATATTAACTTGACCATAGGAATAGTAATATGACCCTTTTGAATAGTAAACTAGTCAAATAAATAGTAACCTCTCCTGTGAAAGTATAAATAAAATTTAGTCATCTTATAAATGAAAGTATGATATAATTATATCATATTATAAGTCAATAATTTTTTTCAAAATAATTAATTAATTGTTATATTTTTTGCAAGTTGGAAATATTTAATTAAAATTTTATGATTAATTTAACAATTTAAAAGAAAAGGTATTTTTATAAAATGTATTCATAAATTTATATTTTTTCTAATAAATTTAAAATAATTTTATGAAATGTTAGTTAATTATTCAAAGTGTTATAAAATCAGTTTTAATCTTTAAATCTATAATTGTTTATTTTAATATATTTTAATGTTATTTTCTATTCTTATTATATACTCACCTACCCTGATCCAAATAGAATGATAACTCCAGTTCCTTAAATATACTATAGTTTTATTATTCTAATGTAATAATCCATCATCAAGCCACTTCTTCTCTACCCTTTATTCTAAACATGGAAACGTTGTCTGTGAGGTGTTATTTTATACCCTTCAAGGATGAAAAGATTTAATTTTAATTTATGGCCTTCAATTTGACTATTAAAACCATTATAATGGTTGAAAAATATTGTAAAATTTATTTCAAAACCTTTTTTTGTTCTAGAAAAAAATTATATACATAATATTAGGTAATAAAGGAAAATGAGTTCGGTGTGGTCAAAACACTACCAAATTAATCTAAACAATTATCATTAACATTTTATCTAATGATTCATCATAATAACTTATAAAAAATATTTTATAATATCATATAATCTTATTTAAGTGAATTAATAAAATATAATTTCAACTCTGGATAATTATCCCCATTTTACACAATCTTTCATACTCATATACAAGCAAACTGATCATGAAAACCAAGAAAATGAACACTACAAAACATTGAAATTAAACTCTATAACTCATCAAAAGGACCATAAATGAAATTAATAAAGCTATAATGAATCAAATTCCTGTATGAAAGGTTCTTTATTTGTAAATTAATTAATTTCATTTTATTATCCAGGATATTAAAGTGATGAAAGCATCCAGACAAAAGGTAAAGTGAATTCTTGAACCCAACTCCCTTTCTTTGGGTTTCCCCTATTTCACTCCATTTTAAGTTTGGATGTTCCTTTATTTTTATATAAAGATCATTTATTTTTCCTACCCTTTTTTTCTGGGATATACATGTTTCCAATCTCTTTTTGTGATAAACGAAAAGGAATTTCCAAAAGAACTCTTCCTTCTAAAAAAGTACATGTTTTAATTCTCTTGAGATTGTTTCTTCTTCGATAAAGATTTATACCAGGTATATTATTTCCTTTTTATCTTGGGAGCTAAATTTTTTATTAATTTATGCTTTATTTAATGAAACTCATTCCTTTCCATGGGTTATTTTATGTTCAATATTAATATATATTTTAAGTGGCATGCATGATAATGGAAATGTTATGATGTGACAGGTGTGGATGGAATTATATAGCACTCTAATGAATTGGGAAATGGGTTGAATATCATGAGATAACGTAAAATATTCATCAACATGATGTGATATTTTTTCACAACTATGTATGGTATTCGACCACAAATACATGATAATTACTTTTTATGCATTTCCATATTCGGTTACTTTTTCTAATGTTTCCTCTTTTGATTATGACTGTGATCTTTTTCTTATGTTATGATGATAATGATTATGATCAGTCATGATATATTGACTGATTTTTTTATATATCCTCTTACTGGGATTTTATCTCACCCCTTATTCTGATGTATATCCTCTCGTGAATACTTATACTATGGAGAAAATGAGTGCCAATTAGAAGCTAGAGAAGAAGAAATTAAATAAATTTTTATGTTTTATTTTGTAAAATTTATATATGGTCCTAATTTTTTCAAGAAACTAAACCTTTGGATCCCGGTTTTGAAACACTATTATATTTTTTATCTTTAAAATGAAGTAATTATATTATAAAAAAATTAGGGTCTCTATATTCCTAATGAGCCCCTCCGAGTCATGTGACATGTCAGGAGACACACACCTAATAGCCATCCAAAAATCCCTATAAAATAAGGAGAAAATTATCCAAAATATGGTAGCCTCTTGCAATCATAAACCTTCACATGATGCACCCATTAAATTCACAAGACACAATGGAATCCCTTAAAACATAAATGCCTTGTCACACAAGATCCCACTGGCTTGTCACCCTAATCGCATGAAGGGTTTTGGATATTTCTAGATGTCTTATGATTCCACTTCTAGATCCAATGACAAATAGAAGGTTTTTTCGTGTTAATGCTCACCTGTCACCATAGGACCCTTTTTTGGTCATGTGATAGATCAACAATGGGGGGAGTAGTTGTCTTTGACAACTATCATGCCAGTTCATGAGATCCCTAGACTTTTTGAAAAAAAATAAGTAAATAAAAATGGAAATTATAGGAGCCTATTATGGTCATAAACATTCATGAGATGTGCCCATGAAGTTCATAAGAAACCACATAATCTCAGTAAACATGTCCACCGTGTCGTACTAAATCCCACTAGCATGTCACCACCATCCCACAAATGGTTTAAGACATGTCTAGATGGTAATTTGCTTCCCCTTTCTTCTCCAAAGAAAAATAGAAGGGTTTTATAATATTTTATATCACCATAAAAAATTTTCTGGGTCATGTGATGCATCACTAATGGGGGAGTGGTTGTCTTCAACAAAATACATTCTAATTTTTGAGATCCCCATCCATTGTGAAATAAAAAAGGAAATAATAAAGGGGAATTAATGGATAATATATAAAGGGGAAGATATTTTTATCTTATGTGAATGTCGTCATACACCCTTGGTGATCACCATTGATCACATGATGCCCCCCTGACAAGTCATCTTGATCCCGAAAAGGCCCCCTGGAAAGCCAACTTTGTCTTATTAATTTCCCCAGACATGTCACCTCATATCACGTGAAAGCCTTTAAACAGGCATCCTGATCTCACAAAGTTCCTTAGACATGTTGGCCTAACATTTTAAAATACACTTGGAATGTCCACATGATTATGAAATGCCTCTTGGATTTTCTAAAATCCAACATATGAGGCGCTGACAGGACAATCTTGTGATCATTGAAAATCATGTGACATTTGTAGTGAGATCATACAAAGTGCATAACATCAAATCCCTCTACTAAATATGGTCCAAATTTCTGAGATAATTTCCACAAAAATAAGCATATAATCAGGGTGGAAATGCTTATAAATCCCCCACCCTAGTATAAAAAAATCATCCTTAGATCCTCGCACTAGTCCACCCAGGAATCAGTGCGGACTTCTCAGAGTGTCCAATCACCTGATCACAACGTCTTCCACCTGGTAAATATATAGGGAATTACCTAATGGTTCAAGAGTCATGAATAGAAATTTTTTGGGATTTCTTGAGATCATGTAAATATCTTTTGGTGTATAGAGTAGATCATATGAAGGACATCCAAAAAATCTATTGAATCATTAGAGACCTAAACAAGATAACACTGAACAAATTTAAAGATAATATACAATAAAAGTCTGGAAAAATAGTAAAATATTGGATACTTATGTAAAGAACATATACGTTAATTTTCATTCACTTCACATGAACCACCTAGGTCATAAAACAGCATCAGGACATGTCGACCAGATCACATGACGCTCCCTTGGGATAGTATTTAGATCATGAAAAGTCCCCAAGTCCCCTGGACATGTCATAACAAGTAACATGGAACACCCCCCCCCCTAGAATGACACACAAGTCTCAAGAAACCCTATGGGTTCTCCATCTAGATCTTCTGATGTCCTCTAGACATGTCTCCAAAATCATACAGTGACACCATTTCATGTTAGTTGGGTCTCACAATGGAACTAAGGCATGTCAGCTGACTCTAGAAATGCGCTCAAGAATTATAATCTAGGTCATGTGGCACCCTCCTAACTTTCCAGCCTCAATCATGAGATTCCCTCCAAGCATGTCAACTAAGATCATCTGATGGTCTCCAGGACAAGCTATCCAGGTCTTATGAACTCCTCCAGACAAGTCATACTTTGTCATATGGTGGTCTTCAGACATCCCATCTGGATTATGATTTTTCCCTAAGAAAATCCAATTGGATCATGATATTGTATTTTTACTTGTCCATGATGCAATAATACATTATCATACATCTCTAACATGTCTGACAAACAAGAAGGTAAGTGAAGAAGACAACCGGTCCAAGTTAAGTAAGCATCCTAGTATATGATAACCTTTTCCATTGTAAAAACTAGGGAAACCAAGTGTGTAAGCACTAATTAGTGGAATGATATGATTGAATCCATTTAAAGGAAACCCCGGTGTGAAATACCTAGTTAGTGGCATGATATAATACATTTCATATATAAGATAATCCATAGAGTGTAAGCCCCAATCAAATTGACCTACGAGAAATATGATTCCTGTAATTACCAAGATATGTATGTCACCTCTCTAAGGCTTGATATCAAATAAATAGACACCTTGGTGCAATTTTCTCCCATGTATCCAACATTTAAACCATCGGGACCCAATCATTCCCATGGGATGATCATTTTACCTCATCCATCAACGGACTAGGAACCCCAACTAAACTATGAGAACATTGATTCCTACAATAACAAGAATATGGAGGATTCCTTCCTAAGGCATGAGACCTATATTAAACATCTCAAGGGATTTATCATTTCATAAATCTCACACCCATATTAAGTGAGACAAATTACTTTCTATACCTTTTTTCTCACACCAAGCATAGATCATGTGGTCTTAGGAAGTTGCAATGATCATATCATTCTTATTATGAATCTCCACCAATTAGGGAAACCTTAGTGTGTAAACCATGATTAGTGTAATAACATGACTACCCCCATAAAAGGTTATCCACCTTAGGGTCATTCCCAGGGGTATGGTCAAACTACGATGACTCTGATTTTTGACATAACCAGGACACATAGGATGCCTCCTCTGAGGCTTGAGCTCAAATACCTGATGCTTGAGTGCCCACATGTATGTCCTTTCCGCATGACATTAAACTATATTAGTTTAATGAACTCTGTGGATTTTGATTCCAAATATAAAAAAAGATACATAGAATTCCTCATAATGTCAAAATCACATCCTTGACATGTTAAATCCTCCATGCATGGAATAAAATTCTGAATTTCCTTGATATATGGCTTTAACATATAAGATTCCACCCATTAGGGGAAATGCATGATAAACCTTAGATTAATACTGATGGACTCAATAAAAGATCATCATTCCAAAAATAAAATGGTTTAACCCATGGTCAGTTTTTATAGAAATTGATTCTATATCAAGGTTAGGAGGATGTTTATGAAACATTTGGTCATTTGTTTAGGGTAACTGGTTCTATTTCACTATTAGGAAGAGACTCAAGAAAATATCTTAAATATATAAGAGAGTCCCATAGTAGGAAAAAATTCCCCAAAATGGTAGGATGATCCCAAACTCTCATCCTCTCAACCAATGTAAGTACCTAAGTGTTTTTGGGAATAAAACCCTGAATGACCACCTACCTTTGGAAACCAGTTCTATACCCAGTTATGCATGAGGGGACCATTGGAAGTTTCCATTAAGAAAAATAATGGTGAAACGATTTTGGTGATTGTGAAAGACATCGAACACCCCAAAATCACCCATCAGCCCAAACTAAATGCATCCCTTTTATGACAAAACAAAAGATAGTGAATCTATTTCCAGATCATTTAACCACGAAATATCATTCACAATATAAGAATAGTATAATGCCTAGTTTTCATCATACCATTTTTTTCCTATCATGAGGGTTCCCCAATTGTATCTTTTATGAAGAAACAAACATGAATATTTGATATTTATTGTGTTTTTATAAATATTTTTTAAAAATTTTATAGTTTCTTGACATGAAAAAATGGAGGTTTCCCAGGTTAATTATTGATATCCTAATTATACAAGAGTTTTATTAGTATGTAAAATATTATGCAGGTATCTTAACTATGAATGATAGTGCTCAAGATATTATGTTTTATAATTATTGGTAATTTTTTTTCTTTTCATATGTTTGTGTGTGATTTGTTATAATATTTTAATCAATTACCACATAAATGGTGAAATGTTACCCCTTTCCAATAGTTATAAATGAGATGGTCATAGAGCTTCCTTAACTCTTCTTCATAATTCTCCCTTTCCCATGGCATGGGTATAGTGGTTACCAAACTATTTTTTATTATTATTTCAATAAATTAATATACATTTTTTCTCTTGGATTGATAAATGATGAAATGTCCCTTTTAAAAATCAAAGTTATACTCAAAGTAGGTATGGATCCTCCTTATGGTACAAGGGTTGCCTACTATTATTTAGTGATATATATTCAGGGTGATCTCTAGCATGCTTTATTTTCTTATAAATTTTTAATTGTTAAATATAATGCACACACACAGATATATATATATATATATATAATAAAATTTTATTGAAACATTATATTTTTTTCACTTGATTATTCACTTGTGGGTGTTTAGGTCACTTTTTGGTGCTTACTAAGTGTTCCTAATTACACTATACATATGCACCTCAATAAACATAAAAATTCACTATTATAATTTGAAGTTAAATCTAGGACACAATGACTATTTGTATGCATAATATACTATATAGGTGTCTATTTATCATTAGTATGTCAGTTCTTCTTGAGTAGTTATAGAATGGGAGGTTAGAATTTGTAGAATATGTCTTTGGCATATCATCACATCTATATAATTTTTTATTTAAATTTTTTTAAAATGTTTTATAATATGTATTTCCAGGATACTACATTAGAATTTTGTATTCATATATATAGATAGTCTTTATATTGTTATACAGGTAAAACATATACTACCTATCATAGAAGTTATTATTTTATTTTAAAGAAATGTATGATATATAGATGGGTCATGTTGGATTTTTAAAAGAATATAAAATTGAACTAGTTAGTTACTAAAATAGGGTAAATCATTCCTTAATTACTAAATTAGACCTTCACTTTTTATTCTCCATATCTTTGTGATTGGGGAAATCACTTGGGGTGTATCGAGGTCTAAACAAGTTCAATAAAAGATATAGATTAGGTCATTATAAGCGGTACTAAAAAAGTATTTATACTTTTTATAATTTTATAAATAGGAGATAGGATGATTTAAGACTTTATAATTAATCCAAAAACAGACTAAGAATGAGTTTGGTTTTTGGTTTGGAGTATCTCAAGCATAGAATAGTGGCACTCGGTAAGAGACATAGGACTCAGTTAGGATCCAACTTTATATATATCTATATATCCTCCATATAACAGAATATATGGTATATACATTTAATATATTGTTTCTCTTATATAAGGATGAATTTGATTAATTATAAGTAATTAATAAAGTAATCAGTCATGAGGAATACCTTATTATGGGTGACATAATTAATTATTGTCACTCTCACATGTTTAACTATTATTTATTATTTTATTCTTTTTTAGTGTTTTTATTTTAAATATATTTTATAATTTTGAGATATAAACTATTTGATAAATATTATGGTATTTCAATGGTAAATAAAATGGTTTTGTATAAATATGTTTAAATAAATGTGGTTTTAAAATGTGATTTAATTTTTTTGGAATGGAATTTCTTTTAGAACAAGTTGATAAATATTTTTCTGAAGGGGTTATGAGATTTTATATGGTTTTAAAAAAATAAGGGTTTTTAAGAGTAAAAATATACTATTATTTTAAATTAATAAATTATTTTTTAATTATGGCTGATTGTTTGGTTTTTTTTTGTACAATTAAACTGACTTAAATAGATTTTGTAAAAACTCTAGTTTTTTCTATGACACCCTTTTAATTTTTTAAATAATATTTTTAGAGTTATTCATAGAGATTATCCACAGTTTCAAGAATCATGTAGCCTTGATGTTAATATATTGAAAATATCAAATATATTTTCTCACCTGTGTGTATAATTTCAAAAAAATGGTTTTCTTCCAAAAAAATGTTTTGGATGGAGAAATCAAGGCCTCAATTGAATCTGAAACATGGATTTTACCCAACGCATGATATAATATTTTCTTATATCAAGATCCATGTTAGGGTGAATTCATGAGAAGATTAAATAAATTTATTAAATAATTACATTAATTTTATTTAATTTAGTGAAACACAGAAGAGTTCTCTTTTTAAACTTTTATCAGTGACACCTCTAGGGTGAGCTGCATAACCTAAATGGAGTCTTTATATGAGATATGAAGTGGAGAACATTAGAGTATGATCATGTAATTGAGGATCAATCAAAAGCACATCAGAGATCACCCACATCTTTGATAACAGCAACACATGCTTCTACTTCAAAAGTTATCGATCAATTTATGTGGTAGTTCGTTTTCTTTCATTGGTTTTACCCAAATTTTGGAATCATTATGTTTATGGATTACTTTCACTTGAACTAAATAGATGGTGATAATTTTATAGACTTGTTAACTAATATATATTGAAGAACCCATGATTGGGGAATCATTGATTCCAAAATTTTCAATAATTATCTTTTTCTTTGGATTTATATACCACATATGATGTTTGATCACATATGTTTGACATTAGTTCTCGCTTTTGTGGTTTATTGATTTATCCCCCTATTTTTCATGTCTTTTTCACTAGTATTTAGTTTTTTCGATGATTCATATTTTCCTTATAGACCAATACATTGTGGGATAGAATATTGGTTTTTTGGATTATTATTGTGGATTCATCTTTGTGGATTGTGGTATGGAGGAGGATCATTGATGGAAATGGGAATATAGGGAAAGAATGATGATAATGGTTTTTGAAATCCAAGGAATCTGGGATGATGGGTTGTAAATGGGAGTTAATTATTTTAGGGATCGATGACTAAAAAATTATTTTTGATTATGAAAGATACATATAATACATGGATGATAAAGGATCATGTGTTATTAGAAGAGGAATCAAATAAATAGGAAAGAAATATGAAGATATGTTGAAGGTGAAAACATTCTAGAGAAAATCCAACTAAACAGAATTAATTCAGATTAAAACACGAGGCTTTTGTCATTGATGTGGTTCTAGCTGGGGTTTTAAACTGATGAAAATATCACATGGACATGTGGTTGGGACCACACATCATGTGACCCTAGGTGACCTTCCCCTTGTGTACATAATTTACACACCTAGGAACCTAAGTAGGCATCACACATCATGTGGAGGGGAAACACACTATGTAACCTTGATGGAACATGAATCATGCAGTGATAGACACACCAAGTGTTCAAACTGGACTTATACATAATGTAACTAGTTTCACTCACTCTTTTGATGTTATTATATATTCCATGTCGAGTTGTGTTAATATATATGTTTTGGAATTAGGGTAACACAATGTGTACCCACTTGAACAAATTGTGTACCACACTTTCACTCAAATTAAGACCTTTGAGATTTCCTCTATGAGTATGTTTCCATATGGAACATGATATTATATTATTTTATCCCCCAAGATAGGTATATTTTTTCACCCTTCTACTCAGGCTACATGATCCCTTATGTATGGTTCAATAATGGATAGGGTGAGGTATACTCCTATGGGGCCTAGTGTTACAATACTTGATTTCTTTTTCCCTATGTAGGGTTAGTTATCTCATTACCTACATCTGGGGTGTGTGATCGCCACCTATTCCAAAATGAATATTGAATCAAGTGTCCCACTATAGCCCAGGGTGAGATCCTCTATCAATGAGATGAATTCCCCCTTCTATGGTGTCTTCTAGTGAGTTATGTATTTCCTTGGGTGTTACTTGAGATTTCTCATGGATATATTTCTTGAGAGTATGAATTCATGGATCCACATGAATAATGTTGTCTATTTGGATGATTGTGAGGTATCAAACCTTATTATATTTCTTGTATCCTTCTATGACTATATTTTATTTCTCCATTATTTAATGTTTAGTTTTTGGTTTAGATATATCTCACATTTTATGGTTTACATATTGATGGTTTTGAGCATCCTATTGGGTATGTATATAATCACCACTATGTGGGATCTACCAACACATGTCATGTCTTGTGTACATGATAAACAGTTTGATGAATATCTATGTAGGCTTGGTGAAGGTGGTTTACTATGATGCTTAGTGGTTATGGTAGTAGGACAATGTTGCAACTATAGAGGTTGTGCACTGGGATGGTATTCCCACTAGTTTTCAGGTTAGACCTATTTTCTAATTTTTTGGGCCTATATTTTCCATAGATAATTTGGTTATGAATTGTCATACTTTTTTCAGGTTTTTAGAGGTTATTCATGAATTTATTATTATATTTGTCTCTATATTTCATTATCCATGGATTTTTGAGAATGTTAGGTCAAGGACTCCCATTTTGTGTGTTATTCCTACTTAGTGATAGTTAATTTCCCATGGCCTATTAGAGGCCGGAATATGGTGGAACTCTTAGTTTATCACTAGTCTAGGTGGGGCCTAAATGGGTTGGGTCATGGATAAGTGGAATCGAAGCATACATTGTTCCAGGATGGAGTTTGGAGATAAAATAGATATGAGGATTGGTTTTTGATTTAGTGAAATAATGTTAAATGTTTCTCAAGTTTGGATCTCAAGTCAGTGATCATAGTGAAGGTGTGGTGGCTAATGTATCTATTCACAAAAATTCTGATAACCTGCTTGTTGACTTAGTACACCAAGACACTGGTTGTAGTGAAACAAATTGTTCATGCATCAGATACGAATGGGTCATGGTTTCCCTATCCTTCTAGATTTATCTCCCCAAATATTCTCTTTTGACTTTGCTGCATCATTACTATTATAGTATTCCTCCATGAAAATTGCTAGTGAGGATTCCATGACATGATCATGATAAAGATCAGCTTGCAAATGAGGCCTTAATCCATAGGAATTTTGATGTGTCTTTTGTTGTTTTCACTTTTCCACATAATTTTTTTCTCTTTTTATTCTCTTTTTATTATTAAAATAATGCATTTTAATTAACAATTA
The DNA here is from genome assembly GCA_963277665.1 of Viscum album. NCBI lineage: Eukaryota > Viridiplantae > Streptophyta > Magnoliopsida > Santalales > Viscaceae > Viscum > Viscum album. The sequence continues at coordinate 1,061,057,025 of OY728162.1, read as the reverse complement.
ACAATTTTTGTCTTTTGTATATTTAATTTTTTAAATTATAAATTATTGCTAGTTTTATGTGTTTTAGTGTTTATCTTACTATTTATAAAAAACTTAATATTAATTAAGTAATGTAGAATTTTGTTCTATTGTTTATGATGTTGTTTTTATTTCCATTTGAATTTTCATTTTTTTCATTTTTTTGATTCTTTTATTTTTTAATTTTCTGTCATTTAATTTAATTAATATAATTATTTTATTTTATTTATTCTTTATTTAATTTGAAAATAAATATATTTTAATTTTTTTGATTTGTTGAATAATTAAATTAATTATAACAATTTAATTTTATTACTTAAATATTTTTATAATTAGTAATATTTAATTATAATTTAATTCAATATTTATCATTTATTTAGTTAATTAATTTTAGCATACAAAATTATTTCATGTTTTAATATGTTTATAAGTTTATTAATTTATTTTTTGAATGATTTTTAAATAAAATAATTGATTATTTAATAATTTAAAATGTGAATTTTAATGTTTTAATTTTAATATCATTAGTAATTTTTTGTTAATTGATTATTATTTAATTAAGTAAAATAACAGCATTATCTTGTGTTTTTAATTATTTTTTTATTTGATTCTATTTTTTCTCATTTGTTTATTTGATTTTTTTTTTTATTTTTCAGGATCCACCACCAGGATCTGGCGGCATCAAAACAGAGATAATTGACTCAATTGAGTCACCACTAGCTCCTCACTTACCCACTGCCAGAGGACCCAATGGTGAGTCCCAACCCAGTGTTGACACTCCTGTAACAGTGACTCATGTGAGTCATCATTGGGTTATCCCACCTCCTCACCCACGACCCACCATTGCCACCAACCTTTGTTTCCCTACTACATGTTGTTAGCCTCAGCTACCATGCTACCCACTACCATAAACTTCCACTCCTCACCCACCATTGGCAGAGCCAATGGTGACTCCTCCTTACCCATCATTGTATCCAACACTCACTACCAAAGCACCCGCCATTGGAAAAGCCAATAGTGACTCTTCACACTCAATCACTCACCGTCAGTCCAAACCACACCATCTACCATCACCCATCTCACTGGTAGTATAAAAAATTTAAAGGATCACAATAAATGCACAAATAAAGTAGTGTAAAAATATCAACTCACAGAACCTCCAAAATTTAAAAAATCCATATTTGAACAAACCAAGATTTCAAAATATAAAAAAATAAATTATCTATACTAAAGAACCACCACTGATAACCAAACCACATAGAAGTTGGCATTGTCCGAGACCCTATCTCATAGCAGCGCGACCTTTTCCCCCTACTGGAACCCTAAACCGAACCTCAGTGTCATCTGTTGTTCTGGGAACCACCATTGAAGACCATCCAATGGTGTCCTAGCTACCCCCATCTGATTTTGGTGTTGCCCAATCCAAAATCCAGATTCGTCCAGCCCTCCACTCGAGCCTTCCACTCCTCCTGAAGCTACCTCGAACCCCGTCACCCCTATGTTTGTGTCGAACCTTCCCCCACCCCCCACCCCCTTCTGTTCAAAGACAACCCCATACTTCTTATCTTTTTTTACTAATTATATATGTATATATAATAATATTAATAATTAATAATAACTATACTTATTTATTTATAAAATTAAGTACCTTTATATAGTTATTTTATTAAATTAAGTAATATATATGTATAATAGTAAATATAAGTAAGTTATTATTATAATTATATTTATTTATTTATATATTTATATTTATATTTAATTATCTAAGGAATACTTTTAATAGGTATATGTAAATATATATAAGTACATTTGTTTTAAAATATTTTTATACTTATATTATAGCTTTAATAATAATAATATCTTTTAATAATATTAGTTAAAAAAATTGAATTATCTGGTGCTTTTTCTATTTTCTAGTGTTTGACATAGGGGGAGTAGGAGCATGGGTGGTGTTTGAAGGAAAACATGATTGTGGTCACCGTTAAATTTGAGGGTGGGAAAGTGTGATAGGAAGAAAGTTTATTGTAGGAGATCGACTTCACCTACTTTGAGTTCATTAGAAGCGGGTTACTAGCATTTCAAAGCATTCCACGTGGATTGGAGTTACTGCATGGAGTTTCACCTTTTTACTTCTTTTATTTTTTTTCAAATAAGAAGGGAGGATCCTTCTATCATTTTGAATAACCCCAGACATAGGAACATATTAATACCTAGAGATGGGAACTCCTCCTTTTTCTTCTTCTTTTTCCTTTTTCATTAATTTCCTTTTATGTTGTTCTCTGTAAATATCATCATTTCTGTCTTATGTTTAGTGAATACTACTATGTGTTTTTTTTGATTTTTTTTGTTTCTTTTTACTCCCTTGTTGTGTGATGTGATATGGAATCTCTAGTAATAGAGATCTAAATTGTGAGTCCAGATTCATGAATTAAAACATGATCCTACCTAGAGATCTGAGCTTCATCATGATCATCATTTTCTCTTTACCACTTTGAGGAGATCATGAAGGTGAATTGTGGTATGTGTTAGTGAATTCTTGTATTTGATCAATTTCTTTCTCAATTTACCTTGATCCATTTCCCCTACTTCTCTTAACTCACTCAATAGAGTGGTTATGTGAGTTTGCGTGATTTTTTACCATTTGATGGTCACTTGAATCATGAATAAATTTGTGTCTAGAGTTTTTTGATCTTGTGATTTCTTCATTTAAGGAGTGTGCTCGTGTGTTGGAAGTAATTTTTTGAATGAGTGCTCAATTGTTTGGGTGAGGGAGATGTGTGCATTGATCTATTAACCATGTACTAAGTGAGTTTATATTTGTTGATTTTTTCATTATTAGATCTATGATAGGATGTTAACGGTGGATCAACCTGGGTATGGACCTATTCTTGCTAACTTTCTTGTCTATAAAAGTGTTTTGTTTCATTTTTTTTTGTCTTCTTCCCTATTTCGTCTCTCCCATCTTTGTTTTCTATCACTATTTCTGTTTTTTTTCATTTTCTATTTCCAAATTTTAAAACAAAAAAATATTTTTAGAAATACCACTAAGCCTCTCAACACTGCTTCCTTCAAAGTTACCCCAAGGTTAGCTATTGTGATATATCTTGGGTACTATAAATATATCTTTGTTGATCCTCGTGATAAGGATTTCATCAAATTGTTTCTCTATTATAGGGGAAGAAAAATTTCCCTTGGTGGTATTTTCCATTTTTCTTTAAAAAACAAAACCCAAAAAAACCCAAAAAAAAGACTAAATAATGATCAGACCACCCTGACCCTTAGCGGATTATGTTGGTTTTATTACATATAGAATTAGGGAATAGTTCAAAAGAATCATCGAGATGATTTGGAGAACTAACTAAACAATTTGAGGAATATATGAGACCAAAAACTTTAGAATCCTTAGTTAAGGGACTTAAATAATTTTATCACCTTTTCCCTGAGTTATATGTTTTAGAGGAACTAGAGATTCCTATTTTCAATATTGAACTTAACCTAGATTCAAGGATAGAGATGCAAGATCCACTTTTGGAGGATGTTTTAAAGGGATAGAAGGAGATGTAACAAGAAGACATTGAATAAGATGGGCATAATCGAGAAGATCATTTTCCTTCCAACACTTCATTTGATGATTTTGTATGTTCTGACTCTTCTAATGATTTTTTCTTGACTCAATAGGTCAAAAAAGAATTTTATTTCCCCTCATTTCCCTTAAAGGAAACCACCCCAATGGTTATGTGTTTTGAAGATAGGTAGTATGATTTTTAATACCTCACTCCTACTATAACCCCTCTTTTAGGACCACATTTAAATCAGGAGGTACAAACTACACTACTTTAGGAAGTTAAAAATTTTATAGAAGAATATTTGTTTTCTACTTTTCTTATATTGAAGCTGATATTGATTATATTTCTCCCAGTTTCGTTATTAATAATGTAGTCCATTTTTGTGATTTCTTGGAGAGTTAAGAGGAAGTTGAAGCTTCAACTACTGAGGAATTAATGGAACTCCTGATTTTGGATGACAATTCTAGTATGGGAATTGATGCTAAACAAGAGGAGTTAGAACTATACATATGATCAAAAGAGGATGATAATACACTTTTATTTTTCAATGAAGAATCGTTTTTTCAAGTTTAAATAGAAAAAAAATCTCACCCTACAATCTTTGTTCCACAACCTGTGTACCCTCAACCCCAAGATGAAGAAGAGGGGAAGTGCCCCTATATTTTATTTACCCCTCAAGTACTCTATAATTGGTCCACTAACAATGAGATCGAATTCCATAATGCTTCACAAGGGGTACTCCACCAATTGAAAAGTACTAAAGTTGGAAAGAACCACATCTAGTGTTTCATAAGTGAGAATCCACAACCTCCATCAAATTGGGGATGATCTATTGACTACCCAATAGTGGAAAGTCAAACTATATTACCCCTTGGTGGTTATCTAAATATTATCCTTTTTCATTTCTTATCTTAATTTATTCATTTTTTTAATTTTTGTGTTTTTTCTTAATAGGATAATAATTAGGTAGTAAACTCCATTTGGCATTCAATTAAGGTCAAAGGGAATATCTCAATAAAATTTCTAGGATCAAAACATCGTAACTGAAACTTGGTTGCATTTATTTTTTCTCTATAAATCATGAAGACTAATGTTAAATTTGATCACATATATGGGTACATAAACTGACCTACCAAAGATCTTTCATAAATAAAAAAAAACGATTCTTCATTTGGATGAATTTAAAAAATAGAATATTCCAGCTCAAGGAGGTATTTTTTTTAAATTTTTCTAAATTTTAAATATTTTAATTCATGTTCCATGTCGTTGGGACTTAAGTGTGGGGGATTCCCCTTGATTACTTCTAAAAATATTGATTTTTTTTCTTGATGGGTGTTATCTTGATAAAATCTTGTGAGTTAAAAATTAATATGAACTAATTTATGAAACATTAATGCACCCATTTTTTACTTTCATTCAACTGCTACTCCAACATTGGATATCATGATTCTATTTTAATTGAATACTAAAATATTATGTATTCTTATAAAATTAAACCACATGAACTTTTCAAAAATAATTATGCCTGATATGCTGGTGGTTTCTGGTGGGGTCCTTTGTTTTTGTTTTTGTTTATTTTCTTTCTCTTTTTGTGTGTATAAAGGTAAATTTTTGAACATTCGTGTAACCCCTTCACAATTCTTTAACATCTTAGTCACTCATATGTTTTAACTAATATGTCTCCCAACTTAGGATTCATCAATGGGGACTTTTGAGTTTTAAGTGTGGGGGAGATAGTTCTTTCTATCACATTAAATCCCCCCTCAATTTTTTAACAAAAAATGGTCTAAACTTTTCAAAAAAATCAATTTATTTCAAAAACAAATAAAGATTATTTTACAACCTGAGGATCCTTTGGATTCAATCTAAACCTAATTTATTTCATGCCTAATGTATAACAACTTTTTGGTTATTTATGGTTGAATTGACTCTAAAATTGTTTGGTTTGTATGATTTATGAATGAAATAGAACATTGTTATTATCTATATTCTATTTTGGAACTGATAAATAGAGTAAGATAGGGTAGATATTTGTGAAATCCATATCACAACTTCAGGAAACTATAAATTTTAAATCAAGACTATGGGACTCCCTGTTTAATAAAAAATATCTTTAAGAAGCCAAATCAAATTGTTAACTTAGAATTCCTTTGAAACTAGAGTAAAATGGGAAAATGGGATCCCACGGTGAACATATGAGGTGTGTATGTAATAATTATATACATTTTAAAAAGTGAATAAATACAATTATTTACACAAACATGGGTGGGTAAAATTTTAAATAAAATAAAATAAAATAAAGTTCCTAGCATTAAAAATTGAGTTCATTAAGGTGGGAGGAATTTTGAAACCAAATAAAAAATGGGAAAATTGACATGTATGAAGATCATTTGAGTTATATTAATAAATTAATAAATAAATAAATAAAATTGGAACCTAGGAGATGGTGAAAATTGAAGGTACCTTTTGTTATGGTTTTAATTCCATTTTATCTAACATGTCATCACTCTTAGAATTAAAACATTAATTGGAAATTAAGTAGGGAAGTAGGTGACTTCATATAGGAGGAATGAAATTTTCTATGATAAATGATTTGTTTCCTTGATTTCCAATGCATGTTTGAAGTTATGAAGAACCACTTTTGAACATTTCAATTGAAAAACCTAAATCTATGATTACGGTTCTTAGTTAATAATAGTCTAGGAATGCTTCATTTTTGAGGTTATTATAAGAAAAAGTTTTGTTTATAAAGACAAGAACATGAATTTGTTTTATGAAAAACAAACATTTAAGGGTTTAAGATTTTGACGTGGATATTCTCTTTTCTTTTTTTTCACTTTGTCACATCATTTTTTTCTCTTTTTATTCCCTTTTTATTATTAAAATAGTTTATTTTAATTAACAATTAACAATTATTGTCTTTTTTATATTAAATTATTTAAATTATTAATTTTTGTAAATTTTATGTGTTTTAGTGTTTATCTTAACTGTTTTTTAACAATTTAAAATTATTTAACTAATATGTAATTTTCTTCCTTTGTTTATGATGTTGTTTTGATTTTAATTTTATTTTTTCATTTTTTTCATTCTTTTAATTCTTGTATTTTTTCCATTTTATGTTATTTCATTTATTTAATATAATTATTTTATTTGATTTATTCTTTATTTAATTCGAAAATAAATAAATTTTACTTTTGTTTTCTATTATTTAAATAATAAAATTAATTATAAAATTTTAATTCTATTATTTAAATATTTTTATACTCAGTAATATTTAATTATAATATAATTCAATATTTATCATTTATTTAGTTAATTAATTTAAGCATGTGAAATTATTTCATATTTTAATATATTAGATTTATATTAACTTATTTTTTGAATATTTTGTAATTAAGATAATTGGGTATTTAAAAATTTTAAATCTGAATTTTAATGTTTTAATTTTAATCTAATTTATAATATTTTTAATTGATTAATTTTTAGTTAAATAAAATTAATGTATTATTTTTTTCTTTTAATTCGCTTTATTTTTCATTTTATTTTTTCATATTTTCTTGTTTGATTATATTTTTTCAAGACCTACCACCAGGCTCTGGAAGCACCAAAATAGAGAGCGGTGACTCAATTGAGTCACCTCCAACTCCCCATTTACCCACCATCAGAGTACCCAACAGGGATCCCTAACCCACTGTTGGCACTCCTATAACGGGGACTCCTGTGAGTCACTGTTGGGTTGTCCCACCTCCCCACCCACAACCCATCATTTCCACCAGCCTCTTTTACCCTGATACCTTCCACCAGCCTCTGTTTCCCTACTACCTACCACCATCCACTTTCGTTCCTCACCCACCATTGGTAGAGCCAATGGTGACTCCTCATTCCACACTATTGCATCCAGCACTCACGACCACATCACCCACCATTTTAAAATACAACGGTCCCTCATCACCCTCAATCACTCATCATCAGTCTGAACCGCATCCTTGATGAAAAGCCACCTCACAAGTAGAAAAAAAAATTACAGTAGCACAAGAATTCAAAAAGGAAGCATAATAAAAATATCTACTCACAAAACCTCTAAAATTTTATAAATCCAGATTTGAAAAAATTGATATTTCAAAATAAAAAATATCAAAATACCAAATCTAAACCAAAGAACCCTTGTTGGTAACCAAAACAGAACAACGTCAGTGCCATCCAAGCCTCTCTCTCATAGCATCATAGCCTTTTCTCCTTGCCGGAACCTGAAACCAAACCTTAGCACCATCTTTTGCACCAGGAGCCACCATTTAATACCAGATAGTGTCATCCTAGCTGCTCCCATGTGATCTTGTCACTGTCTAAGCTGAAAGACAGAGCCACACTTCCCTCAGCTCGAGCCTTCCCCTCCTCCTAAACCTGACTCAAAACCTAATACCCCTTTATCTGTGTCAAACCCTCCCACATCCTCCTCTGTTCGAATCTGATCCCCCTCCCCCCAACTTCTTATCTTATTTAATTTTTACTAATTAAATTTATAATAATAATATTAATAAATAATAATAATTTTACTAACATATTTATATTATTAAGTGCCTTAATATAACTATTTCATTAAATTAAGTAATATATATGCATAATAGTAAATATAAGTAAGTTAATATTATAATAATATTTATATATTTATATTTATATTTATCTATATTAGTAATACTTTTAATAGGTCTTTGTAAATATATATAAGTATATTTGTTTATAAATATTTTGATACTTAGATTATAATTTTAATAACATTAATATCTTTTAAAAATAGTAGTTACTAATTTTTAAACTATCCAACACTTTTTATATTTTTAGTTTTTTGACATAGGGGAGCTAGATCATGGGTAGTGTTTTAAGGAAAAGATGATTGTGGGCACTAGTGAAGCTAATGGTGGGAAAGTGTGAGGGTAAGTGAGGTCATTGCAAGATACTAACTGTATCCACTTGGAGTTCATTAGAAGTAGGTGGTGAGAATATCAAGGCATGACATGTGGATTGGTGTATTCTGGCTTGAGTTCAATTTTTTCAATTTTCAATTTTTCATTTTTTGAATAAGGAGGGTGTCTCCTTCTCACATTTCGAACAACCTCAGACATGGGAACATCTCAATTCCTAAAGATGGGAACTCCTACTTTTTCTTCTTTATCTTACTTTTTCATTGCTTTCATTTTCAGTTATGCTCTATAAATATCATAATTTATATTTTATGTTTAGTGAATACTACTATGTGTTTGTTTTGAATTTTATTGTTTGTTTTTCGTCCCTAGTTTCATGTTGTAATCTAGAATCTGCAGTAATGGAGATATAATTTTTTGTTATAGATTCAATAATTGAGACCCTACACTACGTGGATATTCGAGCTTTATTGAGATCTTCATTTTATATTAATCGATTTGAGGATATCATGAATGTGAATTGGGGTGTGTGTGATCACATTCTTGCATTGGATCAGTTTCTTTCTTTATTTACCTTGATCATTTTATCCATTTTATCTTAACTCACTTGATTGAGCGATTAAGTGAGGTTGGGTGATTTTTGATCATTTTAATGTCACTTTAATCATGAATAAATTCATGGATGGAGTGATTTGATTTGGATATTTATTCACTTTAAAAGTGTGATCATGTGTTGGAAGTAATTTTGTGCATGAGTGCTCTATATTTTTAGTGAGATACATGCATGCATCGAGCCATCTACCATGCACCGAGTGAGTTGAGAGTTGTTGGTTTTATTCGTAGTAGATATTTGATAAGATTTTGAGGGTGGATCGACCAGTTTCTGAACCTATTCTTTCTGAAAATCATTTCTTTAATATTGTTTTGTTTCCTCTATTGTTTTTTGTCTTTTTCACTGTTTCATCTCTCCCCTCTATGTTTTTCATAACATTTTCTATTTTTTTCTTTTTATGTTTTCAAAATTTAAATATAGAAAAATATTTTTGGAAATACCATAGAGTCTCTCAACATTTCTTCCTTGAGAACAACCTTGAGGTTAGTTATTGTTCTATATCTTCGGTACTATAAATTTTTCATTGATCCTTCTTGCGACAAGGATGTTATAAAATGTGCATGAGGTGTTTCCTCTAAGTGGACAGTGAGTGGTACTTCCACCTTTCGAGTAGTGAACATACCTACCACTAGTAGTGAAGGCCTGCATTATTCCTCATTTTGAGTAGTATATTATTTAATCGGTACATAATGATGATACACATAGGATGAATTCACTTCATGAGTTCCAGAGGAAAATTCCACCTTGGTTCTACGATGAGATGGTCCCATAGACAATAAAGGATTGGATAGAGTTAATGATTTGAGTATTCTATTTAGTTTGGACCCCTATTAACTAGATTTTGGTTCTTGTTGATATCTTACTCCATTGAATGGAAATATATTGGTGAATCTTGGTGACTCAAATGAATGATGAGATGACTCTTCCTTGGACTAAGATAGAATACCTCTTTTAGGAGAATTATTTTACAGTGACTCTTCATTTGGTTCGCAAATAGGATCTCCTTGAGTTATGGCAGGAAATATTTTCCTTGACTAAGTATGTGCCGAGGTTCACCGACCTCATGTTATACTCTCTTGACAAGGTTTGTGACGGGTACTTCAAAAATGGATGCTTCAGTGGGAGATTTGTAGATATGTTCTAGCTATATTGGTGCCCCTTTGTATCACCACCTATGTTGGGGTGATGGATCATTCCCTACTGGTAGATAACTTTTTGGTGTTGTAGTCTTAATCATCATGGAATAGAAGCAGTCACCAAATAGCTTATTAGTAGGCTACCAATGGATTAAAATGGGACATGGACACTTGAGGCACTCTCAATTGTATTCTCGAACTAGATGATTAGTGTCTTAGAACATAGATATAGTATCTAGTTAACTGGGTGAATGGCATTGATTTTTTTATGATAGGTTGAGGTTTTATTACTTAGGACTAACAAACTCATAATATGGTAGAGGGAGGATAGTCAGTGGATAGACCACCATTTCAAAAATAGCAACACAACTAGGTACCTCCCAAGGAAGGTTGGACAGATCCTCATAGAGGATAATACGATGGAGGAGATAGAGGAGATACAGGAAGCAGATGACATTTTAAACGGATACAATCACCACCACCTCCAAGTAGTTCATTCTAATTTTTGGGGTCTAGTGTCTAGGGATTTGTATAGTTTCAGTAAATTGAGGCTTTGGCCTAGATTATCCATTCTGGATCCATGGTACGACCTATTCATTTTCAAGCTTTACATAATTTTTGGAAGATACACGTGCAATTCATTCCTTCCAATGCTATAACTTATTTGAGAACTAAATATTTCAGTAGATCTTATAACCTGGACCTTGGGGAAGGAGACTCCTATTTTAGAATATGTTCTGATCAAGTTCTTCTATCAGCACTATGAATTGGATCTTGGAGGGTAGAATTTTCCATTGGATCTCTTTATCACTATAATGGGACTATATGATTTCATTCTTGGTATAGATTGGATATCAACAATCTCTTCCTAGATTGATTTGTTTGTGAAATATTATGTGTAATTTAGATTATGGGTCAAGATTTTCCTTCACCAACAAGAAGTAATTCTAGACAAAGTAGGTTGGGTACATGTCCAGGATGTTATGGATGATTCCCCATCAATTTGTTACTTTGATTATTAGTGTAGTAGACACGGTGGATGTTCAGTTATCTATATAGGTAGAAGAGTACACATATGTTTTCCCTATGGATGAAACAGGTATACCTTCTCATTAGGAGGTTAAATTTTTTATTTAATTTCATCTCAGGACAACCCTGATATATCTTCTCTATCATATTAGATGTCCTCGGCTGATATTTGAGAGCTGAGAGTATAGTTGGGGAATATTTAGAGGAATGAATTTATTAGACCCAATGTGTCCCCCTGGGAAGCTCTAATATTATTCATCAATAAGGTTGATGGGATCCTGGGGTTTTTTGTATATTATCATCTCCTAAACTAGGTGACCATTAAGAATAAGTTTCCACTAATGATAATCAATTACCTCTTCAATCCTATTTTTGGGGGGAAAAGTGGTTCTCAAATATTGACCTCTAATCAAAATATCATTAGCTTCAGGTGCATGAGGAGGATATATCAAAGTTGAAATTTTGATGTCATTACAGTCATTATGAGTACCTAGTGATTTCTTTTGGACTGAAAATTCACCAACGGTGTTCATGGGACTCTTGAAGTAGATCATATAATATTTTCTAGACTAGTTTTTTGAATTATTTATCTATAATATTCTCATTTACTCAGCATCATAGGTTGAGCATGTAGGTCATTTGAGGATGGTTTTGGACATAATTTTAGATCATCAGTTGTATAGGGAACTCATGATTTTTCAATTATATATTAGAGAGGTCCACTTCTTATGACATGTTATCATAGAGGAGGGAGTATCTACGGAACCAATGAATATCATGGCAGTGTTATCATGGAATCCACCTAAGAGAATGATGAATGTGTACGGCTTCATTGAGTTGGCAGCTATTACTATATATTTGTGCTAGATTTATCCATGATTTCTTTTCTCCTTAACCACTTTGACCTAAAATGGAATCTTTTTCTCTAGTTAGAGAAGTTTCATTAGTATTTTATGGAGTATCAATTAAAATTAAATAGCACTTCCATCCTAAGGTTTCCAAAAGAAGGGTTTGATTATGTGGTGTTATGTGATTCATATAGATCTAGGACCAGGTGTGTTTTGATAATGAGGTTGATGATGATATAATATTGGTCTAAGAAGCTAGCACCTGGTGATAAGAACTACAAAACCAATTATTTAGAGCTAGAAGTTTTGGTTTTCTCCTTGAAGTCATGGTGACACTACCTTATTGGTGAGTATTTTATTGTTTATTCAAACAACAATAGTATCACGTATATCTTCACTCAAATATATCTCATCTTAATAAAGAGGTGATGGTTGGATTTTCTATAGAACTATGACATAAATATATTCTATAATTTGGTAAAAGTAAATGTACTCATAGATTCTCCAAGTAATAAATCTCATTCCTAGTTTTTAGGTGAGGTATCAGAGTAGTTGGCCTTATTACAATTATCCTTAATAGATGAGGGAGGAGTATCATACCATATGTATTATCAATTGTTTTGACCCCCCCCCCCTTCTATTTCACATGAGTGAATAAAATCTTGGAGATATTGATTTTCTGGTCTTTCTTTTTTGAATATTCCTAGGATATAATCTTGATGGTTTATTTGAAAGTGGGAAGCATGTAATCCTCTCCCAAGGATGGATTTTAGAGGAAATCACATTTCAAGATGGGGTGCTAAGAGAGTGTATCTATGGTGGCAGTTTTAATGGATAGGGATGAGTAAGTGTATTTCATATTTCATCTATCAATGTCTCACCTATCAGTAGGTGAAGGTTGGGCATTAGGTTCCAGCAGGTTTAGCTCATCCCATTGAGTTACCAAAATTGATGTGGGATGGTATATCTCTATATTTTTTAATTGGAATTGTACAGATAGTGAGAGGTCATCACACTATCTGGGTGATCTTATATAAACTCACTAATTCACCCCACTTGCTCACCATTAGGGGTCAAAGTTTAGTGGAAAACTTAGAATGATTGTATATGTTCCAGATCATCTGACTCTATGGTGTCTCCTCAACGATTGTCTTGGACAATGATTCTCAATTCATGTCTTTGTTATAGATATGATTTTAGTAGGATTTTAGGACCCAGTTGTGGATGATCATAGTATTCCATCCCTAGATAGATGACTAGACTAAACGGACCATTTGGGTTCTAAAGGACAAGCTACAGACTTGCATGTTGGAGTTTGGACAAATCTGAGAGGATTATCTACCCTTAGTGGAGTTTTCATATAATAATGGTTAGCAATCAACTATTGGTATGAATCCATGTTTTTCCTTATATAGGCAAGCATATGGGTCACTATTGTGCTAATAATAGTTTAGATAATTAGAACTAGTGAGGATGGAGTTAGTAAAAGTGATGATGGTGAAAGTGGAGATCATCTAGAAGTCAATGGGGCTAGACTAGAGCTATCAAAAGTACTACCTGGACCAGTGATTGTGGAATTTAGAGTTCTGTGATGGAGACTAGGTGTTCCTAAATGTCTCACCTCAGTAGAGTTTATGAATATTTGACTATGGTACTGTGCTATCAAGGAGGAATGTTGGTCTACATCACATTATTAAATGGATTGGAGAGGTTTAATTCTGTCTAGATTTACGCTTGTAGTTTAATCGAGTTCATGACATCTTCCATATGTCATATTTGAGGAGATACATGAAAAATACATCACACATTATTGACTAGAGTGAGATAGACATCTAGTATAGAGAAACCTTTTTAGAGTACCCGATGGTGATCGAGGATCGACATGACTATACAATTTATGGGTGAATGATTCCCCATGTGCATGTTCTTTGGCTACATGAGAATCTTCATGAGAAATCATGGGACTAGGAGAACAAGATACGAACTCAGTACCCATACCTATTTGAGTGGGTACTATTTTGGGGGATGAAATTAATTCAACGAAGTTTGAATATAATGGAATCATTTTTTTTAGTATACACTTTGTATATTTTAAAATATATTTTTAGATCTAGTCACAGAGATGAAATATAGTTTCAGGAACCATGTAGCCCTCATGTTGATATATCAAAAATATTATATATAACAACTCCCTTATATAAAAAATATATAAATAATATATTTTTTCCTAAATATAGTCTCAGATGAAGATGTTGAGTCCTCTATTAAATATTGAATAGTGGTTTTACCCTAAGCATAATATAAACTTCTCTTTTATAGGGCCCCATGTTGGGGTCTAGTCATGGGAAGATTAAATAAATTGATTAAATAATTAAATTAGTTATATTTAATTTGGAAAAAACCTTAGTGAAACATCTTTTTAAAAACCTAATGATGAATCCTCTAGAGTTAGAAACATAACCTAGAGGTAGACTTTAAAGGAGAGTTGTGGTGAAGAATGATGGAGGATGAGCTTGGAATTGAGGATCAATCATGAATGAATCAGAGATCACCCACATCTTTGATGAAAATGACAGATGATTCTTATTCATTATAAACCAATCCATTTCTAAGGTAGGGGATTTTATTTAGAAATTTTTAATTATTTTTTATTTCATTATGTTCATGGATTAGTTTCCCTAGAACTGAATCCATGACAATTGTTATATAGCCTTGTTAATTAATATATATTTTTGATACTATAAAATGGTAATAATTGATTCTAAAACTTTAAATGATTATTTATTTATTTATATTACTCAACCATAAATTATTATCAATCGTGTGTGTTCATAATTGGTTCTCACTTTTTGTAGTTTATGGATTTCCTCGTTAGTTATTTATGAATTTGTCATCGGTATTCAGATTGGCTAATGATTTGAACTTTCCCCCATAGAATAATAAATTGTATGATTGATTATTATTTTTTCGATCATTATTGTAGATTCATCTTTTTGGATTATAGCATAATGGAGGATCATTGATAGCAAAAAGAGTCTGGGAAAAGTATGGGGATAATGGTTTTCATGAGTTGGGACATGCAGGATGATGGTAAGTCAATGGGAGATGATGATTTCGACAATTGGTGGATAAAAAATTATTTCAAATTATATAATATCCATGGAATATGGGAATGATTAAGGTAATGTGTGATTGGAAGAAAAATTAAAGAAACAGGTGAGAAATTTGGATATGTAGTGAAGGTGCAGAATTTCTGTAAAAAACACAACTACACTATATATAGTTCGAAAAAACACATGCCATGTGTATCATTTATGCAGAACTAGGGTTTAAAATTGATAATAATATTACACAACTGTGTGTCCAGTCCCAAAAATCATGAGACCCTAGTTTACCTTCCCCATGAGTACATAATGTACATGTTTAGGAACCTAATTAGGGATCATGTGTCATGTATAGGGGCCACAGGTCATGTGACCTTTGTGGAATAAAACATTGGAAGTAAGTTACACATTGATCGATAAATCCAAACCTATATGCCATAGTAAAGTCTCAAATCATCCTAGATAGGGTTAGGTAGTGTAATGACCCAAACTTTTTGAGTTGTATGTTAACTTACTCTTAATGATTTAAATAGAGATGTTAATGGTTAATGCATTAAGAGGAGTCGATGGCTTCATCCAGTAGACTCAAACCTTATGAATCCCACTTATCAGATCTTGGGAAGGAGGTGGCATCTTTGGGCTTCGCTTTAGACCAAGCCCAAGCCGAACTCCAGCATGTCAAGCTGGAACGGAAACGCCTTCGGGAGAAGTTCAAGTTAGTGGAGATTACTACTAGGGAAATGTTATCTGAGCCTCCATCAGATTCTCTCACCATAGCACACCTTACACTTAGGTCATATGCTGGTGTTATAAGGGGCTATGTGACGAGACCCTAGCTTCTTTGTGTAATCCTTTGGGATGAATAAACTGAGATTTATTCCTTTAGTGATGTTTGTGAAATTTCAAATGTTCGGATAATTTTAGGATGTATTTTATTGATGAATTTTGGAAAAATGATATTTTAAAATATTTATGTAAACCTTAAATAATTAATGATGTGTAATGATTTTCAAAAAATGGTCTTCTGCAAAAGTTTTCAGTAAAAAATTTGGAGTCTAATAAGATCAACTTAATTTTTGATGAATAGTAAATTGTGAATACTGATTTTATGCTTAGGATTAGTAATGTGAACAAATTTATTAGTAATCTCACTTAAAGAATGTTTTAATATAATTTAGACACCCTGATTAAGTAATGAGATTCAATAAAATGGGTAAATAACGGTTTCATAAATTATTATTCAAGTATTAGTTTTTTGGGGTGAATAGTGTTTTTTAATTAAAGATTAAATTAAAAATATTTAGAAAATTATTTTTATAAAATGGACTTTATTTTTGAACTCACAGCACCGATATTATGTTATGGTAATTTTTGGGGTTTTTTCTGAAAAAATGAATTTTCGGTGAATAGTGTTTTTATTTAAAAATTAAATTAAAAATATTTTAAAAATTATTTTTATAAAATGGAGTTCATATTTGTAATCAGAGCTTCGATATTTGGTTAAGGTGAAATTTTGGGATTTTTCTGAGAAAGATGAATTTTTAGTGAATAGTAAAAAAAAGCAGTTTTAGGGTTTCGGTATGTTTAATGACATCATACTTGTGTCATGAAGATGTCATGAGATATTTTAAGGGTTGTCTAACCAAAGGTGATGAATTATTGTATTGGGGGCCCCATGTGGCCTAACTACATGGAAAATATCATGGGAGAGCACATGGTTTTGAGAAAACCATTTGTGAGGTGTCCTTTGGCCATTAATGCCTTGTCCCCTCACTTTCCCTATAAATACCAAGACATTCTCTCATCCTTTGGACTCCAAAATCATTATCAACTAAGTTATGGTCTCCTACCTCCCAAGGATTCCTCCCAAGGTTCCCTCAAGCCTCTCAAGGTCTCAACCTTTGAGTTTTAAGAGTTACATTTAAGGTAAGGGATCTGACCTCTCTCTTTCTTTTAAAGTAATCTATTTTATGTCATTCCTTTTATGCTCCATGTTATTATTTTGAAGTATGTTCTTTTATATTCCTCTTACTTCCCTTTTCATTTTTATATTATGATAGATCCCATCTTACTCTTATCATTACGTTTTATGAAAGTTTAAGTGACGCCGTTAGGCTGCCGAAATTTTAAGGGATTCTTTCACCATTCTCATTTTCAAGTTCTATTTTCATGTCAAGTCTTTAAAGTTCCTTTTTATTATGTTGGGGTATTATCTATATACCTATCATACAGATATTTTATGATCATATGATGAGAAACCCTATTTGATCTCGTCAATTCATTTTTATTGAAGTTTAAGTGACGCCGTTAGGCTGCCGAATTTTCATAAGAGAAATCTTATTTTTGTCTTACTTCCATGTTTTTCATTTCAAATGGTATGTATTTAA
This sequence comes from Viscum album, assembly GCA_963277665.1. Classification (NCBI taxonomy): domain Eukaryota; kingdom Viridiplantae; phylum Streptophyta; class Magnoliopsida; order Santalales; family Viscaceae; genus Viscum; species Viscum album. The sequence goes on along the minus strand of OY728162.1, from coordinate 1,061,039,405 downwards.
ATTTTAATTACCATGATTTATATCCTTTATATTATTTCCCTCTACTATTTTTATAGATCATTTATGAGTGGGCGACCCATGTCCCCTCTCTTTTCAACGTTTTCTAAAACCCTGTAACGTAGCCGTTATGTTGCAGAATTTTCATCTCAAATTGTCTCTCTCTTTTTCTCAAAATTATTTTATGTTATTAAGTGAATACTAAAATTTCATATTTATATAGGGGTATTCACATATATATAAAAATGTTCTATTTTAAATTCAGGGATTTACATACATGAAACCCACTTTCCCTTTCTGCGGGTTTAAAGTGACATAAAGATCATGTCTTTTAAGAAGTTTTTAAAACGTTATGATTATGAAATGAAACTCATTTCTTTTATGCTATATGGGTTGTTTATGAAATGATTGATGATTATATATGTGTCTCACATGATAATAAAGACATGTCAAGGGTGCACCCAGATAGCTCTCCAATGCATTGGGTAAAGACTTAATCTCTAGAGATGACCTTTTAGACTGATACCTTGGTGAATAACCTTGGTAATTTTTAATGACACCTTGGGGATGCACCTTGGTGAAAAGAAATGATTTTCAAAATTAAATGTTGCAGCCACATCTTCAAGTTATGAAAAACTTTATTTTTATTATGATATATCTCATGATTTCTTTCTCTTGCCTTAAAGTTCTTTTCATGACCTTATTGAAGTATCTCAAGTTCACATGTAAAATGTTTCTCTTGTTTCCCTTACTGGGCCTTCTGCTCACCCTTTCTTTTGATGTATGTCCCCAGGTTACGAGATGCAGTAATGAACCTAGGATGAACTTAAGTAGAATCCTTTCAAATGTTTAAGAATAATTCTTTATGTTGTTTTCATGTATTATGTTCCTGGTTTCCAAGACTCTAAACCTTAAAGATCCTCAGTTTTGTGTAATGTAATGAAAGTTTATGTTATAAAAAGATGGGATGTTATAGTTGGTATCAAAGGATGGTTTAGTTATTTTTGGAAATTCGGGTATAAATACTTTAGGAAGAACCCGACAAAAAAGTCTAAATATAGGAAAACTTCCTGGTATTTTGGTAAGTATTGAGTAAGTGGTTTATCAAACAAATACATCCTTGTCTGGATACGAGCAGGTAGAGGCGGCTCTGGCACAGATGTACATAGGGGTAAAACCCGAAAACACCACTTTGAGCTAGACTCGAACGAGAACTGGTGCACGATAACAGGCCTTGCTGCACTCTTGGTCACGACACTCCCGGGGGTTATGTTTGGTTAATCACAAACTTTTTATGAATCATTATGAAAGAATTATAGAGAAATGTAATTGTCTAAGAATGAAGTCTTAGTTAAAAGATTAATAAATGAAATAAGTTTCTCACTAATGTTTTATTCTTTTAGAAAATGGCGGGTAATAGGAGGAACCATGCAGATGGTGACCACAATGCACCATGTGCTGACAGCCCTCCAATGGAAGCCGGAATGGAAAAATTCATGCAAATGATGAAACAACTGACTCAAGTTATGAGTAATAACTTGAATCAAGCTGAGAGGCCGATCTCACCACAAAGGGAACAACATTCTGTTGAGTCCTTCATGTGTCAACGACCACCATATTTCAGTGGATTTACTGACCCATTGGTTGCGGAACAATGGATAAGCTCCATTGAAAAGATCTTTTCTGTACTCCTTTGTTCGGAACAAGAAAAAGTCACCCTTACTATTTACCACCTAGAGGGAGAAGCTGATCAGTGGTGGTCACTGGTCAAAAACACGAAGCCTATAGGTGAGATGGAATCTATAACGACCCATACTTTACATACATTGTTAATACTTCAAAATTGAAGCACACTTATTACAACATATGACAAAACCACAAAGGACCATATAGGTATAGTGTCTTTAGAAACTGGGAAACATAAACAACTGGTTCATAAATCTTCTACAGTATCTCCCGTTTATTTCATCATATCTAGGGTCCCTTTTAGCATATTCAATTTAATATCCATCTTCCTGACCTGGGGAAAAGAAAACATAAAAGGGTGAGCTCAAATGCTCAGCAAGGGCAAATAAAGGAAATAAAAATCATATCATATCTTTATGAAGATCAAAACCTGCAAAAGAGATCATAATATCTTAACATGGAATAAATCATAGAAGTGAAAATGAGATCCCCATAATCATAACATAAAACTTGAAACTTTGTGGCATGCACACATAATCATGGAAAATCATTTCTTGTTAGTCATGACTCATTGCCAAGACTATCTTAGTGGACAAAGTCCCTTTCTGAACCGAGTTCACTCCTCGTTTCAGTCCTGTATCACTGAACCGAAATAACCTTCCGTTCCAGCCATGCCTATCTCATGAGATATAAAATCTTTACCCAATGCATTGGAGGGAGATATAGGTCCCACCCATCTTATAATGAATCCTTTCTTATGTGTGCCACATAATCATAAAACATACATCATCGCATAACACATGTAACAAAAATGGGATTCTTGAAACATCATGACATCATAAAATCATATAAGGCAAATGAATTCATAAAAATAATTCCCTCACAACATAATCAAATCAATGTAATTAAAGGGATAAAAACAGAACCCTTTATTATCTTAGATGGAAAATAATTTTGATAAAACACTTGAACTCCATTCTTGAGGAAAATATCCTTTCCTTTTCAAAAACACTTTTCTTTTCTTAACATGTCATACAATTATAAACTAAAAGAAGTTGATTAAAAATAAACATGAAAACTTGTAAAGGAAGCTTCTTGGAAATAATGTTTTAAAAATCCATTCATGCCGTATAAGTTAAAAAAAACATTCTTCGTACTTTTGTCGGAAAAGTCAAAAAGTACCTCGTACGGGAAAACGACAAAAGATTCCTTTCATATTCTTTACTAAAAACTCACCTAAGGGTAAAATTGGATTTAAACTATTGCAAGTGGATGGAAACAATATTTCATATTGAGGGAACATGGATGTGGATGATAAAATACACCCCAGTAAATACTTACGAATAAACAATCTCGGATAAAAATGAGATTGTGATATTTCCCTTACCTTAGGTCCAATTTGCTTTGTACGTGTCCGAAGCTCCTGTATAATGGTTTAAATAATGTTATTGACTTATTCCAGAATCATACATATTTATATGATATCATATATGGTCATATTATTAGCTTCTTGTTAGTAATATTTCATTGTTACTTGTTACTCGGGTCTTTATAACTTTTTGTTCTTATGCGTGTTTTGTCGAATAAATTCTTATTCTTATCTTTAGGTTATAGATAATTCATTTCCAGAATGGTATTAGTGTAGTATATACCATATTCATTCATTCAATTCATTTATATAATCATTATGAAATGAAGATCATGTAGAACGAGTCGCATCACATCGTGGAGACGGTATTCCGTACGTACGCACGAGTGATGATATCGTTCCTATGATCGTGGAATTGTTTTGGAGTATATATATATATTATTTCAGTATCAATATTACTTAATAATAATCATATATAGTTACTCATTACACCATTATACCCATCCTTGTAAGGTGATGGTGGAAAATAGATTACACCACGGCGTGGAGACGGTATTCCGTACGTACGCACGCGCGGTGATTTCATTTTTTCCGTAGGATGGATAGAAGGTGAATTAGGGTTGTTTCATATTTATAATAACATATCAGTATGTAAGTAATACTGATGTTATTACTTTATCATGAAACAACTAAAGAAGAAGAAGTTGAAGAAGAATGAAATTCAAAAGATCGGTAATGGATATTACCTCTTCTTTGGAACGCCTCTTTGAATCCTCCACTTAAGGAACTAAGATTGGTCTTTGGAGAAGACCAGGACCTCTAGGATTATTCTAGGGAAGTGGAGAGGAGAAAATGGCAGGGGTTGGCCGAGCTTGAGTGCTCAAATTGGTGTGAGGAGGAGGGGGAGGAGGTGCCCTTTTATAAGGGAGGAGAGGGGCACCTTAGGAATATCTCAAAATATTATTTTATATTAAAGTCAAAATCAGTTTATAATGGTTCCAAAGGGTCTTATTTCGAAGCTAAAGTGGGGATGGGTCGAAATCCTATCAACCAATAGGATTTAGACAAGTTTAGGGTATTATTTTAACCTTATCAATTAGATTTAACTCTAAGTTAATTAATTTAACTTTTACCGTGTCTTTTTGTTTTCTTTCACTATATGGTTAATACACTTACTATAACATGCAAAACGAACCCCAAATTGTTTATTATTAATATATATATCCTTATCTAAGTCATTTGGCCGAACCATAGATTTTTAGGAATAAAATAACAATTAATAATATAATATTTAATTTAAAAACTATTTTGTGTCAATTTTGACACTATTTGATATATGATTTTTGTGAAAGTCATAACAGAATTATATGTTCGAACCAAGTTAATTAAATCATTACTAATATATCATAGTAACCTATAAAATTAGTGGAATTCATAAAAAGTCTCAAATTACATTTATTTTGGTATTTATATTATCAATTTTTTCAATATTTCATTAATAAGATAATTACTGCATCATCTTTGTGTCATAATTAAATTAAATTATTTGATGTCTAAAAATTACAAATAAAATACCATCATGTAGGAAATCTTTTTAGATTTCTAATGAATATTTACAATCGAATTTATCTTATGTATAACCCTATATTAAAAATGATTTACTTATTAAACTTTGATTTTAACTATTTTAACCCTTCTTTAAATAAATTAATAATAAATATCCTAATCTAATCCAAGTGGGCCTAAATGGTCATATTTTATTCCTAAGTTTGTTTTTGGTCGAATTACACTTGTCCAATAGAATTAGGACATGTGTTAGGGTAATATTAATATCATATTTACCCTTAGTTACCCTATTTACTATTAACCGCGGTAAAAATAGTAAAAAGTTACTATTCACCAAAAAATTATTTTCATCTCATTGAACCACATTTTAGTCCTTGATATTAACCGTGTCTCTCGGATTTTTGAAATTCCATTCACAGAAGCGGTAAAATTAAGTTTTATGCAAAATTCAGTTTTTAACCTACCACTTAGTGGTTTCACTATTCATCAAAAATTGAAAGTTTTCAGAAAAATACCAAAATTTCACCCTAGGCTAATTTCGATATTCTGAGTCCAAAAATGAAGTCCATTTTGAAAAATAAAATTTATAAAATTTCAAAAAGTGGTTATTACTATTCATAACGGCTAGTTTTAATAGCATATTGTTGTTTAGTGAAACTCGGTATTGCGTACGACGCAAGCTATCGAGGAAGGTCGCGATTGCGTGTAAAGCAAGCCAAGCAAGTGTTGTGTAGAAAAAGATTCCTTTGATGATAACATAAAAGTCTCGGGTGTTACATTCTACCCCCCTTAAAAAGAATTTCGCCCTCGAAATTCGTCACTTTGCAACAAACAAATGAGGATACTTCTCCCTCATCATATCCTCAAGCTCCCTTGTAGCTTCTTCAAGTTGGTGGTTTCTCCATAAAACTTTCACCAAGCGAGTGGTCTTGTTTCGTAGGACTTTTTCGCTACGATCTAGAATCTCTATCGGCTGTTCTTCATAAGAAAGATCTTGCTCCAGTGGTACAACTTCTGAGCTGAGTACATGTGAAGGATCTGGTATGTACTTTCTCAGGAGAGATACGTGGAACACATCGTGAACTTGAGAGAGATTCGGTGGAAGCGCCAATCGGTAAGCTACCTTCCCAACACGATCCAGTATTTCAAAAGGACCGATATATCTAGGGCTCAACTTCCCCTTCTTTCCAAATCTCATAACCCTCTTCCAGGGAGATATTCGTAAGAACACTTTATCGCCCACTTCAAACTCTAGGTCTTTTCTTCGGTTGTCGGCATAACTTTTCTGTCGACTCTGAGCTGCTCTTATGTGTTGTTGAATAGATCTGACCTTTTCTGCCATTTCATCAACGAGATCAGGTCCTAATAGCTTTCTTTCCCCAACTTCATCCCAGCAACTTGGAGTCCTGCATTTCTTTCCATAGAGAGCTTCATAAGGAGCCATCTGAATACTGGAGTGAAAGCTATTATTATAAGAAAATTCCACCAAAGGTAGGTGTTGATCCCAACCTCCTTTGAAATCCATAGAGCAAGCTCTCAACATATCTTCTAGGGTTTGAATTGTTCTCTCAGACTGACCGTCTGTCTGGGGATGATAAGCAGTGCTGAAACTCAACTCTGTATCCAGAGTATGCTGAAGACTTCGCCAGAACTTCGAGGTAAATCTCAGATCTCGATCAGATATAATAGAAAGTGGTACTCCATGCAATCTTACCACTTCCTTTACATATATCCTGGCAAGCTGATCTAGAGAGAAATCCTCTCTAATAGCAATGAAGTGTGCAGACTTTGTAAGACGATCAACTATGACCCAGATAGCATTATTGCCTTTGGATGTTTTAGGAAGTCCTGTGACAAAGTCCATAGTGATGTTTTCCCATTTCCATTCGGGTATGGGTAATGGTTGTAACATCCCCTTAGACTTCTGTCTCTCAGCTTTAACTTGTTGACAAATCAAGCATCGAGAGACATACTCAGCAACATCTCTTTTCATGCCATCCCACCAGAAGTACTCTTTCAGGTCCCTATACATCTTCGTGCTTCCAGGATGAATAGAGAATGATGAACTATGAGCCTCATCCAGCAGCTCATTCTTTAATTCGGGGATGGGAGGAACGCAAACCCGATTCCTGAACTTTATTATCCCATCACAATCAAGGTTGAATTCAGGAACATTTCTCACCTTCTTTTGTAACTCGACATCTTCTTTCTGTGCCTCTTTAATCTTCACATGTATAGATGGTTGAACATTCATTTGGGAAAGATAAGATTTTTCCCTTTCCATTATAATTCCAAGATCCATCCTTTGTAAATCCATAAATATTGGATCTTTTGTGATCCTCATCATGGATAAACTAGCATGGTCTTGTCGACTTAATGCATCTGCCACCTTGTTTGCTTTCCCAGGGTGGTAATGGATTGAGCAGTCATAATCCTTAATCAGCTCCAACCATCTTCTTTGACGCATATTCAACTCCTTTTGTGTGAAAATATACTTTAAACTTTTATGATCAGTATAAATATCACACCTTTCACCATAAAGGTAATGCCTCCAAATCTTTAATGCAAAGATTACCGCAGCCAACTCCAAATCATGTGTTGGGTAATTTTGCTCATGGATTTTCAACTGTCGTGAGGCATAAGCTATCACCATATCATTTTGCATAAGAACACACCCCAATCCCTTCTTGGATGCATCACTGTAGATCACAAACCTTTCTCCACTACAAGGCAGTGTGAGCACAGGTGCACTGGATAACCTTCTTTTCAACTCCTTGAAATTCTCTTCACATTCCTCTGTCCAGACAAACTTAAATCCTTTCCGAGTCAACTTGGTGAGTGGATTAGATAATCGTGAAAAATCTTTTACAAAACGTCGATAATATCCAGCCAAACCAAGAAAACTTCGGATCTCAGTTACTGTTGTTGGTCTTGACCATCTTTCGATAACCTCTGTTTTTGCTGGATCCACAGATATCCCCTCTTTTGAGATTATATGACCCAAAAATGCAACTTTTTGAAGCCAAAATTCACACTTGGTAAATTTGGCATAAAGCTTCTCCTTTCTCAGGGTCTTCAATATAATTCTCAAGTGATCTTCATGCTCTTCCTTGCTCTTTGAATAGACAAGAATATCGTCTATAAAGACTACCACAAATTGATCAAGATAGTCTCTAAAGACTCTATTCATTAGATCCATGAAGATAGCAGGGGCATTAGTAAGACCAAATGGCATCACTATAAATTCATAGTGTCCATACCTTGTTCGGAAAGCCGTCTTTGGTATATCCTCCCTTTTGACCCTTAATTGATGATACCCTGAACGAAGATCAATCTTGGAAAAGTATTGAGCTCCGCGTAGTTGGTCAAATAAGTCATCAATGCGTGGGAGAGGATATTTGTTCTTGATAGTGATCTTGTTAAGTTCTCGATAATCAATGCAGAGTCTCATTGATCCATCTTTCTTCTTAACAAATAGAACAGGTGCTCCCCAAGGTGACGCACTAGGGCGTATGAATCCCTTATCAAGATTCTCTTGGAGTTGCTTCTTCAATTCCTGCAACTCAATTGGGGCCATTCTATAAGGTTTCTTTGAAATAGGCAAAGCACCCGGTACGAGTTCTATTGAAAACTCAACTTCACGATTTGGTGGAAGACCCGGTAATTCCTCCGGAAAGACATCATCAAACTCCCGTACAATGGGCATATTCTTAATCGTGAGTTTCTCACCAACCATTTGAGATAAATAACCTTCATTTAGTGGAATCAATACCCATAAGATGGAAGAAATTTCCACTGGAAGGTTATGTTCATCCTTGCATTGATAGACGATCGTAGATTGATCTGGAATATGAAATGTGACTTCCCTTCTTTGGCAATCGATATGAGCTCTATGTAGAGAAAGCCAATCCATGCCAAGAATCACATCAAATTCCACTAAAGGAAGGATCACAAGATTTGCAGGAAGCACTTTCCCACAAACTTCGATCGGAGAAGAATTATAAACTTCTGATGCGATTGATGTGCCATTAGGTGTTGTCACAGCTAACTCAACATCTAATTGTTGAGGTAATACGGTGATACCCTTAGAAAATTTTTCAGAAATAAAAGAGTGGGTGGATCCAGAATCAAATAAAACATTTGCTACTTTAGAGTGGGTGGTAAGTGTACCTTTCACCACATCGTTATCGTACTCCACCTCGCTGATAGAAATTGCATGTGACTTTCCTTTGTCTTTAGCCTTAAGAGTTTGTTGACGTCGACCATCATCATCAACCCTTGGATTTGGGCATTGATTGGCATAATGCCCCATCTCCTTGCACTTGAAACATTGAAGTGTTGTAGGTTCGTTCTGTGTATCCCTTCCTTTGTTTGCGTCATTAGACATCTTCTTCCCATTATCACGGCATTCAAATGCCCGATGACCTTCCTTTCCACATTTAAAACATTTACTTGTCCCTTTAAGACAACTCCCTCCATGTTTCTTTCCACACTTTGAGCATAAGGGAAAGTTCATCTTCTTTTCCGTGTGCTCTTTAGATTTTTCTTTGAATTCCATCTTCCTATTCTTATCAAACCCATGTGACTGATGGGTTACTCCAATCTCCATCTCGACTTTGAGAGCACATCGAATGATTTCCTCGTAGCTATTGAAGTCCCTTATGGCTAACGCCCTTCGAAGACTTGGTTTTAAGCCACTAAAGAATCGATCGATCTTACTCTCAGGTTGGATAATAATACCAGAAGCGTACCTTGCAAGTCTTGTAAAATTTGCTTCATAGGTACTAACAGATTCATCATCCCTTTGCTTCATTTCAAGGAACTCTTTCTCTATCTTTGTTCGGAGAATACAAGGGAAGTACTTATTGAAAAATAAGTTCTTGAACTCGTCCCATTCCATAGACTCAATTTCATCCCTTTGCCTCGTATTCTTAACAAGATTCCACCATTGATCAGCATCTCCTTCCAAACGATACACTGCTAGGATGACTTTATCATGCTCAGAACATTGAAGAACTGAAAATATCTTTTCAGTAGTACTAATCCATTGTTCAGCAACTAATGGATCAGTAGACCCGCTGAAAGAAGGTGGACGCTGCCTCATGAAGGATTCAACAGAATGTTGCTCCCTCCTTTGCTCGTTTGGAAATCCTGCATGATTCATAGCTTGAGAAAGTTGTGTGAGCATGGCTACAAGATTTTGCATTCCAGCTCCCATATCGTTTGGTTGCTCAGGGGGACAATCATTGCATTGCCCATCGCATTCCGCATTAACACGGTTCCTTCGGGTTCCAGCCATTGACTAAAACCAAGAAGAATAGTGTGAGCAACACTAATTATAATAGGAAACCACATAATTCAAGAATAAAATTTTCATGCTTAAGGTCTTATCCTAGGTTATTCAAGGCTATTTCTAAAACACTGAGATTGTGTTCTATGCTTAGACTTATCCTTTGGGTTCTTACTAAGGCTTTCACATCCTAGTTTCCAAAGGTTGACTATACCTTTCCTCTGATACCAACTATAGCGGTCTAGAATTACTTCCAGTGGACTACAATTGATACCTATCAGGGCACTCCATGGGCGGCTACACCCCCTGGGCGGGACACACCACCATCCCCAGTGGCAGCCATTTCCTCATGAAGCCCTTGGGCGGAGAGCCATGCTTCGTCCAACGCTCACATGTGAGAGTTCCCAAGGATCGGATACATTCCTACCTCCTTTGCCTCTGATACCAACTATAATGACCCATACTTTACATACATTGTTAATACTTCAAAATTGAAGCACACTTATTACAACATATGACAAAACCACAAAGGACCGTATAGGTATAGTGTCTTTAGAAACTGGGAAACATAAACAACTGGTTCATAAATCTTCTACAGTATCTCCCGTTTATTTCATCATATCTAGGGTCCCTTTTAGCATATTCAATTTAATATCCATCTTCCTGACCTGGGGAAAAGAAAACATAAAAGGGTGAGCTCAAATGCTCAGCAAGGGCAAATAAAGGAAATAAAAATCATATCATATCTTTATGAAGATCAAAACCTGCAAAAGAGATCATAATATCTTAACATGGAATAAATCATAGAAGTGAAAATGAGATCCCCATAATCATAACATAAAACTTGAAACTTTGTGGCATGCACACATAATCATGGAAAATCATTTCTTGTTAGTCATGACTCATTGCCAAGACTATCTTAGTGGACAAAGTCCCTTTCTGAACCGAGTTCACTCCTCGTTTCAGTCCTGTATCACTGAACCGAAATAACCTTCCGTTCCAGCCATGCCTATCTCATGAGATATAAAATCTTTACCCAATGCATTGGAGGGAGATATAGGTCCCACCCATCTTATAATGAATCCTTTCTTATGTGTGCCACATAATCATAAAACATACATCATCGCATAACACATGTAACAAAAATGGGATTCTTGAAACATCATGACATCATAAAATCATATAAGGCAAATGAATTCATAAAAATAATTCCCTCACAACATAATCAAATCAATGTAATTAAAGGGATAAAAACAGAACCCTTTATTATCTTAGATGGAAAATAATTTTGATAAAACACTTGAACTCCATTCTTGAGGAAAATATCCTTTCCTTTTCAAAAACACTTTTCTTTTCTTAACATGTCATACAATTATAAACTAAAAGAAGTTGATTAAAAATAAACATGAAAACTTGTAAAGGAAGCTTCTTGGAAATAATGTTTTAAAAATCCATTCATGCCGTATAAGTTAAAAAAACATTCTTCGTACTTTTGTCAGAAAAGTCAAAAAGTACCTCGTACGGAAAAACGACAAAAGATTCCTTTCATATTCTTTACTAAAAACTCACCTAAGGGTAAAATTGGATTTAAACTATTGCAAGTGGATGGAAACAATATTTCATATTGAGGGAACATGGATGTGGATGATAAAATACACCCCAGTAAATACTTACGAATAAACAATCTCGGATAAAAATGAGATTGTGATATTTCCCTTACCTTAGGTCCAATTTGCTTTGTACGTGTCCGAAGCTCCTGTATAATGGTTTAAATAATGTTATTGACTTATTCCAGAATCATACATATTTATATGATATCATATATGGTCATATTATTAGCTTCTTGTTAGTAATATTTCATTGTTACTTGTTACTCGGGTCTTTATAACTTTTTGTTCTTATGCGTGTTTTGTCGAATAAATTCTTATTCTTATCTTTAGGTTATAGATAATTCATTTCCAGAATGGTATTAGTGTAGTATATACCATATTCATTCATTCAATTCATTTATATAATCATTATGAAATGAAGATCATGTAGAACGAGTCGCATCACATCGTGGAGACAGTATTCCGTACGTACGCACGAGTGATGATATCGTTCCTATGATCGTGGAATTGTTTTGGAGTATATATATATATTATTTCAGTATCAATATTACTTAATAATAATCATATATAGTTACTCATTACACCATTATACCCATCCTTGTAAGGTGATGGTGGAAAATAGATTACACCACGGCGTGGAGACGGTATTCCGTACGTACGCACGCGCGGTGATTTCATTTTTTCCGTAGGATGGATAGAAGGTGAATTAGGGTTGTTTCATATTTATAATAACATATCAGTATGTAAGTAATACTGATGTTATTACTTTATCATGAAACAACTAAAGAAGAAGAAGTTGAAGAAGAATGAAATTCAAAAGATCGGTAATGGATATTACCTCTTCTTTGGAACGCCTCTTTGAATCCTCCACTTAAGGAACTAAGATTGGTCTTTGGAGAAGACCAGGACCTCTAGGATTATTCTAGGGAAGTGGAGAGGAGAAAATGGCAGGGGTTGGCCGAGCTTGAGTGCTCAAATTGGTGTGAGGAGGAGGGGGAGGAGGTGCCCTTTTATAAGGGAGGAGAGGGGCACCTTAGGAATATCTCAAAATATTATTTTATATTAAAGTCAAAATCGGTTTATAATGGTTCCAAAGGGTCTTATTTCGAAGCTAAAGTGGGGATGGGTCGAAATCCTATCAACCAATAGGATTTAGACAAGTTTAGGGTATTATTTTAACCTTATCAATTAGATTTAACTCTAAGTTAATTAATTTAACTTTTACCGTGTCTTTTTGTTTTCTTTCACTATATGGTTAATACACTTACTATAACATGCCAAACGAACCCCAAATTGTTTATTATTAATATATATATCCTTATCTAAGTCATTTGTCCGAACCATAGATTTTTAGGAATAAAATAACAATTAATAATATAATATTTAATTTAAAAACTATTTTGTGTCAATTTTGACACTATTTGATATATGATTTTTGTGAAAGTCATAACAGAATTATATGTTCGAACCAAGTTAATTAAATCATTACTAATATATCATAGTAACCTAGAAAATTAGTGGAATTCATAAAAAGTCTCAAATTACATTTATTTTGGTATTTATATTATCAATTTTTTCAATATTTCATTAATAAGATAATTACTGCATCATCTTTGTGTCATAATTAAATTAAATTATTTGATGTCTAAAAATTACAAATAAAATACCATCATGTAGGAAATCTTTTTATCTTTCTAATGAATATTTACAATCGAATTTATCTTATGTATAACCCTATATTAAAAATGATTTACTTATTAAACTTTGATTTTAACTATTTTAACCCTTCTTTAAATAAATTAATAATAAATATCCTAATCTAATCCAAGTGGGCCTAAATGGTCATATTTTATTCCTAAGTTTGTTTTTGGTCGAATTACACTTGTCCAATAGAATTAGGACATGTGTTAGGGTAATATTAATATCATATTTACCCTTAGTTACCCTATTTACTATTAACCGCGGTAAAAATAGTAAAAAGTTACTATTCACCAAAAAATTATTTTCATCTCATTGAACCACATTTTAGTCCTTGATATTAACCGTGTCTCTCGGATTTTTGAAATTCCATTCACAGAAGCGGTAAAATTAAGTTTTATGCAAAATTCAGTTTTTAACCTACCACTTAGTGGTTTCACTATTCATCAAAAATTGAAAGTTTTCAGAAAAATACCAAAATTTCACCCTAGGCTAATTTCGATATTCTGAGTCCAAAAATGAAGTCCATTTTGAAAAATAAAATTTATAAAATTTCAAAAAGTGGTTATTACTATTCATAACGGCTAGTTTTAATAGCATATTGTTGTTTAGTGAAACTCGGTATTGCGTACGACGCAAGCTATCGAGGAAGGTCTCGATTGCGTGTAAAGCAAGCCAAGCAAGTGTTGTGTAGAAAAAGATTCCTTTGATGATAACATAAAAGTCTCGGGTGTTACAGAATCTATGAAGTGGGAAGAGTTCCGGGGAATATTCTGTAATAAGTATTTCCCTCATTCCATGAGAACTAGAATGGAGAAAGAGTTTCTCGAGCTGAAGTAGAAGGAGAACAAATCTGTCAGAAGCTATGAGATGAACTTCACCCGACTTTCACGGTATACCTATAGCTTTTTCATGGATCCAATTGGGAAGGTTGATAGATTTTTCAGTGGACTAACACCTCATCTGTGGAAGAATTTAGGCAACCGGGACTACGATGGCTATGAGGAGATCGTGAGGAGTGCAATGAAAGTCGATCTACAGTTTGGTGAGACACAGTGGTCTCATAAATCAAATGACAAGAAGAGATCGTTGGAGCCCAGTTTAGGGAATACTTTTGATCATGGAAGAGGTGGAAAGAAAATGCAACTTACCACATGCAATAAATGTGGGAAGAAGCATCTGGGGAACTGCTTGATCGAAAGTGGAAAGTGCTACAAGTGTGGAAGAGGAGGCCATATTGCTCGGAATTGTCATAGTGAGGTGAAGCCTCAAATCCCCAACACTAACGACAGAGGAAATATGGTACTGGCCTTACCCGAAGTCCATTTCATCAAGTGTGGACAGCTTGGGAACTATGCTAATCTCTGTCCAAATCCAATGGCGGTGGAGGGGAATAACCATCAACCTCAGCAAAGGCCAGGGGAGAAAGGTCGTGCTTTTTCTCTCACAAAAACTGAAGTTGAAGCTCTGAATGACATGGTAGAAGGTACTCTTGTTTTCCTCTCAAAACTAGCAACTACTTTGTTTGATTCTGGTTCTACGCATTCCTTTATTTCCTCCAAGTTTACAAAAAATATAGAATCAATCCCCGAATTTCTTGAGGTAGAGTTGTCAGTCAAGACTCCAAGTGGGATTATCCATGCATCAATAGTGTTTAGAGACTCTAGTGTTTAATTTAGTGAGCAAAATATTATCGCAAATCTAGTAGTCATCCCCATGTTGGAATTCGACGTTATACTAGGGATGGACTGGCTCTCAAAGTATAATGAAAAGATCAAATGCAGAAGTAAGGAAATCTCAGTAGTCTTGAATAAATGACCTACAGTTATCTTCCAAGGAGAGATATCCCGAACTGATCCCGATCTAGAAGCACCTCCTATAGCTTTCTTTATGGACTTAATCAGTGATGATGAAGAAGGGAAAGGGAGCATACAAATAGAAGATGTTCCAATTGTTCAGGAATACATGGATGCATTTCCTGAAAAGTTACATGGACCTCCCCCAGAAAGAGAGGTAGAGTTCTCCATTGAACTCGTACCTGGATCTCAACCGATATCAAAGACCCTGTATAGAATGTAAAATGTGGAGCTAGAAGAGTTAAAGAAACAACTCAAAGACTTGTTGGAGAAGGGGTTTATTCGACCAAGTTTGTTTCCTTGGGGAGCACCAGTTCTCTTTGTGAAGAAGAAGGATGGATCAATGCGGCTATGCATTGATTATAGAGAACTGAACCGGATCACAGTGAAGAACAGATACCCTCTTCCAAGAATTGATGATTTATTTGACCAACTTCGTGGGGCTCAATTCTTCTCTAAGATTTACCTTCGATCTGGTTATCATCAACTGAGGGTGAAGAAGGAAGATATTCCAAAGACTTCCTTCCGATCAAGTATGGGCATTATGAGTTTACTGTTACGCCCTTCGGCTTGACTAATTCTCCTACTAATTTCATGGATTTGATGAATAGAGTCTTTAAGGACTACCTTGATAACTTTTTGGTAGTTTTTATTGATGATATTTTGATATATTCAAAAAGTCATGAGGAGAATAAAGATCATCTGAGGGTTATTTTGAAAACTCTGTGGAATGAGAGGCTCTTTGTAAAGTTCAGAAACTGTGAGTTTTGGTTACAACAAGTGGATTTCTTGGGGCACATCGTAAAAAAATGAAGGAATCTCGGTTGACCCTACAAAGACAATGGTTGTGGAGGAGTGGCCTCAACCCACAATAGTTACTGAGATTCATAGTTTCCTTGGTTTAGTGGGATATTATAGGAGGTTTGTGAAAAACTTTTCACGACTTTCTAATCCACTAACCAAGTTGACTCGAAAAGGGGTTAAGTTCATCTGGACAAAGGAATGTGAGGAAAGTTTCCAAGAGCTGAATAAGAGATTGGTCACTACACCTGTGTTAACACTACTCTCTATATAAGGACCCGCACTTATTTCATACATAATCTTGAATTTATTCAAGAAAACACTTCATTTTACATTGAGGATCTTTTCAAGTTTAGAGCTTTAGAGAATTAAGACAAAATATTCACAACATTACACATTGTTATATAGTGGATACCATAAAATCAGTTTCCATTTTCCTCAGAATATAAAACATTAAAACATAAAACAAGACTCCTTGACAATTCTTCAACATTTAACATGTCTTCCTTCCTTGTATTATTCATCCATTAACCTGTGAAAAATCATTTAAAAACTTGGGATGAGCACAAAAGCTCAGTAAGGTATGAAAAAGAAGGAAAAATCTCATTAGTCCATGAATACACAAGACATATGAAAACATTTTCAAAATACACGATTTACACCCATAAAATCTTACTTTGTGTAACATGAGATTTACACAAGATCCACACAAACATAATTATAATCATAGAGGTGTATTGGGGCATTACTTACATAATCTTGTAACCATCTTGGCTACCTTAAAATTTGTAACCCTCACGGCTACCTTACTTTGTGTAACCATCACAGTTACACTTGGAGTAACCATACGGCCGACCTCCAACTTACTCATACCCAATGCATTGGAGGGAAATATAGGTCCCACCCTTCATCATAAACAATGCCCAATAGCCAAAACATAATCATTCAACATAAATAATAGCATAAAAACATTGCCTTTGAATCTTATAAAACAGAATTTAAAAAGAGGATTTTAGAAGAAAAGTCCCTTATAAACATCATATACTTGAAGTGATACTTAATTGAGTGGATGGAATATGTATATACTCTGTAAATACACATAATTAAACATAATATAAACAGAACCCATCACACAAACAATTTAAATAGCACATAAATTATAAAGTAGAAGGTTAACCCAAAGAATGGAAATCGGGTTAAGAATTCCCTTACCTTGGGCTTGTCCTACTTCAAAATTGTTTGAACCTCCTGTATAATGGTTAAAGGAGTGTTAATAGGATTTTAAAGAAACGTGTTCATGTTTATAACATCTTATATGGTCATTTCATAACCTCATTTCACCCCTTATTTGTTAGTATTTTGTTCCTTGCATTATTTCGGGTGAGTTCTTTTGTGATTTTCACAATCGGTTCATGAAGAATCGTTCTTGTTGATTGGAAGTGAAACTCCAGAATTGGAATGGAGTATTATTTACATAATTCCAGTACCATAAATTATACCATTCATCACTTTGGTTCTTTATATGATGATGATTTATAAGTTAAAACATTAATTATGTTCGTTTAGATAATTTAAGTGGTTCTTTGATAATTACAATTTCATTTAGTCTTATAAGTTTGAATCATGAGTACAAAAGAATTACAGAACCTTATATGATTCATAAAACATATATTATAACCTGGTTCAACCATATAAATGGTTTCATGACCAGACTTGAAATAATTAATGGAAATTGAAAATACATCGTCCACAATATCGGTAATTCGACACAAATGGACAATGTTTTTTTGATTCTTTAAAATAAGTGAAAGAGGAGAGGAATAATGATTTGTAATTTTCCATAAACATGAAAACATCCAGAATATACATGATTCTGGAGATTTCATGCCTCTTGGATAAGAGGGGGTGAAGAAAGAAGTGGAAGGAATCATGAAATAAAGAAAACATGAGAAATTTCTTACAAAAAATTCGGCAGCCTAACGGCGCCTCTAAAAATTTCATAAAAACAAGATTGATGAGAGGAATGGAATATCTCATCAATCATACAAAATTTGGACAGTAAGGGAAATATTAAATGAAATATCCCAACAAAAGACAAAGGGAAAGGAAGAGAATAACATAAAATGGAAGGAAAGAATGAAAATGAAAGAGGATGTTTACCTCTTGATCTCTTCTCCTTGAGATCCTTCTTAAGGGCTTTGATTTTGGTCTTTTGGTGAGACCAGCAGCTCTAGGACGTGGGGAAGAAGATTGAGGAGGGAATTTGGCAGAAATTAGACAATGCTCAAGGCTTGAGAGGTGTGGGAGGAAGAGGGGAGTGAGGGTGGTATTTATAGTGGAGGAGGGGAGGTATTTTAGATTATTTTAATTATTATTATAATATTTTTATCAAGACTATGAATAATCTCAAATCAAGTGGCCTTAATTAGTGAAAATATCATGTGATTTCGAAGCAAGTGGCCTTGCATCACTTATGATGTCATAAATAGTGCATTTTTACTGATAAATTGATTATACGGTATTTTACCGTATTTCACTATTCACCGAAAATTCAAGAGTTTCAGAAAAATACCAAAAATTTACCCCAACCATTTTTCGACGTGTAGAATTCAAAAATGAACTCCATTTTTCAAAAATAATTTTCTAAATATTATTAATTTAATTTTAAAATAAGGTCACAGTTAATTCGAAAAATAACAAAATTGAAGTGCAATTAGTTTTATGTGACATTGGAAAATTAATTAAGATCCCATTATCCTATTGCCATGGGAAAATAAAATAATAATATTATTTACTATTCATGAGGTCATATTACTATTCATATTACTATTCATATTACTATTCATAAGGGCATGTTACTATTCACCAAAAAAACAAGTTTGTTCCATCAGACTCGAAATAACATACTGAACACAATTGTAGATGACAGTTTCTTGAAATTCAAAACATAGAAGAAATAAAATTATGTTTAAAGGATACTTATAAATATATACTTTAAACAAAATTTCAAGCATTTTCAATTTATTTTTAGAAAACCTTGGGATGTTACATTATCCCCACCTTCTTGAAATTGCGTCCTCGCAATTTTATTTACTTATTAAACAACTGAGGGTATTTTTCCCTCATAGCATTTTCAGACTCCCATGTTGCTTCTTCAACCATGTGGTTTCTCCACAAAACCTTTACCTGGTGGATTACCTTATTCCGCAATACCTGTTCTCTTCGATCAAGAATCTGAACCGGTTTTTCTTCATAAGAAAGGTTCTCTGCTAGCTGAACTTCTTCCGGCCTCAAGATATGTGATGAATCTGGAACATACTTTCTCAACATCGAAACATGAAAAACATTGTGTACCTGAAACAAGCTCGGAGGCAAAGCTACGCGGTACGCAACTGTTCCAACTTTATCCAAGATTTCAAAAGGACCGATGAACCGTGGACTTAGTTTCCCTTTCTTACCGAAACGCATCACACTTTTCCAAGGAGATATTTTAAGGAAAACATGGTCACCTACCTTGAAAGAGAAGTCTTTCCTTCTATTATCTGCATAACTTTTCTGCCTGCTTTGAGCTATCCTCATGTGTTGCTGGATCATCCTCACTTTCTCAGCCACTTCCTCTACTAATTCTGGCCCCATCAACTTTCTTTCACCGACTTCATCCCAAAACGCAGGAGTCCGACACCGCTTTCCATACAAGGCCTCAAAAGGTGCCATCTGAATACTGGAATGGAAACTGTTATTATAAGAAAACTCAACTAATGAAAGATGCTGATCCCAACTTCCCTGATAGTCCATTGAACAAGCTCGAAGCATATCCTCCAAAGTTTGAATCGTTCGCTCTGACTGCCCATCTGATTGAGGATGAAAAGCTGTACTGAAATTCAACTCTGTGCCCAAAGACTTCTGAAGTCCCTTCCAAAATTTAGAAGTGAACCTGGGATCTCGGTCAGACACAATGGAAAGAGGAACTCCATGTAACCTGACAATCTCTTTGAGGTACAATCGAGAAAGCTGATCTAATGTCATTGTATCTCGAATAGAAAGAAAATGAGCAGACTTTGTTAGTCGATCAACAATAACCCATATCGCATTGTTACCTCGAGAAGTCTTTGGTAGTCCCACCACAAAATCCATGGATATATTCTCCCATTTCCATTCTGGCACCGGCAAAGGCTGAAGCATCCCCTTCGGTAACTGTCGCTCTGCTTTAACCTGCTGACATGTCAAACATTTCATTGTAAAATCAGCAATATCTCTTTTCATCCCATTCCACCAGTAATACTCTCGAAGGTCTCTGTACATCTTAGTACTTCCAGGATGAACAGAAAATGGAGAACTATGAGCTTCACACAACAATTCTTTCTTCAGCTGGGAATCACAAGGCACACACAACCTTTTTCCAAACCTTAAAACACAATCTTTATCAAGATTAAATTCTGGAAACTTACCCATTTTAACCAATTCTACCTTTTTCTGTAGCTCACAGTCTTCCCTCTGCGCTTTCATAATTCTGTCTGACAACGAAGACTGCACTGAAACCTGAAACAAAACAGATATATTCCCTGCACCAACAACTTCCAAGCCAAAATTTATCAAATCATTAATCAAGGGATCACGTTCCAAACGTAGCATGGTTAATGATGCATGATTTTTCCGACTTAAGGCATCCGCTACTTTGTTTGCTTTTCCAGGATGGTAATTAATCGTGCAGTCATAATCCTTTATCAGTTCTAGCCATCTTCTCTGCCTCATGTTTAATTCCTTCTGAGTGAATATATACTTAAGACTTTTATGGTCAGTATATATTTGGCATTTGGTTCCGTATAGATGATGCCTCCATATTTTCAAAGCAAAAACCACAGCTGCCAATTCCAAATCATGTGTGGGATAATTCAGCTCATGAGGTTTAAGTTGTCTCGAGGCATAGGCAATTACCTGATCATTCTGCATCAAAACACAACCAAGTCCCTTCAAAGAAGCATCACTGTAGATGACAAACTCACCATTCCGGGAAGGTAAGGCCAAAACTGGAGCATTCACCAATCTCTTCTTTAGTTCCTGAAAACAAACATCACATTCCTCTGTCCAAACAAATTTAACCCCTTTCCGTGTTAACTTAGTTATTGGGCTAGATAACCGTGCAAAGTTCTCAACAAAGCGTCGGTAATAACTTGCTAAGCCCAGAAAACTACGAATCTCTGTAACATTTGTGGGTCTTGGCCATTCATCAACTACTTTTGTTTTGGCAGGATCAACTGTTATTCCATCCTTATTTACAATGTGCCCAAGAAAAGAAATCTGTTGCAACCAAAAATCACACTTGCTGAATTTTCCATATAGTTTCTTTTCTTTTAAAGTTTGTAAAACAACCCTTAGATGTTTTTCATGCTCCTCTTTATTTTTAGAAAAAACCAGAATGTCATCAATAAATACCACCACAAACTTATCCAAGAACTCATGAAATACTCTATTCATAAGATTCATGAATACAGCAGGTGCATTAGTTAACCCAAATGGCATAACAACAAATTCATAATGCCCATATCTAGTACGAAAGGCTGTTTTCGGGATGTCATCCTCCTTCACCTTCAGCTGATGGTATCCGGATCTCAAGTCAATCTTGGAAAAGTACTGAGCTCCCTGGAGCTGATCAAACAAGTCATCAATATGAGGCAAAGGATACTTGTTTTTAACAGTGATGTTATTCAAAGCTCTATAATCAATGCAAAGTCTCATGGAACCATCTTTCTTTTTAACAAACAAAACAGGGGCTCCCCATGGTGAAGTACTGGGACGAATGAAACCTTTGACAAGCAAATCCTGCAACTGATTCTTCAATTCAAAAAGTTCTATTGGAGCCATACGATATGGGGGTTTTGAAATTGGCTTAGCATCAGGAACTAAGTCAATTGTGAATTCAACTTCTCGTTTAGGTATGACACTGGGTAACTCCTCAGGAAAAACATCAAGGTATTCATTTACCACTGGCACATCATTGATTTGAATAGTTCCCTTGTTTTCAACAATATGAGCTAGATAACTTTCATTTCCATCTTTCAGTAGTTTCTCAGCTTCTTGATATGTTATCAATTGTATGGGTTCATTCTTGTATACAAACTGAAACTCTTTCTGAAAAACAACTTCTTTAGCTCCACAATCAATCTTAGCATGATAACCAGAAAGCCAGTCCATCCCCAGAATAACTTCAAACTCGACTAAGGGTAAAACAACAAGGTTTGCAGGTAAAGTCTTTCCACATACCACAATAGAAATATTCTTATAATTCCTCTTTGCTATAACATTTCCCCCTGGTGTTTTAACAACAAGTTCGGGTATCATTTTTTGAGGTGATATTTCCAATTTACTAGAAAATTTCTCAGAGATGAAGGAATGTGTAGACCCCGTATCAAACAAAACTTTAGCAAAATCTGAGTGAACAAACAAAGTACCTGATACAACTTCATTGGATGGCCCAACATCTGCTGACGTAGTCGCAAAGGATCTCCCTACACCTTTCTGCTTGTAGTCTGGCTTCTTTGCATCATTTGGATCCCTCTTTGGACAGGCATTTTCATAGTGACCCATCTCACCACATTTAAAACACTTTACAGTTTGCTTATCAGGATTAGTCTTTGGATCATTTTCATTGCAATCTCGGGCCATATGTCCAAACTTACCACATTTAAAACACTTCCCAGTTTTGATAAGACATTCCCCAGGGTGCTTCTTGCCACACTTTTCACATACTGGAAACTGTATTTTCTTACCATCAGATTTCATTGGTTGATTCTTACCCATTGCTTTCCAATTTGACCTCTTCTTCTCTTTGTTTCCAAATTGCATGTGATCGTCAGCAAACTCCATCTCTACCCTCTCAGCACATCGGACAAGTTTCTCGTAACTTTTGAATTCACGGGAGGCCAACGCCCTTCGATACCTTGGCTTCAATCCTGAGTAAAAGCGGTTGATTTTGCTATCGAGATCCAGAATAAGATTCGGAGCATACCTCGCCAGTCGGGTGAAGTTCGCCTCATACATAGCCACTGAATCTTCCTCCTTTTGTTTCAGTTCAAGGAATTGTTTCTCCATTCTAAGTCGCACCACCTTAGGAAAATATTTTTCAAGAAAAAGACTTTTAAATTCATCCCATACTAAGGCATCAAAATCCTCTCTACCCCTGATATTCCTTACCATTGACCACCACTGATCAGCTTCCCCTTCAAAACGATAAATGGCAAGACTTACCTTTTGATTGTCTGAACATCCCATAACATCAAATATCTTTTCAAGGGCCTTAATCCATCCTTCTGTTGCCACTGGGTCAGAAGATCCACTGAATGCAGGAGGATGTTGTCTCATAAAATGTTCCACCACTGTCATGTTCTGTTGGGGTACATCTATTTGTCCTCTTGCATGGATGCCACCACCATTTATTGCCTGTGTTAGCTGAGCCATTACTGTCACAAACTGCTCGGTTCCAATCCCTACCATTCCGGGCTGTTGATCAGGAAGGATGTCATTCTGTCGGTGCCTATCCTCTTCAGCATCCATGTTCCTTCTGCGGACAACCATTCTAAACAAACATTTCTTAGATGAAGCAACATGGTAATCTTTAAATGGTATAAGAAATTAAACATAGGGTGAGAATTATTTATGGTTTTCTATTAGCATCACCTTAACCCCTAAAGTCATCTAAACCATCCTCTGATACCAACTATAAGGACCCGCACTTATTTCATACATAATCTTGAATTTATTCAAGAAAACACTTCATTTTACATTGAGGATCTTTTCAAGTTTAGAGCTTTAGAGAATTAAGACAAAATATTCACAACATTACACATTGTTACATAGTGGATACCATAAAATCAGTTTCCATTTTCCTCAGAATATAAAACATTAAAACATAAAACAAGACTCCTTGACAATTCTTCAACATTTAACATGTCTTCCTTCCTTGTATTATTCATCCATTAACCTGTGAAAAATCATTTAAAAACTTGGGATGAGCACAAAAGCTCAGTAAGGTATGAAAAAGAAGGAAAAATCTCATTAGTCCATGAATACACAAGACATATGAAAACATTTTCAAAATACATGATTTACACCCATAAAATCTTACTTTGTGTAACATGAGATTTACACAAGATCCACACAAACATAATTATAATCATAGAGGTATATTGGGGCATTACTTACATAATCTTGTAACCATCTTGGCTACCTTAAAATTTGTAACCCTCACGGCTACCTTACTTTGTGTAACCATCACAGTTACACTTGGAGTAACCATACGGCCGACCTCCAACTTACTCATACCCAATGCATTGGAGGGAAATATAGGTCCCACCCTTCATCATAAACAATGCCCAATAGCCAAAACATAATCATTCAACATAAATAATAGCATAAAAACATTGCCTTTGAATCTTATAAAACAGAATTTAAAAAGAGGATTTTAGAAGAAAAGTCCCTTATAAACATCATATACTTGAAGTGATACTTAATTGAGTGGATGGAATATGTATATACTCTGTAAATACACATAATTAAACATAATATAAACAGAACCCATCACACAAACAATTTAAATAGCACATAAATTATAAAGTAGAAGGTTAACCCAAAGAATGGAAATCGGGTTAAGAATTCCCTTACCTTGGGCTTGTCCTACTTCAAAATTGTTTGAACCTCCTGTATAATGGTTAAAGGAGTGTTAATAGGATTTTAAAGAAACGTGTTCATGTTTATAACATCTTATATGGTCATTTCATAACCTCATTTCACCCCTTATTTGTTAGTGTTTTGTTCCTTGCATTATTTCGGGTGAGTTCTTTTGTGATTTTCACAATCGGTTCATGAAGAATCGTTCTTGTTGATTGGAAGTGAAACTCCAGAATTGGAATGGAGTATTATTTACATAATTCCAGTACCATAAATTATACCATTCATCACTTTGGTTCTTTATATGATGATGATTTATAAGTTAAAACATTAATTATGTTCGTTTAGATAATTTAAGTGGTTCTTTGATAATTACAATTTCATTTAGTCTTATAAGTTTGAATCATGAGTACAAAAGAATTACAGAACCTTATATGATTCATAAAACATATATTATAACCTGGTTCAACCATATAAATGGTTTCATGACCAGACTTGAAATAATTAATGGAAATTGAAAATACATCGTCCACGATATCGGTAATTCGACACAAATGGACAATGTTTTTTTGATTCTTTAAAATAAGTGAAAGAGGAGAGGAATAATGATTTGTAATTTTCCATAAACATGAAAACATCCAGAATATACATGATTCTGGAGATTTCATGCCTCTTGGATAAGAGGGGGTGAAGAAAGAAGTGGAAGGAATCATGAAATAAAGAAAACATGAGAAATTTCTTACAAAAAATTCGGCAGCCTAACGGCGCCTCTAAAAATTTCATAAAAACAAGATTGATGAGAGGAATGGAATATCTCATCAATCATACAAAATTTGGACAGTAAGGGAAATATTAAATGAAATATCCCAACAAAAGACAAAGGGAAAGGAAGAGAATAACATAAAATGGAAGGAAAGAATGAAAATGAAAGAGGATGTTTACCTCTTGATCTCTTCTCCTTGAGATCCTTCTTAAGGGATTTGATTTTGGTCTTTTGGTGAGACCAGCAGCTCTAGGACGTGGGGAAGAAGATTGAGGAGGGAATTTGGCAGAAATTAGACAATGCTCAAGGCTTGAGAGGTGTGGGAGGAAGAGGGGAGTGAGGGTGGTATTTATAGTGGAGGAGGGGAGGTATTTTAGATTATTTTAATTATTATTATAATATTTTTATCAAGACTATGAATAATCTCAAATCAAGTGGCCTTAATTAGTGAAAATATCATGTGATTTCGAAGCAAGTGGCCTTGCATCACTTATGATGTCATAAATAGTGCATTTTTACTGATAAATTGATTATACGGTATTTTACCGTATTTCACTATTCACCGAAAATTCAAGAGTTTCAGAAAAATACCAAAAATTTACCCCAACCATTTTTCGACGTGTAGAATTCAAAAATGAACTCCATTTTTCAAAAATAATTTTCTAAATATTATTAATTTAATTTTAAAATAAGGTCACAGTTAATTCGAAAAATAACAAAATTGAAGTGCAATTAGTTTTATGTGACATTGGAAAATTAATTAAGATCCCATTATCCTATTGCCATGGGAAAATAAAATAATAATATTATTTACTATTCATGAGGTCATATTACTATTCATATTACTATTCATATTACTATTCATAAGGGCATGTTACTATTCACCAAAAAAACAAGTTTGTTCCATCAGACTCGAAATAACATACTGAACACAATTGTAGATGACAGTTTCTTGAAATTCAAAACATAGAAGAAATAAAATTATGTTTAAAGGATACTTATAAATATATACTTTAAACAAAATTTCAAGCATTTTCAATTTATTTTTAGAAAACCTTGGGATGTTACACTCTATTAGATAAGGATTCATTATTTTTAGCAATGCATCTCTGAAAGGGCTTGGGTGCGTCCTCATGCAAAATGACAAGGTAATTGCTTATGCATCTTGACAGTTGAAGATTCACGAGCAGAATTATCCTACGCATGATCTAGAGTTAGCGGCAGTTTTTTTTTGCTCTAAAGATATGGAGGGACTATCTTTATGGGGAGAAATGTGATATATACACTGACCAACAAAGTTTAAAGTATATTTTCACACAGAAAGAATTGAACATGAGATAAAGGAGATGGTTGGAGCTTATTAAAGACTATGATTGTTCAATTCATTATCACCCTGGAAGAGAAAACAAAGTCATGAATGCGTTAAGTAGGAAAGACCATGTTGTTCTGGCAATAATGAGGATCCTAGGAGATCCCTTGATTAAAGATCTAGTAAAACTGGACATGGGAATTATAAGGAAAGGGACATAATCAACCCTATCCCAAATGATTTCTCAACATTCATTACTAGAGAAGATCAAGAAGGCTCAAAAAGAAGATCCTTTGATGTAGGAGAAGTTGGAGGCTGTAAAATATGGGAAGTTCCCTGATTTCAATATTGATCAAGAAGGTGTATTGAAATTTCATACAAAAATATGTGTTCCATCTATTCCGGAGATAAAAAAAGAACTGATGGATGAAGCTCATAGCTCTACTTTCTCTATACATCCAGGAATCACTAAAATGTATAGAGACCTTCGTGATCATTATTGGTGGGATAACATGAAGAGGGAGATTGCTGATTACACTACAAGGTGTCTGGTGTGTCAACAAGTAAAGGCAGAATGACAACTTCCTAAGGGGGTATTACAACCGCTACCCATACCAGTATGGAAGTGGGATAATATCACTATGGACTTTGTAACTGGTCTTCCGAAAATATCTAATGGAAACAATGCGATATGGGTTATTGTGGACCGTCTCACCAAGACAACCCATTTTATCTCTATTTGGGAAGATTTCTCTCTGGATCAACTTGTCAAGACATACATAAAGGAAGTGGTAAGTCTGCATGGTGTACCACTATCCATCGTGTCTGATCGTGATCCAAGATTCACATCAAAATTCTGGAGAAGTCTTCAACATGCTCTGAATACTGAATTGAATTTTTGTACGGCATATCATCCTCAAACTGATGGCCAATCTGAAATTACTATTCATACACTCGAAGACATGTTCAGATTATGCTCAATGGAATTTAAAGGTGGATGGGATCAACACCTCCCATTAGTTGAGTTCTCCTATAACAGCAGCTTCTATTCGAGTATTCATATGGCACCCTATGAAGCTATGTATGGAAAGTGATGTAGAACTCCTACTTGTTGGGATGAAACCGGTGAGAGAAAGCTTCTTGGGTCTGATCTCGTGCAACAGATAACAGAACAGGTTCATGCCATCCAACAACACATAAAGGCTGCTCAGAGTCGGCAAAAGAGTTATGCTGACAATCATCGAAAGGACTTCGAGTTTGTTGTTGGCGACAAAGTCTTCCTTCAAATTACTCCATGGAAGAGAGTCATGTGGTTTGTGAAGAAAGGGAAGCTCAGCCCTAAGTACATTGGCCCCTATGAAATCCTTGATCTCATAGGAGCAGTTGCCTATCGTCTAGAACTTCCACCTAACCTATCTCAAGTTCACAATGTCTTCCATGTATCTCTCTTGAGGAAGTACATACCCGACCCTTCTCATGTACTGAACCCAGAGGTGGTACAACTGGAACATGACCTCTCTTATGAGGAGCAGCCAGTGGAGATCTTAGACCGTAGAGACAAGGTTCTATGAAACAAGACTACCCACCTTTTGAAAGTGTTGTGGAGGAATCATAAATATAAAGAAGCGACTTGGGACCTGAGGAAACGATGAAGCAAAAGTACCCTCAACTTTTCAACAAGGCCTCAAGTATAAATTTCGGGGATGAAATTTCTTAAGGGGGGAAGAATGCAACGACCCAATATTTTTTAGTAGTATGTTAACTTACTCTTAATTATTTAAATAGATATTTTAATGGTTAATGCAGTAAGAGGAGTTGATGGCTTCATCTAGTAGACTCAAACCTTATGAAGCCCACTTATCAGAGCTTAGGAAGGAGGTGGCATCTTTGGGCTTCGCTTTGGACCAAGACCAAGCCGAACTCCAGCATGTCAAGCTTGAACGGAAACGCCTTCAGGAGAAGTTCAAGTTAGTGGAGATTACTACTAGGGTAATGTTATCTGATCCTCCCTCATATTCTCTCACCATAGCACACCTTACACTTAGGTCATATGCTGGTGTTATAAGGGGCTATGTGACGAGACCCTAGCTTCTTTATGTAATCCTTTGGGATGAATAAATTGAGATTTCTTCCTTTAGTGATATTTGTGAAATTTCAAATGTCCGGATAATTTTAGGATGTATTTTATTGATGAATTTTGGAAAAAGGATATTTTAAAATATTTATGTAAACCTTAAATAATTAATGATGTGTAGTGATTTTCAAAAAATGGTCTTCTGCAAAAGTTTTCAGTAAGGAATTTGGAGTCTAATAAGATCAACTTAATTTTTTATGAATAGTAAATTATGAATACTGATTTTACGCTTAGTATTAGTAATGTGACCAAATGGATTATTAATCTCACTTAAAGAAAGTTTTAATATAATTTAGACACCCTAATTAAGTAATGAGATTCAATAAAATGGGTTAATAACGGTTTCATAAATTATTATTCAAGTATTAGTTTTTTGGGGTGAATAGTGTTTTTTAATTAAAGATTAAATTAAAAATATTTATAAAAGTATTTTTATAAAATGTAATTTATTTTTGAACTCAAAGCACCAATATTATGTTATGGTAATTTTTGGGTTTTTTTCTGAAAAAATGAATTTTTGTTGAATAGTGTTTTTATTTAAAAATTAAATTAAAAATATTTTGAAAATTATTTTTATAAAATGGATTTTATATTTGCAATCAGAGTGTCGATATTTGGTTAAGGTGATATTTTGGGATTTTTCTGAGAAAGATGAATTTTCAGGGAATAGTAAAAAAAGCAGTTTTAGGGTTTCGGTATGTTTAATGACATCATAACTGTGTCATGATGATGTCATGAGATATTTTAAGGGTTGGCCGACCAAAGGTGATGAATTATTGTATTGGGGGGCTCATGTGGCCTAACTCTATGGGAAATATCATGGGAGAGCACATGGTTTTGAGAAAACCACTTGTGAGGTGTCCCTTGGCCATTAATGCCTTGTCCCCTCACTTTCCTATAAATTCCAAGCCATTCTCTCATCCTTTGGACTCCAAAATAATTCTCAATGAATTTCTGGTCTCTTTACCTCCCAATAAGTCCTCCCAATGTGCCCTCATGCCTCTCAAGGTCCCAACCTTTTAGTTTTAAGAGATACGTTTAAGGTAAGGGATCCGACCTCTCTCTTTCTTTTCAAGTAATCTCTTTTATGTCATTCCTTTTATGCTCCATGTTCTTATGTTAGAGGATGTTATTTAATATTCCTCTTACTTCCCTTTTCATTTTTATATTATTAGAGATCCCCTCTTACTCACATCATTACGTTTTATGAAAGTTTAAGTGATGTCGTTAGGCTGCCAAAATTTTAAGGGATTCTTGCACCCTTCTCATTTTCAAGTTTTATTTTCATGTAAAGTATTTCAAGTTCCTTTTTATTATGTTGAGGTATTATATCTATACCTATCATACTTATCTGTTATGATCATATTATGAGATATGCTATTTGATCTCGTCAATTCATTTTTATTGAATTTTAAGTGACATCGTTAGGCTGCCGAATTTTCA
Source organism: Viscum album (assembly GCA_963277665.1). Taxonomy (NCBI): domain Eukaryota; kingdom Viridiplantae; phylum Streptophyta; class Magnoliopsida; order Santalales; family Viscaceae; genus Viscum; species Viscum album. The sequence goes on along the minus strand of OY728162.1, from coordinate 1,061,009,219 downwards.
TAAGAGAAATCTTATTTTTGTCTTACTTCCATGTTTTTCATTTCAAATGGTATGTCCTTTAAATTTCATTACCATGATTCATATCCTTTATATTATGTCCCTATACTATTTTTATAGAACATTTATGAGTGGGTGACCCATGTCCCCTCTCTTTTCAACATTTTCTAAAACCCTGTAACGTAGCCGTTATGCTGCAGAATTTTCATCTCAAATTGTCTCTCTCTTTTTCTCAAAATTATTTTATGTTATTAAGTGAATTCTCAAAACTCTTATTTCTACAGGTTTATTCACATATATATCAAAATTTTCTATTTTAAATTCTGGTATTTACATACATTAAACCCACTTTCCTTTTCTGTGGGTTTAAAGTGACATAAAGATCATGTCTTTTAAGCAGTTTTTAAAATGTTATGATTATGAAATGAAACACATTTCTTTTATTATATATGGGTTGTTTATGAATTGATTGATGATGATATATGTGTCTCACATGATAATAAATACATGTCAAGGGTGTTCCCAGATAGCGCTACAATGCATTGGGTAAAGACTTAATCTCTAGAGATGACCTTTTAAACGGATACCTTGGTGAATAACCTTGGTAATTTTTAATGACACCTTGGGGATGGACCTTGGTGAAATGAAATGATTGTTAATATTAAATGTTGCAGCCACATATTTAAGTTATGAAAAATGTTATTTTTATTATGATACATCTCATGATTTCTTTCTCTTTCCTTAAAGTTCTTTTCGTGACCTTATTGAAGTATCTCAAGTTCACATGTAAAATTTTTCTCTTGTTTCCCTTACTGGGCCTTCTGCTCACCCTTTCTTTTGATGTATGTCCCCAGTTTATGAGATGCAGTAATGAACCTAGGATGAACTTAAGGATAATCCTTTCAAATGTTTAAGAAGAATGATTTATGTTGTTTTCATGTATTATGTTCCTAGTTTCCAAGACACTAAACCTTAAAGATCATCAATTTTGTGTAATGTAATGAAAGTTTATGTTATAAAAAGGCGGGATGATATAGGTATCCCACCCTACTAATTAGGTCGTATGATCCCTTATATACAGGTTGATAATATATAGAGTTAAGTATCCCCCCATATGGACCAAGGTTGGGATCCACTATTATATTTACCCTAGGTGGGTTCACGTATCTCATTACCAACATCTAGGGTGTGAAATCCCATTCTATAGGGTAGTACAGATGGATTTAAGTATTTTCCTTGTGGATCATGGTGTGATCCTTTATCTATGATTTTAATTATCTCATTTGAGGTGACTTCCGGTGAGGTGTGTCTTCCCTTCGCGTGTTATATAAGTGGTCTCATAGATCACTTTATCGAGAGTAAAAAATCATGGAGTCACATGAAGAATGTCATTCATTTGTCTATTTGTGAGGTTTTATACCTTACTAGATGAATAATATCTTTTTATGAACATATATGATTTCTCTCTTATTTAACCTCAGGTTTATAGTTTAGAGATGAATCTCTTTTGATGCTTTACTTCCTGGTGGTTTCAAGTTTCCTACTAGGTATGTATATACTCACCCCTATGTGGGATCTACCTACACATGTCATGTCTTATGAAAATGATGAGTAGTTTGATGGAGATCTAGGTAGACCAAGTATGGGAAATGCAAAGTGTAACGACCCAAAGTTTCATTAATGGAAAATACCTCTTGATCTTATTAAATGTCTCTTTATATAAAATGTTTTTATAAAATGTAAACTTAATTGGTATTATGATAAGAATTGTGACCGTTACTTTTATAGCTATTAAACAGTGATCACATGATTAGTATAAATATAAGACTTTAACAAATCCAATTTACTCAGACAAAGGAAGTGACGGCCTCATCCATTAGAATTTCCCCATTCGAAGCCCATTTGTCGTAGCTCGGAAAAGAGTTGGAGTCTTTGGGCTTCGCCCGTGACCAAGCCCAAGCTAAGCTTCATCATCTCAAGCTCGAACGTGACCGTCTATGAGAAAAGAGGAAGTTGATTGAAATTACCACTCGAGCGATGTTATCCGAGCCACCCCAAGAGTCTGTCACCATCGCACACCTTACCCTATAGTCTTATGCGGCTGTTTTAAGGGGTTATGTAACAAATAAGTAGTACTATGTTCATGTACATTATTTTTGTATATATTAATGAATATAATTTCTAGTCATTTTTTATACATTGTAATTAGTTTTTAAAGTACAAATGGTGTTTTTAGTTATTATTTAATTAAGAAATATATTTTATTAAATTAGGGGATTTTTGAATTAAATAATATTTTAATAAAATAATATTATTATTATTAAATTAATTTTTATTAAATATAAATGATCTTATAATTTTATGAATGCAATTATAATTTTTATTAAGGTTTGAAAGCCATTTCTGTCAAAACCCATGAATTTTTTATAAATGTCGGTTTTTATTTTAAAAGTGAAAATTAACATATTTATAAAATTATTTAGATAAAATAAATGTTATTTCTAGAATCAGGACCTCGAAATTATCCAACGGTGAATTTTTCATAATTTTCTGAGATAGTCAATTTTTTGGGTAAAAATTAAATACCGTTTAAATATATATTGTGTTTTATGACATCATAATGACTCAATAGTGATGTAATAAAATACTATAATCTTTATTTTCGGCCAATATATGTTTTACCATTAAAATGATGTGATTTTTGGTTTGTTTGACTTACTTTTCAAAGCATTAATGGACCCCTCAAGACTTATTCAACACTTTGCCTTTTTAAATTAATTTCCATGGGAGTGTGACTCACCTCCACATAAGAAAACTTATTATTACAAGAAGTTCGGACTTTGGCCTTATAAAATATTGTTTTACTCTTCCCTTTTCCAAAAACCATGGGCAAAAACCATTGGATGGTTTGTGGTTTGGATTAATTTAATATAAGGGGTCCCAAACTTAAATAATAAAGAATTCCCTCACCTTTCCTATATAAACCCACCCAAGATCCCACTTCCTCCTCACTCAAAGCCCTTTTAGTTCGTCCAACCTCTTCCCTACTCTCTCTATAATCCTCCCAAGGTGATTCAAGCTCCCAAGAAGCCTCTCACAAGCCTCTCTCTAGCCTTTGGAAGCACACTTCCATGTAAAGGTTTTTTCTTCCTTTCTCTTTTTTGTCCAATTTTTTTAAGTTGTTTTGCCTTTTAATTTCAATTATGAATGTTGGGGTATGGTTTCTAACCTCTCCCATACTGACCTCTTATTTTTTTAATTATGGGAGACCCCTTTCTCTCTCATTAAATTCCTCCCATGTACACCCATTACTATGTCGAAATTCGGAAAGGAACTTCTCTCTCTTCTTTTATATTCAAGAAATAATTTTGTATCATGAATATAAATTACATTAAAATTGTTGGGACATGTATCTATATGACCTCCTTACTTTCCATTACATGTAAATATGATGAGGAACCCCTTTCTCTCTCATCAACCATTTTTATGAATTCTTATGTCACGCCGTTACGCTGCCGAAATCACACCGATTTTCTAAGCCAATGCCATTGTGTAGTGGATACCATGCCCATTTCTCCATCAAGGGTATCCACCTTTATGCACCTTTACTTATTGATTACAATGTTTCATGTATGAATTCCACATTCCTTTATCGTGGAATAAATGATTATGTTTTATGAATCCATGTTTTATGATCCATGTGGCACACTTATACAAGAAATGAAATGTTTAAGAAGGGTGCGCCCTTATAGCGCTCCAATGCATTGGGTAAAGTATAGTATCATGATACATCATGTGAAATGAGTGTTGACTCATGATAATCCAAGTGCAATGAGGGTTTACACTTTCTTTATGTTCAATGAGGATTTACTCATGCTCTATGTGCAATGAGCCTTGGCTCATGTTAATTCCATGTTAAGTGTTGTTGCCACATTTCCATGTTATGATTATCATGATTTATCATGCCTTTATGTTCATATTTTTATTATGCTTTATTGATATTCCTATTGTCTAACATTTATTGAACTCCTCATGTTATTCCATGTGTACTCCCTTACTGGGCTTTATAGCTCACCCTTTTCTTATGCATGTCCTCAGGTTATCCCATGCAATGCTAAGTACGAGGGAATGTAGTGGTCATGTAAAGAAAGTTTTCAATAAAGATGTTGTATTTAATGTTTTAAGTTTTTATTTAATGATCCTAATCCCCAAAGACACTAAACCTATTGATCTCATTTGTTGTATCAAGTGAAGTTTAATGTAATAAATCATGTTTAAGTTTGTAATAAAAGCAGGGTTGTCATAGTTGGTATCAGAGGATAGGTTTAGTTATTTTTTGGATTAGGAAACCCTATTAAATCCTTGGATACAAGACTAAGTATAATAAAAACATCCCTATGTTTTGGTAAGTACTAATTAAGTGGTTTATAAAATAAATACATCCCTTTCTAGATACGAGCAGGTAGAGGCGGCTCTGGCACAGATGTATCCTACGGGTAAAACCCAAAAACACCGCTTTGAGCTAGACTCGAACGGGAACTGGTGCATGACAACGGGCCTTGATTCACTCTTGGTTACGACACTCATGGGGGATATGTTTTGATAAATTCACAAGATTAGTATTAACCCTTATTAAGGGAATTAAAAAAATTCCCCTAAGAATATATGATAGAAATTAGATCATGAAAAGCCTAGATTGAAGCCTATAGACTCATTAGTTAAGGAAATAAAAGTTTATTTATAAGTCATCCACTTTTGTCTTTGGATTACCCTTTATGTGTTACCCCTAACTTTCCTTTTATTCCAGCCAATGGCCTGTAATAGGAGGACTCAGGCTAACAATCGTTGTGAAGATCAGTGTGATGACTGTACTAATGAGATTCCCAATCTAGTGGGAGCGGGAATCGCGAACTTTGTCACACTTATCTCTCATCTAACTCAAGTTTTAAATAGAAACATGGGTCAAGAGGAACGTTCAACCCCCCCTAAGAGAGAACAAGTCACTATCAAGAGCTTCATGAGACAAAGGCCTCCAACTTTTAGTGGATAATCCGATCTACGATCGTTGAACAATGGATCAACTCCATTAAAAAGATATTCTCTATCCTCCAATGTTCTGAACAAGAGAAGGTTCTCCTGGTGGCTTATCATATGGAGGGTGAAGCTGATCAATGGTGGACGTTGATAAAAAATACGAAGCCTGAGGAGGAAATTGAGGCGTCGGAATGGAAGGATTTCCGGAAGATGTTTTTCGATAAATATTTTCCATGCACCCTCCGGCTTAAGATGGAAAGGGACTTCCTTTCCCTCAATAAAAAAGATGAAGAATCTATTAGAGAGTACGAGGAAAACATCACGAGGCTTGAACGATATGCTTCCAGCTTTTTCGTTACCCCTGAATGCAAGGTTGAACACTTCTTTGGTGGGCTAAAGCCTAGCTTGCAGAAAGAATTAGTGATCCGTGACTTCGACAGCTATGAGGAAATTGTCCGGTGTGCCCTCAAGGTTGAAATAAAGATCGGGGAATCATAGGGGTATCATGGGGAAAAGAAGCGTAAGGTGGACTTTAATTCTGGTGGTCTAATGGATAAATCAAACGGTGCTAAGAAGATCCAGCACCCCACTTTCCAAAACTACGGAAAGAAGCAGCCTGGAAATTGCCTTAAGCGGACGAGAAAATGCTTCAGGTGTAGAAGAGAAGGGAACCTAGCTGTTAACTGTCGGCAAGAAGGACCCGCGACTGTGACAGAGGATATTAATGCTCTGTTTGAACCTCAACGCGTTGTTCAGTGCTACAAATTCAAAGAACCGAGTCATTTTTCAAATCATTTCCCTAATCCAAGGGTTTTCGGAGACAACCAACATCCTCCAAGGCAGCAAGGAAGAGCTTTTGCAATCACTTCTGCCGAAGTGAACCCTGAAAATGAAGTGGTGACAGGTACACTAGTTATTAATTCAATAATATCGAACGTACATTTTGATTCAGGTTCTATGCATTCTTTTATATCTCGAAATTTTAGTAGAACAATCCCAGCGCCACCACAAATCATTGTAGTAAAGATGTCGGTGAGTATGGAAAATGGGGAAATCATTGCATCCCATGAATATAAGTCCTCCCCTATTATAATCTGCGGATTGAATTTCCTGGTGAACCTCATCATACTCCCTATGGTGGAATTTGATGCAATTCTTTGCATGGATTGGATTTCCTTATATAGAGCCAATATAAATTGTTGGGAGAGGGAAATCACACTCCATATGGAGAATCGACCCCTAATTCATTACAAGTGTCAAGAGGAAGATGAATCTTCTTTAGCTTCATCATCTCAATCATGGGTATTACTTCCCTATGAGCATGCATATCTAGCTCAGATGATTGAGTCCACGGAAGAAACCATCCTTGAATAAATTCCTATTGTGAGGGAATTCGCTGAAGTGTTTCCCGAGGAACTGCCTGGTCATCCTTCTAGAAGAGATGTTGAGTTCTCAATTGAACTTATACCTGGGGCGCTACAAATATCCAATACTCCATATATAATGGCTATTGTTGATCTTGAAGAGCTGAAGAAACAACTACAAGAGAATCTGGATAAAGGGTTTATACACCCAAGTGCTTCACCATGGCGTGCACTAGTCCTCTTCATCAAGAAGAAGGATGGGTCAATACGGCTTTGCATCAATTATCGTGAACTTAACAAAATCACAATAAAGAACAATTATCCTCTCCCACGAATTGACAACTTGTTCGATCAGCTACGTGGAGCACAATACTTCTCCAAGGTAGATTTTTGGTAGGGATATTATCAAGTAAGGGTAAAGAAAGAAGATATCCCCAAGACTACTTTTCGTACAAGGTACGGGCACTATGAATTCATAATAATGCCTTTTGGACTCACCAATGCTCCAGTAATCTTCATGGAATTGATGAATAGAGTCTTTAGATATTACCTAGACAAATTTTTGGTAGTCTTTATAGATGATATTCTAATATACTCCAAAACCAATGAGGATCATGAGGAGCATTTAAGAACTGTACTAGAGACTTTGCGCAAGGATAAGCTCTATGAAAAGTACAACAAGTGTGAGTTCTGGTTGAAGGAGGTCTCATTCTTGGGCCATATCATCACAAGCAAAGAGATATCTATGGAACCCTCCAAAACAGATTCAATTGAGGTATGGCTGAGGCCAACATCGGTAACGAATATCCGTACCTTCTTAGGGTTAGCTGGATATTATCGACGATTTGTGAGAAATTTCTCACGATTGTCCAACCCTCTTACCAAGCTAACTCGAAATGGAGTAAAGTTTACTTGGAGTGATGAATGCGAAGAAATCTTTAAGGAGTTGAAAAGGAGGCTTATCACTGCGCCTGTGCTCACTTTACCCACAAGTGGGGAGCTTTTTGTGGTATTCAGTGATGCTTTAAAGAAGGGCTTAGGATGTGTGCTGATGCAAAATGATAAAGTGATATCCTATGCCTCAAGGCAGTTGAAAATCCATGAGCAAAACTATCCAACGCATGATCAGGAGTTGGCGGTAGTGATCTTTGCCTTGAAAATCTGGCGGCATTATCTCTATGGAGAGAAATGTGAGATATATACTGACCACAAGAGTCTTAAATATATATTCACACAGAAAGAGATTAATATGCACCAGAGAAGATGGATAGAGATCATCAAGGATTGTAATTGTTCAATACATTACCACCCTGGGAAAGAAAACAATGTGGTAGATGCCCTAAGTAGAAAGGATCCAGTGATTCTATCAATGATGAGAATTGATAAGGATCCAATCTTCTTAGACATGATGAAGATGGACATGGGAATCATAGAGAAGGGAACATCATCAATCCTTTCACAAATTATTACTCAACCGTCTCTTTTGGAAAAGTTAAAGGATGCTCAAAAGGATGATATGGGAATTCAGTAAAAGGTGGAAGCTATAAAAAAAGGGGAAATCCTCAGAATTTAATGTTAATGAAGAAGGTATTATGCGGTTTGTGAAAAGACTATGTGTTCCATCAATTCCAGAGCTGAAGAAGGAACTTTTGGATGACGCACATAGTTCAAATTTCTCTATTCATCCAGGGAGCACAAAGATGTATCGAGATCTCCGAGAAAACTTTTGGTGGGATAATATAAAGAAGGAGATCGTTGAATATACATCAAAGTGCCTGGTGTGTCAGCAAGTGAAGGCAGAGAGGAAGAAGTATAAGGGGATGATGCAACCATTTCCCATACCAGAATGGAAATGGGAGAACATCACCATGGACTTGTCACCGGACTTACAAGGAAATCCAAAGGCAACAGTGCAATCTGGGTTGTTGTGGATCGTCTTACAAAGATTGCACACTTCATTGCTATTCGGGAGCATTTCTCTTTGGATCAACTGGCACGGATATATATCAGGTAAGTGGTAAGGTTGCATGGAGTACCACTATCTATTGTGTATGACCGAGATCCAAGATTCACCTCTAATTTTTGGAAGAGTCTTCAACATGCTCTGAATACTGAACTGAACTTCAGTATGGCCTATCATCCTCAAACTGATGGCCAATCCAAGTGGACTATCCAAACACTTGAGGATATGTTGACAGCATGCTCAATGGACATTAAAGGATGATGGGATTAACATCTTCCTCTGATTGAGTTATCTTATAATAACAATTTCCACTCAAGCATCCAAATGGAACCATATGAATCCCTATATGGGAAATGGTGCAGAACACCGGCATGTTGAGATGAGGTCGGTGAACGTAAGCTACTTGGACCATAAATGGTCAAGGAAATGGTGGAGAAGGTAAAAACCATTCAGCAGCATATCAAGGCAGATCAGAGTCGACAGAAGAGTTATGTAAATAATCGTCGATGAGACCTTGAGTTTAAAGTTGGAGACATGTTTTTTCTACGCATATCTCTGTGGAATAAGGTCATGAGGTTTGGAAAGAAAGGGAAGTTAAGTCCAAGGTACATCGGCCCCTTCAAGATTCTTGATCATGTCGGGGTTGTGGACTATCGACTAGCACTTCCGCCTACTATGGCCAAAGTACATGATGTCTTTCATGTATCCCTCTTAAGTAAGTACATACCGGACCCTTCACATGTACTCTCTTCTGTGGTGGTACAATTGGAAGACGATCTTTCTTTATGAGGAGCAACCAGTGAAGATATTAGATCATAGAGAAAAAGTTCTATGAAATAAGACAATGCCCCTCGTCAAGGTGTTGTGGAGAAACCACAAGTTTGAAGAAGCAACTTGGGAATTGGAGAAAATGATGAAGCTGAGTTACCCACATTTGTTTTAGTGTGGGAAAAGGAAAATTTCGAGGGCAAAATTTCTTAAGGGGGGAATATTGTAACGACCCAAAGTTTCATTAATGGAAAATCCCGCTTGATCTTATTAAATGTCTCTTTATATAAAATGTTTTTATAAAATGTCAACTTCATTGGTCTTATGATAATAATTGTGACCATTACTTTTATAGTCGTTGAACAATGATCACATGATTAGTATAAATATAGGACTTTAACAAATCTAATTTACTCAGACAAAGGAAGTGATGGCCTCATCCAGTAAAATTTCCTCATTCGAAGCCCATTTGTCGGAGCTCGAAAAAGAGGTGGAGTCTTTGGGATTCACCCTTGACCAAGCCCAAGCTGATATTCATCATGTCAAGCTCAAACGTGACTGTCTACGGGAAAAGTGGAAGTTCATTGAAATTACCACTCGAGCGATGTTATCCGAGCCACCCCAAGAGTATGTCACCATCGCACACCTTACCCTTAGGTCTTATGCGGATGTTTTAAGGGGTTACGTAACAAATAAGTAGTATTATCTTCATGTACATTATTTTTGTATTTATTAATGAATATAATTTCTAGTCATTTTTGATACATTTTAATTAGTTTTTAAAGTACAAATGGTGTTTTTAGTTATTATTTAATTTAGAAATCTATTTTATTAAATTAAGGGATTTTTGAATTAAATAATATTTTAATAAAATAATATTATTATTATTATTATATTAATTTTTATTAAATATAAATGATCTTATAATTTTATGAATGCAATTATAATTTTTATTAAGGTTTGAAATCCATTTCTGTCAAAACCCGTGAATTTTCGATAAATGTCGGTTTTTATTTTAAAAGTGAAAATTAACATATTTATAAATTTATGTTGATAAAATAAATTTTATTTCTAGAATCAGGACGTCAAAATTATCCAACATTGAATTTTTCATAATTTTCTGAGACAATCAATTTTTTGGGTAAAAATTAAATACCGTTTAAATATATATTGTGTTTTATGACATCATAATGACCCAATAGTTATGTAATAAAATACTATAATATTTATGTTAGGCCAATATATGTTTTCCCATTAAAATAATGTGATTTTGGGTTTGTTTGACTTACTTTTCAAAGCATTAATGGACCCCTCAAGACTTATTCAACACTTTGCCTTTTTAAATTAATTTCCATGGGAGTGTGACTCACCTCCACATAAGAAAAATTATTATTACAAGAAGTTCGGAATTTGGACTTATAAAATATTTTTTTCCTATTCCCTTTGCTAAAAACCATGGGAAAAACAATGGGATGGTTTGTGGTTTGGATTAATTTAACATAAGGGGTCCCAAACCTAAATAATAAAGAATTCCCTAACCTTTCCTATATAAACCCACCCAAGCTCTCACTTCCTCCTCACTCAAAGCCCTTGGAGTTTGTCCAACCTCTACACTAATCTCTATATAATCCTCCCAAGGTGCCCCAATATCCCAAGAATCATGTCACAGGCCTCTCTCTAGCCTTTGGAAGCACACTTCCAAGTAAGGGTGTTTTCTTCCTTTCTCTTTTTTGTCCAATTTTCTTTAAGTTTTTTTGCCTTTTAATTTAAATTATAAATGTTGGGGTATGGTTTCTCACCTCTCCAATACTTCCCTCTTATTGTTTTAATTATTTTAGACCCCTTTCTCTCTCATTAAATTCCTCCCAAGTACACCCGTTACTATGCCGAAATTCCGAAAGGAACTTCTCTCCCTTCTTTTACATTCAAGCAATAATTTTGTATCATGAATCTAAATTCCATTAAAATTTTTGGGACATGTATCTATATTACCTCCTTACTTTCCATTACATGTAAATATGATAAGGAACCCCTTTCTCTCTCATCAGCCATTTTTATGAATTCTTATGTCACGTTGTTATGCTGCCGAAATCGCACCGATTTTCTAAGCCAATGCCATTGTGTAGTGGATACCATGACCATTTCTTCATCAAGGGTATCCACCTTTATGAACCTTTACTTATTGATTACAAAGTTTCATGTATTAATTCCACATTCCTTTATCGTGGAATAAATTATTATGTTTTATGAGTCCATGTTTTATGATCCATGTGGCACACTTATGCATGAAATGAAATGTTTAAGAAGGGTGTGCCCTTATAGCGCTCCAATGCATTGGGTAAAGTATAGTATCATGATACATCATGTGAAATGAGTGTTGACTCATGATAATTCAATTGCAATGAGGGTTTACTCATTCTTTATGTGCAATTAGGATTTACTCATGCTCTATGTGCAATGAGCCTTGGCTCATGCTAATTCCATGTTAAGTGTTGCTGCCACATTTCCATGTTATGATTATCATGCTTTATCATGCCTTTATGTTCATGTTTTTCTTATTCTCTATTGATATGCCTATTGTCTAACTTGTATTTTATTCCTCATGTTATTCCATGTGTACTCCCTTACTGGTCTTTATAGCTCACCCTTTTCTTATGCATGTCTTCAGGTTATCCCATGCAATGCTAAGTATGAGGGAATGTAGTGGTCATGTAAAGGAAGTTTTCAATAAAGATGTTGTATTTAATGTTTTAAGTTTTTATGTAATGATCCTAAGCCCCAAAGACACTAAGCCTCTCTATCTCCTTTTCTGTATCAAGTGAAGTTTAATGTAATAAATCATGTTTAAGTTTGTAATAAAAGCAGGGTTGTCATACATAGTGGCTCTTGGTGGTTTTGGTAGTAGGTTTATAGCTAGACATTGGAGGTTGTGTGTTGGGAAATTATTCTCACTAGTTGTCAGGTTGGACCTACTTCCTATTTTTTGGCCTATATTTTCCATTTTTCATTTGGTTATGTGTTTTAATACTCTAATTTGGGTTGTTAGAGGTTATACATCCATTTATCATCCTAGTTTTCTCTATATTTTTGTATACCATGATGTATGGGTATGTGTACGCATGTTCAAGTAATTTAGGCTAAGGTCCTCCATGTGTGTGTCATGCATACTCAATGATAGTCACCATACCCTGGACTATTATAGGTGGGTTTAGGGTAGAAATCTTGGCTTATCGCTAGCCCAGGTGGGACCTTAGTGGTTTAGGTCATGTCAACTTTATTATAATGGATTTGGTAAGTTAGTTTTATTGATATTGAAGGTTTTTAAAATGAAATTTAGTTGTATTTTTTGAAATAAATCTTGAATTTGAGTTAATTTATTTTAATTTTTGGTTTTTTTTGCTTTTAGATATAGTGATAAGGAATTGTTATCCATGGGTGATCCAAATATTGGGAAGAAAATAGGGCCATGGTTATCTTTATCATTAGTATTTTGGGAAAGGAAAGTTTGTTAATCTGTCTATTTGGTATTAAAATGTTATGCATTTAGTTGTGCGTATTAGTATTAGTAGTTACACATTCAATGTGAGGAAAGAATTTTGGAATAAGATTTAGTGTATTATAAGAGATTATGTTTTTGTTATAGGATAGATAACTTTTTAAGAGAGGTTGACTTAGTTTTTTGGGGATAAAAATAATTATGTTTGGGAGATTTTGATAATATATTTTCTTTTTTAATTTTAATGAATTTTTTTTATTTAATGAATTTAATGGTGAAAACCATGAATTGTTTAAATTTTTGTATTTAGAACAGTATTGTGATCCTTCATAGTGTTTTTAGGAAGTATAAAATGTTTATTTAGAGATGGTTAAATAGATTAAGAAACTTTAGGGAGATATTTGATGTTTTTAAGATTTTGATGTTTTAAAGAGGTATCTTATAGAATCCACTAAACACTTAATAGAGTTACACTAGGTACCTGGTGAGAAAGCGTGTAATGACCTAGGATTTTCATACTTGTATATTACATCTTTTTAGATGAATATACATTACATTACACAAACACATGCTTCAGGACCTTAAAATTTTAGTGCCTTTGGAAACATGGAGAAACAAACATCAAGTATAGTGAAAGATATTTAGTGTTTCATACTAAGATCATCCCTTTAGTATCCCTACTTAAAACCTTTATTCATAACCTGTGGAAAGGAAACATAAGAAAGGGGTGAGATCAAATTCTCTACAAGGGTAAACATGGAATATATCAATTTATTATCTTATTAAATCGTAATATAAGACATATGGGTATGTAATCATAGGAAAATTTCATACCCAACCTTTAATGGATCATAAACATGATTCATTGCATAAAACATTAACATTTCAAAATACATGAATAATAATAATGAAACTTCGTCATAACTCAATCATGAAACATAATTTCAGATCATAAATGTGTGTGGTGTCATCATTAGTATAAAAAATTATTTTATATATTAGCTATAACTACCATGAATCTTGGATTAGGCCTTATCACCTATTTCCCTCAATTGATCAAGAACATCAACTTTTTTACCATCGCGGATCAAGTACATCGACATATTTCCATTATGGATCCATCACATCAACTTGTTTCCATTAATTATATCATTATATATAATCCATTCCAAATGCATTGGAAGGATATATAGGTCCCACCCATAACTTAATAAAAACTATAAATATGTGTGTCATAGGACTATAAATCATTCACCGTCTTAGAACCCATGAAAATAAATGTGTTTCATATAAACTTCATCATAACATAACTCATGGAAAAGAAATAGGTTTCATTAGTATCATTACATCATAAGCATAAAACATTAATAGAAATAATTAGAATGATATCCTTATTTTATATCCATATAAAAGCATAAGAAACATTAAATAATTTTATCTTAGATGGAAAATGATTTTTTGAAATATCACTTGAAATAATTATTGATGAAAATATCCTTTACTTTATAAAATAATTTTATTAAAGAGTCATGAAATTATATATGAACACCTTTTATTTAAAAATAAATTTGTATGATTTTAATGGAAGCTTCAAATCATTAAATCTTCATGATGGAGGAAGATTCCATTCATGCAGTGTAAGTTAAAAAAATGTTCCTTCCATATATATTTTTTGATAAATTCACAAAGACCCTTGATTAGAAAATGAAAACAATGTTATTTTCAAAACATTTCATAAAAAGTAAAACATGGGTAAAAATAACTTAAATATTCATAAAAGAATAGTAAAAACCTTTTTGAAAATATTTTTATAAAATATGGACATTGAAGATAAATATTCCTCAATGGAGATTTAAATTGAAAAAATCCCTAGTATTGATGAGATTATGAAATAATCCGTTACCACATTAAAATCAGTAAAATTGTATGCTCCATGAAATAAAAAAAAATATATAGATATGAAAATAACAGAATATTTAGGATAGGAGTCATAAAAGACATTCATTGGAATTATATACACCACACAAAATAATCAAGTAGTTTATAAGCCATGTGTGTTATAGAAATAAAAGTGAGGCAAAAATCTCTTACCTTAAGTCTTAAATTCCTTCATATAGTTAAAAACTCTTGTATAATAAATATAATTTTATTATAAATATACCAAAAAACCATATTAATATATATAAAACCATATATGTTTTACTTATTACTTTATATCATTCACTTATTAACAATTACATGCTAAAGTTATATTTTAGGTAATAACCGCTTTATTTTTCATACATATTTTCAATTTTTATCTATGGTCATCTAACATATATCATGATTTCATAACCTAAAGAATGTTAAAAATGATAAAAGTATCATATATATATTCATTATATATTTTTTCAGGGTTATTCATAAAATTTAGAGGTGGAAAATAAAATACACTGTTCACGGAGATGGTAGGTCATACGTATGCATGAACGTTGTTTCCATTTTCTTTCCATAATAAAGGAAATAAAATTATATGATATATTATCATTCCAAAATCGTTTTTATATTATAAATATCATATATATTCATAAAATTTATCCTTATTACCATCCATGTGAAATATAGATGAAAAATGAATCGCAACGCATTGTGGAGATGGTAAGTCATACGTACGCATGAGTGATGTTATCATTTCCCAAAAGATTATATGGTAAAAAGGTATGTAACGACCCAAACTATTATAAATAAAATTAACATTATTGATTTAATTAAATTTATTATTGTTATAGAAAACATGATAATTTCATTTTTTATCTAATTAGATTTTAAATTATCATTAAGTATCTTTACCATTGATAATATATTTTTTGAACAGTGATCACATGACTAGTATAAATAAAAGGTTATAAAAACACGTTTTTCACAAAAAAAGGAAGTGATGGACTCAACCAGTATGATCATAGCCTATGAAGCCCATTTATTGAAGCTTCCAAGGGAGATATCATTTCTGGTATTTTCCCTAGACCAATATCAATTGGAGATCTCGCAACTTAAGTATGAGAGAAACCATTTATGGGAGAAGTTCAAGCTCATCAAGAACACAACCCAAACCATGTTCGTTGAACGGACCCATGAAAGCCCCCACCATCACACAAATTACTCTTAGGTCATATTCTGGTGTATCAAAAGGATATGTATCAATACCCTAACAATAGCAATATGTAAATTATTTTCTATAGTGTAATGAATATTTTTGTATCCTATTATTGTTACTTTATAAATGATTTTTATTCAATAATGCACAAATTATATTTTTTGTTAATATTCATAGTCAATTATTGAATTTATGAATTAATGGATTTTTGAAATAAATATTATTCTAGTAAAATATTATTATTAAATAAATTTTACTAAATATAAATAATCATATAATTTTTATGAAGTCAAATGTAAATTTTATTAGGGTTCGAAAACTATTATTGTAAAAAACCCATAATTTTCAATAAATATCATTTTTTATTTTAAAAATAAAAAATCATATATTTATAAAATTATTTATATAAAATGTATATTATTTTTTTAATTATAATTTTTAAATTATCTAATGGTGAATTTTTCATAATTTTCTGAGATGGTCGAATTTTTGGGTAAAAATTAAATACCATATAATATACGGTGTATTTTATGACATCATAATGGACTAATAGTGATGTAATAAATACAATTAAAGGTATACTCATCCAAATATATGTTTTTCCTTTAAAATAATGTGACTTTTATTTTATTTTATTTATTTTATAAAGACTTAGTGAATCCTCTAAGACTAATAAAATATTTTAAAATTTTAAAATCATTTCTTTGAAAGTGTGACTAAACTCCACATAAATAATAAAATTATTTTATTATATTCATTACATTTCCTTATAAAATAATATAAACCACTCCCCTTTGTCATAAATCATGGTCAAACCCATGATATGGTATTTGGTTTTGAATTTTTTATTATGTAGTGTCCAAAACCAAAATAATAAATAACCCCCCCCCCCATATTTTCATGTATAAACCCACCCAATATCCCATTTAACTTCACTAAAACTAATTTGAGAATGTAAAAACTTTTAAATATACTCCCTATAGTCCTTCCAAGGTTCCCCCAAGCTCTCAAGAAGCCTCTTCCAAGCCTTTGTTGTCACACATTAAATTAATTGATCTTCCACCATCCGCTTTTATCAAGAATTCATTTTATGTTATGCCTTTTCATTTTCTATTTACAATGTTGGGATATGTTCTAAAATATCCTCCTCACTTTACACTTGATTTATAAATTATGATATCCCATTTCAATCTCATTTAACCCTCCTAATAACCTTTATGTCACCTATTACCATCCTGAAAATTTGTAAGGGTACTTTTGCTTTCTCCGCTTTCTTCAAGATTCTTTATTTTTTTAAGAATAATATTTCCAATTAATTGTGTTAGGGAATATAGTTTAATGTCCCTATTTCTTTACATTTCACATCTAAATGATGATATACTCCTTTTCTCTCATCAACCCATTTTATGAATTTCTATATGACGTTGTTATGCTGCCCAAATTGCACCGTGATTTTCCATAACAAAATCATTGTGTAGTGAATACCATACCCATTTATCTATCAATTATTTTAACCTTTATGCACATATACTTATTTATTGGGGAGTTAAAATCATGTATTACACATTACTAAACTTTTTAATAAATTATGATGTTGAATAAATCCATGTTATATGATCTATGTGGCACACTTAAACATGATAATGAAGTGATTATAAAGGGTGTTCCCTGATAGCTCTCTAATTCATTGGGTAATGTTTAGTATCATGATACATCATTTTGGGATAGGGGTTTACCTTATTACTTTATGGGACTTTTTTCCACCATGATTTCATAGTGGATTTATCATTTACTTAATTTTATGATGCATTGTTTTAAGTTGTTTCCACATATCCCATGTTATGATTATCATGTTATATCATGCCTTATTATGTTCTTTTTATGATCTGTTGATATTCCTATTTCCTAACATGTATTTTATTCTTCATTTAATGCCTTGTTTATTCCCTTATTTGTCTTTATAACTCACCTTTTTTTATGAATGTCCCTAAGATATCCCATGCAATTTTAAATTCGATGGATTATTATGATCACGTCAAGGAAGTTTCAAATAATGTTGTTGTATACCATTTTATAAGTTGTTATATAATGTAAATAATTCCCAAATAAACTATACTTATCAATATTTTGGGGTTTTTTTAAGTTTGATCACATGTAATAAATCAAGTATTAATGTGTAATAAAAAAATATGGGTTGTTATAGTTGGTATCAGATCAAGGTATAGTTATTTTTGAGATTAAGTTTAGAAAACCCTAGTGAAAACCATTACAGATAATACTAATTGTAAGAAAAAATCCCTAAATTTTTGTAAGTATAGAGTAAGTATTTAATCAAGAACATACATATCAGTCTGGATACTATAAGTGGACTTGGTTCTAGCACAGATGTACCTAGGAGTAACAACTCTGACAAGGTGTTCTAGGCCTAACTTGGGGAACCTGGTACATGAAAAACGGCCTTACTGTGCACCTAGTTTGACAATCATGGGTTATATTCTTAGGTAAATTCATAATCTCATTAAAAACCATAATTAAAATAATAATAAAAAAATCCATAATAATATACTTTAGAAGATAGATCATGAATAACCTAGATTAAAGCCTAGAAATTCTTAAGTTACAGAAATAAATATAATTTATAAGTTATCCCTTTATTTTTATTGAATTACCCATTTATGAGTTTAATATTTTAAGATACTCATCCCTAATTTATCTCTTTATTCTAGTCAATTTCCAGTAATGGGAGAAATCAGGTTAACAATCAATGCAAAGGGAAATGTAATGAATACCCCAATAAGATGCCCAACCATATGGGAGCAATAATAAAAAACTTTGTCTTTATAATCTCTTAGATAACTAATGTTTTGAATAGAAACCTAGATCAATAGGATAACCCAAACCCCCTAAGATATAATAACCCGTAAACTAGAGATTCATGCGACAAAGTCCTTAAACTTTCAATTGATCAGTTGATCCCTTAATCATGGAACAATGGATTAACTCCATTGAAAATATCTTCTCCATCATTCAATAATATGAATAACAGAAGGTTCTTATGGGTATTTATCATATGAAGGGTGAAGATAATTATTGGTCTAAACTGATCAAGAATATGAAGCCTAAGGAAGAGATAGAAGCAATGGAGTGGATGAAATTCTGAAAAAAAACAATAAATATTTTACCTACCCCCTCCATCTTAAAATGGAATTATATTTCCTTTCACTCAAGAAAAAGGATGAAAAATATATTTGCGAATATGAGGAAAACTTCACAAGAATTTCCTGATATGCCTCTCATTTTTTTGTTTCCACTGAATGGAAGGTTGACCTCTTCTATGGTGGGCTAAATCCTAATCTATGAAATGCCCTCAAAATCCATGGCTTTGATAGCTTTGAGGAAATTTTATGATGTGCCCTAAAAGTTGAAATGGAGATAGGTGAATCTATGGGGTATCATGGGGATAAGAAGTGGAAAGTGGAGTTTAATTTTGGTAGTATGATGGATAAATACAATGGTGTTAAGAAATTTTAGCATCCCAATTATCAAAGGTGGGGAAAGCACCATGGAAATTTCTTAAAGGGGACAAGGAAATACTTAAAGTGCGGAAGAGAAGGTAACCTAGATAATGATTTCCAATAGGAGAAACCCACCATTGTGACATAGGAAAAGGATTCTATGACCAACCCTCAATGTGTTGTTCATTTCTTCCATTATAAGAAACTAGGGCATTTGTGAATCAATGGCCTACGCTAATGGTTTTTGGAGGAAACGAACAACCTCTAAGGCAATAAGGGAGAGATTTTCCCATAACTACTATCAAAGTGAATCCCAACAACAAAGTGGTGACAAGTACTCTAGATATTCATTAAAGAATAGAAAACATACTTTTTGATTCATTTTCTATTAATTTCATTATATCATGACTGTTTAGTAGAATAATCCAAACACCACTGCAAAGCATGGAGTAGAGAAGTCAGTGAAAATGTAAAATGGGGAAATTATTTCATCCCATGTGTATAAATCATCCCCTACCAATGTTTGTGGGATAAAATTCCTAGATAATCTCATCAAACTCCCTTTGGTGTAATTTTATTCAATTCTAGGAATTTGTTGTCTTTCCCTATATAGAGCCAACATAAATTATCATGAGAAGGAAATCACTCTCTGTATGGTGAATTGACCTTCGATTATATAAAATTTCAAGGAGAATGATGAATCTTCTTCAACAATATCATCCCAATAATGGATATTACTACCCTATGAACCAGAGTGTCTTACTAAAATTATTGAGTCTATAGAAAGGATCATACTTTAAGACATGACTATTGTGAGGGAATTCACTGATGTGTTTCCTAATGAATTTTATTGTCTTCCTCCTAGAATAGAGGATGAATTTTTCAATCAAGATTATACCTAGGTAGTTTCCAATAACCAAGACCCTGTATAGGTTGGTTATTGTGTAAATTGAGGATCTAAAGAAACAACTATATAAAAATATGGATAAAGGTTCTATATTCCCTAGTTCTTCATCATGGGGTGCACCAGTCACCTTCGTCGAGAATAATTATAGGTCAATGTACCTTTGCATTGATTATCACAAGCCTAACATAATCATGATAAAGAAAAAGTATATTTTTCCCAAAATTTATGACTTTTTTGATCAAATTCATGTATCATAATACTTCTCCAAGGTGTATCTACAGTCAATATATTACCAAGTGAGGGTGAATAAGGAGGATATCACCAAGATTGTTGTTCATACATGGTACAGGCACTATGAGTTCATATTTTTCCCTTAGTACTCATTAATTATCTAGAAATCATCATGTAGTAAATGAATAGAGTCTTTATATATTACCTCAACAAATTTGAGGTAGTCTTTATAGACGATATTCTAATATAATCCAAACCCAAGGAGGAGTATGAGGATCATATAATCACTGCATTAAAGTCCTTGTGAAAGGAGAAGCTCTATGAAAATTACAGAAAGTGTGAGTTCTGGTTGAAGGAAGTCTCATTATTGATAAATATCATCACAAGAAATGGGATATATATGTGGATACTTCAATAAAAATAGCAATTGAGGGATGACCAAGTCCAACATCTATGACATATATCCATAGATTCTTTGGATTAGTAGGATATTATCGCTGATTTGTGAGAAATTTATCATGATTTTCAAACCCTTTTACCAAGATAACATGGAAAGGAATAGGGTTTTATTAGAATTATGAATGTAAAGAAAGATTCATGGAGTTTAAAATTATATATTTTCACTACCCCTATGATCACACTACCCATAAGTGGGGAACTTTTCATAATTTTCAACAACGCTTCAAAGAAGGGATTAGTATGTGTTTCAATAAAAATTGAAAAATTCATTTCCTACGCATCAAGGTAGTTTAAAATTCATGAAAAAAACTATACCATACATGATATGGAGTTGGAAGGTATGATCTTTGCATTGAAAATCTGGAATTATTTTATCTATGGGGAGAAGTGTGAGGTATATACTAATCACAAGAGCCTCAAATATATTTTCACATAGAAGGAGTTTAATATGTGCTAGAGAAGATGGTTAGATCTCATGAAGGATTACTAATACTCAACCCATTACAATCCAGGTAAATTAAAAAAGTTGGAAAATTCTCTAAGCAGAAAAGACCCAGCAATTTTATCATTGATGAGAATTGAAAAGGATATAGTCTTCTTGGATTTGAAAAGGATAAAAATGGGAATCCTAAAGAAAGGAATATCATCAATACTATAATATATGATTTCTCAACTGTCTCTTTTGGAAAGGTTAAAGGATACTCAGAAATATGGTGTGGGGTTTCAAAAGAAAGTGGAAACTATAAGAAAAGGGAAATCCTAGGATTTTAATGTTAATAAAGAAGGAATTGTGAGATTTGGGTCAAGACTATGTGTTCCATAAAATCCTGAGTTAAAGAAAGAACTATTGGGTGATGCAAATAGTTTGAATTTATCCATTAACCAGAGAAACAAGAAAATTTATTGAGATCTCTCATAGCACTATTGGTGGGACTACATGAAGAAGGAGATTGATCAAAGTGATTGGTATTTAGAAAGTGAAGGCTAAAAGGAATAAGTCTAAGGGGATGATGAAATCATTACCCATACCAACATAGAAGTGGTAAAACATCACCATGGACTTTGTCAACAGACTTTCAAATACATACAAAGGAAAAAATGTTATATGGGTTGTTTTAGATCATATTACAAAGACTCCACACATCATTTTGATTCGAGAGGATTTCTCACTGGATGAACTAGAAAAGATATACATCAGAGAAGTGGTAAGGCTGAATGGAGTACCACTATTAATTGTGTCTGATCAAGATCCAAGATTCACCTATAAGTTTTGAAAATGTCTCTGGTGTAACACCCCAAACTTCCATGGTATGCTTCTCTATGATTAATACAATAGCGTGTGTTGTACGTAACTTCGAGTTCTAACACACCACAACCAATCAAACTAGCCGTTATGAATAGTAATACCCACTTTTTAAAATTTTATAAATTTTATCTTTCAAAATGGACTTCATTTTTGGATTTAGAATATCACAATTATCTTAGGGTGAATTTTTGGTATTTTTCTAAAAACTTTCAATTTTTGATGAATAGTAAAACAACACTAAGTTATAGTTTAAAACCGAATTTTTTATTTAAACAATTATTTATTTTATTTAAATGTATTTTAGGACAAAACAGATACATAATACCTATATAAGTTCAATATAATTCATTGGATTCAATTTATAATGATTTTAGATATATAAAAATTTTATTAAACTTTTCACCGTCTTTTACCCACTTCCTAGGAGAATTTGAAAACTCACATAAAACATAATTTTACCGCTTATGTGAGTGGAAATTCATAAATCTGAGAGACACGGTTGATATTAGTAAGAAAAATCCTGTTCAATATGATGAAAATAATTTTGGTGAATAGTAACTTTTTACTTTTATTTAACACCGTTAAAAGTAAATAGGGTAATTAAGGGTAAAAATGATATTATTATTACCCTAACACATGTCCTAATTCTATTGTATAAGTATAATTAGACCAAAAACAACCTTATGAATAAAATATGAACCTCTATGGTCCACTTGGACTAGATTAGGACACTAATTATTATTTTATTTAAAGAAGAGTTAAAAGAGTTAAAATAAAAGTTTAATAAATAAACATTTTTAATATAAGGTTAAACATAAGATAAATTCGACTATAAATATTCATTAGAAAGATAAAAATATTTTCTAAATAATTGTATTTTATTTATATTTTTTAGACATTAAATAATTTAATTTATTCATGACACAATGATGATGTAGTAATTACCAAATTAATGAAAAATTAAAATAATTGATATTATAAATATTCGAATAAATTTAATTTGAGACTTTTTATGAATTAAAATAATTTTATAGGATACTATTATATGTTAGGTTTGGTTAAATGAAATATTTTCAATGTAATAATGGTGTTATGAATTTAGTAAAAACAAAATACCGAATAGTGTCAAAATTGACATAAAGAGTTTTTAAAACAAATATTATATTATTAATTGATATTCTATTCCTAAAAATGTAATGTTTGGGAAAAGGACTTATATAATGATAGGTGTATCATTAATGAACCACTTGGGGTTCTCTTGGAAGTATATAGTATGTTTATTAACCATATAATATAAAAATACAAAGAGACATGGTAAATGTCAAACTATTTAACAAAGAGTTAAATCTTAAAGATAAAGTTAATATAGTGACCCAAACCTATCTAAAACCTATTGGTTGAGTGGTTTTCGACCCATCCCCACCTTATCCTTTAAATCATTAATTTTGGAGCCATTATAAACCTAAAATTATTTTATTACAAAATAATATTTCTAGCTTTTCCTAAGGTGCCCCTCAACCCCCGTATAAAAGGGCACTCCCCCTTCCCTCAAATTCACACCTTCAAAGCCATTTGACTCTACCATACCATTACCAAATACCTGCTCAACCATCCTAATTTAATAGTATAGGACTTCCTTTATCCATAAAGGGAACCTAAGGAGTCCTTTTGATCAAATCAAAAGGAAGAACCCAAAGAAGAGGTAAATATATCACCACCTATTTCAAGTTCCTTTCTTCTTCCACTTCCTCTTTCTTTCTTGTTCCCATTATAAAATAATAACTACAGTATCTTATATATAATTTTATGTTATTATAAATATGTTACAACCAAATTCATTATTCTATTCATCCTTTTAATAGCATGTCACCATACGTGCGTACGTACGGATTACCGTCTCCACGTCGTGGTGTAATTGTTATTAAATACATTATTATTTGTATGGGTATAATAATGATGTGTAATTTATATAAATAATAAATATAACATGATAATGATTATTTATATATGATATAACATCCAATTATATGTTATTTTAATATCAAAATAATGATATTGTCACTCGTGCATACGTACGAATTACCGTCTCTACGAACGCGATGAGATTCATTCCCCATCATATCCATTCAAGACTAATTTTCATTTGACGATTAAAATAATATTTAAATACTTGATATCATTCTGTATATGAATAAGATATATACCATCCATAATAAATATGACTCACATAATAAAAAATATAAAGGAAAATGAATCTGTAAACACCCGAAACAACGATAATACAAATATATTATTAACGAAGCAATGTTAAAAGATCATATATTATATCATATTAATGTATATGATTGTTTTATACTTTAATAAAAATTACTTCACCATTATATAGGAGTTTAACCTACCCTTGACCAAGGAAAAGTACAAGGTAAGGGTTAATTTCACAATCTCTTTATTATCTGAGGTTGTTTTTACGTAAGTATCTACTAAGACCTCTTTATCATCTACATCCATGTTTCTTAAAAATTTATTTCAAAACATTCTTACTATTTTATAAACTATGGGTTAAAGTCATTTATACCCTTTTTTGACTTTTATAAGATTTTTATAAAGGAATCTTCCTGTCATTTTCCAAACAAGGTCTTTTATAACCTTTTTGACAAAGTTAAGGTAAGAATGTATTTTTTTTAACTTATACGGAGGGTGCGGCTATTTTCCACCGTTATAACATCATAAAAGCTTTTCTTACAAGCTTATAAGAATATTTTCAAAATAAATTTTTTCTTTATAATTTTTTGACTCTTAAATGATTTCAAAATAGAAATAGATATTTCTCTAAAAAAGGGTTTTGATTTTATATATGTCAACATCCTTTGATGGGTTTTAAGATTATTTGAAGTTGATTTATTATGATACAAAACTTCCATATTTTATTGAAGTTTTTGTGATATGTTGGACTTTAGATGTTTTATTTTTACATCATTCATGGTTTATGGATAAAGTATTGGCATTTCGTATGATCGTTTTAATAGGAATGTTTATGTTATTTCTAAACGTTTTCATATGAGGAATGCATTGGACTTAGTATATGACGAGTGAAGCCCATTATAGATCCTCGATGCATTGGTAGGTCTCATGAGAGAAACTGGTGTCTTGGCACAAGGCCTTGAAAAAATATTATATTGTAGTCTTGGCACAAGGCCTTGACTATGTGGTTATGAAAGTCTGGCATTATGCATTTCATCATTATGAAAGTGTCTATTGATATTGCATGTGATTAATCGACTAGTAGAATATTAATGAGAGTAAGAAAATGGAATTATTTTATTTTATCTTTTCCATATTATACGGAAGTTCAAGTTTAAAAAGTCTTTTTTTTTAGTATTATACATTACCTTAAATGTTTATGCTTATTTATGAAAGTTTCCCTTATATTGTTATCCTTATTGAGCATCTGATCTCACCACTTTCTATGTTTTATTTTTTCCTGGATGTGAAGAAGTATATTATGACTAACCTACAGGGATAGTCTATGGGATCTTAGTGTTGTCTGTGGAAACAATGTTATTGTAGTTTTCTATTTTATGATGTAATGTTAACT
Organism: Viscum album; assembly: GCA_963277665.1. Classification (NCBI taxonomy): domain Eukaryota; kingdom Viridiplantae; phylum Streptophyta; class Magnoliopsida; order Santalales; family Viscaceae; genus Viscum; species Viscum album. The sequence goes on along the minus strand of OY728162.1, from coordinate 1,060,983,451 downwards.
TTATGAATGTATCTTGTACTTCCAAGGCTACTAAAATAATCGGTATTTCGAGACTTGATCTTTTGTAATCATGCTAATGTTATGTAATAATGTACCGACTCTGGGTAACTAGGGTCAGGGCGTTACATCTGGTATTCTCTAAATACTAAACTGAACTTCATTACGTCTTATCACCCTTAAACTGATGGACAGTATGAGTGAACTATCCAAACACTTGAGGAAATATTGTGAGCATATTCTGTAGAATTCAAATATGGATGGGACCAACATCTTCCTTTGGTTGAGTTCTCTTAAAAAAGAAGTTTCCACTTGATCATCCAAATGGATCCCTATGAATCCCTTTATGGGAAGAGGTTCAGAACCCCGACATATTGGGATGAAGTTGTAGAAGAAAATTTATACGTCCTAAAACGGTTGCAGAAATGGTGGACAAGGTTAAGACCATTCAGTAACACGTCAAAGCTCCCTAGAGTTGATAGAAAAGCTATACTGATAATCATCGACAATGCCTTGAGTTTGATCTCGGAGACTGGTATTCCTCTGTATATCTCAATGGAAGAAAGTCATGAGATTTGGGAATAAGGGAAATCATAGTTCAAGGTACGTCATCCCTTTTGAGATACTTGATTGCATTGGAGCTGTGTTATGTTGACTAGTACTCCCACCAAACCTATCTCAAGAAAATTATATACACCATGTATCCCTCTTAATAAAGTATATACTAGACCCAGAACATGTACTCAATTTATATGTGGTACCACTAGAGAATTAACTTTCCTATGAGTAGTAGCCAGGGAATATATTAGATCATAGAGAAAAAGTTATAATAAATAAAAGAATGCCCCTCATCAAAGTGTTTTGGAGAAACCAAAAGTCTAAAGAAGAAACATGGGAACCGGAGGAAGTAATGAAAAAGAGTTACCCTCATCTATTTTAAGTGTAGGAAAAGGATATTTCGAGGGTGAAATTTCTAGAGGGTGTAATATTGTAACGACCAAAACTATTATAAATAAAATTCACCTTTTTAATTTAATTAAATATCTTATGGTTATAGAAAACACACGAACTTATTTTGTTTTATCTAATTGGATTTTAAATGACTGTTAATTATCTTTACTAATGATAACATAGCCATTGAACAATGATCACATGACTAGTATAAATATAGGGTTTTATCAAATCCATTTTTCATAGACAAAGGAAGTGATGGCCTCAACCAATAGGATTGTACCCTATTAAGCACATTTATTAGAGCTTCTGAGGGAGATATAATTTTTGGGATTTTCCCTAGACCATGACCAATCCAATATCCACTAACTTAAGCATGATAAAAACCATTTTCAATTGATTTTCAAGCATATCGAGATCACAACAAAAACCATGTTCACTGAACGGCCCCATGAAAGTCCCACCATCGTGCACCTTACTCTTAGGGCATATGTTGGTGTATTAAAGGGATTTGTATCAAGACCCTAGAAATAGAAATATGTACATTATTTTTTATATTATAATTAATATATTTTCAACCTATTATGTTTTCTTTATAAATGATTTTTATTCAATAAATCACAAAAAAAGGTTAATATTCAAATTCAATTATTGAATTTATGAATTAATGGATTTTTGAAATAAATAATATTTTAATAAAATATTATTATTATATAACATTCATTAAATATAAATGATTATATAATTTTTATTATTAATTTGTATAATGAATCACATATTTTTAATAAGTATCATTAATCACATATTTTTATGTATGGATGAAAACTATAACGATGTATGCTCATAGTGAGGTAGCATACATTGGGTGCATCATAAGTGATAAAACATTAATTAAATAAGTTATGAAATGGTTTTTCACTTTTATATATATTAATAAGAGAATATATATGTATCCCTTTGATTAAAATAGTACTGTTTGATTAAATCTATGGTCATGGTATAGACAAGTTCGTTTTAGAAAGTTAAAGAGTTTAAAAATCAAGTATATGAGGTGGTGTAACAAGTTTGTATCTTGATTGATAAGATATTGGTTGATAAATGGATTATATTATATACTAGTGTTTTTATGAAGGTTTTTATAGTTTCTAAATTTACTTCATTATTTATGGTTACCTCGATGGGTTTATAGCCACTAATCATAGACTTTAGGAATGTTCACCTATTTCTGATGCCAAAGGGGCATAAAGGGTCACACAGTAAGTGTATCCATAATATTATTATATTATATTGAATTTAATATTTAGAATAAATTTATTCCAATATTATGGAATAATATTTATTCAATCCAAGTTGATCATATAAATTCTATCATGAGATATTTTTGTTTAGAAAAGAGGGTTGAATTTAATCTCCTCTTTAATTATTCATGAGGTTATAAGTAAATATTTATTTATTCACTATCTTGGTGAATAGATTAATATAAATATTTATTTACTTGAATGAATATTAAAATAAATACATATTCATAAGTTTAGTGAATATAATGTTTATTTTACTTTATTGAATGAATATTTTATTATTCAAGGTTTGATAAATTATATGGGAAGATATGGATCGATTTTAATGACCTACTGGGAATGATATATTTAATTTAATATCATTTAAATAAATATTGATTTTTTTATATAAGAAATTGTATTATAATAAACACATGTCATATAATATAACAATAATATTATTATTATTACCTAAAATTTGTTTTTACTTAGATTAAATATTAATATAAGATTCATTGTGTAATTATCAATAATTAACCCTATGTATTATTGGGTTTATAAGGATTTATTAACACTTAATAAAGGAAGTGGATGTGATTAGAGTCCTCATTTACCATGATCTCCCATATATGAAACTAAAAAAAATTCATAAAACAAAATAAAGAACTTAATATACCTCACAATGATGATCACCAAAGAATTTTTTCTCATATTATATTCTTGGAGAAGATCACTTAGAGGTAGTTGAAGGACTCCTTCCTTCATGGTGTATCCATATGTAAATATTAAATCACCCATCGTATGGGTAGGACCCCATCATCTCTCATATAATTCTATTACCTTACAAAAAAGGATAAAATGAGGCAGATAACTACATTAATAAGAGATAATAGGTCATGTTTTCACCACATCACATGGTGATAACCTCCCTTAAATAATCCCTCAGGGATTCACCTTGATTTCCATGAATTTACTCATGTGTTACAACACATGAGTAAAAATATTTTTGTAATAGATTTTATAACCCTCGATTTACCAAGAATTTATCATATAAATTTTGTTTTAATTATTCCCAAAATTCCATATTATGAAACATTAATAGTAAATGATAGCTAACATAAGAATAATGTGAATGGTAATACTTATCATTCAGATACCAAACGTAGTAACTTGTTATTTCTATAACATGTTATATGATATGATTTAAATCTATACATGTATTACTATGAAATATAACTATATCATACCTTTTTATATAGTCCATAACACATCATATGTGTGTGGTCTTTAGAAAATATCCCCTTCAGTCTACCACTAACATTAAATCCTCATAAACTTAGTTCTATTTCGCCTTATATTATATAAAATTCAATAACATGTGAAATATTATCCAACAATCCTTTTGGATATATTCTAAAACACTTTTGGAAAACTATTACCAACTTCATCATGTATCACATCATATGTAACACCTTATGAATACCCATACAAAACTCATTTTTGATGAACTATGAGACACTTTTATAGAGTCTCTTTGAGTATAACTCATTCCTCATTTTTTCAATCAAAAAGTGTGACCCCATGGGACTTTTTATCATTGATAATAAATATAAATTATCAAATCCATAAATGTGAGTAAAGAGCATCCTCTAGAAAAGAATCAATGCTACTAAAGTTATAAAGGGGTATGAAATGATCTCCATAAAACACATGAATCTCTATACATGTTTCCACCTCATTCATCATATACAATAATAAATTTTCATATAATCACATTTTCGAAGAAATAGAGTAACTATGATGCATGGAGTATATCGATCCAATTTAGTAACTTAAATTTTCTTGATTCTATGAGTATATAATAACTAGGTTGGTGAATACATAACATGTTATTCATCATTGTGTTTGAGCACATCACATTCAACTTATATGATAGATAATCACATGATATGTATTATTAAGGTATGGTCATACACATCCTTATTCAGTATCAATCGAGGGACTTGATGTTACAATCTTAATATGAAAGGATAAATCTCAGATTTATTAAGCTCCAACAAATGAAATAATCAACAACATATCCATTCACCCATGATTAGCTAAGCCTTGAGGATTATATAACAAAGTTATCAAAGTATGAAGGTTATCATGCTAGGTACCTCACCAACCTCGAGTGTTGGGTATATCAAAATATGAAACAAACCCCCTTTGTATATTAAATATATAGTGTATGAAACTCTAGGTGGTATACTTGGGGGTTCATCCAATATATAAAAAACCTTTTTCCCTCATGATCATATTATATATCTCTATATGAAATCATACTCATTCTAACATTAACATTTCATCACAACCTATAATAATACATGACAAACAATAGTTATAGATAACTCAAATTCATAATTTTAGAGGTTAATTCATGCAATATATGTAGCCACAATGAAGAATTGATAACTAGATTTTTCACCATCATGATACATTCCGTATTCTTAAACCACTTTAAGAGAATAAGAAAAACCCTACACAAACTCCCATGTTATTATATCATATTTCATATACCACCAAATAAAACTTATGTTTTCTATACTTTTAGGGTTTTATTAAACTCATTATATATCTATATAATTCCTCTTATATCTCTATGTGACCATTTGATAAAAAAATCCCCCTAAACTCTTTTTATAGCTAGAAACTATGAATTAAGAAAGTTTTAATAATGGTGAGACTTAGGAATCATATTTCAAATGCTAAACTAATGTAAATAAGCATGATAAATTCTTAAATTCATGAAATCTTATGTTACGTCATTAATAAATTCCATTTTCTATTTATAAATCCTTCAAAATTCATCATCAGTAGAATTCTTAGAACATTTCCACAAAAAGTTCTCCTTGAAATCTTTTGGTAATTAATATAACTATTTATGTTTTCTCTACCAATACATCATAAATTATTTTAGGATATAAATATTAACTTAATTATGGTAACTAAATATACCTCTTTACATTTATCTTCACCAAAATTATCTAAAATCTTTTAGTATATTAATTAATATTTAATTTTTATTTTTACTGGTATAATCCTTTATTTTTTGTAATCAAACGTATCTAAGTCCAAGCATACTCCCACCAGTCTCTTAGAGAATATATTCTCTCTGGAATAACATACTAAGAATCATAGAATACTTTGTATTAGGAAATAACTCTTATTTCATATTAATAATAATATTTAATAAACAAACATTTTATCCATATCATATAATTTATTTTATGTATTTGATTCATTTTCTTGAAAATAAGACTTTAAAATATTCCATTGATGATGGGAAAAATGTATTATATTTTAATAAAAACACTTGTATCACTGATAAAATCATTTTTATCCTTCATATTATTCTCAGTTATCTTATAGAATCCAATGAATCATATACCATGTGTATTGAATCCATCATCTCATATTTTTTATAGAATAATTTTTCAATAAATAATTTCCCTTATCATATAAAAGAAATTATATGACAACAAATATCCTTTATTTAGATCCATATGATATTGATATATTCCTTCACATTAAAATATATGATTTCAAAAACCTTTATTTCATTATTTTAATTAAAATTATAAGATCTAGTAATTATTTACAGGTTCTTAAACTCTTTTATACATATAATAAAGTATAAATTTGATATCATATACCCTTCAAAATCAAAGAATTAATTTTTATAACATTAATACCTAGAACAGACTCTCTATGAAGTTTCTAAAACACCATCAGTTATCTATGAACATTTAATTATATATGTAATGCCCTGACCCAGTTACCCAAAGTTGGGGTATTATAACATAAAATTGGCATGATCACAAGAGATCAAGTCCTGAGAGACCGATCAGTTTAGTAGCCTTGGAAGTATTAGATACATACATAAGTTTTACATTACATTATGAAATGAAAAAACAACATTGTGTCTCCTTTTAACACACTAATATTCCTTAGCCTATCCCTACATGTCAATCATAATATACTTCTTCACATATTGGGAAAAATAAAACATAATAAAGGGGTGAGATCAGATGCGCAGTAAGAATAACAATATTTAGAAAACTATCATAAATAAGAATAAAAAATTAAGGCAATGTATAAGAATAAAACACAATCCTTTTAAGCTTAAACTTCAGCATAATATGGCAAGATAAATCAAATTATGTCATTTACTTATTCACATAGATATTCTACTATTCGAATAATCATATGTAATATTAATATCTAATTTCATAATGATGGAATGTATAATGTCGGACATCATAACCACATAGTCAAGTCCTTGTGCCAATATTATAAATAAAATATTATCAAGGCATTGTTACAACACACTATTTCATCTCATGAGACCTACCGATGCATCGAGAGGATATAGAGGGCCCCACCCATCACTAACAACGTCCAATGCATTCCTCGTATGAAAAGGTTGAAACATAACATAAACATTCGTATTAAAACAAGCATATGAAATGTTAATACTTTATCCATTAACCATGAATGGTATAAAAATAGCACATCCATAGTCAAACATATCACAAAACCTTCAATACAATATGGAAGATTGTATCATAATAAATCAACTTCAAACAAGCGTAAAATCCAACAAATGATGTTGACATAGATGAAATCAATCCAAAAAAACTACTTGAGTGAAATATATCTTTCTACTTTGAAATCATTTAAAAGTAAAGAAAACTTTTATTTTTAAAATATTTATATAAGCTTGAAAGTGATTCTTCCAAGGTGTTATAATGGTGGAAAATGGGTGCACCCTCCATATAAGTAAAAAACATTCTTTCCTTAATTTTTTGAAAAGGTCATAAAGTACCTTGATTGGAAAATGACGAAAAGATTCCTTTCAAATAATTTTATAAAAAATAAAACAAATCTATAAATGAATTTAAACCATAGTCTAGGAAATAGTACAAAAATTTTTTAAAATACATTTTTAAGAAACACGGATCTGGATGATAATGAGGTCCCAGTAGATACTTGCGTATAAACAACCTCGGATAATAAAGAGATTGTAAATTTAAACCTTACCTTGTACTTTTCCTTAGTAGAGGTCATGTTAAACTCATGTATAATGGTTAAATAATTTTTATTAAATTATAAAAGAACCACATACATAAATATGATATCATATATGATCCTCTAATATTGCTTTGTTAATAATATTTCAGTAGTATCATTGTTTCTGGTGTTAACTGATTTGTTTTCCTTTATATGTTTTATTATGTAAGTTGTGTTTGTTATGGATAAGATGTATTTGATTCATATACAGAATTATATTAAGTTCTGAAAAATTATTTTTAATCATCAAATGAAAATTATTCTTTAATGGTTACAATGGGGGATGAAATCTCATCGCATCGTGGAGACGGTAAGTCGTACGTACATATAAGCAACAATATCATTATATTGATTGTAAAATCATATGTATTTGAATGGTATATTATATATAAATAATAATTATAATATTATATTTATTATTTAAATCAATTATACTCATTATTAAACCCATTCAAATAATGAAGTGTTGAATAAAAAACTACACCATGACGTGGAGACGGTAAGTCGTATGTACGCACATATGGTGACTTTGTCATTCATAGGATTGATAGAATAATGAATATACTTGTAATATATTTATAATAACATCACAGTATGTATAAGTTACTGGATTTATTATTTTGGTATGGAAACAAAAAATAAAGATTAAGTGAAAGAAGAAAAGAACATTGAAAGAGGTGATGAAATAATTACCTCTTCTTCGGGTGCTTCCTTTTGATTTGAACAAAAGGACTTCTTAGGTTGAATTTATGATATAAGGCCTATAAGTTCAATTAATGGTAGTTAGGATGAGATTTTTGTAGATTTTTTCTGAGCCAAATGTCTTTGGAGGTGTGAATGTAAGATAATGGGAAGTACCCATTTATAAGAGAGGTGAGGGGCACTTTAGGTAGAGCTTGAAATATTAATTTATTATAAAATCATTTTAGGTTTATAATAGCTCAAAATGGATTTATTTAGAGGATAAGGTGGTTATGGGTCCAAATATTCTCAACCAATTGGTTTTAGACAAGTTTATATCACCATATTAACCTTATCTTTTAGATTTAACTCTTAGATAAATAGTTTAACATTTTACATGTCTTCTTGTATTTTTATATTCCATGGTTAATAAACATACTATAAAATTCCAAAAGAACCTCTAGTGGTTCATTAATGACATATATGACTTTATATAATTCCTTTTGCTGAATATTATATTTCTAGGAATATTATATCATTTAATAGAATAGTATTTGTTTTAATAACTCATTTATGTCAATTTTGACACTATTTAGTATTTGGTTTTTTTGAACGTCATAACAACTTGATTACTTAGAAAAAATACATTGAATCATCCCTAACATGTTATATTAACCTATAAAATTTGTGTATGGCATCAAAAGTTTTAATTTACATTTATTTTAATATTTATAATATTAATTATTTTAATCATTCATTAATAAGGTAATTACTGCATCATCATTGTGTCATAAATAAATTTAATAATATAATGTTTAAAAATTATAAAAAAAATACAATAATTTAGTAAATATTTTTATATTTCTAATTAAAAATACCATGTGTGACCCTATATTAAAAATGGTTTAGTTATTAAAATTGGAATTTAACACTTTTAACTCTTATTTAAATAAAATATAATAAATGTCCTAATCTAATCCAAGTGGATCAAAAGGATCATATTTTTGTGATAAGGTTGATTTTGGTTGAAAAAAACTTTTCTAATAGAATTAGGACATGTGTTGGGGTATTTATAATATTAGTTTTAACTTTAATTACCCTATTTACTTTTAACTGTGGCAAATAAAATTCAAAAGTTAATATTCACCCAAAATTATATTCATCTTATTGAAACACATTTTACTTACTTATGACTATCATGTCTATCAGATTTTTTAAAATCAATTCACAGAAGTGGAAAAATTATGTTTTATGCAAATTTACAAATGTGCCTAGAATGTGGGTAAAAGACGTTAAAAAGTTCAATAAAATTTCATATATCTAATCTTATTATAAAATAACTCCAATAAATTACATTGGATTAATATAGGTATTATGTATCTATTTTGACTTTAAAATAAATTTAAATTTAAAGAATAATTATTTAAATAAAAAGTCAGTTTTTAAACAATAACACAGTTTTTTTCACTATTCATCATGAATTGAAAGTTTTTAGAAAAAAAACAAAAAGTTATCCTGAGCTAATTTTTATATTCTGAATCCAAAAATGAAGTCAAATCTGAAAAATAAAATTTATAAAATTTATAAAATTTCAAAAAATGGGAATTACTATTCATAACTACTTTTTAAACGGCTGGTTTGATTGGTCGTGGTGTGCTAGAACTTCAAGTTACATACAGCACAAGATATTGTATTATTCAAAGAGCAACATACTGTGGAAGCTTGGGGGGTTACATTCTTCCCTCCTTCAAATAATTTAATCCTCATAATTTCTATAATATTACTGCATAAAAAGATTAGGGTGCTTATTTATCATAAGTTCCTCAGGTTCCCACATTTTCTCTTCCATTTTATGGTTTCCCTAAATAACGTTTACCAAATGAGTCATCCGATTTCTCAAAACTTGTTCTTTGGTATCAGGAATTCTGATAGGCTCTTCATAATAAGACAGATCAGGTTCCAATTCTATTTCTTCATAGGTGAGAACATGCGTTGGGTTAGGCATGTATTTTCTCAATAGTGATATGTGGAACACATCATGAAATTTAGAGAGACTTGGCGGCATTTCCAAATGGTAAGTTATAACTCCAATTCGTTCTAGAATTTCGAAAGATTTGATGTACCTAAGACTTAATTTACCCTTCTTACCGAATCTTATAACACCCTTCCATAGATATACCTTCAAGAAAACATTATCTCCTACTTGAAATTCCAAATCCATCATTTGGTTATTGTTAGCTCTTTTTCCTACATTGAGCTGATTTGATGTGGGTTTGGATAATCTTCACTTTTTTCATTAATTCCTCAACAAGTTTGGGGCCTATGAGTTTTCTTTCACCAACATTATCCCTAAAAGTTGGTGTACGAAATCTCTTTCTATATAACGCTTCATATAGGGCCATATGAATACTTGAATGGAAGCTATTGTTATATGAAAATTCTACCAGAGTTAAATATTGATCCCATATATCCTGAAAGTCAAGTGAGAAAGATCTCAATATGCCTTCTAAAGTTTTAATAATCCATTATTATCATCCATCAGTTTTAGGGTGGTAGGCAGTGCTCAAATGAAGTTCAGTATCCCTAGATTTCTAAAGACTTTTCAAGAATCTTGATGTAAAATGGGAATAGTGATTAGAAATAGTCGATAGGGGTACACCATGAAGTCTTACAACTTTATTAATATATAATCTTGCTTAATTTTCAAGTGGTAAATCTTCTCTTATAGTAAGAAAATGTGCTGACTTGGTAATAAGATCAATAATGACTCATATTTCATCATTCCTTATAGGAGTCTTGGGCAGCCCCATGACAAATTTCATTGTAATATTATCCCATTTCTACTCAGTTATGGGAAGAGGTTGCATGAATTCTGTAGGATATTGTATTCTAGCCTTCATTTATTGACAAACCATACCTCTTGAAACATAATCAGCAATATCCCTCTTCATGTTGTTCCACTAAACATATTCCTTCAATTAGTGCTACTAGGGTGTATAGAGAAATTGGAGCTATGAGCATCATCCAACAATTCCCTTTTTATATCAGGTATGTCAGGAACACAAAGCCTCTTCCCAAATTTCTAAATATTATCTTCATATACGAATTCAATCAATCTCCCATCATTCACAGCTTTAATTTTCTTTTGAAACTCCTCATCATCAGTCTAATAACTTTTAATCCTTTCTAGAAATGATGGTTTGGAAACCATTTGAAAAAGTATCTATGCTTCACCTTCCATGATTATTCCTATATCCATCTTTAATAGATCCATGAATATAGGATCCCTTTTAACTCCATTCTTATTCATAACTCCATGATCCTTTATTCTCAAAGTGTCTACCACCTTATTTTCCTTCACCGGGTGGTTGTGTATAGTGAAGTCATAACCCTTGAGTAGTTCAAGTCATGTCCTTTGCCTCATGTTGAGTTCTTTTTGTGAGAAAATATACTTAAAACTCTTTTGATTAATATATATCTCACATCTTTCACCATAGATATAGTATCTCCATATATTCAGAGAAAATATTAAAGCCATTAACTCAAGATCATTAGTGGGATGGTTTTTTCCATTAATTTTTATTTGTCGTGACACATAGTCAATAACTCAATGATTATTCATAAGGACATAGCCAATTCCTTTCTTTGATGCATCACTATAAATAAAAAACTCATCATTCCCCAGTCGTAATTTCAATATAGGATCATTGACTAATATTCTCATAATTTCTTCTAAACATTCTTCACACACTTTTTTCCAAACAAATTTAACCCCTTTACGTGTGAGCTTGGTTAATGGGTTATCCAATCGAGAAAAATTCTAGATGAAATATTGATAGTAACCTTCTAAACCAATAAAACCGCATACCTCAATTATACTTGTTGGTTCTGGACATTCTTGTATTTCCCTTATCTTAGATGGATCAACAGAGATTCTATCTTTAGAGACAATATGGCCAAGAAATGAAATTTCTTGAAGCCAAAATTCACACTTGCTAAACTTCCCATATAATTCATTTCTTCTAAGAGTCTTTAGAATATTGTGAAATTTATTTTCATTATCTTTTTAGATTTTGTAGTATACCAAGATATCATCAATAAATACTACTACAAAGTCATAAATATATTCCTTGAAAACTCTATTCATTAGATCCATGAAAAAAAAGGGTGCATTAGTAAGTCCAAAAGGCATTACTGTAAACTCATAATTCTCATACCTGGTTCGAAATGTTTTCTTTGGAATGTATTCCTTCTTCACACACAACAGATGATATCCAGATAGAGGTTCAATCTTTGAAAAATATTTATCTCCATGAATTTGATCAACTAAATCATAAATGTGATATAAGGAATACTAGTAATTTATTGTTATAGTATTGATCTCCCTGTAGTCAATGCACAACCTTACAGATCCATATTTCTTCTTAATTAAAAGAACAAGGGTTCCCCATGGAGAAACACTCGGGAGAATAAATCCTTTATTACTCAATTCCTCTAGTTTTTCATTTAGTTCCACTAATTCCATAGTGTCCATTTTTAATGGGTCTTCAATATGTGCCTTGAACTAGGAATTAAGTCAATGTAAAACTCAATTTCTCATTCTAGAGAATGTCCAGGTAAATCATCTAGAAACACATCAACATATTCTTGCACAGTAGTTACATCCTCTATTTGAACAGTCATTTCCTCACCCGTAGTTATTTCACTCCCCTCCTCCCCAAAAATTGAATTTAGTAGAGCTACTAGGGGTGGATCTAGATGAGAATTATATGGTGATGTTTCTTCTCTTAAGATAAGGTATTCCTTATCATCATCAAAAATTGTAACATCATTTTTCTTATAATAAATTTTTGCATCATGGTCTGAAATCCAATCTATACTAAGGATTATATAAAATTAAATCATGGGTATGATGATAAGATCAGCAAATAAAGCACATTTATATGCCATAATGGTAACTAATTTAAAAAACTTTGTTGTAATGATACTTCCCTTAAGAGTTTTGACTGACAACTCCCTTAATAAGTCAAATTGGAAATATCTAATTTTCTTGGAAAAATGGGAAGATATGAAAGAATGAGATGATCCAGAATCAAATAAAACAATGGCTAATTTTTAGGAAATGATTAAAGTTCCTTCCACCACATCATTAGAAACTTCAACCTCAGCATTAGTGATCGGATAAGCTTGGACTTTCTCAGTTGGCCTTTTCTGAGGTAAGTTTCCTTGATTCTTAGGACATTAATTTGAATAATACCCCATTTATTTATAATTTTATCATTTAACATTGAAAACCTCTTTCTTCCCCTTACAATTACGATCTTAGTGGCCTCTTTCTCTACACTTGTAACAAACTCCCATCCCATTTAGGCATGTACCAGGATGTTTCTTTATACAATTACTGTTGGATATAAATTCAAATTTTCCTTTATTCCCCTTATTTCATTTTATAGAGTGTTCAGAAGATCTCTTCTTCTCTTTCTTCACTTTAAAGTCATAAGACCTAGAGAATTCTTTTTCTATCTTGATAGCACATGAGACTATATCTTCATACGATGAGAAGGATTTTGAGACTAATTATCGATGGAGATATGGTTTTAACCCATCAAATAATCAATCAATCTTAATTATTGGGTTATATATATAATCTGTAGCATGTCTTTCTATCCTTTTAAAGTTAGCCTCATACTTTGCAACATTCTCATCCTCCTTTTGCCTCAAAATCAGAAATTACATTTCCATATCCACTAAATGTTCATGAGGAAAGTATTTTTCTAAGAAAGGATCTTTAAACTCCCTTCATTCCATAATTGATACTTCTTCATCCTTATTTTTGTTTTTAATTAATGACCACCATTGATCTATATCTCATGTGAGGCGATAAACTTCCATGAAAACTTTTTATCTTTCGCAACTCCCCAAATCATGAAATATTTTTTCTAAGGAACTTATCAATTGAACAACTAAAAATGGATTTGTAGTCCCATTGAATGTTAGTGGTTGTTACCTCATGAAGCGGCCTAACATTGATCCTCCGCATTGTGGATCGGGGTGCTCCATACATGTAATGTTATTATTCATAACATAAGTGAGTTGTCCTAGTATGGTTATAAGCTTTTCCGTACAAGTTTCATCACCATCTCCACTATAATTATCTTGAGTAGGATGGAAATCCTTATATGGATTATGTGCGTTGATATGGTTCAAATTCCTTCCACTAGGTGTCATTTATAAACAATGGCATACACTAGGTTATTTTATGAATCACAATGAAAAATTCCAAACTTGTAAAATACTTAACATAAATTAACAATTTATGAATATAATCTATAATCGTAGAATTTTTTCTTTGGGGATTTATTTACTGATAAATCATTCATAATGGTTTGTAAAGAAAATGATAATTATCCTAAACATATCCCCCATGAGTATCAATCCAGGTGCACAGTAAGGCTTGTTGTCATGTACCAAGATACCCTAGATCAAGCCCAAAACTTCTTGTCGGAGTTTTCACCCCTAGGTACATCTGTTCCAGAACCATGTCCACTTGTAGTATCCATACAGGGATGTATTTCTTAGAAAACTCTCAAAATCTCTACATTACCAAAATTCTAGGAAGTTTTATACAAATCCTCAAAGTCTATCTTAGGTTAATGTTCTCTAATCAGAGTTTTTCTAAATCTAGTTTCGTAGGATTGTACTAAACTTCCTCTAATACCAAATGTAACACCCCAACACAAGTTACCTAGAGTCAGTTCATTATTACATAACATTGACATGATCATAAGAGATTAATTCCTGAAATACCGATCGGTTTATTATCCTTGGAAGTACTAGATACATACATAAGTTTTACATTAAATTATTAAATGAAAAAAAACATTTTTTCTCCTTTTAACACACTCATATACCTTATCCTATCCCTATAGGACAATCATAATATACATCTTCGCATCCTAGGAAAAATAAAACATAAGAAAGGGGTGATCTCATATGCTCAGTAAGGATAACAATATAGAGGAAACTATCAGAAATAAGCATAAACAATTAAGGAAATGTATAAGACTAAAACGCAAGCCTTTTAAACATAAACTTAATCATAATATGGAAAAGATAAATCAAATAATTACATTTAATTATTCACATAGATATTCTACTAGTAGAATAATCACATGTAATATCAATAGCTGATTTTATAATGATAGAATGCATAATGTCAGACATCATAACCACATAGTCAAGGCCTCGTGCCAAGAATAAAAATAAATATTTTTCAAGGCCTTGTGCCAAGACACTAGTTTGTATCATGAGACCTACCGATGTATTGAGGGGCTATAGCGGGCCCCACCCATCACTTACTACATCTAATGCATTCCTTATATGAAAATTTTGAAACATAACGTAAACATTCATATTAAAACTAACATACGAAATGTTAATACTTTATCCATAAACCATGAATGGTATAAAAGTATCACATACATAGTCAAACATATCATAAAACCTTCAATACTATATGGAAGATTGTATCATAATGAATCAACTTCAAACAAGCATAAAATCCAACAAAGGATTTTAACATAGTTGAAATCAATCTGAAAACTATTTGAGTGAAATATCTATTTCTACTTTTAAATAATTTAAGAGTAAAGAAAAAATTTATTCTCAAAATTTTTTTATAAGCTTATAAGGGAATCTTTGAAGGTGTTATAATGGCAGAAAATGGCAGCACCCATCGTATAAGTAAAAAAACTTTCTTTCCTTAAATTTTCAAAAACTTCATAAATTAATTTGTTTGGAAAACGATGGAAAGATTTTTTTTAAATAATTTTATAAACATTCAAAAAATGGTATAAATTAATTTAAACCCTAGTCTAGGAAATAGTAAAAAATTATTTTTAAATACATTTTTAAGAAACACATATGTGGATGATAAAGAGGTCCCTATAGTTACATATAAACAACCTCGGATAATAAATAGATTATAAAATTAACCCTTACCTTGTAATTTTCCTTAGTAGATGGTATATTAACCTCGTGTATAATGGTTAAATAATTGTTATTAAATTATTCAAGAAACAAATAAATAAATATGATATCATTTATGATCCTCTAATATTGCTTTGTTAATAATACTTTAGTAGTATCATTGTTTTGGGTGTTAACTGATTCATTTTCCTATATATGTTTTGTTACATAAGTCATGTTTTTTATGGGTAGGATATATTTGATTCATATCCAGAATGATATTAAGTACTTAAACATTATTTTTAATCATCAAATTAAAATTATTCTTTAATGATTACGATGGGGAATGAAATCTCATCGTGTTGTAGAGACGGTAAGTTGTATGTATGCACGAGCGACAATATCATTCTATTGATGGTAAAATCATATGTAGTTGGATGGTATAATATATATATAGAATCATTAAAATGTTATATTTATTATTTACATCAATTATACTCATTATTATACCCATCCAAATAAGTAAGTGTTGAATAACAAACTACACCACAACGTGGAGACGGTAAGTTGTACGTACGCATGTATGATGACTTTTTCATTCATAGGCTGGATAGAATAATGAATATGGTTGTACCATATTTATAATAACATAACAACATATCTAAGGTAATGGATTTATTATTTTGGTATGTAAACAACAATAAAATAGGATGTGGAATAAGAAAAGAACATTGAAAGAGGTGATGAAATAATTACCTCTTCTTCGGGTGCTTCCTTTTGATTTGAAAAAAAGGGCTACTTAGGTTGTCTTTTTATAAAATTAAGGCCTCAGGGATAAATTTAGGGTAGTTGGGAGGATATTTGAGTAGGGTCTGGCCAATAAAAATGGATTTGGAGGTTTGAATTTAAGAGAAGGAGAAGTAAACTTTTATAAGAGAGGTAAGGGGCACTTTAGGAAGAGATTGAAATATTAATTTATTATAAAATCATTTTCGGTTTCTAATAGCTCCAAATGGATTTATTTTATGGATAAGGTTGGTATGGGTATAAATATTCTCAACTAATAGGTTTAAGACAAGTTTAGGTCACCATATTAACCTTATCTTTTATATTTAACTCTTAGTTAAATAGTTTAACATTTACCTTGTCTTCTGTATTTTTATATTACATTGTTAATAAACTTAATATAAAAAGACAAGAGAACCTAAATAGGTTCATTAATCACATAATAAATTATATAATTATTTTTTATGAATTTTATATTTTTATAAATAATATATCATTTAATAGAATATTATTTGTTTTAAAAACCCATTTATTTCAATTTTGACACTATTTAGTATTTGGTTTTGGTGAAATTCATAACAACTATATTACTTTGAAGAAAATACATTGAATCATACATAAAATTTTATATTCATCTATAAAATTCATGGATGGCATCAAAGGTTTCAATTTAGATTTGTTTTAATATTTATAATATTAATTATTTTAATCTTTTATTAATAAGTTAATTACTGCATCATCATTGTGTCATAAATAAATTTAATTATATAATTGCTAAAAATTATAAATAAAATACCATGATGTAGGAAATAGTTTTATATTTATAATGAATATTTATAGTCGAATATATCTTATGTGTAACTCTATATTAAAAATGCTTTAGTTATTAAACTTCGAATTTAACACTTTTAACTCTGCTTTAAATAAAATATAATAAATGTCTTAATCTAATCCAAGTGGATAAAATGGATCATATTTTTTCCTAAGGTTGATTTTGGTCAAAAAATACTTATCTGATATTATTAGTACATGTGTTGGGGTAAGTATAATATTTTTTTTAACATTAATTACCCTATTTACTTTTAACCGTGGTAAATAAAATTCAAAAGTTACTATTCATAAGAAATTATTTTCATCCTATTGAATCAAATTTTACTTACGAATGACAAATTTGTCTATCGGATTTTTTAAATTCAATTAACAGAAGCAATAAAATTATGTTTTATGCAAATTTGAAAATGTGCCTTCAATGTGGGTTAAAGGCGTTAAAAAGATCGATAAATTTTTATATATCTAATATTATTATAAAATGACTCTAATAAAGTACATTAGATTAATATAGGTATTGTCTATCTATTTTGACTTTAAAATAAATTTAAATTTAAAGAAATAATTATTTAAATAAAAGGTCATTTTTTAAACAATAACGTAGTTTTTTCACTATTCATCAAAAATTGAAAGTTTTCAGAAAAAAACAAAAAATTCACCCTAAGATAATTTTGATATTTCGAATCCGAAAATTAAGTCAAATTTGAAAAATAAAATTTATAAAATTTCAAAAAAAGTGGGTATTACTATTCATAACTACTTTTTAAAAGGCTAGTTTGATTGGTCGGGGTGTGCTAGAACTTGATGTTGCATACAGCACAAGCTACTGTATTATTCAAAGAGAAACGTACCATGGAATCTTGGGATGTTAAAATATAAAAACATTTCCTTCCTTACTAAATCTATATCTAGGTATCAATACCCTTTGCCTTCTATTTGAAGAAACATTTTTAGACTTTACAACTAACTTTTCTTCATTTGATTTAAACTTTTACCCACTTGTATTTTCAATAAAATACTAAAACTTGTAAATAACATGATTAATTAAACTATCCTAAAAATTTTGATAAATTTGGGTAAACGAGTATTGAATTAATTTACATTGTTATAATATTTCTAATGATAACAGAAAAATGAATTTCTTAACCAAAATAATCATTATAGAAAACCTTTGTCTCGCCATGTCATTAGCACACTCAATCATATTGAGTATATGAGTGGAGAATAAAGTCACTTCAGTTATATTTTATATAATTCCATTGAAACCTTAATTAATTAATTAGATGATTCTCACATGCATCTAGATGTTCCTATTAAATAACTTCAATAGTTTGTAACTTAGAAAAGTGTTTTACTAACATTCAAAATTTTTTTGCATGATAAATTTTCTTAAGTTTTGTATAAGCCTAAGTAGTTGCTTACATTTTCAAGGAATTATCTCAAATTTTTAAGTTAGATGATGATAATGATGATATTTATCTACAATATAATCTTTTATCATATGATTATCTTATTTTATAAACATTTAATAAGAAAATTATTAAATATAATTCCATTAAACTGATGAAACCTTTTAAATTTCATCATATCCATTAGTGGACCATGATCCATATTTCACTAAATAATAACTCCACTTTGGGGTGAACCTCACCACTTAGGTATTTAGGTGGTCCATTTTCCCAATCATATCATATAAGAATATTGTATGGTTGAGTGTAAAATTCCTTGTCTAATTCATTATATGGGTAAACTCAACACCATTCCTACAGAATCCTTCCCAAATATTTCCCATCTAAGTGTAACCCACTAAGAATAAGGCACCTGAATCTTAAGTTTACCTCATTAATTACTTTATTTACCCAATATAATTAAGGTACACACTACTTTGTCATGAACCTGCCCAATTAAATGATTGGGATTTTTAAATGTATTCATTTTAGAACTAATTTAACACTTAGTATTTTAAAGAAGATTTAGTATTTCCATATTATCAAATGTATTCCCTTTAAATGTTTGGATTATTCTAATTATTTAGTTTATAATCTTATTCTTTACATCAAGTCAATATGTTCAAACCATATTGATATATAACTCTTTACAAAACTCACAACTTTTATTACTAAACCAAATTAAAATCCAACTATATAAATACATATAAATATATTCAAATCCATCCCATGAATAAGGTAAATGAAAATATTTCATGTAAATTCTTAGAATCATATAAAATAAGTAATCCCCAAAAGATTAATCTTATAGTAATACATTACCAACCCCCATTTTTTTAGGCAATGCATGCGCCTCTAAGACATTCAACAGTCCGACCCAAATTCCTTATACCCAAGGATAATTAATTCCATTGAGATTTCTATTTCATTACTATTATAAAAACTTATATGTATAAAATATTCTTAACTTCTTAATTCAAATTTATAAGCTAATACAAGTCATAGTCAAGGAACAAAAAAAATAATTCCATTATCACACATAACATATAACTCCTTACATGCATGTATGAAAATAAAAAGAATCAATTTAACACTGTAAACTAAAACATAAATCCATTTATAATATAATAATTTTATATATATGATTTAAGCTAGAAATAAATAAATAAATAATCATATATTTAAACATGAGATAAACTCTTTATGAAAAATTCATAAATAAAGCTAATTATAAACATTTTATAATTTTTCTATGCATTACAGAAAATATATAATTAATTCAACATAAAAATTTTATATTTAATTTTAATATAAACTCCTTTATATGACATATTACTTAAATATATGATTTATTATGAAATATAAAAATTTTATATTTCAATTATATTATGTAAACAATTTATATAATCGAAACATCACATATTTAATATTATTTAAAGCTTGATCATATCAATTATCAAAATAAATTTTGATATGATTTAAATAAATTCTAAAATAAGGTATTTAAATTTAAAATTTTCAAATTAATTATTTTGACCAATTAATAATAATAAATATAATCTTCTTTATATTTGACCTTATTTTATAATTTATAAATATTTTATAACCCTTATAATTTTCATATAAACCATTTATATGTAAATTTTATGTCATTCCATATAATTTGATAAAGGTATTAAAATATTGATAATCAATATTTTTAGATATTTATTTATTAAATGTTTCATAAGCATTTAATTAATTATAAACAATTTGAAATTAATTAATTTATAAAGAATTGTATAAATTAATAATAATAGAAAAATACCTTTTATATGACATATAAACAATTAATAATCCATTTTATTTTATTCTAAAATGAAATATTGAAAATCTAATTTTTTTGTTTTAAGACTATATTGTATTAAAAAATATAAGTTTTAGTGCTTAAAAAAGATATCGATAATAAAATACATTTGATAACTTTTGTAATTTTAATGTAAGAATAATTTATGTGGATCTAATTAATCATGACCTGTAATATATTTCATTTTTAATATTAACATGATGTATCTAAGAGACCTATGTAAGAATGACCATGAACTTGTGGCTCATGATTAGCCTTGCATAACAATAACTTGACATGTGATGTCCTGTGTAGGAATAGATTCATTCCCTAGTAGTTATAGTATATGATAAGATGTTTTGTATGATTAAATCATTACATATATGTCCTATATATGATTAATAATTCTGGCCATGGTATCGAATCCTATGATATAAAGGTTATTGGGTGTAGAAGAAGTGGTTGTGCTCATGTAGGATAATATTTTTTCATTTATTTCTTTCGATAAATCCTAAAAACTATATGATTGAAACCCTATAATATTCAATAGATTATCCTTTCACATATAATTTATAATTATTTACATAAATAATAATTAACTTCACTTTTAATTATTTTTTATTCTCAAATTGGTTGACCACTATTTTCATACCATTGCTTTGATGAAATATTCAAGGGTTGAATCACTCTAGTGGTATCTAAACATGCTCTAGAAACCTCAATACATCACCATAGAATCTATGGGTGCCAATGATGATGATTCTAACAACTTATGTTACTCTTCTTTGATTTTATTAAGAATCCCTTATGAACTTTAAGGATCTTATAGAGTTCTATTATGTTATTTAGTGTGGAGTATTTATTCACTCTATTATTAGGATTTTTCAAGAGAAAATTTCTCTATAGGATTAAGATAATTCTTTAGAGAGAAATATTGTTCTCCACAAATTGATTGATTACCCTAGATAAGATATAATGGGATTTATATAGTTTTTTTAGAGAATTTTTTTTTACACAAAGGAATTTAACTAATTTCTTAATTTTAATAAAAAACCACATGTTAAATAATTATATTATTATTATTTTCTTAATATCCGCAAAACTCATGGTTATTTAAATATTATTTCCTAAATAAATTAATTAATATTTATTTAAATGATATTAAATATATCATTTCTTCCTGGCCCTTTAACTTGGTTTTCCAATCCTCCTCATCATTTATAAAAATTTGGAAAATAATTATTTATTAAAATTAAAAAATATCACTTTATTATTCTTTTGATAAATAAATAAATATTATATTCACTAAACTAGAGAATAAGTATTTATTTAATATTTAACTCACATGCATATTCTTTAAAATAATTGGTGACAGAATATATGCAATCAACATAAACTAAATAATTATTATTCCTTGAAATTGGAGAATAATATTTATTATAATTTTAGATTTAAGAATAATTTAAATAAAGTTATATATACACTTATTGTATGACCATATAAACCTATTTTTTAGTGTCATTGGGATAACAAGACTAAAGTTCAATATTCACATCTAAAAAAATTTCAAGGCATCCATAAAGAAAGATGTTAATGCCATAAAAACAACAACCTCCTACGGATGATCACTATTTAATATAATTTCTTTATCTCAATATCTCATCTATAAGGTTTCATTACTCGTGTCATTAACCTATGTGATTCACATATCTTTCTTTAAATTTCATAGAATGAACTCATCTATAAAATTTCCATAGTTATGGACTTAATCAGACAATTATATTTCAATCACGGGGTTTTAGATATCTACTTACATTAACACGTAAGGGATAAATACTTTCTTTACTTATTCATTAATGTCATATCATTTTTGATGCACACAAAATATCTTACTTTTCTACAAGAATATGTAATCATTATTTTCTTTAACATATCTAAGTATGTGACTGATGATATAAATTAATAATAATGTCAAGACTAAGGATAAATATATACATTCAAAGATAGGAATATCTAATAACATATATAACATGTGTAATTACTATAAGTGGGTATATTCCTATAACCTCCTCTCTCAGAGATTACTAAGTGTGGACTTCATGATAAGAAGTCTTGATGACATATAATCCCCCAACATGTAGTATAATCCTTCATCTGTGTCTCTTCCAATAAATTTTGTATAGGCATAGAATATATATTTAAGAATATTATTATATCACGTGGCAGCTGAAAATATCACATTCCTGATTTTGTTTATATAGTTAATTTCTCCTTTGAGTTTGAGATGTCATGGGGAGAAATTTTTTGGGTAATTTCCTAGGGACTCATGATTAGGTTTATGGTTTTTCAAACCAATTATTCAAAACCATCCTTCATTTCATGTTTTGGATAGTGTCCATCACATAGTTATCGCATGTTTTGGCAAACCGTGCAACCTACACAGTTTTGGGTATTTTTTTCATTTCTTGTTTTTTTATTTGAAGTTTCTCCAAAACTCTCCCCTCACTCAAACCCCTCAACCTAAGATCCTCCCAAGGCATCTCGTTTCTTTTACAAGAAATCAAAGTTGTGATTTTTTTGTTTTCTTAGTGGATTCTTCTCTATATTGAAATGAAATGTCTTCTCCTTCTCCATTTTATTAGTTTCTTATAATTTTTCATTATCTATCCTTATTGGACATGTGGACTTATTTCTAGGTGTATGGTTGTCTATTTTTTAATGGTTTTGAGTCATATATTGAGACCTAATCTCATGGTGTTTGTTATAGATGACATTGTTATACCGGTTGATGTATATTTTTATATTAAATTTTATTTTAGTTAAGTTTTTTGTGGATTATTTATGTTTAAAAAGTGATTTTGAACTTAATTAATGGAATATATGATATCTAAATGGTGTTTTTAGGGGGTTTCAATGCATTTTTGGGTTTCTAATTTGAAAATTATGGGTGAATTTGATAGTTCAATGACACTTTGATTTAAAATGGTATTTTATGAATTCTAAGTGTTTGATAAAATGTTGTTGGTTCTTTTCACCAACAAAAATGATTATTTGTGATTTTTTGGGATAATTTTGAATTATTAAGTGTGGTTTTTTCATGTTTTAAATGGTTTTACTTGTTTTAAAAGTAAATGTGTTGATTTATGAGAATTTTACAAGATTTATTTTAATTTATTGAGACTATATTTTGGTATTGTTGTGGCATTCCTTGTATTTACACTTTTTTTCAATGGTAGTTTTAAAAATATATTTCCAAAGGTGTGGTTATGGATTTTAAAGTAAATTTTTGTTTATAACCTTATGAGAAATTTTGTTTATGGATTTATTTTTACACTCTAGTTGAGCCCCATGTAACCCATTTTTTATACATGTATCCACGTGTTAATGATTAAATGAATTGAGATACATGCTTATATATTTGGGAAGGGGACTCATTGTAGAAGTGGGTGTGTTGGAGGTGGGATATATTTCATTATTATGTTATATTACCATTTGAATATTTTATTTTCATGTGATTGATGTTAGATTAATAGTGTCTCACCACCTTTAGTTATTCCATAAAGAATCCTAGGCTACTAATTAGGAAGTTGAGGTATGTAGGCTTTACTAGTTGAGAGTTATACACTTGATAGTATCCCCTAGTTGAATGTTATTTCTTAGCTAGGGTATGTTTCATCGATGATTCTAGTTTAAAGGGATTTGGGTGATGAGTTGTGTGACCATTAACCAGATAGAGGTTTGTTCTACCTATGAACATCAAGTATTTTCCCATTAGTCCCTATGGTTTTTCCGTATGATATGTATCTTATGTTATGCCTCTTTATTATTTATTCACATGTGAGTTTATTATTTATTTGATATATATTTCTTTGATCTATTTATCTATATTTTTTTATGATTAATATTGAATTGTTTTTATCTATCCATTTATTTCACTTATTTATAACCTACCATGGATTTCCATTTTATTATGATTTACCATTGTTCTTTACTCATATTGGTAGAGTGTGTATGTTAAAGTTTTAAATGGGAAATAAGTGGTTGTTTTAAAATTCAATTCATTATAAAATTTATTTGAAATTTTTTCAATCTTATGTGAATGGTTTGTTTTAAAAATATAAGTTTTAAACAAAAAAGAAAGTTTCACCTTGGATTCTTTAACAGTGGGTTTCTTTAAAGGGAATGGTTAGTTTTTTAAAAATACAATACCTTGGAAAATAATCTTTAAGTCATGTTTATAAATGGTGTGTTTTAATAAAATAAATAAGTCATTGTTTGTTTTTTTCTATACTGTGTAAAAAAATGAAAACTTATTTCCTCATACCTATTTTAAAACTAGAATAATCAGTTTCTTTATAAAGGGAATAAAATGGACTCATGGAGGTATCTGACTGGCCTTTGACTCACACCCTACATACTCACATTGGTGGATATATAGTCTTGATGTATTTTGTAGTTTTTCAGTTGGGACTTGTTAGTTGGGTTTCTACTTTTCTCCTTGTGGAATCAATTGATGTTTGGTTCATGTTGATGACTTTAGAGTCACATGGTGGTGGTGGTGGCATATTTTTTGAGTTCTATGGACTATTTGGGGTTGTGTAGTGTATCATCAGCCTCCTATTTTTTCATTTTTTTTCTTATTTATGTATTATAAATAATTTATATAAAATGTCTTCATTTATGTTTAAAAAATTTAAAAGCTTTTAGTTTTTTATTTTTATTCCATATTTGGATGTTCTTTTTCTAGAACTACTTATCTACTTTGGTATTGTTGTCCAATTTATGGAGATCCCATATTGGGATCCTGATTGTAATCTGTTATTTATACTAGTTTTTATAGAGTTTTAAATCATTCTAATGTGTTCAAATATGATACCATTGTACTAGTTTCCAACCAGGAGTGATTGGTAATGTGCCTTAGGACTTTTGGTCAAGTAGTCTTGGTGACATCTGGGTGAAATATTAGGCCAGACTATGATGGTTTCTTTCAATATGGTATCATATACCTCTTGTTATTTTATTTATAATGGTAGATAGGATTTATGATCATCTAAGATCAAGTGGTGGGTACTAATAAGTGCTTGGAAAACTTTTCCTTATGTTAAACATTGAATTTCCATGGGTGGTCGGGAGTTTTTCTTTGGATTTTGGATTTATGGTTGTTTATTATTGAGATATTTTGGCATATTTGTTTTGTTACTTTGAGTTTTACAGAGATTCCAGGATATTTCTAGTGACATTATTATTTTTAGAGTGAAATTGGAAGAAATCTAAGGGTGCATAGTTAAAGTGAATAGTGTTTCAAACCATGCACATGCCAAGTGAAATTGTTTTGTATAACTTTTAGTGGTACTCACAAGGTTAGAATGCGATATAAAAAACCATGCATCCAAACCATACATAGTGGTGAAATTTTTTTAATTTTCCTTATTTTGGATTATTTGGTTCTTTAAAACTCTTTTATGATTGGAGAGTTCTTTTGTGAGTATTAAATAGAATTTCTATGTATTTTGAAGTTTATTTAATCAAGTATAAACATAAATTTTTTATTCTTTATTGTCAAGGAAGGTTTTGAGACCATGTTTTTCTTATTTTGAGTTTCCATCATGAACATTTTTTATCCATGTCACAAATGATTTAAGTGTATGAAATGATTTTGTGTTGTAATTATTTTTAAGGAAATAATTTCATAGGGTTTAAGTGTGGTGAAAATTTTAAAGTAGTTTTAGAGACATGTTGATTTCCAAAGGAAAACAGTTTTATGTAAGGTTAAATGATTTTGGTGTGTGTGGTTTAAAGGTAAACTGGTTTTCAAGAAGTGGGTTCCTTCTATTGTTAGGATTGAAATATTTCAAGGCTTTGAAATAAAACCTTTAATTATGTTATTCTGAAACCACATGGTGTATTTAAATGGAAATAAGACCTTGATAGGAATTTTAAATTATCTTATAAAGAGTTATTTTTTATGTGGTTTTTTAAATTTGTTCTTCTATATCACTTATATTAATATTTTTTATGGTTTTTTAAATTGTTATGTTTAATGATGTTTTAGAATGTGACCCAAAAAAAGAATCAAAGAGTTGGGAATGGAAGATCTCATGTAGTCATTTTATTGATCCAAGAGTTTTCTTTCTAGTCTCTGATTCTACCCAGACACTCAATCTACTACTGGGGTTGTAATATTTTTGTCTTATGGATCATGCCCATGAGTTTCTGAATCAATATCTACTAGTGTTTAGTGGTTACTTAGGATCCAAGTAGGCTATTCAGTGTCTAGATAAGGTTAAATAGATCTCTAAGTCAGTGTGGACTCCTGAAATATCTAGGTTGAGGTTCACCACTCCTTTATTCAATGGATTGGGTTTGTATTTGTTAAATCTCACTATTTAATCCAAATCGTTTAAGGTTTTCTCTTGGGGTTATTTCAAGGCTATCTCCACAAAGTGGTTTTCTCCTAAGGAAGTGAGATTTTAAAAAGTAATGAAGTTTTAAGGAGTTAATTAGAGTAATCAGTCTGTAAAGGACTATGTTGAGTGCTTCACTGTACTAGTATCATTCTCCCTTGAGTTGGTCATTAATGATTTCAGGATGTATTGGTCATTTTGAATAATCCTTTATCTAGATTTTAGTTTGGTGGTGTTCCAGTTTGGCATGAATACCTATATAGATTTTATTTATAAGTTCAAAATAATTGTGGAATTTGTGGTCTAGAAATATATTATAATAGATGCTTTAACCTCATCTAGTGTTAGTGAGGATGATCCAGCTAGCATGAACAAGAATTTAGTAGTGTACATCTAGTGTGGGAATTCCAGGTATGATAGATGCTCCTACTAAAAAACTCTAAGGGCTTGTTATTAGTGTGACCAATTTAGTCACATTAAATGGTTTTGTAAGTTGGATGAACATTAGAATGAGAATTCTTAAACCCAACTATGATTTGGGGAGTATTCTGTGTCGTTGCTTCCACTGGAGAGTTAAAAACTATTTTGTGACTTTGATAGTATCTTATTTTATAGACTTTACTTTTTTTGAACCCTTTTTCAATCCTTTTCACACCATTAATCATTTTTTTATAATCAATGAAATTTATTTTGGATAGTATTTTTTCCATTGGGATGTTCATTCCATTTTTATGGTCATGCCTCAATGATTTTTTATTCTTGTTATTATTTGTTCATGGTGTGAAACATGGGTTTGGGTTTTTTTTAATGGAGTCATAGGGATTCATTAGGTACATAGTGGTGTAAATAGGATAATATATTGGTTTTTAGTTATACCATGAGACATACCAGTTGAATAATTTCTTATGGTATCACTGAGAGTGGGTGTTTATTATGTTTGGCCCTAAGTTACCCTCCATAAGGATTCTTGACCTAAAGTCATAACTATGACATTCTATGTTTATGAATGTTTTTTTGGGTTTTATCTCCTTTTTTAAGGAAGGGTGCTATTTTAGTGATCCATTTTGGTGATCTTTTAGTTGTTCCCTAAGTATGTGTTATTTCTTAGTGTTTGTATGGGTTATCATGTGGTTGTTTCTGGTTGGTAGAATAAATATTGTTTAGTGAATATAATTCTTTTGGGTGTGAATATTTATTTTTCACATTTTTATATAATCTCTAAATAGTGGGGAGACTTATTTCTAGTCTCCATGTTGTTCCTTAATGCTTGTAAGAGTCTTATTACAAGATTTTTTGGGTTCAGATGCGCTTTTAATTCTATTGATTGTAACCTTGGATGTTCTAGAGGTGGTGGTTTTGTTTTTTTCTTTGGTTTGAATCAGGACTTTGGAAGAACCTGTGATTTATGTTCTGTACATATGTTAGAGTTCCTATATTTAAATTCAATAGGAGTGATTATCTAAAATTCTCATTTTTTAGGAATATTCTTTTAGAATTCATAGTATTTATTTGGATAGTAAATCTTGAGTCATTCTGTAAATATTCTTCCCATTAGTGGGTTGTTCGTGTTCTATGTTTTTGGTATTAGTTTTTGGAAGTTGGATAGTTGATTAGGTCCTTATTAAATGTGAAGTGGTATTGGAATTACCATATGTTCTATGTTGTCAATAATTTTTGGGGGTAGAAAGTGGAATGGTTGGGAGAATTGTGAAACCCCAAAATTTAACATTCATATTTATGTCTATATGGTTAATTTCTCCCATGAGTTTAGGATGTCCAAGGGTGAAATTTTGGAGTTTTTGTAACTTCTATAGGGATGCACTATTAGGTTCATAGTTTAGGAAACCGTGTAGTATAACCCATGTGCCATCTACAGTTTTGGTTCATGGAAATCTTATGGTTATAACTAGTTTGGAAAAACCCTAAAAGTAAACTCTGATACCAAATAGTTATTGAGTATTTCTTTTGATTTCTTATTCTTTTTATTTGGTTTTTCTCCCAAACTCTCCCCTAACTCAAATCCCTAGATCTAGGCTCCTCACAATGCCTCTAAATTATTCTCCAAGCAACTACAGGGTGGGAATTAGGTGTTTTCTTGGTGTATTATTTCATGGATTAAAAGTTAATGGAATATCCTTATCCTTTTATTGGTTTTCATGTCTAGGGTTATATAACTTTTCAGGGTTTTGGTTTCTAAGGGTTTCAATCCATATATTGAGACCTAATATAGTGGCATTCATCATATATAATATGGTTATATTGGTTTTAGCTGGTGTTTCCTTTCCATTCCCTTTTCTTTAATAGTTTCATGGATGATTTATTTTGAAAAAGTGATTTTTAACTAAAGTATTGAATTTTATAATATATAGATAGTGATTTCAATGGTTTTCCATGTTTTTTTAGGTTTTTTCCTTGGATAAAAATGGGTGAATTTCATAATTCAATGGAACTTTGTCATTAAAATGTATTTTATGCATTATAATCATTTTATCAAATTTAATTTGTGTTTTAATCCAATAAAAATAATTGTTTATGATGTTTTTGTCTAAGTTTAATGTATAAAGTGGGGTGTTTATTTATTTTAAAGGGGTTTCCTTATTTTAAAATTGAATGTGTTGATTTATGAAATTTCCTTGTGATTTATTTGAATTGAGACTATGTTTTGATGTTGTGGTGTTCTCCCTTGTATTTAAAGATTTTTCAAAGGTGGTTTTGAAAAGATATTTCCAAAGGTTTGGTTCTTGAATTTAAAGTAAAGTCCCATTGTTAACATTATGATAAAGGTTCTTTATTTATTGGTTTTTACAACGTTGTTGGGCCCCATGTTACATTTTTATTCTTGTATGCATGTTTTAATGGTTAAATAAATTGAAATTCATGCTTATGTGTTTGGTAAAGAGGCTCATTATGGTATCGAGTGTATTAGTGGTGGGATATATTTTATTATTATGTTATATTTTTATTAGGATATGTGATTGTAATTTGATTT
The DNA here is from genome assembly GCA_963277665.1 of Viscum album. NCBI lineage: Eukaryota > Viridiplantae > Streptophyta > Magnoliopsida > Santalales > Viscaceae > Viscum > Viscum album. The sequence goes on along the minus strand of OY728162.1, from coordinate 1,060,953,185 downwards.
ATGTTGTTGTGATAATGACCCGCATCCTTTAGTTATTACATGAGGAACCCTAAACTACTAATTAAGAAGTCAATAGATGTTGTCTTTTCTAGTTGAGAGTTATACATTAGATAGTAGCCCCTATTTGAATGTTATGACATGGTTAAGGTATGTGATGTTGATGAGGCCAGTAGAGAGCAATTAAAGTGATTAATTTTACGACCATTAACCTACTAATAGTTGGTTCTTCCTATTCACTTCATTTATTTTCCTTTTATTCCCTATGGTATTGAATCATGATATGTAACTTTAGTTATGTCTCTTTATTGTTTATTTTCAGATGAGTTTATTATTTCTTGGATGAATCTTGCTTTAATGTATTGATATATCTTTTAGCTTAGTATTGGTATTCTCTACTTTCTATACATGTAACATCCCATTTAATTTTAATATTAAATTAATTTCATGCCTTATTAATATTTATAAATTATATTTTATAGAGTTATATTCATTATAAGAATATTAAATAATTTTTTCATCAAAAAGGAAATAGATTTATTCTTACTAATTTTTTTTACATATATTATATAGTTTTATTTAAAATCATGATTTTCAAAATTTATAAATTTAATTCGAAAAAAATTATATCATTTTTTATACCATCATATGAAAATTATCTTACAGTGATTTTTGGTAATTTTTTGAAAAAGTTGATTTTGGAAAGAATAATAAAAAAATAAATTTTAAGAAGATGGTATTTTCTTATCATGTATTTAAAAAGTCGTATTTTATTTTGGATTTGTTTAAAATTTAAATTAGTTTCTTTTAATTAAACATGAATCGTCCTTATAATTAAATTCAGTATAAAAATATACATAAAAATGCATTTTCTAAAAAACCATTTTTCATTATTATTGAGGGTTTATTTTAAAAGTAATTTCTACCAATTATAGAAATTTAATTTGATAAAATGGAATCCATATTTTTAATCATAAAGTAGAAACTTTAATGAATCCAATTTCATTTTTTGGTCATTATAAATAGTAACATTGGTAAAAAAAAGTCACTTACCATGATAAGAGTTAAAATGGGTTAACAAGGTTAATATAAAACTATAAGGATTAAAATAACCCAAAAATAATATAAATACTATTTTAAAGACATATTTCAAACCTAATTTTTATATTATTTGAATATTAGTCATTTTGGATCCATTTATCTTGAGTAATACAAAATATAATTTAATATTTTGAGAAATTCCAAATGCATCCTCTCCACAACTTATAAAAATACACCCCCTATCCTATGTTATAAACAAGTCAAGAGCCTATTATCTTGGATAATTCATACCCAAATTTCTTCCTATCATCCATTATAACATCTTATAGGTCATTTTTTATCTTAATTCCATCCTAGGATTGCTTTAGGTATAAACCTAAGTAGTTTTTCTAAAGAAGTAGTATCGTTATAGCTGGACATTTTTATTTTATTTCTTCTTCTAACTCTTTTAAATATATTTAAACCATGATTATATAAAATCATAAGTATATCCCATACAATAATATTTTATTTTTTTTTATTTTATAACCCTTTTTCATCTACTTAACAATCTTATTCAAAATTAAAACATCGTTCATGTGCACGTGCGGACTACCACCTCGCAAGATGATGTATTTCATTCTTCATCACCGACTCGTATATTTGGTCATAATTATGGATCCAAATGAAATAATAGATTATGTATTTAATTCTATAATTTTAAATAAATATTCTACTTCTTTATTTACCATCTAATGAAAAATAAAAACATTAATTGTGTGTATGTACGGACTACCGCCTTGCGAACTGGTGTATTTTTTTTCATTCCCACATCACATGGATTGTATATACAGATTTATTTAAATAAATAATATGATATTTATGATATAACTATTATTTTTAAAAGAATAAATAATAATTAACATATTTCCCTCATGTTCATTGAAAAATTGAAACGTAACTCATGTGTACGTACGGTCTATCATCTTCATGATTGTAAAAAAATTAATTTTTCATTAACATCATGCATAGTTGGTTTTAAAAGTATAATTTAAGTTTAAAAATTATAATTATAACACAATTAATATTATATAAATGCTATAATCATGATCTATTTGACTATAATAAACCCACTAAATTCATTTGGACTTATGAATCAAATAACCTCAAAATGTCAGAAGTAAACGTAAAAGATTAAGTGATTATGTATGACACCGATATAATTTAAATAAAAGGAATAATATAAGTGAAAATTTTTATTAATAAAGTAAATAATTAAAATAATTATATTATTAATTATTATAAATAACAAATAAGGAAATTTTGACTTGGGGTAAAGGACATTTTTCTTTAAAACGTTTTTTTAAATGTTTTAAAGATTTATTTTCTAAATATTTTTCTTCTAAGTACATATTCTTAGAATTATATTTTTAATGTATTTATATGGGAATAAATTAATTTTAAAATATATTTTATGACTCTTTTTACATTCTTTTAAAGTTTTTAAAAAGAATATTTTTACACATTTTATACGAAACATTTTGAGAAAGGGAAAAAGAAATGTTCTATTTTAACGTATACAACATCAATTGATTTTCCCACCACCATAAATATTATTTTATATTTAGATTCATTTACATGATACCATGTTTTATTAAAATAAAAATCCTCCTTCCATGTGTTCTTAGTATTTTAGTTTTGAAAATTAGGTTTAAAAGCAATATTATATATCAATATCTTAAAATGTTTTAATTTTGAGTTTAAATGAATATTTTTATGAGTTTGATAATAAAGATGTGATATTTTATATATTTTATAGTCCTTAGGCATTGTTTACTATGAAAATTGAGCCCAATATATCTCTAAAATTTATTAGGAAATTATTATGTTCTCTGGAGAATTATGTTGGAATTAACTGAGTAAGTTATTCCATTTGTAAGGGTTCTTATAAGGGTTCTTGTAAGATGATGTCTCAAGGAACCTACATGAATTTTATATTTTCTATAAAGATTTTTCATGGAAATATTTTGATTTTATAAGGTAATATAATGATCTTTTGTTTAGAATAATTATCATTCCCTTTAAGGGTAAAATGTATGTTTTCTTAAGAAAATGTTTTTCATGGATTATCACATTTTCTAAGAAACCCCCATGATTATGATTTTTACATTATGTTTTCTTATAATGTTTTATGAAAAACTTTGGGTTGTAAATATATTTTCATTTGTAATTAAACAATTATTTAAACTCAAATATTATTATGTTAAAGGTAAGCACTCTTACATGATCTCATGCTTTTGAAATATAATAATGGGATTATTTTTTCTTATTTTTATGTCCCTTACTAATATTTTTAAACTAGTACCATATTTTAAAATGATTTTAAAAGGGTTTGAGGATGATTAGGAACAATGATGAAGCTATGTTTAAAATCATGAAGATTTTTCATAAAAATAAAACATGTTTCATTTTATAAAATTTGTATTATGAAAAATTGATACTGATTGAAAGTGTCCACTTTTTAATGTATTAGTTTTTTATGTAATAGTTATGAACAAATTATTTAATACTATAAACCTAAAAATATCTTTAAGAATGTAAGAAAAATATTTTTTTTGAAAAATTAAATTATGGGTTGAATAAAGATCGTGGCCTTATAGTTTTTATCAGAGCAGGGTTTAGATAATTTTATAGGTTAGAATAATGTAAGTAATCACCCTAAATATATTATAATTTAGGGATATTATGATATATCATTTTTATATTACCATGTTTATTTATCTAAACTATGTACGTTCAAAGTGGTTTTCTATAAGAGAAATAGGGAAGTTGAATTAGGAAGGAACCAAGAGTATAATATCCTTCAAAATCCGAAACCTAGAATGGTTGTAATTAGAAAAGAGAAGTTTTTTGTTGTGATGTATCAATTGACCCGAGCTATAAAAATTGGAGGTATCCATTAAATAGAGACACCACATTCACCATAGAGGAATATGTCCATTTTAGATCATTTCATGAAATAGCACCCTCCAACATTCAATGGATCATCTAACCTTTTGATAGTTGTAGGATGGGTGAAATCCTTAGATAATATATTATAATTCATTGATTGTTTATAATATCAAAATGTAACTCTTTATACTTATTTTTTTAATGGTGAAGTCGATTGATGGTGGTCAATGGTTAATAATTTTAGAGAAAGAAAAGAAATTTATGCCTTAGAATGGGATGAATTTATATTTTCCTTAATAATTATTTTCCTAAAGTTATTTGACTTAAACTAGAAAACAAATATTTGAATTAATGTTTTAGGAGGAATATTTGGTGGCCTCGTATAAAGAAAAATTCACCCACATTTCAAGGGTCACATAAAATTTTATTCTGGATATTAATAGTAAAATTAATCAATTTTACTCAAGATTGAATCCAAGATATCAAAGGGAATTGGATTCTGGTTAATTTAAAAGTTATAATAAACATGGTTTATGTTCTAAGAAGGTAGAAATGGATTTTTTTTATTATCATGTTTCCTATGATAATAAGTGGAAAAATTGGTCTATGTGGTAGAACAATGGGAAGCATCCATCGAGGAAAACTGAATATAAGAAATTCAGGCTTCCATATTGTGATAAATGTGGTAAGAATCACCTTGTAAAGTTTCATATAAAATCTAAGAAGTTTTTCTAATGTGGAATGTTTGGGAATTTTCCTCGTGACTAAAAATACAAATATCATAGTAATAATCAAACAAATAATTAAAATACTAGAGAACGATATTTTATGTTTAATGAAATGGGTAATTAATAGAGTTCCTATCTGTATATAGGAGTAAATGATGGAGGTCATCAAGATCAAAAGAATAAATTTTTGGTTAAATTATTTTCAACTACTTTGGATTATTTTTGACTATCCATCGATGTGGTGTTAGGTACACTACCTATTTATTTAGATTAAGTTAATGTCTCCTTAGATTTGGGGTCTATGCATTCATTTATTTCTATGAAATTTATAGATAAATTGGAAATTTAAACTCACAAAATAAATACAAAAATTGGTGAAAAAAAATAGGAGTGGTGTTAAGGAAAAAATAACTTATAAGAATATTCAAGTTTTTGTATGTGTAAAGGATTTACCAAAAACTTGATTGTATTACCCATTTTAGAGTTTTATATTTTTCTGCGTGTGGATTGGATTTTTGTAAGTAGTGATAAGAAATATTGTGGAGCTAATGAATTTGTTTTTTGGAATGAGTTTTAGTTTTAATCTAATAATGAATTCATATCTTTTATAACATACCAATAATTAGGAAAATTTATTAAAGTTGTGAATGAAAGTTGTCATTGACATATTTCTGAGAAGGAGAAAATTAAAATTAATGATGTTAATATTGTAAAAGAATATCTGGATGTATTTCTTGATGAATTTTCTGGTATTATACGTAATCTATATATTGAATTTACAATTAAATTATTTTTTTGATTATAAGACCATATAAAAACCTCCTTATCAAATAGATCAAGTAGAAATTATAAAATTGAAAAAGTTGTGGAAAGAGTTTCTTGACAAAGGCTTAATTCATTCTATCACTTCAATATGGGGTTCTCTTGTTTTTTGTTAAAAATAAATATGTTTTTATGAGGAATTACAATGATTATATATCATTGAATATCATCACTGTTAATAATAAATTTATATTTCCTCATATAGAGGACATGTTTGATTAGGTTTGAGGTTATTAGTATTTTTCAAAGGCTAATCTCATGCCTGGGTATGATTAGCTAATGTTTGAGGAGGATAACAATATGAAGATAGAGTTTCAGACTAGTTAAAGGCATTAGGAGTTTGTGGTTATTCCCTTTGGGTTGATAAATGTTCCAGCTATATGAATGGACCTTATGAATATATTTTTTCATAAGTTTTTAGTTAAATTTGTGGTTGTGTTTATTGATGAAATATTGATATATTCTAAAAGTTATGATGATCATAGAAAAAAAATTAGTATGTTTTTCAAAGATTAAAATAAAAAAGTTATATGGAAAATTTATTAAATGTGAAATATGGTTGTAATGGATTTCTTTCCTTGGATATATTATAAATAAATATGGAATAATTTTCAATATAGCTAAAACTGAAGTGGTTAGAGAGTGTAAAAAACATAAAAATTTCACACAGATTCATAGTTTGCTTGTATTAGTGGGTTACTAATGATAGTTTATTGAAAACCTTTTTTAGTTTTCTATTCCACTATCTAAGTTAACTTAATAAGGAGTTAAATTCATCTAGATGAAATAATATGATGAATTCTTCTAGAAATTAAAAAGAAGATTATTTAATGCTCCAATTTTTTCCCAGCCATATAGAAATGGTGACTTTGTTATCTACAATGATTCTTCTTTTAAAGGAATTGTTTCTTTATAATATAGAATGATTATTTAATTTCTTATACATTACATAAATTGAAACATCATGAGATAGATTATCCTACACAAAAACTTAAACTAGTAGTTATATTTTTAAAAAATATATATATATAGACATAATTTATATAGAGTAAAGTGTGAAATATATACTGATCATAAAATTTTTTAAGTATATATTCACATATAAAGAGTTGAACATGAGATTGATAAGATGTTTGTAATTGATTAATGATTATGACTAAATGATTCATTGCCATCCGGGAAAAGAAAACATCATAGTTGATGCTTTAATTCAGAAAGGAAATTCCTTATAAACTATTCTAATTTTAAAGTATGATCCTTTATTAATTGATTTTAGGAATGTCGATCTCAAAATTGTGCATGCACAAACTTCTTCTATTTTTTTTAGGTACTAGTGTAGTCATCGTTGTCAAATTTAATTAAGCAAGACCAGAAAAAAGACCTCAGTTTGAAAGAAAGTGTGTAATTGATCAGTAAGGTAAATTTTGTTGTGTTTAATATTGATAAAGAAGGTGTTATATGATTTGAAAATAATTTGGGTATTCTAATTAATTCTCAGTTAAATATAGAATTGTTGATTGAAGCTCATATTTCTCTAATTTTTGTTCATCTAAGAAACTCTAAGATGTATAGAGACCTTTTGGAACATTTCTAGTGGAATGGAATGAAAATAGATATTCTATAATTTACCAGGAAATGTTTTAATTTTCAATAGGTTAAAGAAGAATGAAAATTACCAAAGGGGAAGTTTCAACGTTTTCTAGTGTTAGGGTGGAAATGGAAAAATATATCTATGGATTTCATGGTGCGATTTCAAAATATATCTTGAGGTAATAATGTAATTTGGGTTATTATTGATCGATTGACTAAATCTAAACATTTCCTTTATATTAAAGATATTATGTCTTTATATTAGCTTTCTTGACTGTAACTAAAGGATATAGTTATGTTATATAGAGTTCATATCTCTATTATATCAAATAGTGTTCCCATTTTTACTTTGTACTTTTAGAAAATCCTTCAAATAATTTTAGGTAATAAACTAAATTTTAGTATAGATATTCATCCTCAATATGATATAAATTCATAGAAAATGATTCAGACTTTGTAAGAAATGATTTGATCATATTCAATGTATTTTTAGGGAAGTTGTTATCATTACATTTTATTTGTTGTTTTTTCTTATAATAATAGTTTTTATTCTAGTATATAGATGGAACCAATTGAGGCATTACATGGAATATGGTTTTGGACTACATCTTGTTTGGATGATGAAGGTGGGATAATCATTTTGTGACTAAAATTGGTATAAGAAATGGTTGATAAGCTAAATTTGATTCAAAAATATATGGGGATGGATTACAGTATGTAGAAAAGTTATGTAGATAACCAAAGGAAATATCTTTCATTCAAGGTAGAAGATATTTTTTCCTTAAAGTGTGTCCATGAAAAAGAGTTATGTGTTGTATTAAAGGGTATAGTTAAGTTTTTGATTTATTTGACCATATGAAAAATTGGATAAAATTGGATCAGTTTCCTAATAAATTTCCTTTACTCTAAGTTTATTCAACTTACGTGATGTGTTTAATGTTTCACTGTTAATGAAGCATGTTTTAGATGTATCTCAGATTTTGAGTCTTGAATTAGTTTAGATGGAAAAAAACATTATTATTCCAAACATCCTATTTATATTATTGATCAGAGAGATCAGGTGCTGCAGAATAAGGTGATTTACAAGGTAAAAGTTTTTTAGAAAACCATATGATTAAGGAAGTAACATGGGAATCAAAAAATGTTATGAAGGAAAAATATCATCAGTTATTTAAGTAATGACTAAAATTGTGAGTAAAAAACTTTCAAAAGGGTGGAATAATGTGATAAAACAATTTATTTTAATATTAAATCAATTTCATTATATATTAAAATTCATTAATTATATTTTAAAGAGTTATATCAATTATAAGAATATTATGTAGTTTTCCAATGAAAAAAATTATTTTATTCTTACTAAATTTGTTTAAATGTATTATATGGATTTATTTAAAATCAAAATTTAAAAATTTTAGAATTAAATTTTATAAAAGGGATATGATTTTTGATATCATCAAGTCAAAATTATCTTATAGTTATTTTTTGGGAATTTTCTGAAAAAGGTGAGTTTTTGGTGAATAGTAGAAAATAATGATTTTTAAAAAAACAATCTTTTCCTTTCATGTATTTATAAAATAAAATAATATTTTTGATTGGGTTTAAAGTTAAATTATGTAATTTTTATTATAAACAAATCTGAATTATAGTAAAATTTTGTATAAAAATATTTTTATACTTAAAAAGGTGCCTTTTCTAAACAAGCATTTTTCATCACATGTTGTGAGTTTATTTTAAATATAATTTATTCCAATTATAAAAATTGAGTTTGATAAATTGGACTTTATATTTGGAATCATAATTTCCAAATTTTATAATTATTCCACTTCCGTTGTTTGGTTCATTGTTAATAGTAGCTATGGTAAAAAATTTATTTACCATGGTAATAGTTAAATTGTGTTAAAAGGTATAAAACTAAAAAGATAAGGGTTAAAATAACCAAAAAACTTGTCTAAATCTATATGGAAATATTTTTACCATATCTTATATATTATTAGAATATGATTCTTTTTGTAAATTGTTTTCTTGAGTAATACATTAAAATATTTTAATCTTTGGAAAAATCCAGTGTCAACTCTCCCCCACTTATAAAAGGACACCACTTCTCCTCTCTTATATGAACTTTAAGAGCCTATTAGATCAGAAAATTCCTTACCAAATCCCTTAATAACATTAATAACACATTTTATAGTTCTTTATTATTATAATTTCTTTCTAATAAGTTTTTAGTAGTAAACCTAAATAGATTTTCCGAAGAAGATGTATAATTTGTAACCAAGCCTTTTTGTTTTATTTATTCTTACACCTTGTTCAAATATTATTCAAATATGATGAGATTATGAAATAATTATAATCCATATTTTGAAATGTTATCATTTTTTTGTTATAACCCATTTTCATCTACTTGACTATTTAATGAAAAATAAAAACGCCACTCGTGTATACGTGTGGACTACCGCCTCACAAGATTATGTATTCCATTTTTCATAACTCACTATTATAGTTGGTAATAATGATCGATCCAAATGAAATAATATGGTATATATTCATTTTAGAATGGAAAATAAACATTATACATCTTTATTTACCATCCAATGAAAAATAAAAACATCACTCATGTGTACGTGTGGATTACCACTTCACGAACTAATGTATTTTATTTATCATCACCGCCTCACATGGGTTGTATATATAGGTAGAATTAAAGAAATAATATGATATTTATGATATAATCATAATTCTATAAAGATAAAATAATAATTACTATTGGATTATTATAATAATTTCATTTTTCTAATAATCATAAATCATATTTATTTTATTTCAAATAAATTCCACATTTTATGGAAGTTAAATATTTTTTAGGGAATTTTAGAAATTTCTCAAAGTCTAGAAATAACCAAATAAATACCTTCTATCAATTGTATGAAGGATTCTATATTTTCATAGAACATTGCCTCCATATTTCTGTAATCTTAAATCATGTTTATTATGTTTTTAATGAATTTCATGTTTTTTGTTAGTGAATTGTTTTTTTTTCAAACTTATAAAAATGGATAAGTTTGGAACATACCATTCATGTGTACCTACAATATGAAAAAATTATACTAACCTTGAAGGTCAACTTATCATGTGGTAATGACTACATGAACAAACAACCTATCGTGCACCAATTTTGCGCATGTCTTGTACTAACCATGCATTAAAGTTCAAGTGACCACATGTGTACTCATCCTACCATATGTTGAACTCAAATTGACTGAAAGAAGGAAACTACCTACCACGTAAAGAAATCAAGTTATCATGAAAATGTAAGTAAAATTTATCTATGTTATGTTTTAACCATATGTGTTATTATAGTGACTGTGTAAAGATATGTACCTATCATGAGAAGGAATATACCTACCATGAGAAGGAATTTACCTATCGTGAGAAGGATGCACCAACTATTAGAAGGATTGTACCTACCATGAGAAGTAAATTATCTACCATGAGAAGAAGAGTATTGGATGCATGAATAGATATACCTACCATGAGAATAAGATTACCTACCATATGAAGGAATATAGTTTTCATGAAAAACAACCATGACTAGTAACCATGATAAAATTTGATTGTACCTAAGTGAATACCAACCTATTGTGTTTAACTTAAGTAATGGTGTATTCTCTAAAATCAAATGGATACTTTTCCAATATTAATTGAAATGTTAGTTAAATTAAGTCTATAATGAATTATCTCTAATTCCTTACTTAAATGGGAGTTATTATTCAAAAGACTAATCGCTCATGGAAAAAAGAGAGTGGATCCTATAGAAAATAATAGAGGAATATGCTCATATGTGATTCAAAAAGGAATTTTTCAAAAAAACATTCCAACACTCTATTTTCCTTCACTACCTATAAAAACTTAGTTGATCCTTTTTAAAGATAATTTCAAGGAATCTTGAATAACTGAAGCTGATTAGAATGATTTTCATTGAATATTCACATATCTCATATCTTACTCTTTGTATTAAAGATTAATTTTCACATTTTTTTCTTTTCTCTGTTTATCTGTCAACACAGACTTCTGTACTAAACTAGAGAGTTTTGGACACTCACTTTCAAATCTTTTCTTTTGTACTCCCACATATAACTATTGAAGAGGTCATGTGTGGCCTAGACTTCTTTTATCCAATGAAGTAATATGTAAGAGTGTTTAAGATGTCTTTAACTATCTTAGTGAGGTTTTTGTAAAACCAAATCCAGGTTTTGGATTGGTTTATTGTATAATTAACTACTTAGTAGTGGGTTATTTCCTAGTGGAGGGGATTAAATCTTGTGTTAATACTAAACCCCCCTTTTAAATTCTTCTATTTTATTTATTGTTTTATTTTTACAATTTAAAAAAAACCAATATATTTTTTCAAACTAAAAAAAACATTACTTCGATAGTTAACTTTATTTTTTTTGTATATGGATTTTGATTCAGCTAAATTAGTTTCAAAAGATATATTATTTTCAAATTTAGTTTAACTAATTTTTAATTGAGATTTTGAGAATCTTTTCTAAAGATAAAATAATATAATTATATAGTTTTATTTAATAGTGAATCTTTATTAAATTGGGTAATTTATGTTTTAAATATTTTAATGTAAATTTTTAATTAGAAACTCAATTCAACTCCCTCTATATTTTTCCACTCAGACATACATTTGGTATCATAGAATTTTTTAAATTTATTTTTACTGTGTGATAGTTTTATTTAAAGTTATCAAAATCTCTATCTTTATGGAAAATAATAAACAAGAAGGAACTAACACTAATAATATTTCTTATTTTAATGGGACTATCTATTCTCAATTGAATATCAAGAAGAAAATTCATTTAGAGAGTATGGGATTTGGTATCTAGATTGTTATTGATGATAAACATGAAAAACCAAAAGATGCTAGAGCTGAGTGGAGTGATTAAACTAAGGCCACATATGACTGTAATTATAAAGAAATGAATAAATTATATTATGAATTTGGAGAAGGAAAATTTTATATAATGTCAACTTATTATACTACTTTTGAAATTTGGTATACTCTTGTTATATCTCATGAGGGAACCTCAAATGTTAAAGAAATGTATTTAAATACTTATACTATTAAGTATCATATATTCTAAATAAAGCCTGATGAATCCATTTGTGATATGTATCTTATTTTTAATGAAATAATTAACACCATTTATTCACTTGGGAAAAAATTATAAACAAAGATAAAGTGATGTTACTTATGAGATGTTTAGCTAATAGGTGGAGAGGAACCTTAGTTTCCATTAGAGAATCATGTGACATCATCACACTAACAATGAAGGAACCCATTGGAAAGCTTGTGATGTATGAGAAAGAATTGAAAGTAAATAAAGAAAATTAATATGAACCAAAGATAAATTCATTATTATTCAATACTTCTAACTCAAATCTAAAAGAAAATATTAGAGATGGTAGTTTCAGTGATGATGAATCGCCCTTAGAAAATGATGAGGAAATGTCTCACTTATCCAGGAAATTCAAGAAATTATAAAGTAAAAAATTAATTATATAAGAAATAAAATTATTGAGGTAAGTATGAAAATAAAGTAAATTGAAGGAAATAGTGGAAAAAGGATGATTACACTAATGAGATAATCTATTATGAGTGAAAAATAAAAGGAAACATCAAAGAAAATTTTCCCAAGATGAAATATAATAAAAAGAATAAGGACAAAGGAAAATGATGTAAAAAGGATATTAATGCCACCAATAGTGCCTTAAAAGATACTTCAAGTGAATATGACCTGATATGATAAGATAAAAATTGTATAGATAACATGTGTTTCTTGAGAAACACATCAGAGGTACTAAATATTAGTCATGCATCTTCTGAATATATTTTTAATCTTTTTGAGAATGAAAAAAATAAAGAAAATATATCCATGGATGATATATTTGGGTACTGTAATTTGATATATGAAATATTCAATAAACATAATGATAAATATAAAATCTTAAATAGGATACATGCTTTGACTGAAAATTAATTTTTTATTTCAAAAGAACATTAGTGGAAAAAGTGGGAAACCTCAAAAAAACATAATAAAGGGTCTTTTATCATAGAAAGTGATCACAAAATTATTAAATACAAGGATAATATTATTATAATTACTAACTCTATATAATCCCCATTATAGTGTAGATACCTTGGTATCTGGGTCTTCCTTGATAATGTCTTTAAAATGATGGGCCAACTTGTCCTAAGTCTGGATATAATTATACATATTGATCTTCATTCCCTTGAATCCTCTTGAAAAAATGTGATCTTGTTTATTGATACACACCCTTTTTACCTCATTAATAACAAATTGAATCATTATTTAATATAATTAGTTAACTTCATCCTTTGTATCATTGATATTGAGAGACCCTTTAAGCATTACTTATTTCAAGTGGAGAATAAGTTCCAAACATTGTTCTTTTTTTTTCTAATTCCACTAATTTAGTTATTCTTTTCAATTCATTAGAAGACACTAATTATCAATATACTGATATGTTGGAGACATCACGTAGTTTGGGTTGGCTAAAACTTTTATCTTCACCCACACACACACATAGTCTCTCTACACATGATTTGGAGCTTCCAACTTCTCACCACCCTACTCTTTATTCTTAGAAACATCACCCTCGAATAATTGGTTTCAATTATCGAGATTAAATTTCTTCTTTTAAGCTAGATCATGCATATTGGGTTTACATTCAGGCACCTTTTTGTCCCCACCTTCTTTAGAATATCTTATCTCCATGGGTTTATGAAAGTAATAATAGTCCTTATGCCCTTTAGATTTCTTCCCCTTAATCACTATGTGACTCCTCGAGTCTCAGTTTCCCTTATACCCCTTTTTCCTTATTAATATATAAATTCATTGACCATGCATACTCTCAATGTTGTACACTGTGAGTTGACTAAAAATTTCATCACTATTCAGGTGAAAATATTTCTCACTATCACTTTCCACTGGATCAACCTGGTTCTTGGAATCGGTAAACTTCCTCTTTCATTTGGGAATAACTATATTACACCATTTTGGCCGATATCACCAACCATGGTTTCATCCATGGCATGATAACAATTAAGCAGTTTTGTTGTGGTAATTAAATCCAATCGGACAGAGGTCTCCTGCATTAGAGGTAAATATTCATCCTTTTAAATCAAAGTAGTCCAAGATATTCCAATGGAATTCAAGCTTGGAGGAACAATATGAGAAAATTTCTACCTTGCACCCCCCCCCCCAGAAGAAACCATTTGAGAAAAACAAACATCAGTGGAATAGGGGTGGGACCAAGATTCCCACTCAACTACCACAATCTGCTTAACTCCTTCCATGTAACTTCTCAAGCTAGAGAATATATCTGCAACCTTCAAGTCTGGTTGCATCATCCTAGTCTCCTTATAAAAAATATCACTAATTATTAGACATGAATTTTTATAGATACCAGAATATTGGCCCTCTTAATTATTTGGTAATGAAAGTCTGAAAAATAGGATAGGATGCTTCTTTAAAGAGTACATGCAGTAATTCTTCTGATGATGGACCAAATGAGAACACACCGCACAGAAATCCTACCAGTTATTAAACACTACTAGTTGATGGAAACAAATCTATCCACCCAACTCGATCCGTATAACCGAAATAAGAGGCTTGAAAATGTAAACTTCAATGAAAATATGGGGTGAAATGGGGTGACACAAGGCTCTTGAATGGTCATCAAAGTTCAAAAATATTCCAATGAGGTTACCCATCATTTGAATAATTGAGGAAGTTTTTAATGGAAGTGGGAGGACCATAAGGATTATACAAATAACTATGTTGGGGGAATCATACTTCTAGTGAAAATAATAACTCCATATAAGAAGAAAAAATAGAGAGCCTTCACGGGAGTAAATCCCTTTAGACCATGCATAAGCAAGGCCATCAGCACTGGAAAAGTGAAGGAGAAAATGGTAGGGATCCATAAAACCAACAATGGATCTCTCTTGCGGGGGCCATGAATTGTTGATAAAATGTTTATAGCTATAAAGTGAAGATAAATAATTATTTAAATGATCCACCAAGGACATCCCATGAAGATACTATGGCTCTGAGAACTTCTAGAGGGAGATAGGAAGAGAAAGAATAATATGGTGAAGATAATGGGCTTTCAGGGAAATATGGATATAGGATAATTTAGGGAGAAGGGTAGGGTCAATAAAGGTGTATAAGGCCTTTAAAGACTACCTTTTTTGCGAGGGAGGGGGGTAGATAAAACTTCCATAACTATGTCTTGAGGGGGATGTCGCCTCAAACTAGGGTTCCATGAAGGATGGTGAGTAAAGCCTCACTAAATCCATCACTCAGGTATATCTATCAACATGATAATTATATAATATGAGGATAAATGTTTTTTTATTCTCACTTTGGATATTAATTTGTTGTAGAAAATGACAATAATACACAATTTTTAAAAGAAAACAATGAAATTAAAATGTCCAATGAGTAATTAATAGGGATCTAGAAAGATTCCTAAATTGTAGAAAAACTATTATTATGATTATTAGTAAAAAAATAACTCATAAATATACCATTAGAATTGGTTATCATCCCATATATAGGAATATTTTTAATAATAAGGTTTTACCTAGTTCTAGTTATGTAAGTTATTTAAATAATTCTTATTCTTCACGACCTAAAAAAGTTTTAATTAATAAAATCTTAATATCTACTTATTGGAAATCAATTAAAAAAAATTGGATTATTAAGGATCTTATTACTAAAATTTATTGACCCAAGAAAATATGGGTACCAAACTCATTTCTAGTTTAAAAATTATTGTAGTAAGTATCCTTATAGAGTACTATTAAGAACTTAGTGTATTTGGATAGTGGATGCTCTAGAAACATGACTATTGACTACTCAATATTCAAGAACTTTATCAAAGTGAATTGTGTACATGTCTCTTTTGGTGAAAATTATAAAGGAAAAATAATTAGAATTGATCAAATTGATAACTCTAGTTTTCTTTTGATTACTAAAGTATTATTTGTATATAGATTAAAATATAATTCTCTTAGCGTCTCACAGTTATGTAATGATGGTTATAATATTAATTTTGAGAATGATTTTTTTAAAATTTATGATTATAATCGTGTTTTAGTTTTTACTTCTCTTTATAAAGATATTTTTTAGAATTTTGATTCAAATTCATTATTTCATCAAAATAATTCATGTTTAAGTGCATTTCATAAAGATTCTTGGATTTAGAAAGGGATAATAGACCACTACAACCAACACTCACTTAGAAATCTAACCAGGAAATTATTAGTTAAGGATCTTCCTAAACTATAATTCCCAATAGAAAAAGACTATAACCCATGTCAAAAAGGGGAGTAGCATAAGATCTATTTCAATCCAAAGTATGAATTTTCAACTTCTAAAACCATAGAGTTTCTTCATTTGGATTTTTTTCCTCTAGATCTTATATCTTAAATGTGAATCATTATTATTATGTTCTAGTAGATGATTTTTCTAGATAAATTTGGTTATTATTACTATATCACAAAATTGAAGCTTGTTCAAATTTTTTCAAAAATGGAAAGTCTATAGAAAACCATAGAGTAATTACAATTAAAATTTTAAGAAGTGATCCTGGCCATGAGTTTTAAAATAATTTCTTTAAATTGTTTTTATCAAAACATGGTTATAGTCATAGATTTTCCCCTTTTAGGACCCCTTAGTGAATTTGTGTGCTAAAAATAAGAAACATAACTCTTCAATCAATTTCTTGGACCATGATTAAGGAATATGATTTGCCTATTTATTTTTGGGAAGAGTATGTGAATATATATCACTATATTATTAAAATAATTCTTATTATACCATTTTTTAAGAAAATTCCTTATTAATTATGAAATTGAAGAAAACAAAAGTTAATTAGTTTAGAGTTTTTTGGTTGTAAAGTTTTTATAATCAATATAAAAGAGAATTTAGACAAATTTTCATCCAAAAAGTGATGAAGTAATTTTCCTTGGATATTCAAAATCTAATAAGTCATACATGGTATTAAATAAAATGACCAATATTGTGGAAGAATCTATGCATCTCAGATTAGATGAACCAAATCCACACGAACCTAATACTTCTTTAGAGAACCTTAAGGATGACCTTTCTAATCTGAATATCAGTACCAAACCTAGTGATAGCTCTATGAATCCTATAGAAAAGTCACCCATTTATGATTAACTGTTTGAACCAAAACTGGTATAAGAAAATTAAGTATCAAATACTTGAATCCCTAAAACTATTTGGACCCATAGATACCATCCCATAGATGTAGTTTTTTGAGACCAAGATAAAGGAACACAAACTAGATATTATCTTAGAAATCAGGTAAAAAATCAAGCCTTTTTTCATATCTTGAACCTAAAAATATCATAGAATCAATTGATGATGAATTTTGGGTAATTAAAATGAAATAAGAGTTTATCAATTTGAAAGGAATGGAGTCTAGGAACTAGTATAATGACCTAAGAAATTCCTGACCATTGGAACTAAGAAGGTGTTCAATATCAAAACAAGTTATTCAAGCACTATAATTAGAAATAAAGAATGAATTCTTGAATAATGGTGAAATGAAGAGGAAGGTATTGACAATAAGGAAACATCTTCACCAGAATCTAGACATGAAGCTAATATAATTTTTCTTTTATATGCAACACATTTGGATTTAAAATTATTTAAAATGCATATAAAGAGTTATTTATTAAATGGTTATATAATTAATGATGTTTTTGTGTACCAACCCCTTATATTTAAAAATTATCACTTTCTAAATCATGTATCTAAACAAAAAAGTATTTATATGGTTTAAAAAAAGCTCTTAAATCTTGGTATAATTTGATCAACACACTTATGATTTAAAAAAGGTTTTATAAATGGAATACATGACCCTACCTTATTTATTAAAATGATTTTAAAAGATATTTTATTAGTAAAAATATATGTAGAAGATTTGAATTTTGAATCATCAAGAAATTATTTGTGCACTTATTTTTTAAAAATGATGAAAAATTAATTTGAAATGAGTTTGATGGGTGAAATAAAATACTTTCTTGGTTTTCAAATTTTTCAAAATGAGGAAGGAATTATTTAAAATCAAAGAAATTACATTAAGGATATTTTAAAATGTTTTGGTATGGATAATACTAATGTTATTAATACTCCCATGAGTATAAGACATAAACTAGATCTTGATGAAACTAAGAAATTGGTTGATCAAACAAATTACAGAGGTATGATTGGATTTTTATTGTACTTAACTAATACATAACCTGATATTATTTTTATTTTGTGTATTTGTGAAAATTTTCAATCAAATCCAAAAAAATCACGTTTACTATATATGAAAATAATTTTTAAATACCTAAAAAATATAACCAACATAAGACTATTTTATTCTAGATGATATAATTTTGATTTAGTTAGCTATTTAGATGCAAATTTTTGTGGTTGAAGTTATATAGAAAAATAACTTTTGGAACATGACAGTTTTTGGGAAAGCCTCTAATTTTATGGTGTAGTAAAAAGTAGAATTTTGTTGTATTATCCAATTATGAAGATGAGTACATTATTTCAGATAGTTTTTGTACATAGATTCTAAATATGAAACACACATTACTAGAATATGGATATCAGTTTTTACATTTCCCTAAAAAATTTAATAATACAAATTCTATAAATATCTCTAATAGTTTTTTATCATATTCAAGGAAAAATATCATTGATATAAGGAATCACTTTTTGAGAGACCATATTAAATAAGGTTATATAACTCTTTAATTCAATGGTAATGAACATCTTATTGCGGATATATTTACAAATCCTTTGAATATTGAGAGAATTAATTATATCAGAGATGAATTAAGTATTATAGACCATGAATAATTATTTCAATTTAAATTTAACCTTTCAGTTTTTTAAATTATTTTCTTAATTCTCAACTCATATTTATTATTTTTTTATATTACCATGAAGTTTATTTAAAAATATTAGTAAAGTAACCATGATTTGTTTTCCACATGATCATTATACCTATTTTGACCAAATGGTCATGTGGTCACTATATCAACCATGGAACTTAACTCACAAGTTCATTGTACCTACTATGGAATATCAATACCATAGTCACTATAGTCATTGTAAAATGATTCTTGTACGGTTAGTATACCTACTATGAAATATAAGTTATTGTGACCACATTGTCAGTATACCTACCATGTCAATTTGGTACTTAGGTTTTTTTAGTAAAGTCATTTTGGTGGGATTTTCATAAATATTTATTATTTTATCCCTAAATGATTAAATTTTAAAATTATAATTATAATTTGAATCAACACACATATTTTCCAAAAAAAACCTTTCATATTCTTTAATCCTCACATATTATCTAATCCCTCTTTCATGAGACTTTTATTTTCAATAAAAACATTCCTATCACAAATCTCTCACATGAATTTAAACCTTCTGAGCTCAAAGAAAAATACCAGAATGCTAATGATGAATCATGATATTCTCACTTCAAATCATACTAATTCACCTCCTGTAAAAAGATATAAGAAATATAGAGGAATCTTGAGTGTAGTAGTGAAGCCTCAAAAACCACATCTATTTGATCATCCAATGTCTATAGAGAAATAACTCAATGCTCAATGGTTGTTGTTGAGAAAATCACAAGTCTATAAAGTGATTCAAATTCAAGGATAGGATTACTAGTTTGAGGATAAAGGTAATATTTTTACCCTAATATTATGAATCATTTTTATATTTTTATAGAGTTTATCCTTGGAGATAAAAGAGATTTCATTAGGAAAATGATAAATGGATAAATTCTAGAATTTTATTCAAAGAATTTGGAAAATGGTAAAAAATGTTTACACAAGGTTTAGCATGAAGATTACAAATGTTCTTATCTAATAAACCATTCCCATTTTCAATTACAAAATACTTTAGAAACGTTTACTAGGAATAAAACACCTAGAAGACCAGTCATTATAGAGTTCAGTGGTGAGTGAAGATTGTTAGCTAAGTCCATACTTCATTTGATTTATCTGAAAAATGAGACTTTATTATACTAAGTCACAAGGATATTTTCTTTTTTACTTTTAATTAAAAATGGGATTTAGATAAAATTTTCAATGTATGTGATGAGGTACAAGAATGAGTTATGTAACCCCTCTTTTAAATTTAATTCCCTACCTTATCCGAAAATAATTTTATCATTTTTGGATTTTTAAGGTTTAATACCTGATAGCGAGGAAAATATTACATATTCAAATGGTATGTGCCTAACTGAAATGATTTATAGGAACATGAGAGTTAATTGGAACCCCTTGAAGAAAGAATGTATTCCTGATCCAGAAAATATTTGTGAAAAAAATTGACTCTATCATATATATTGTCAGACCATGGGATTTAGTGGATTCAGGTCTTGAACCAGTTGAAGTTGTTGAGTACTCATCTTATGATGAATAAAAATAATAATTATAAAAATAATAAACATATGATATTGTTTATCTTGATGAGGAGGCAAGGGAAGATCATAAGGATGATAGGAAACTCTCTCTTATAATGTATTTTAGACAACATGACTCCCCATTATCCTTATCATCTCATGATGAAGAAATAAAGTTTGAGGACACGGCTGATACCAAGATATTTGTCAGTGGTTATGTGGATAAGCATGAATGGGATGAGTCTGGTGAATCTGAAGAAGATGAAAACAACTTAGATGGATCTCTTATGATAGGCAGTACTCCCAGAAAATTTATACCAGATATATTTACTAAGGGTGATAAGTCCCCAATGATCTATTATATTGGGCTTAGACTTTAATTCCCTATGTTTTTTGAAAGAGGAAAATTATGTTCGGTAGCATATGTGATACACAACACTGAACCCAAACAAATGATGATTATTTACACACAAATGTTATAACCTAGCTGTTAAATTTTTGGGTATGAATATGATTAACTAATTTATAAAATATATACATATATATCTTACTAAAAATAAATTTATTGATAAATTCTTAGTGAATAATCACTCAGTTTTTGAAATGTCTTCAAAATACATTTTCTTCAAAAATGATTTTTATTTATTTCTGTGAAAAAAAATATTATAATAATTCTATATAAAATTTATAAAATTTATTTGATAAAATTAACTTAATTTTTATATCATCATAAAAAAAACTAACTTTGGTTTAAATTTTTTTATTTGTTAGAAAATATTGATTTTTTAATGAATAGTGAAATAGCCATTTCTTTGAAGAAATATCACTTATTATGATAAATTAAGTAATTTAAAGGACCTATTATTATTTTAATTTGATTTTAAAGTAAAATAATTATTATTTATCTATATTTAATTAAATTAATTACATTTAAATCATCATTATATTGAATTTTATAATAAGTATATTTTTAGTCTTGAAAACAAATTTTTTGAAAACTGTTTTAAAATACATAATGTTTCTCTATTATAATTAATTAGAATAGACCCTAATGTGAAATTATTTAAATGAAATTTGTATATTATATATATATATTTATGAATTGAAATCATATAATGACTATTAGTAGTTATATATTTAATTTAAAATCATTATTCCTTGAAGATGCATTTTTTCAGAAAATCACTTTCCATCATGCTTGCGGGTTTTATTATAAATTAAATTATTCAAATATATGAATTTATTTTGATAAAATGTATTTCATATATTTAATAATCATAGTTAATATTATGTAATATGTTCTACTTAATTTTTAGACAATATGAATGGTTACCATAGTAAATATATATCACCACGGTAAAAGGAAAATGGGTTAATTAAGGTTAAAAAAATTCAAGGACTAGAAAAAAAATCTAATGGTATGAATATTATATTCTAATTTCAATAAATAATTATAAATTATAAAATAATTATTTTGATAAAAAATATATTGATATGTTAAAATATAAATTGTATTTGGGGTAATATATAGTTTTAATCAAGCTACTCTTTTTTATTAATTAAATAATTTTAAAATAAATGGTATTTTAATATTATTATTAAATATAATATATTAAATTTAAATAATAATATAATTTTATGAAGTGAAAATTTAATTTTATAAGGGTCGAAAAACTCTTACTGTCGAAAAAAATGTATTTTTCAATAAATAGGGATTTTGATTTAAAGTGTAATTTATCATATTTATTGAATTATTTACAGAATGTAATTTTTTTCTTTGGATTTAGCATTTTTAAATTATTCAATGGGGAATTTTTCAAAAAAATTGGGATAGTCAACTTTTCATGAAATAATTAACTGTGTTATAAATATATGATATGTATTATGACATCATAATGACCCAAAAGTGATGTAATATATTCCATAAAAGATTTAAACGACCATGTATATATTTCCAATTTAAAATAATGTGTTTTTAGGTTATTTTATTTTTTTATAAACCCTTTATTAATCCTCAAAAACCTATATTATATTTTAAGGTTTTAAAATCAATTCTTTATAAACATAACTCACTTCCACATCACCAAGGGTGATATTTTATTCAATTCATCCCTTATACTTATATAATAATTTATATAAATAATCTCTGGTAGACACCATGGGCATAAACCATCGTAAGGTTTGTAATTTTGATTATTTATTATTTAGAGCCCAAAACCTAAATTTGAAAATTACAAAGAACTCCCCTATCTCTTCCTATATAAACCCTCTCTGTTTACCATTACTCTTCACTAAAAACCTCAAATTGTGTACTTACTCTTACCTCCCCTCTATATATTCCTCAAAAGTTTCCCAAAACTCTCAATAATCTCCTCCCAAGATTTTGGAATCACCCTCTCAAGGTAAGGAACCTCTCACTCTTATTTTCCATTAAGCACCTTCTTTGTATTTAACCTTTCAATATCAAGTGGTTATGTTTCATTCCATTATAAATGTACCTTACTATAAAATTTATATTATTATAATTATATATCATTTATTCCCTCTCATTATATCATTTACCCAGACCATTACCTATGTCAAATTTTATTAAGGGGTTTCACTCTCTCCTTTTTCCATTCAAGCACCTTATTTGTATTAGAATTTGAATCTCAATTGGTTATATTTTTATCACCTATAAAGATACTTAGACTATACAATTTATTTCATAATAATTATATATCATTTATCCCCTCTCATTTTATCCTTTACCTAGTCGTTACTATGAGAATTTTAGTAAGGTATCCTCTCTTTCTCCTCTTTATTCAAGAACTATATTTATGTAATGAACATTTATATTCCAATTACTATTGGTGAGATATGATTTTGCACATCCCCATTACTTAAATTATTATTTCCAAGTGATTATAAACCCTTTACCTCTCATTAATCCCTCCCACGTATGTACCCCTGTTATGTGGCCAAAATCATCCTGTGAATTTTCTCATGCTAGATTTTTATTCAAACACCCTCTTTATCTTATTCCTTTTAAATCATAAATGTTTTTGTTAGAATATATTATTAAATATCCCTCATGATATCCTTTTTAATTCCAAGTTATTATAGACCCATTTCTCTCTCATTAAACCATTTTATTAATATTTATGTACTGTCGTTATGATGTTGAAACATCACTGTGATTTTTCGTGCCACACATTTGTGAAGTGTGTACTCGAACCCATTTTCACTCAAGGGTATTAAACTAGTTGTTCATATAGTTCATTTATTGGAGAATTACATGAATTTATTACACACTCATTAATTTTTAAATTAAATGATATGAAATATGATCCTATTTTAAATGATCCATGTTGAACACATATGGATGTTCATGATATGAAAGTGATGGGTGCACCCAAAATTATATAGCGCCACAATGAATCGGGAAATGTTTTAGTCTCATGGGAAATTATTTACATGATTAGGGAGTGAACCCAATCCATTATGGGACCTTTCCCACCATGTTATTATATATTGGAGGTTATACTTGACCTGTTTTTATGATGTCGTGTTTAAATTTGTTCCCACATTCCCATGTTTCCTTTATGTTATCATGTTACATCATACCCCATTGTTCGTGTTTATGATTCTAACACCTTTTATGTTACACTGAAATTCCTTTTATCTAAAATGTAGTAATTTCTTCATGTTATAATTTTTTTATTCCCTTGTGGATATTTATAGCTTACCCATTTTATATGTATATCTCTAGGTTATCCCATGTACTTTTAAGAACAGTGGGAAATTATGAGCATGTTAAGGAAGTTTTCAATAATGATCAAATACCCCATATTTCAATTTGTTATGTAATTTACCTAATTACCAAAAGAAATTATACTTCACAATATTATGGGTTTTATTATGTGTATTATTATGTAATAAATCACTAATTAATGTGCAATAAAGGCTAGGTTTGTCATAGTTTGAATCAGAATAATGTTTAGTTATGTTTTGATTAAGATTAGAAAAATATACTAAAAGACTTAGGGATAATTATAAATATAAGAAAACATCCCTATGTTTTGTTAAATTATAGAGTAAGTGGTTTATTAGAAAATACATATCTATTAAGATACTAAAATTGGATGTAGATCTAGAACAAATGTGCCTATGGGTAAGAACACTGAAAACACAGTATTGATCTAAACTTGATTGGGAACTAGTGCATGATAATGGGACACAGACCTAGTTTAACACTCCAAGGGGATATGATTTAGTAAATTCATAATCTCATTACCAACCATTATTAAGGGAATAAAAATTCACATACGTTTCTATGTTAGTAAATAGATCATGGATAAATTATATTAAAGCCTATAAATTCATAAGTTAAGAAAATAAATGCCATTTATAAATTATCCCTTTTATGTTATTGGATTCCCATTTATGTGTTTAATAATTTGAAAGTACTCGTACCTAATTTTCCCTTTAATCTAGTCAATATATAGAAATAGGAGGAACCTAGTCAATGACC
Organism: Viscum album; assembly: GCA_963277665.1. Classification (NCBI taxonomy): domain Eukaryota; kingdom Viridiplantae; phylum Streptophyta; class Magnoliopsida; order Santalales; family Viscaceae; genus Viscum; species Viscum album. Next base: position 1,060,928,015 of record OY728162.1, on the reverse strand, counting down.
AATGTGATGGGATAAGTGTTGACTTCCCAAATGTGATACCTAACATGATAGGAGCTCAAGTAATACATCTTGTGATTATACCAAAACAGCTATCAAAAATCACAATTAACAATTGGACCATAGTTGAATGTCTAAATATATGAAATAATAGGAGCATGGAATCTCAAGGAAGTTCATCTAATAAAGGTGATAAATTAAATGAGATTAAATTTCCCTTATGTTAAAAATGTGGAAAGATGCACCAATAAAATTTCCACAAAAGAACTCAAAGGTTTTTTAAGTGTGGAAAAATAGGGCATAAAGTAGATGATTATCATAAAAAAGTAAATAGTGTGATTAAAGGGAATAAATTGTATACTACAACACCCTTTTTTTTAAATGTATTATGTGCAGAGAATATGGGAGTTATCCAAGTCAATGCCCTAATACAAGGGTTAAATCCTAGGCTAATCAAGGTCTCATACTATGGAAATCATTGGAGTATAAGGATTGAAGTGTTTATGTATCAGTATTTAATAATTATGTTGTATAAGTAGTATATCAATGAAATTATTGATATAATAATCATGAAATATCTAATTATTGTTCCATAGTGGTTTCTCTTTAAGGATTTAAAACATATGTTTAATGGTATTGATAGCCTATAAAAATTATTTATTGATAAGGTGATATTTTAGAAAAGACGTGATTTAGGGATTGATTACTCTTAATATGTGTTTGATTTTGGGATAAAACTAAAGAGCCTTGGGATGATATGTCTATGTATAAGCTTATGATTAAAATAATTGATACCGCTTTTGGAGATTTATGTGATTGAAGTTAAGCGTTATTAAGGATATTTTTGGAAACATATTATAGGATCCTTTTTTGAGGCGTTTAATGATATTTCGGGAGATTTTTTATTTTCTTGAGGTATATATACCAATTAGATTTAATATAAAGGATTATTTTAGAATAATGATATTATGTTTTTGGAGGTTTCACTTGAAGTGTATGAGAAAACCTTTGAGGATAAAACAATCTTTAATGTTGAAGTTATTTGTGTTTTTTGTATATAATGGGTATTTATTTAAGGAATGATCTATATCAAACATTTGTGTTTTTTTATAAAATTTTGGAGATTAATTTATTAAGGTTTATAAATTTTTATTATTATATTACTTTATTCAAACCATTTTTTATTTATTAAATATAGTATGAATATAATTATATTATTTGGTGGACTATGTGATTTGTTAGAATCTTATTCTAGTGCTTCGAGCATAAAAAATCATCTTGAGTACTCGTTGCTTAGAGAAAAAAATGTGTTAGTGGTGTAAATTTATTAAAGGGCGAAACTATACTTGTAAAGAAATTATATTTCCTTATGTTCCTAGTCTATATATTAAAGTAATTCTTCAACTCTATGAAAAGAATCATGAAACATAAATGTTTTCATATTATGAATTAATGGACTTTTCACCCACCACAAATTCATGGTTCAATGGTTTTTGAATTTATCTTAACCATGTTCTCTATAACTATATATTAGTTTTTGGGAATTATATTTTTCATTAATTTCTATATTTTTACTTCTCACTATTGTTCTTATACTTGGAAACCTCGCTATGTGATGACCTCCATACTTTCCTTTCTCTATTTTCATATGGATGTTGTATTAACCTCTTTTACAATGTGGGTTTTCAATGAATATATTTTCAATTTTCATACCAATATCTATTTAAAATTTTCAGGAAAAATTTATTAAATGGGTGCAGAATATAATGCCATGGGTGTTTAAAAGAGAAAAATATGTTTGACAGTGTATACGATACGCAACATTGAACCCAAAAAATGATGATTATTTAAATACGACTATAATAATCTAGAAATTAAGTTTATGGGTATGAATAGGATTAAATAATTTATTAAATTTATATATTTTATACTCAACATAAATTTATTGACAAATTCTTAGTAAATAATCACTTAATTTTTGGTAATGCCTTCAAAATAAATTTTCTTTAAAAATAATTTTTATTACTTGTTATGACAAGAAATATTATAATTATTTTATAGAAAATTTAGAAAATAAAATTTCTAAAATTAAATTAATTTTTTATATCTTAATATCAAAATTAACTTAGGATAAAATTTTGGGATTTTGTGGAAAATATTGATTTTTCAGTGAATAGTAAAAAATACACATTCCTTTTGTAAAACTGTCATTTATTTTTTTAAAATAAAGTAATATATATGTACCATTATTATTTTAATTTGATTTAAAAGTAAAATAATTACTATTTAATTATATTTAATCCAATTAATTACATTTAAATCATTATTATAACGAATTTTAGAATAAGTCTATTTTTTTACTTGAAAATAAATTTTTCTAAAAACTGTTCTAAAATGAAAAATTCTTCTCCATTATAATTAATTAAAATAAACATAAATTATTAATTATTTAAATTAAATTTTTAGACTATATATCTATAGTTATGAATTTAAATCCATATAATGTTGATTATTAGTTATAGATTTAAAGTAAAATCATCTTTTCCTTGAAAAATGTATTTTTTCAGAAAACCGATTTCCATCGCACTTATGGGTTTTATTTAAAATAAAATTATTCCACCTATATGAATTTATTTTCCATAAAATTTATTCCATATCTTGATCCATCATAGTTAATATTAGGTAATATGGTCAAATTAATTTTTGTATAATATGAATAGTAATCATAGTAAATATTTAATACTACAGTAAAAGAAAAATGGATTAATTAAGGGTGAAAATAAGTTAAGAAGGACTAGAAAAATATATATAATAGTATGAATGTTTATATTTTAATTTAAATATAATAATTATTATATTTTTTTTTGTTACATTATAAATGATTAAATAACGATTTTCATAAAAACAAGATTTTTGATATGGTAAAACACAAATTGTATTTGGGGTAATATATAGTTTTAATCAAGACAATTTTATGATTAATTAATTAATTTTTTAAATAAATGGTATTTTAATATTATTATTAAATATTATCTATTAAATTTAAATGATAATATAAGTTTTGGTAATGAAAATGTAATTTTTATAAGTTTCAGAAAACTGTTATTATCAAAAAAACAATCATTTTTCAATAAATATGAATTTTTATTTAAAAGTGTAATTTATTATATTTATTAAATTATTTTAATAAAATAAGTATTTTTTTATTAATCATGTATAAATTATCTAATAGTGAATTTTTCATAGTTTTCTGAGACTAATGAATTTTCAGGTAAAAATTAAATGCAGAATAAATATATGATATGTATTATGACATCATAATGACCTAAAATTGATGTAATATGTGTCATAAGATATATCAAAAATCATATCTATACTTACCATTTAAAATAATTTATTTTTTTGGTTATTTTACTAATTTTATAAACCCTTTAAGAATCCTCCAAAACCTATATTATATTTTAAGGTTTTAAAATCAATTTTTTATAAACATGACTCGCTTCCACATCACAAAGGGTAATATTTTATTTAGTTCATCCATTGGAATTATAAAATAATTAAAACCAATCCTATTTGGTAGAAAAATGTGCAAAACTATTTTAAGGTCTGTGGTTTTTATTACTTTATTATATAGAGTTTAAAACCTAAGTTTGGGAAATAATAAAGAACTCCCCTATCTAACTATATAAACCCCTTTATTTTCCCATTAATATTCATTCAAAAACCTTGTATCAGGTAATTAATATAACTTAATCTCTCTATACTCCCTTTAAAGTTCCCCTAATCTCTCAAGAAGCTCCTCCCAAGCTTTTGGAATCACCCTCCCAAGGTAAGAGACATCTCTCTCTTCTTTTCTATTCAAGAACCTTCTTGGTATTAAACCATTGAATATCAAGTAGTTATATTTTCATGCCTTTATAAATTTACCCTTAATATAAAATTTATTTTATTTTAATTATTTTTCATTTATCCCTCTCATTATATCATTTACTTAAGCTGATATTATGCCAAAATTTAGTAAGGGGTTTCTCTTTCTCTTTTTCCATTCAAGCACCTTTTTTATAATTAGCCTTCTGAATCAAAATTGGTTATATTTTCATGATCATATAAAGATCCCTATACTATAAATTTGGTTTCCTAATAATGATGGATAATTTATCCCCTTTCATTATATCCTTTACCTAAGTTTTCACTATTCCATATTTTAGTAAGGGACCATCTCCTTCTCCTCTTTATTCAAGCACCTTATTTATATAATTCAATTTTTATTACAATTAACATTAATGGGATATTATTTTAAACATCCCCATTAATTATATTATTATTTAACATTGATTAGTTACCACTTCAAATCTAATTAATCCCTTATATGATTCATTATGTACCCCCTTTATGTTGTCGAAATTATCCTATGATTTTTCCATTCCAAATTTTTATTCAAGTACCCTCCTTATCTTATGAGTTTTAAATACCAAATTTTCATTTTGGATTATGTTATTAAATATACCTAATACTATACGTTTTTACTTATAAGTGATAATATACCCCTTAATTTCTCATTAAACCATTTTATGAATCTTTATGTACTATATTTATGTTGTCGAAACTTCATTGTGATTTTCCATGCCTAAAATTTGTGAAGTGTATACCCAAACCCATTTTCACTCAAGGTTATTCATATAGTTTTACTTATATTTCATTTATTAGTGAATTCCATGTATTTATTCCACACTAATTTACATTGGAATTAAATTATATGAAACATTATCCTGTATTGAATGATCTATGTGGAACACTTATGAATGTTCATGTTATGAAAGTGACATATTCATCCAAAATTATATAGTGCTTCAATGAATTGGGAAATGTTTTAGTCTCATGAGATGTATTATATAGGATTACGAATTGTGTCTAATGAATTATGGAAACTTTTCCACCATGTTATGATGTCTTGGTAGTTATCCATGACTTATGTTTATGATGTCATGTTTAAAGCTATTACCACATTCTCATGTTGCCTTTATGTTTTCATGATACATCATGCCTCATTCTTAATGTTTATGATTATCACCTTTTTTATATTCCATTGAAATTACTATTTTCTTACATATAATATTTTATTCATGTTATGCTTTTTTTATTCCCTTACTATTCATTATAGCTCACCCCTTTCTTATGTATATCCTCAGGTTATTCTATACAGTTTTAAGAATGATGGAAATTGTGAGCATATTAAGGAAGTTTTAAATAATTCCAATGTACCCCATATTTTATTTTTTTATGTAATATAACTAATTACCCAAAGAAAATAGACTTATAGATCTTATGGTTTATATTATGAGTATTATTATTTAATAAATCATGAATTAATGTCTAGGGTTGTCATATAGACTATTCAGAGTCTAATGAGGATGATGCTAATGGGGGTTGTACACCTAGACATGGTGGACCTACCATACCTTCTACTCAAAGGATGTTGGAAGGATCTATAATGGATGATATTGATTCTTAGAATAGGCTTGAGATATCTCTATTGAGACCCTAAGTTAACCAAAATCTGAAGGACACTTTTGTTCGTACTCCCACCATGGATGATGATGAGTTTTATCAAGGTAGTAATCCTATAGAGGATGTTGAAGATGTTCAGAATACTACTTATAATGTAGTTGATGCTGGTTATAGAGCTAAATATCAATCTAAAAGAGATATATTTGTGGAGGATGCATTTGAGTTAGATGGTAGGTATCAAGCTAATGATCCATCTAATTTTATTCCATCCTCTATACCTTCTATAACTTATATCACAAAGGATTATTTTAATGAATTAAAATAAGATATGATGGATATATTCAAAAAAATCTTGGTTTTGTAAATTATTCATATCCAACTAAATAATTTGATATCTCCAAGATAGTGATGTTGGTAATCTCTTATATTCGGCCTAAATTTCATCTCAAGAAAGATTTAATGAGAAATGAGTTTAAGGATATTAAGGCATTTATAGGTGCTTTATAGTAATATTTATTTGATTTGATATTGAAGCTAGACCAGAGGTATCTTGGTTATGTTTTTCAAGATTTTAAATCTAATGCTCTAACTCCTACTCCACTTGTAAAATCATATCTTGTTGAATTAATAGTATAGGATCTCATTAGAGAAGAGTTATAAGTTGTGTTTTATGAAGTTCAAGTAGACCAAGGAAGTGGTTTTTGATGGTTTTCAAACACATTCTTCTAAAATATTAGAACTAGTCTGAAAATATATCAACCAGGATGGGAAAGAGAGGGAAACAATCAATAATTCCATTTATTTCAACCTAATCTATATATTTATGAAATTAGATTTGAAGGGTGTGTTCAGAATCCTTTCTTTGGATCTTAAGATTCCATAATTGACCAAATCTTTTAATTATCAAGATGAGAAACTCAAGGTTCTTACTCAAATGTTGGAATCCATCATGGAAAATAGACATGACTTTATTTAGGATTTGGAACATAGATCTTAGTCTATGAGTAATTTTACCAAGATGATGGAACCCTACATTTATAATACTAATATAGTTATGATAGATCCTCCTTATATACCTATGTTTTTAGATCATACCTCTACCTCCTCTACCCTTAATCTATCTTTCTTTTATCCTAGACAATCATTTCAACACATCATTCCTATATCAAAGTGTGTAGTCATTGGTGACCCTACTACCACATATGCACCACAGACTACCTATTTTTTCCCTGATTCTACTTCAAAATTCAATGACCCAATCATTAATAAAAATATTCAAGATGTGTCAAATTCAAATTCCGGGTGGAATTCCTAATAGGGACACCCCTTTTATTTTCCCCTATAATAATTTTTATATTAATAAACTACCCATATTCATATTTATTTTCTATGGAATCTATTAATTATTTTTACCTTTATTTATTCCTTATTATATATGTTCTCTTTCTTTCACATTTTGATAATCCAAAAAGGTGGAGTAAATTTTAAAAATAAATTGAATTATTTGATGAAATTAAGTAACTTTTTAAAACATTGAGATATTGAGAAATAAATGTTACAATTTATTGAAAATATATTTTTGATGTATTCAATTAATTTTATTTTAAACTAAATCAATTTTGATCATAAAAAATGGGGATATTATTGGATTATACTATAATTTCCTTGTTTTAATGATCCCAAATCATGTTTATAATGTTTTTAATGAATTTCATGTTTTGTGTTAGTCAGCAGTTTTTTGGCCAAACATTAAAAAATGGCTAAGTCTAGAAGTTATCATTTATACCTACCACATGAATAAATTCTATTAACCTTGAAGTAGAAGTTATCCTGTCGAACTCACTACATGAACAAACTACCCACCATGTTCCATTTTTATCCAAGTCTTGTACTAACCTTGTGTTATAGTTCAAGTGACTGCATGTGTACTCAACCTACTATATATTGAACTCATAGTGACCATAAGAAGGAAACTACCTACTACGTGAAGAAATATAGTTTCCATGATAAGTTAATTAAAATTTCTATAAGTGATGTACTGACCACATGTGTTATTTTAGTGACCGGATGAAGATATGTACCTACCATGAGAAGGAATGTACCTACTATTAAAATGAATGTAACTATGACAAATGTTCTATTTATTACACATTAATTAATGATTTATTATATAATACTCCACATAATACAACCTTAAAGGTTGATAATTTTATTTTATTTATGAATGATGCATATTACATAACAACTTAAAACATAAAATACATCGTCTTTATTGAAAACTTCCTTAACATGCTCATACTTAAAATTGCATGGGATAACCTGGGGACATACAAAAGAAAGGGGTGATCTATAATGCCCAATAAGGGAATAAAAATTGAATAACGTGAAGAAATTAAAATGTTTTATACAATAGGCATATCAATGGGTCATAAAAAGGGTGAGAGTCATTAACATGAACAATGAGGCATGATATATCATGATAATCCTAAAGGAAACATGGGAAATGTTGCAACAACTTAAAACACTACATCATAAAATAGGTCAAGGATAACTTCCAAGACATCATGATGGAAAAAGTCACATGATAAATTAGATTTCCTCTTAAATCCCTTTAATTATGTCTCATGAGACTAAAATATTACCCAATTCATTGAATCATTATATAATTTAAAGCTCACCCATCACTTTCATTTCATTCCAATGCATAAGTGTTCCATATTGATCATACAACATGGATTCATTCATCATCATATTTTGATCCATGATAAAGGAGTTTTAAATAAATACATAGAAGTACCAAATAAATAATTATAAGTGTATAATGGTGGATACCCTTGATAAGAAATGGGTATAGTTATTCACCACACAATTGTTTGGCATGGAAAATCATGGTGAAATTTCGGCAGCATAATATGGGAATATGAATGTTAAGGGGTGGGATTTTTGAGAGTGAAAGGGGTATCTAATAATTTATAAATAAAATTTAAGGTATGAGGATATGGAATAACATATCCTAATATTATTAAATGAATATAAATGACATAAGATAAATAATATACTTGAATAAATAGGAGAAGGAAAGGATCACTTACTAAATTTCGGCATGGTAACGGGTGTACATAAAGGTCTATGGGAGGGATTAATGAGAATTAAAGGGGTATATAATCACATTTAAATAAATATTATATTAATATATTTGTAGGTAAACTTACCCAAATATCCATAACTTTAATCTAAGAATCATAACATAAAAGAGGTTCTTGAATGGAAATGAGAAGCGAGAAATCTCTTACCTTGAGAGTGTGATTCCAAATGCATGGGAGGGGTTTCTTGAGAGCTTTGTGGCACCTTTAGAGTACTTTAGAGAGGTTAGGGTGGATTAAGTATGTGATCCAAGTATTTTGGGTGAAGATAAATGGGATCTTTGGTGGTTTTATATAGGAAACGAGTGGGGATTTCTTTATTATTTCTCAAACTTAGGTTTTGGACACAATATAATAAAATAACCAAAACCACAAACCATATCATGGTTTTTTCCCACGTTTTATGAAGAAGGTGGGTTTTATTCATTATTTTATAATTACCAGGGGTGAACAGAATAAAATAATACCCTTGTTGATGTGGAAGTGAGTCATACACTTAAATAAATGATTTTAAAACCTTAAAATATATTATAGGTTTTGTAGGATTCATAATGGATTTACAATATTAATAAAATAAACTTTAAATCATATTATTTTAAATTTAAAACATATATTTGATCATGTATACCATTTATATTATTTTTCACATAACTTTTTGGTCATTATGATGTCATAATACACAGTGCATATTTATACGGTATTTAATTTTTACCCAAAAATTCAACTATCTATGAAAATTATGAGAAATTCTCCATTTGATAATTTTTACATTATAATTCCAAAAATAATATTAATTTTATCAAAATAATTTTACAATTATTTTTATTTTCAGTTTTAAAATAAAAAATGACATTAATTGAGAAATGTTGTGTTTTTTTACAGTAACAATTTTCGAACCCTTATAAAAATAACATTTGACTTTATAAAAATTATATAATAATTTATATTTTAAAAATATTATTTAATAATTATATTTTATTATTATATTATTTATTTCAAAAATCTATTAATTCAACAAAATAAATTCTTTAATTTAATTTGAATATTACCCAAAAATACAATTTGTGTGTTATTGTATCAAAATAAAAATCATTTATAAGAAGTACATATAACCATTATTCTATTGAAAATAGAATATACATATTCATATAATTATGGTATTGATACTTATCCCTTTAATACACTTGAAAATCCCTAAGGGTAAGGTGTGTGATTGTGAGATTTTCATGGGGTGGTTTGGCATACATTATTCGGGTCATGATCCTCATAAGCTTGAACTTATCCTATAAATGGTTTCTCTCATGTATAAGTTATTGGATCTTAGTTTTGTATTGATCAATGGAAAATATAAGTGATTCTATCTCCCTCATAATCTCTAACAAATGGGCCTTATAGGGTATGATCCTACTGGTTAAGGTCACCACTTCCTTTGTCTATGTCAATTGAATTTTTTGAAACCATATATTTCTACTAATTATAGGATCACTATTCAATTGTTATATTATCAATGGTAATGATTCTTGATGGTATTTTAAATACAATTAGTTATAATAAAACCAAATAAGTACACGTGTTTTCTATAACCACATTACATAATAATATATTTAATTAAATAATAATGGGAATTTTATTTATAAGAGTTTGGGTCCTTAAAATCTTCTCCCCTTAAAAAAATTTTCCCTCTAAATTTTCATTTCCCACACTAAAAAAGATGGCGGTAACTCTATTTAATCACCACTTATACTTCTCGCATCACTTATTAATACTTTTGGTTTCTCCATAGCACTTTGAAAAGGTTCATTGTCTTATTTCATAGAACTTTATCTCTAAGATCTAAGATTTTCATCGGCTTCACTTCATAGAAAAGATCATTCTCCAATAGTACCACCTATGGATTGAGTACATGTGAGGGGTATGGTATGTACTTTTTCAATATGGATACATGGAATAAATCATGTACTTGAGATAGGTTAGGAGGGAGTTCTAGTCGATAGGCCACCGCTTTGATGTGATCAAGGATCTCAAAGGTACCGACGTATCTTAGACTAAACTTTACCTTATTCCCAAATCTCATCACTTTATTACATAGAGATATTCTTAGGAATACCATGTGTCCAACATCAAACCATATTTCTTTTAAATGATTGTAAACATAGCGCTTTTGTCAGCTATGATTAGAATTGATGTACTATTGAATGGTCTTAACATTTTCTATCATTTCCTCGGTCATTTCAAGACCTAGTAGTTTTTGATTCCCCAACATTATCCCAACATGTATGTGTTTTTCACATATTCCCATGAAGGTCTTGATAGGGATCCATTTGGATGCTTGATTGGAAAATTTTATTTTATGAGAACTCGACCAGAGGAAGATGTTGGTCCCATCCTCTTTTGAAGTCAATTGAGCATAGTCTCAAAATGTACTCAAGTTTCTAGAAAGTTGCAGATATTGGACATCAATTTGAGAGTGATAAGCCATGATAAAGTTCAACTCAGTATTTAGAGAATTTTGGAGACTCTTCTATAACATTGAGGTGAATAGTGGATCTTGATCAGATACAATTGAAAGTGGTATTCCATGTAGCCTGACCACATCTCTAATGTATATCCTTGCAATTTAATCAAGTGAGAATTACTTTTAAATCGCAATGAAGTGTGTAGTATTTATAAAATGTCCCACCACAACCCAGATAGCATTATTTAATCTTGATATCTTCAAAATACTAGTGACAAAATCCATGGTGATGTTATCCCATTTCTATGTAGGTATAGGAAATTGTTACATCATCCCCTTGGATTTTTACCTTTATGCCTTCACTTTCTAACATACAAGACATCTTGATGTGTGTTTTGAGGTCTCCTACTTCATATTGTCCAAAACCTAATGCTCCCAATGATCATGATACATCTTTTTTCTCCCTATATGGATGGATAAGCTATGTGAATTATCCAATATCTCCTTATTTAACTCGGTATTTGATGGTTTACAATGTCTTAACCCAAATCTCACAACTCCATATCCAATAACATTGAACTCCAAGGATTTCCCTTTTATTATAGTTTCCACTTTCTTATGAATTCTCACATAATTTATTTGATAATCCTTTATCATATCTAAAAGTGATGGTTGAGAAATAATTTTTAAAAGGATTGATGATGTTCTTTCCTTTATGATCCCCATGTCCAACCATTCTAATTCTAAGAAGGTCGAATCCTTTTCAATTCTCAACAATGATAAAATTGATGGATCCTATCTACTTAGAGCATATTCCACTTTATTTGGTTTTTTGGGATGGTAGTGGACTGAGTATTTATAGTCCTTGATTAGATCTAACCACCATAGTTGGTGCATATTCATCTCTTTCTTTGTGAATATATACTTGAGGCTCTTGTGATCCATATATATTTCACACTTCTCTCCAAAGAGATAATGAATCCATATTTTCAATATGAAGATCACTAAATACATCTCTAGATCATGTGTTGGGTAGTTCTATTTATGAACTTTCAATTACCTGGAAGCATAGTCTATCACTTTTTTATTCTACATTAACACACATCCCAAGCCCTACTTAAAGAATCACTAAATACAACAAAAAGTTCTCCACTTATGGGTAGTGTGAGTATAGGTGAAATGATAAGCCTATTTTTTAACTCCTTGAATCTCTATTTACATTCATAATTCCAAGAAAACTTGACTCCCTTCTGATCTATCTTGGTTGAAGGGTCTGATAATCATGAGAAATTTCTCACAAAATGATCATAGTACCCAGCTAATCCAAGGAAACTACGAATATCTATCATAGATATTGGACTCAACCATCCTTAAATTGCTTCTTTCTTTAAAGGGTCTATGGATATCCCATTTCTAGTGATGATATTCCCTAATAATGAGACTTACCTCAACCATAACTCACATTTGTTGTACTATTCATAAATATTATCCTTTTGTAAGTTATTTCTCATAGTGCTCAGATGATCCTCATGATCCTCCTTTCTTTTGGAGTATATTATAATATAAACTATAAATACTATCAAAAAAATTTGAGTTAATATCTAAAGTCTCTATTCATCACGTCCATGAAGATTTCTAGAGAATTAGTGAGTCTGAATGGAATTACTATCAACTCATAGTTCATGTACATTATATGAAAAGAAATATTGGTGATATCCTCCTTATTCACCCTAACATAGTAATACCTTGATCACAGATCCACCTTAAATAAGTATTTTTCTCCATGTAGTAGTTCAAAAAAAGTCATAAATTTATGGAAGACGATACTTGTTCTTTGTTGTGATCTTTTTGAGCTCACAATAATCAATACAAAGTCACATTGAACCATCCTTCTTCTTGATGAAGATGAATAGTTCACCCCATGGTAAAGAAATTGGGCGTATGAAACCTTTATCCAGATTCTCCTATAGTTGTTTCTTTATATCCTCAAGTTCCACAATATACATTCTATACAAATTCTTAGATAATAGTAACACCCTAGGTATAAGATCGATTGAAAATTCAGCCTCTCGACTTGGAGGAAAACTAAGAAATTCTTCAGAAAATACTTCATCTTATTCCCTCATAATCTGTAAGAAACTGGACCTTATTTTTAGGTATGTTTTTCTTTTTCTGTAGTTTTTGATAAAAGAGGAGTTTCTGGAAATTTTTGAAGTACACTTCGTGTACTTCGATGCCACTTGAGGTCGTGTGCTGGCCATGTCTAGGCTATACACATGGTCATGTGGGGTGATGTGGAGTCCACTTAAAGCAGAGTATGGAAAATCCTAATACATGTCGTGTACTCCAAAATTACGTGTCGTGTACTTTTTTTTCATTAAACATACTGGGGTAACGTCTAATCACCAGAACATGCTTCTTCTCCAGCTTCTACAATCGAGATCATCATGTACGACTGTGAATCTTCTTTAAGCCCCTAAGCCTCCATCTGTTCTCTGAATCGACCGCTATCAATTACATTGGAACTGTAGCAGTAATCTCTTCCTTCTCATAGATCTTTGTTCTCCAATTTCTCCTCTTTCTCAAGTTATTGTGGGTTGATAATTTTGGACGTTTTTGAAGATCTATGATGTTATAAGGATATTCAAGACTCGTAGTTCAAGTATATTGATCTCCTAGCATCAAGGTAGTTGGTTTGTGCCCTTCTGTTTGAAGTCTTTGAGTTTTATGTGTAATTTATACCAATACCCTTTAACGGGGTATTGTGTGTTTACTATTTTTCCCCTGTTATTTTCCTACCTTGCTCGTATGCTTGTATAGAGTTAATTTTTTTATGTATGAGGATAATTTCTATGCTTGGATGTTTTACCCATGCCTGGTTTTGTTTATGACCATTTGGTCTTGTTCGGCCATTGGTTGTTATAACTTTTTTCCATACCTTTTGACCGTAGGATAGAGTATTGTTCCCTGGAATGATTTTTATGATATAGACTAGTTATCCAAGTAGATATGTAGGCTTACTTTGGCCTTATAGCATTATTATGCACTGACTGACATGCGGCCGTGAGAACCTGGTGTTGTAGACTATAAGGGGATAGACTGGGTGAGATTTCTCAAAGAGTCTTGGGAATTATAGACTATAGGGGATAGACCGAGTGAGATTCCTAGAGAGTCTTGGATATTATAGACTATAGGAGGATAGATTGAGTGAACTTCCTCACAGAGTCTTGAGCTTTATAGACTATATGGGGTAGACCGAGTGATCTTTCTCAGAGATTCTATGTTTTGTTTGAATTTCCTTAAACCACTCCAGACTATAGGAGGAATTGACCGAGTGAGCTTCCTCAGAGAGTCTTTGATAGACCTGAGTCTATAGGAGGAATTGAACGAATGATCTTCCTCAGGGAGTCTCTAGAACTTGGAGATATAAGGGGAATTGACCACGTGATCATCCTCAGAGAGTCCTTGACTAAATTAGACTATAAGTGGAATTGACTGATCATGCTTCCTCAAAGAGTCTTATAAATTCTATGACCAAACCAGAGCGGTTAGGATGAGTTTACTTCCCAGAGGGTTGTTGGTACTTCTTAGATAAGACCATAGGGGATGGCTGTGAGTACTTCCCAAAGGGATTCCTATTTGTGGTTAGCAGTTTGCTTCACTACTACTTGTTGATCTGTGGATTGTTTATCGTTGGGTATCATCCTATTTCTTGTTTATTTTTTACTATTTACTGCTTACTGTACTATTACCTGCCATATGCTCACTGACTGTTTGGTACAGATCCTCAGGTGGTTGCCTACTGGGATTTAGTCTCACAACCTGTTTGGGTCATGCTTTTGGGCCCAAAAAGGTTATATTGCTGCAGTTATAGACAAGGGAAATATCCCTTCTACTTCAGGTACATGATTGCATTGGAGCAGGAGAGCATGGGACCAAACCAAGGCATGTGATGCTGATGAGTTTCTTATCTATTTTTCTTCCATACTTTGGTTTAGTATTGTATTCAGCATTGTGACTTATTTGGATGTTTTCTTATATATATATACCATGCATCATATATATATGTGCTCCTTCTGATTATCATATTTAGTATTCCTTTGTTCACTTGTGTATGGATTGTTTACTGCTTCCACTATTGTTTATTTTTTTCTCTTCCACTATGTACTCTTCCAATGAGGCATAGTTTCCCCACTATCACACTCAAGGCCCTCACTACTAGTCGGAAGCCTCTAGAATTTGGGGAAATGCTCTTGAGGACATGTTACCAACCGGGTACGGGGTGCCTCTAAGTGGCTTCCGGAACCGGGATGTTACAAAGTGATATCAGAGGAATTATTTTCTCTTGACTTACTGTTTAGAGCCTATAGACAGGGATAAGATGGAATAGGTACTTGGTAATAAGCTATGCTTGGGAGTAGCTAACACGTGTATAGGGAAAAGCCATATTATCTCGTTTATTTCGGTTTTACTGGTTTTCACTTTTACATTTGATTTTATTTCATTTTTGGGTGATTCACATGCTTTGTGTTGTTACCATTTTTGTTATTGCGGTTCTATTCTTGTCGCGACCCGGTGATATGAGGGTATGTCATCTCATGCATTATATATACGCTAGTTAGAAATCACATTCCATGTATTCTTACCATGTCGTCTAGGATGAATTATTGATTTCATGTTGTTGTGATAGATGAGGTGTAAAATATGCATGATGTTGTGATAGTTTCCTTGATAGAAATAACTGTTTTTTATAGGGTATTGTTTGTGTAGAGATTTTCTGGAATTAACACCAAATTTCGATTCTTGAGGTGTTATGGGCCCACATGAATCGTAACTTGGTCTATCATTGAATTGTTTCCCTTGAATATGATATGTAGGAGATGCCAAGCTTTGATTTTCGAGGAGTATGGGCCCTCACGGATTAGAATTTGGCAACTTCATTATTTTTTTCTGTGTTTTCTGGGCTCCGAAGCATTTTCTGAGCTACTGCCTGAAAAAACCTAGAATACACGGTGTGTACTTTATGAATACACGCTGTGTAGTTTTTAAACCGTGTTACTGACTATGTGGGTAGAAACACAGGGTTGTGAAAAATCATCAGGAACACACTGTGTACGGTGAGTACACGTCATGTTATAGTAACCGTGTGTATACCCGTGTGACTAACGACACGGATGGATGAAACTTTGACTTTACACGCCGTGTCCATTTTCAAACCCCGTTCCATAAGTACCCGATCGTGTCACAAACAACATGGGTCGGGGAAAACCTTCAAGTACAGGTTGTGTTCACAAGGAGCACACCGTGTAGATTGAACCTTGTACATAGTCATGTCACGAACAAAACGGGCTGGGCGAAGCCTTCAAGTACACACTATGTTCCCATGGAGCATGCCGTGTAGAGTGAGCTATGTAGCCAGTCGTGTAACTAACAACACGGGTCATTGAAACTTATCTAGTACACGTCTTTTCCTTCATGAACATTCCATGTAGTCTAGTATTAAGAGGACCATGTGGGTTAGCCATGTAAGGAGACTGGGGCAGGGGAATAGAGTTTAAGTACACATCGTGTGTGGGTACAACACGACGTGTGGTTGGGGAATTACACAACCAGTTGTGGCAGAAGTACACGCCCATGTGAATGTCTTAAAGGAACACGTTGTGTGGTTTTTATACACGTCTTGTAGTTGTGCTTTGTAAAACTTGAATGTTTCTTTCTCATGTTCCCCTATTGTACTATTGTGTTCACATACTTTGTTAATCCTGATCTAAGGTTTTCTTTTTACCTTTCAGAGATATGCCACCCAGACATCCTCCAGTTGTACGTCAGCTGCCAAATGGTGATCAAACACCGGATATGGCCGATTAGGGACCTCCTGAAGATCCTCCTGCTGTGCCAATCTTGGCACCAGCAGTTATACTAGTTGTAGGCATCGATGCGTAGTTTAGGGAAGGCTTTCTGAGGATGATGCTGACCTTCCAGAGAGCACCGCCTCCTACCCCATCGATGGCAGAATTGACGTGGGCTTTCCAGTAGTAGCATCCTCTTACTTTCTCAGGGGATGGAGGACCTCAGGCTGCAAAGTCGTGGAAAGATCCCACGCTGACAATTTTAGAGCATCTAGAGATACCTCCAGAGAAGAGGGTGAATCTCACTACCTATATGCTCTGAGACTCCGCCAAGAGGTGGTGGGAGGTGATCTCACAGTCAGGGCACCAGTAGAGTATGACTTGGGATGAGTTTCGTTGCATCTTCTACGATTATTTCTACTCGGAGACCTTGAGGTCCAATCAATCTTGGGAGTTTATGAGTCTGGAGTAGGGTACTCTTTTTATTATGGAGTACTCTTATTTCTTTACTGATCTACATGGTTTAATGCCTATTCTAGTAGGGAATGAGTTGTTCCTTGCGCGGAAGTTCGAGGATGGTCTAAGGCACGACATCTGCTCACAAGTGAACATATTCTGGTTGACTTCGATATCCTCTATCATCGACCAGGTGCTAATCACAGAGCACAATGTGAGGGATTATGGAGTAGTGATCCAGGGAAGTTCGACATCCAGAGTCATTGTTCCTCCTACTGATAGCAGGAAACGCCATAGGGATACTTCTTGAGGAGATTATAGTAGGATGAATGTGTCTTCGGGTAGCCAGGTAGTATGCTACTAGTGTGGGAGGTGCGGGAATACTAGGCCTCAGTTCCATAGAGACCCGATGGAGTGCCGATCTTGCAGCAAGATGGGCCATCTTCAGCGTTTTTGTTAGATCTTCTCACCTATAGCTGGTGGTAGGGGTTCTTCTATGACCTCATGTTTAGGAGATGCATCACCAATTTCTCACCAGTTTGGGAACTAGAGTTCTTCCATCTGTTCGGGCTGAGGTGGAGGTTGCGGTCGTGGTGGTTAGTCACCAGGTTACCAGTGATAGCAGAGTGGATTAGCTCAGAGTGGTCAGCCAGGGTCGCAGGGCCGCGGTACAGGCCAGAATTTCGCTATGGAGCAGACCCATCAGGAGCAAGATCTCGAACCATCCACAGTTCTAGATACGATCTTAGTAGCCTTAGTTTTACCTTCATCTCTTTTCGATACTGGTGCTACATATAGCTTTATCTCTGTTTCTGTTATGAAGAGCCTTGGGCTGTGCATCTTTTCCTCTGCCGATACTTTGAATCTAGACACATCGTTGGGGACTAGAGCGGTTAGCGTACATCAGTGCATAGAGTGCCCTCTTGAGGTTGCAGGGTGTCACTTCTTATGGGACCTCTATATCTTAGAGATGACGAGCTATGATGTCATACTCAGAATGGACTGGTTAGTCCCCTTCCAGTCAGTCGTTGATTACTATCGTCGCAGGTTGAGTTTCATATCACCAGAGGGTGGATCCTTTCTTCATAGTGTCGAGTGGGATGTCCAAGTGAGTCGAGAAGGACCTAAGCATCATGGGCTAGGGGGAGTTACATCACATATTTCTTTTCTTTATCTGTATGACTAGGGGAATTCACAGTTATACTTCCTCTAGTGGTGGATCGTTTCAGAGATGTCTTTCTAGAGAAATTTTCAGGATTGCCTCTGGAGCATGAGGTACACTTTTCTATTGAGCTCGTGCCAAGAGCGGCACCGGTGTCCATTCCTCCTTATAGGATGGCTACACCTGAGTTACAGGAGCTCAAGAAGTAGTTAGAGAAGTTGTAGGTGAAGGGTTTCATCTGAACCAGTACTTCTCCTTGGGGTTCACCTATCCTATTTGTGAAGAGGGAAGATGGTACCCTCAGTCTTTTTGTGGACTATCGGAAGTTGAACCAGTTAGCAGTCAAGAACTGATATCCCTTTCCTAGGATTAATGATCTCTTTTATCAGCTTCGAGGGGCCTGATTATTATCAAAGATTGAATTGATCTTCGATTATCATTAGTTGCACGTTAGACCATTTGATATACCTCTTACAAATTTATGGAGTACGTATGGTCTATATGAGTATATGGTTATGTCGTTCGGTCTCATGAATGTGCATGCAGTTTTCATGGCACTGATGAACCTAGTGTTCCATCCATACTTGGATTCCTTCATGGTGGTTTTCATGGATGACATCTTGGTGTAATCTCACACTTGACATGACCATGCTACCCATCTTGAGATCATTCTAAGTACAATGAGAGAGAATTAGTTATATGCTAAGCTCTTGAAATTCCACTTTCTGATGGATCAGATTCACTTCTTAGGTCTTGTTATCTTAGAGATAGGAGTGTCAATAGACCCAGAGAAAGTGAGAGCTATAGTTTCCTAGTAGAAGCTGAAGAATGTCTTTGAGGTGCGGAGTTTTCTAGCATTGGTTGGATACTACAGGAGTTTCATATAGGACTTTTCATGCCTAGCAGCACCACTGACAGGTCGGACCAAGAAAGGGGAAAAGTTCTTATGGTCAGATTCCTATGATTCAGCCTTTTAGAAGCTGAAAGGGAGCTTGAAATCAGCACTGATACTAGTCTTTCCAGAGCTAGGAAGGAGATATATGGTCTACTATGATGCTTCTGGTATCGGTCTGGGAGTTATGATTATGCAGAGAGATGGAGTCGTTGCATACGGGTCTCAACAGTTGAGGCCACACGAGGGGAATTACCCGACGCACAATCTGGAGTTGGTAGTTGTTGTTCATGCCTTACAATTTTGGAGACATTATCTTCTAGGTGAGCACTTTTTGGTTTTTATTGAACAAAATAGTCTCCAGTACATATTGACTCAGCGTGATCTAAATTTGAGACAGCTCAGGTGGGTCGAGTATCTTCAGTCCTTCGACTTTGAGCTTGCCTATACACCGGGAAAGGGCAACGCAATGGCTGATGTGTTGAGCAGGAGAACTCAGATACAGGAATTTCAAGAAGCCAGTAGTGAGTGGCAGCTTATGTCTCTATTCTCTGAGATGCATTTGGAGGTGCATGACAGACAGGGGCATAAATTTCTATCTTATGTAGCTTTTACCTCCACACTTCATTATCAGGTACGGATGAGGCAGCTATCAAACTCAAAAGGCCTAGTCCTATGGGAGAGTGTTTTAGGAGAGGACCCTCTTCTTGGATGAAAAGTGGGCGAGGATGATATCTTGTGTTTCCAGGGACATGTATGGGTTCCATCAGACATACGTGAGGAGCTGATGCGGGATTTTCATTCCGCGGTTTGGGCAGTTCATCCTGGTGTCACCAAGATGTATCGTGATCTACACCGCTAGTATTGGTGGCCAGGTATGAAGAGAGATGTTGCTGGTTTTGTCATGAGGGGTTCCACTTTTCCGCAGGTGAAAGCGGAGCATCAGCGACCAACATGTCTTTTTCAGTAGTTACCCATTTCAGAGTGGAAGTGGAATGATGTCGTGATGGACTTCATGACCAGATTGTTTAGGTCACCTCGAGGTAATGATGTTGTTTGGGTTTTCATTGGCAGGCTTACTAAGGTTTCTCACTTCTTGCCGATCAAGGATACCTTTAGTGTTAATGAGATGGGATGGTTGTACATCCAAGAGATTGTACGTCTACATGGAGTTCCACACTCCATTGTTTCAGACAGATATGCATGTTTTACTTCTCGGTTCTTGCAGGGGCTTCATAAGGCTTTGGGTATATAGGTACTTTTGAGTACAGCATACCATCCCTAGACAGATGGCCAGTCTGAGCGCACGATTCAGGTACTTGAGGATATGCTCCAAGCATTCATTCTGGACTTTGGAGGTTCTTGTGAGAATCATATACCTATTATGGATTTTTCCTACAATAACAATTTTCAGGAGACTATTCAGATGGCACCTTAGGAGGATTTGTACGGTAGGCCATGCCAATCACCCTTGTGTTGGCTGGAGGCAGGAGAGGTAGCTTTGCTGGGACCTCATCTTGTTCAAGAGACATCTAAAACGATATAGTTTATTTGGAAGAGGATGGATATGGCACAGCCTCAACAGAAGTCATATGCTGATTAGCGGAGATGGCCTCTGTAGTTCAAGGTCGAGGATCAGGTTTTCCTGTGTGTCGCACCAAGGTTGGAACACAAGAGGATTCGGAGACAGGGTAAGCTTTCACCATGGTACATCAGGAAATTTGAGGTGTTGGATATATTTGGGTTGGTTTCCTATCGGTTACGGTTACCTCAGAGGTACCAGGCTATGCACGACGTCTTCCACGTTTCTCAGCTTCGATGTTACTTTTCAGACTCGTCTCATGTATTTCAACCTGAGGAGGTTGAGCTCAAAGTGGATGCATCATTTGAGGATCATCCTATCCGGATTGTCGATCGTAGTACGAAGGTCCTCTGTGGATGGTTTGTTCCTCTGGTATGGGTTCTATGGCAGCCCGGGTGAGTATAGGACGAGACTTGGGAGAGGGAGGTCGATGTACGGTCCTAGTGGCCGGAGCTGTTCGGGGTTTCTTCTTCTACGCCTCTCTAAGGAAATTCGGGGATGAATTTCTTTAAGGGGGGAATTTTTTAAGAACCCATACCTTCTTTTCAGGTATGTTTTCCTTTTTCTGGAGTTTTTGAGAAAAGAGAAGTTCATGGAAAGTTTTTAAGTACACGCTGTTTACTTCGATGTTGCGGGAGGCCATGTGATGGCCGTGTCTGGGCCACACACATGGTTATGTGGGTTGCTGTGGAAGCCGCTTAAATAGAAGTACAAAAAATCCTAGTACACGTTGTGTACTCCAAAAGTACATGTCGTGTACTTTTTTTATTTCATTAAACGGACTAGTGTCGCGTCTAATCACCAGAACACGCTTCTTCTCCAACTTCTTCGACCAAGAGCATCCCGTACAGTCGTGAATCTCCTATGATCCCCCAAGCCTCCATCCTTTCTCTGAATCAACCGCCATCTATTGTGTTGGAACCGCAGTAGTAAGATCTTCCTTCTCCTAGAGCTTTTTTCTCCAATTCCTCCGCGTTCTCAAGTTATCATGGGTTGATCATTTTGGACATTTTCATAGATCTATGACGTTTTAAAGAGATTCAAGCCTCGTGGTTCAATTATATTGATCTCCTAGAATCAAGGTAGGTGGTTTGTGCCTTTCCGTTCAAAGTATTTGAGTTTTATGTGCAATTTCCACTAATACCCTTGAACGGGGTATTGCGTGTTTATTGTTTTGCCCCTGTCATTTTCCTACCTTTCTTGTATGATTGTGTATAGGTAGTTTGATTATGTATGAGGATAATTTCTATTCTGGGATGTTTTTCCCATGCCTTGTTCTATTTATGACCTTTTGGTCTTGTTCGACCATTGGTCATTATACCTGTTTTCTATGCCTTGTGACCGTAGGATGGATTGTTGTTCCCTGACATGCTTGTTATTATATAGAATGGTTATCCAAGTATCTCTGTAGGCTTACTTTGGCCTTATAGCATTATTATGCACTGACTGGCACGGGGCCGCAAGAACTTGGTGTTGTAGACTATAAGGGGATAGACTGAGTGAGCTTTCTCAGAGAGTCTTGGGCATTATAGACTATAGGGGATAAACCGAGTGAGCTTCCCAAAGATTCTTGGATATTATAGACTACATGAGGATAGACTGAATGAGCTTCCTTAGAGATTCTTGAGCTTTATAGGCTATATGGGGTAGATCGAGTGAGCTTCCTCAGAGAGTCTATGTTTTGTTTAAATTTCCTTAAACCACTCCAGGATATAGGAGGAATTGACCGAGTGAGCTTCCTCAGAGAGTATGTGATAGACCTAAGGATATAGGAGGAATTTACAGAGTGAGCTTCCTCATGGAGTCTCTAGACCTTGGGGATATAGGGGTAATTGACCATGTGATCATCCTTAGAGATTCCCTGACTACCTTAGAATATAAGATTAATTGACTAAGCATGCATCCTCAGAGAGTCTTATAATTCGTATGACCAAACCAGAGGGGTTAGGCTGAGTGTACTGCCCAAAGGCTTGTTGGTACTTCTTGGATAGGACCAGAGGGGATGGCTGTGAGTACTTCCCAGAGGGATTCTTTTTTGTTGTTAGTTGTTTGCTTCACTGCTTCTTGTTGATCTGTGGATTGTTTTTTTTTTGTGTATCAACTTGTTTGTTGTTTACTGTTTACTGTTTACTACTTACTATACTATTACCTGCCATATGCTCACTGACTGTTAGGCATAGATCTTCATGTGGTTTCCTAATGGTATTTAGTCTCACACACTTTTTAGGTCATGCTTTTGGGCCTAAACAGATTATATTGCATCAGGTATAGACAAGAGAAAGTGCCCTTCTACTTCAGGTACATGATTGCATTGGAGAAGGAGAGCATAGGACCAAGCCGAGGCTTGCGATGCTGAGGAGTTTCTTATTTGTTATTCTTTTGTACTTTTTTTTAGTATTTTATTCATCATTGGGACTTGTTTGGTTGTTTTTTTTTTGACATATGTATCATGCATCATATATATATATGTGTGTGTGTGTGTGTTTGTGTGTGTGCTCCTGCTGTTTATCATATCTAGTCTTCCGTTGTTCACTTGTGTATGGATTGTTTACTACTTCCGCTATTGTTTATTGTTTTCTCTTCTACTGTGTACTCTTCTAATGAGGTCATAGTTTCCCCACTATCACACCCAAGGCCCCCGCTGCTAGTCGGCAGCCTCTAGCATTTGGGGAAATTTTCTTGAGGCCATGTGACCAAGCGGGTATGGGGCGCCTCTAGGTGGCTTCCAGAACCAGGATGTTACATAATGGGCATGTCTTCAAGGGAGATCATTTCCTTAGACTCAATCATTTAAGATAGAAATTATTTCTTGTAGGGAAATAATATCCATGATTAAGATGTTGGTGCTAAATAATATTCATCCATATCCTTGAATTTGTACAAAATTGGAGGACGATTCATGATACAGAGGGTGATTTCCTTCTTGTGGAAATTTATACTGGCTCTATATAGGGAAAGCCAATCCATACCCAGATTTACATAAAATTCCTCCAAATAGAGTATCACAAGGTTCACTAGAAATTTAATCCCACAAATTCTGACAGGGGATGAGTTATATACTTGGGAAGAAATAATTTCCCCATTTTTCATTTTCACCAATAGTTTCACTTCCTTTGTTTTTGGAGTTTTTTGAATTGTTCTAATAGTATTTTTTGATATGAAGGAATGTGTAGTAATAGAATAAAAAAGTATGTTCACTATTCTTGAATGAAAAACTAACACATCTATCACCACTTAATTGTCAGGATCCACATCAGTTGTTGTGATAAAAAAAATCTTTTTCATTTCTACCTTAGAGTTTGTTGGTTGTCTCTAAAAACTCTTGTCTTAGTGTATTGGCTTGAAAAGTGTACTGGTTCCTTATAGTTTAAATAATGAACAATGCACTAATGGTTTACTAAATAATTTATCTACTCTATCGCATTATTGGGTTTCTCCCATATGTAATTTTGAGCTCGGTTTCCTTCATTCCCTACCTAAATCATTTTCACATTTCCCTTAGGCAATTTCTGGGGTTCCTCTTTACACACCTTTTACAAGTGGGATGTTGAAATTTCTTAGCACTATTATATTTCTCTATTGGACCACCATAATTAATCTCCAATTTTTTCTTATTATCTACATTATACGCTTGAGATTCACTAATATTAATTTCAACTGTTAGGTCATATTGTAAAATTTCCTTATAACTATCAAAGTCTCAGATCACTAGAATTTTTTATAGACTAGGTTTTATCCCACCAAAGAAGTGATCAAATTTTTATTTGGGGTTAATGATAATGTCATATTTGTATCCAGAAAGTATTTTGAAGTTTTCCTCATACACCCTAATATATTCATCATCTTTTTTATCTTTAGTTAAAGGAAACACCTTTCTATTTTAATTCAGAGAGTGTGAGGAAAATATTTATTGAAAAACATTTTCCAGAATTCCTTCCTCTCCATTTCTTTGTTCTCTTACATAGGCTTCATATTATTGATCAATTTCCACCACTAATCAGTTTCTCCCTCTATATGATAAACATCTAGTATAAGCTTCTCTTTTTTCAGAACATTTAAGAATAGAGAAGATAATCTCAATGGATTTGATCGATTTTTCCATTATTAAGGGATTATATTATACATTGAAAGTAGAAGGCCTTTGCTACATAAATCCCTCAATTATCACTTGTTATTTCTTATGGGGTTTAGGAACTTCTCATAATCCATCTTTCTATTCAGAACTTGATTCATATGAGAGATTATCATCACAAATTTCACAATTCCCACTCCCATTGGGTTGGGTATCTCATTAGGACAGTCATCACATTACCCTTCACATTGGTTGTTTAAATGATTCCTTCTATCTTCAACCATTGGCTAGAATAAAGGGAAAATTATGGATGAGTATTTTTAAACTATTAAACAAATAAATGGGAATCCAATGAAATTAAATAGGTAACTTATAAATTAGATGTATTTCCTTAACTTATGAATTTATAGGCTTCAATTTAGGTTTTCCATGATCTATTTACTAATATGTATTCTTATGGGATTTTTTTGTTCCCTTAATAATGGTTCATAATGAGCTTATGAATTTACCAAATCAAATCCTCTAGAAGCATCAAAATAGGTTTTTTTTTTCAAGGCCCATTTTCATGCACTATTTCCAGGTTGAGTCTAGCTTAACATGATGTTTTCAGGTTTTACAACTATGTATATCTGTGCCAAATCCACATCAAATTCTAATATCCAGATAGTGATGTATTTGATTGATAAACAACTAACTCTATAATTTTCAAAAATTTAGGGCTTTTTTATTATACTTAGTTTTATTCCAAAGTATTTATCTAGAGTTTTATAATATTAATCCCAAAAATAATTAGCTTTTCCATTTATACTAACTATGACAACCCTGATATTTATTAAAAATTAATTCATGATTTATTAAATAAGATTAAAAATAGTAAAACCTATAACATAAATAATTACAGTGTATTTGGAAATTAGGTATATTACATAACAATTTAAAATAGAAAAAATAGTGTCTTTATTGAAAACTTCCTTAACATGCTCGTACTTAAAACTATATGTGATAACCTGGGGACATACATAAGAAATGGGTAATCTATAAAGCCCAGTAAGGGAATAAAAATGGAATTACATGAGTAAATTAATACATTTTTTACAATATGAATATAAATGGTCAATAAAAGTGGTGAGAATCATAAACATTAACAATGAGGCATGATATACCATGGTAATCATAAAGGCAACATGGGAAATGTAGAAAGAACTTAAAACACTGCATCATAAACATATGTCAAGGATAACTGCTAAGACATCATGATTTAAAAAGTACTTTGATGGATTAGGTTCACTCCCTAATCCCTTTTATGATATCTCATGAGACTAAAACATTACCCAATGTATTGGAGTGATATATAATTCTATGTTCACTCATCACATTCATTTCATTTTCATTCTTAAGTGTGACACGTAGATCACACAACATGGATTCATTCATCCTTATATTTTATTCAAAGATCAAGGAGTGTATAATAAATACATGTAAGTACCTAATCAATAATTATAATTTCATAAAGGTGGAAACCCTTGATAGGAAATGGTTATGGGTATTCACCACACAATTGTTTTTCATGCAAAGTTGTAGTGAAACTTCGGCAGCATAATAGGGGAATATGAATGTTCATGGGAGTGATTGTTGATCATTAAAGGGGTATATAATAATTTATAAATAAAATTTATAGTACTTTGTATATTTAAGAACATTTACCAACATTATTAAATGAAAATAAAATACATAAGTTAAAGAATATACTTGAATAAAGAAGAGAAGGAAAGGATCCCTTACTAAATTTTGGAATAGTAACAGGTGTATATAAAGGTTCATGGGAGATATTAATGAGAGTGAAATGGGTATATCATCATATTAAAATAAATTTTATAAATATTTTTTTAGGGAAACTTACCCAAATAACCACAAACTGAAACTAAGAATCATAACATAAAAGAGGTGCTTGAATGGAAATGAGAAGAGAGGAATCCATTAACTTGAGAGTGTGACTCCAAATGCCTACAAGGGGATTCTTGAGAGCTTGGGTGAAACATGGGAGGAATATAGAGATGGTAGGGTGGAGTAAGGATGTGATCTAAGGATTTTTTTAAGCTAAATTGGATATTTTGTGGGTTTATATAGGAAAATGGTAGGGAATTCTTTATTATTTCTCAAACTTAGGTTTTGGAATCTATATATTAAAATAACCAAAACCACAAACCTTCATATGGTTTTTTCCCATGATTTATAAAAAAGGATATTTTTTTAATTATTCTATAATGTTAAGGTATGAACATAATAAAATAATACCCTTGAAGATGTGGAAGTGAATCATACTCTTAAAGAAAATATTTTAATACCTTTTAATATATTATAGGTTTTGGAGGATTCATAATGGTTTTATAAAATTAATAAAATTAAATTAAAATAAAATAATTTTAAATTTAAAACATATATTTTTTCATTTATACCTTTTATTGTATTTATTACACTACTTTTGGGTCATTATGATGTCATAATATACACTGTATATTTATAAGGTATTTAATTTTTACTTGGAACTTTGACTATCTCGGAAAATTATAAAAAATTAACCATTGGATGATTTAAAAATTATTATTCAAAAAATAATATTAATTTTATAAAAATATTTTTCTAAATATTTTTTATCACTTTTAAAATAATAACCAATATTTATTGCGAAATTATGGGTTTTTTGACAATAATAGTTTTTGAAACCTTATAAAAATTACATCTGGCTTTATAAATATTATATAATCATCTATATTAGATAAAAATTATTTCATAATAATATTTTATTAATATATTATTTATTTCAAAATAAAAATACATATAACCAAAAATAAATTCTATTATTGAATTTGAATATTGACCAAAAATACATTTTGTGTTTTATTATATCAAAATCAAAAACCTTTATAAGAAGTAAATATAACCATTATTCTATTAAAATAGAATATACATATTCATATTATTATGGTATTTATACATATTCATTTAATAAAACGGAAAACTCCCTAAGGGTAAGGTGTGCAACGGTGATATTTTCAGGGGTGGTTTGGCGTACTTGGTTAGGGTCATGATCTCAATGAGTTTGAACTTCTCCCATAAATTGTTTCTATCATTATTAAGTTGTTGGATATTATCTAGGGTTTGGTTGATGGAAAGGACCAGTAATGATATCTCCCTTGGAATCTTCGGTAAATGTTCTTCATAGGATGCAATCCTACTAGTTGAGGTCATCACTTCCTTTGTTTATGTCAATTAGTTTTGTTAAAACCCTATATTTATACTAATCATATGATCTCTGTTCAATGGATATATTATCAATGGTAATGATGTTTAAAATTATTTTAAATATGATATGATATAATAAAACCAAATAATTGCATGTGATTTCTATAACCATATTACATAATAAGATAATTAATTAAATCATAAGGGGGGTTTTATTTATAACAGTTTAGGTCATTACAGTAAGTACCATGAGAAGCAATGTACCTACTGTGAGAATTAATGCACCTACCATAAGAATGAATTTACCTACCATGATAAGGAATGTATCTACTATTAGAATATTAGTATTTACTATTTGAATATATATACCTACCATGAGAAGAATATTATATACGGCATAAAGGAATATAGTTATTGTGACAACCAACTGTTCTTAGTAACTATGAGATAAAGTTACCATGTATATGTGAATAATAACCATCTATATCTAAATTAATTATTAGAGTATTTTCAAATCTATAAATACTAGTTTTCAAACATTAATTGAAAAATTAGTTCAATTAAAGATACAATGAATTCTCTCTAGAAGATGCTTCGAATTGGATTTATTTTTAAGAAGAAGATCCACTCTTGGAAAAAGAGAGTGAATTTTATAGATAATAATTAAATAATATGATCATATGCTTATGATACATAGAGAAATCATTTAGAAAACCTTACAACACTCTATTTTCCTTCACTTTATGTGGAAACCTGATTAAGCCCTTTCAAAGACAATTTCAAGGACTCTTAAACAACCGAAGATGATCAGACTCAGCTACATTAAATCTTCACATCTCTCAACTCTTTCTCTTTTTATTAAGATTAAATTTTAAGCTATGTTTTTCTTTAATCTATTTATCTACAAAAAAAATACTCTTATACTGAACTGGAGAGTTCTAGACACTCACTTTCAAATATTTTATTTTGTACCCCCTCATATAACTGTAGAAGATGTCATGTGTGTCCTGGACTTCATTTATCCCATAAATAACTATGGAAGAGGCTTTTTAATAACCTGGTCTATCTTAGTATAGTTTTTTATAAACCCTGATCTAGGTTTTATATTAGTTTATTATGTAATAAACTACTTGTTAGTGGGTGATTTACAAGTGGAGGGGGTTAATTCTTGGATTGTGACTGAACCCATTGTTTAAATTCCACTGTGTGATTTCTTGTTTTGTTTTCAATCTATCAATAACATACTAATATCTATTTTCTAACCAATAAAAAACTTTTCTTTGATATTTTAATTTAGTTTTGGTTTTATATATTCTGTTTAATTCAATTAAATTATTTTCAAAAATAAGGTATTTTCAAATTTACTTTAACTAAGCTATGATCGAGATTTTGAGAATGACTTATATAGATTAAATTATATAATTCTAAAACTTTAGTTATCTGTTTGTTTTTATTAAATTGTAGGATTTAAGTTTTAAATAATTTAAACATATATTTTTTTAATTAGAAAATCAACTAAACAACCTATTGAGTGTTCCACTCCAACCAACAGTCTAGGACCTTGATAAATTTCGCTAAGTCTGGAAATGACTATATGGATATTGCATCGAATGTAAAGCCATAAAATTTATACAATTGACTGTGTGGCCAGAAAATCGATCACGAGTTAGAAGTTGTGAAGATTATCTTATTTTTCAAGAAACTATATAGGTAATCGATCAATCGCAAGAAGAATTCAATCAACCACATGAATCCACTTAGAACTCTTCCCGATTTTTTAAAGGGGTGAAGTGACCACATAGTAAAGGGATTGACTACATGCCTATTTGATTGATTGTGATGTATTTCCCACAAAATCATCAACTAATTGAATGAGTAACTAAGTGAATACAAGGATAATTTGAAGTGATCTCATAGTTTATCTCTCTATAAGAATATTTTTCCAAGTATTATAGAGATTGTACATTGCTTCCAATCGACAGCAGGATGAATTCAAGTGACCATTTGATAGATTTAGATTTTTTTTATAAGTATTGAAGGGTTCTTATGAACTTCAAGAAACCACATGATCAATTAAAGAAACAATATATTTTATTTATCAACTACAAGACCTATAAGGGTTCTGAACTCAAAATTGTTGCTAAGTGTTGGAGCAACCATGGAAAATATAACATGGAAAACTTCAAGCGACCATGACTAAAGTGGGATTATATTTTAATTATATATATTCTAACCACTTTTTATGAATAATTAAATATTGATTCAAAATCATTTAATACTCTAAAATTTAGTGTAGAGTATGATGATTCATAATAATCATTTTTTAATGGATATTTTTAGAGGAATATTTAGTTTTTAAAAATACTTAAGACATAATATTTTAATGAATGTAAATACATGAAAAACATGAAAAACTGCTCTATTTTCAATGATATGATAATCTATTTTCATGTGAACTTCACCAAAATATCTGAGAACACTTTTTATACTTCACATATCAACTCATAAATAAAGGAAGATATTCATAAGAGAATATACCTCTACAAAAAATTGAAATTTTATTATTTTTTGAATCAAGAATTTATATTTCTCTCTCTCTAGGTGTTTTTATTACATTTTAGTTGTGATTGATCTTTTATATAAATATTTTTAATCACACACTCTTGTAGATCATATAAGAGTGCTCAAATATTCTTACTTCGTTTCCTTCATATTTATACTCCCATTAAAACTATGTAAGAGGCTATGTAATAGACAAGATGGCATTGCACACTATTGTAACCTATACCCAAACTAGGTTGTGGATCATCTATTTATTTTATAAACATCCTTGATAGTGGGTTATTATCAAGTGGAGATAATTGTGTCTTGGATTGAGATTTAACCTCTTTTATTTTTAAATTCTACTATGTTCTTTAAATATTTGATTACTCTTTTTTTAAAACTGTTATTAAAATATCTTTTTTCAAAACTATACATTACTATCTAGATTTTACAAGTGATATATTTACAGTTTAAGGTAAGTAAATTAATCTAAAAATATTTTTATAATCCTAATATTATTCTAACTTTGTTTTGATCAAACTTATAATAGGTTATTTAAACACATTTAATTAGATATAACAACTAAATTAGATAACTAGGTAATTTATAGATTAGAGGAATTGTTTTAAATTATTTTAAATAGAAATTTTTTATTGGAAATTCAATTCACCAACTATTTAGTACTCCACTCTGAACAACATTTTGTATCAAAGGATTTGTAATTATTTCTTATTTCTAGCTTTCAATGTGATCAAGTTTTTAGCTAAATGATATAAATTTCTATTTATTCTAAATTTCTATATTTATGGATAATACTATACTTGAGGGAACTACTACTAACAGACCTAAACATAATAATGGTACTAACTATGTTCAATAGAATATTAATATGAATATACATCTTTAAAGTATGTGTTTTTGATATATGGACTATAATAGAAGATCAATATGAAAAACCTTAGGCTTCAAGAGAAGATTTTAGTGGTTCTAATAATGATTCATATGAATTATATTCTAAAATAATGAATAATTTATACTATGAACTAAGAGAATATGAATTTAATAGGATATATTCATGTTCCATATCTTTTGAAATTTGGGGTACCATATCTATATCTCATGAAGTCACATCTAATGTTAAGACAAATTGTTTAAAAACCTATACAATTGAGTATGATAAAATTAAGATGAAACCTAAGGAGTTTATTTCTAATATATATCTCGGTTTTAACACTACAACAAAAGAAGCCCTTAGCGGCGGTTTTTTTCCCATTTAGCGGCGGTTTAAACCGCCGCTAAACTTGGCGTCGGCAATCTTTTAGCGGCGGTTTTTTCTATTTCGCGGCGGTTTAAAAAATGTGTCGTAGATGCCTCATTTCCCGGCGGTTTATCTCTATTTAGCGGCGATTTTATGGGTATTCCACACTTTTTTATTCGTGGCGGTTTTAACCGCCGAAAAATTATGTCGTTTGATGCGCCTATTTTGTGGCGGTAAAAACCGTCGCTAAATATAAACGTAATATATTTAGTGGTGGTTTTAACCGCCGCTAAATGCTGCCCAGCAAGGCATTTAGTGGCGGTTTTAACCGCTGCTAAAAGCTACCAAGTATGGCATTATCGGCGGTTAAAACTTCCGCTAAATGCTGAACTGGAAAAAAAATTTGGTTCTACTACACCACTGCCCTGAAAAATAAATCAAACCAGGATATAGAGATCACCTAGGTTTCATGGGGATCTCGACCCCCTTCTTGGTAGTGTAGGATAGCGGTATAATAAATAGAGAAACAACATACAATAATTAAATCAACAATAAATGAAAGACAAAGAATTGGATGAATAATATAAATTAAATATAAAAGGCCAATGACAATTTACAACCATGAATTCATGTCCAGATGAAGATAAAAAACTAAAAAATAGTATACATATAAAAGGTAGCATGATACACATTAGTACATGAATAAATAAAATAACTAAAATCCCTAAGGGAAGAAATCTAAGAAACATACATCCACCCTGAAAATAGGGGAAAAGATATTGTACCTTGATAAATTAGGGATCGATGGTGATAAAATCTGATGATGGATGAAGGAGAACCATCAAATCCTAATGGAGGGAGGTGGAGAAACCCATAGAGGAGGGAGCTATGAATGCTGGAGAAGAAGTAGGAGGAAAGAAAGAGAGTTAAAACATTTAACCTATTAATGGAAAAATGGTAATTTCACCCTTAAGAATAGTTCACATGGTTTGGCTATATGAATTTCCAAACCGTACACCAACCGTGAGACTCCCACTAATTAGGAATCCTACCTCACATGGTTTCCCCACATAGTTTACCCTAACCATGTGACAAATGTGTAATGAATTGTGTGATAATAATGCCTAAGTGGCACTAACCATGTGAGCTAGGAACACAGTTTGGAAAACTGTGTGCAGCCCGTGTGGGGCACTTCTTCTCACCTACTCCAGCCGCATGGTTTTCTACTACAGGTTCGCACAGTTTTAGACAAACTGTGTGCACCTATCATACCACCCAAACTTGATATTTTTGGTGCTTACCTAGGCCCGTTCAACTAGATAAATGATCACATCATCATCCCTTTAAGCATCCAACCGATGGTGCTCCCCACCATAGGTTTTAACATTAACAGAAAATTATGAACCATAGTATTCTCCACCATTGTAATTTCCTATAAAGAATATCCAAAGATTTCCAATGATAATATTGGAATTTTTCCTCTAATTGGGAAATCCTAAATACTTCTGAGGCCATAATAGGGACCTTACTATAAAGAAACAGTCAAATGCCAATCAGCCTAACTGAAACTAGTCATGCAATCTTTCTCAGAAGACATTTTCGACCCACCATATAACTGATGCTCTCTTAGTGCATCGAGGATGACGTAAAGATAGGGGACATGCTCGTTGCTAAGAAAGAGTACACTAAGAGAGTATAAATATTATCAGAAGATTGGAGACACTTCCATCACCTCTAAGACACTTCCATCACTTCTACTACCTAGAAGGAAATTTTTACTATATCTGACACGATGTTCCCCAAATTAGGAGTGTCCTAGTCATGAAAAGAAGAGATAGACCAACTGCTCATAAGAGAACTAGGTTAGATTCACCTTAATCGCACATGTGACACTTATCTGATTCACACTCACAAAATCCATAACATTTGTCATAAAATATGAAACCAACCCAACCAGCGTGTCAGAACACCCAATCCATTTATGAATCGAGCTTACACAATGGGGCTACCCAAATGCTGCTATATAGTAGAAATGGTATTAATATGGGTTACATATATGGAAATGTTTGGTGGAAACTATGTGCCATAAATGTTACATATACAAACCAACCGTTATCATACTTTTTCAACACATCAACAATACTACTACTCATCATCTGATGCTGCATCGTCACCTTCTCCACCTTCATCTCCACCACCTGCTGCCACCTGTAAGAACATTATATTGAAAATTAAATATTGTTGCATATTTATAATAAAACTTAAAACCAATAAAAGTTTGCAAACTAAATGATTTTGATTTTTTTGTGATTTACCTACTCACCACTACCCGATGCACTACCACCGGGGGCATATCTGCTCATATACTGATGTATTTCAAGCAACTCTTTCTGCAAAGAAGATATCTGATCCCCCTGCTGGTGAACTGTGTTTTGTAGAGAAGAAATCTCCCTCTGAGCATCTTCAGGTATGAAATGACTATAAGTAGGAGTAGATGTAGCCGAAATCCCTGATGGCATGCGAAATACCTCAGATGGTACAGGTCCCAAACCCATCCCGCGCACTCTACCAGGATGCTCCTTCCCAAGGACTTTACCAACCGGGTCATCCTGGGAGACTGAGTAGGATTTCCCTGGATTGGCATCCCATATTTCTTTAATTTTTACCTATAAATAAAATATCAATATATATTAACACAGTAAAAACTGATAATAAGTTATTATAATAAATAATTGACTTCATACCCCAACTTCTCTGGCAGGTTCATTAACAAAACTTCCATCTGTTTTTTTATGAACATCCAGCCACAGTTCTGTTCGGGATGCGTCATGCCCTAAACTCTGTGACTACATTAAACAAAGATAAATCAATAATTAAATATGTTAAATAGATAATATTATCTTATAAATATTTAAACTAATTAAAAGAGTACCAATGACATTCGGCTTCTTGAAAAGCTTTTTGAACCCGCAGTGTGCGGGATGACTTGCTTTGCCCAGTTTGAATCATTCTGTCTTGAGAGATCCTGAAATAAATAAAATTCAATTTAACAGTATTGTATTCAATGTCTATCTCCTCTTCATGTACATGTATAAATGTAAAATGAGGATAATATAATAATATATATTTCAATACCATCCGCTTCTCATCACGATGTCTATCGAAAAAAACCTTCCACTATTCTTTCGGTACCCCACTGGGTAGCTTCTCATACATCTGCTGCAAGGTCAACGAAGTATCGTTGACATCACACCACAACCTCCATTTGAAATCTTTCCATTTTTTTCCAAGATTTTTCAATGTCCACTTCCGTGCTATCACATCAGCAACGGTAAAGTGGAAGAACATCTGTATACAGAAATTCATTTTGAATATATTAGTAACATGACATTCAATTAAACCATAAAGTAATAAAATTACCTTTATCTGAGAATCATAAACTTCATTTTCCCAGTTTGTAGGCATATGCCTCCAATCATCATATGAAATAGGCAGGGAAATGGGCTCCGCTGTTAGCTGACCTATAATCTGACCAAGTAAACCTGCGGCATCATCCGTCGGGACCCCATAAGAATCAAATGGCACCACTATCTTCTCACCATGCATGTTCCAAACATCAGAACTTTTTATGTGTTTTTCCACGATTTCATTGTTTTCGTCTGCAATGAGAAAACAATTACTATAAACAAAATGCAATAAATTTATTTAATTAAAATTTGTACCTATGACTGTGACCCTCCAGAATGTCCGTGATGAACTGGAAGGGGCATGTCGCTGCCCCACTGCTGAGGCTCTTGTAGGGGGAGGAGATGACTCATCCTCTAATGAGGTATCCACTGATGGTGTCAGAGATGGTGCAGGGGGAGATGATGCAGGGATGTAGGCAGCTGCTGCCTCAGATGTCGTGGGGACAGACGGATCGTCATCTGTCGCAGAAGTAGAAGGAATGGTGTACCGCTTCTTCCTTGGCATTCCTATCATTTAATCAAATAAAATTAAGTTCAGAATATATATTTCAAAAAATTTATGCAGAAAAAAAAATTAAAAATGATAATAGATGCCCAGTACTAACAAACAAAATATATATAACAATGATAATGAATGACTACAGAAATGAAACAAGTGGTTGCTGAATGAATAAATAATTGTACATACAATAATTTTCCCCTTCAATCGTGTCGGTTTCCTGATCCATTGCTTCATCCACTTCATTCATCCTTGCTAGACTAATATTTTCAATATCATGATGGACAAATAATTCTGCTTCCTGTTGTTGATGAAATTCAATTGCAGAGGTCAAATCTTCCACTTCATCACCCATATCATACAAATCTCTTTGTATTACGTGAGTAACTACACTCCACCCTTCATCCACAACATCATTCACATAATATACCATTTTTGCCTGCGATGCTAAGATATATGGATCATGCAGTTCACGATCACCAACATCCATCAAGCGAGAGAAGTTTACAGAAGTAAATTGCAAGGAATCTCTTTTAACACCTATGATAATATCGACCCATTTTCATTTGAATAAAACAACAGAAAAATGCCTGTGGTAGTTTAATTCAATAATATCATGCAGCTTTCCATAGTATTCCACTTCAGCAAATGTAAATATTCCACTATTCTGTGTTTTCAAACCCACTTCTCGATCGACTGTACGAAATCTAAAACCATTCACATTATAAGCACCGAACTTTCTAACTTGTTTTATAGGACCTCTAGCAAGAAACTTCAAATCTTCTGACAAGTCTGATCGAGTATCAGTATTCATGATCTGAAAAAAAAAAATATTTGCAAATTTTATGTGTCAAACTAATATTCGTATTTATTGCAATATTTATAAACTTACACGTCGTGCAAACCATTCTACCAGGTCTTTATTCACAGCTTTCGTTATATCTTTTTCATTTCGTGTTCTTCCTATCATTCATCTCTCTGTTTGTATCCTCAACTCTTCAATAAATAGATCTACAATTTCACTATTCAGCAGCACATATCTATGTGCCTGTAATAATTCCAATTCTGTTAGTGTCGTGTATGAGGTCCTCCCAACTGATCGGCCAATAGCAGGAAATATTTTTGATTTCTAATGCATTTGAGAATGAGTTGATGTGTCGTCAACACGTCCAACTCAATTAAATCTTGTCTCAATATCATCCAAATATCTGGAACAAAAGGTGAGACACTCCTCGGCCAAATAGCCTTCAGCAATAGAGCCTTCTAGTTGAGCTTTATTTCCCACGTATGCTTTCAAATGCCCAAGATATTTGTGAAAAAAAATAATAATATTATGCATTTATTTAAATTACAAAAATTGTTTACTTAACTGGAAACATATAAATAAAATACCTCCCAATTGGATACATCCATCGATAATGAACGGGGCCTCCTAATTTAGCTTCGTAAACCAAATGCACAGTTAAATGCATCATGACAGTAAAAAACGATGGAGAAAAGATCATCTCCATTGCACAAAGATTCAATACAAACCTCTCCTGTAGGTTGTCAAGATGAAATGGATGTAGAGCTTTCTCACATAATTGCCTGAAAAATGTGCAGAATTGGAGTACAACAGCAGTAACTTTTTCAGGTAATAATGTACGCAATGCCAATGGTAGTAACTATTGTAACAAAATATGTGAATCGTGACTTTTCAATCCATATAACTTACGATTCTTCAAGTCAACACACCTTGAGATGTTACTCGAATACCCATCAGATACCTTCACATTCTTTAAAATTTGAAGGAACGTATCTTTATCTCTATTTTTCATTGAAAAAATGGCCGGAGCATACTTTTCATTCTCATCTGGCCAGAGATCACGTTTTATGTTCATTACTTGTAAGTCTTTGCGAGCATTGAGATGATCCTTCGACTTTCCATGCTCATTAAGTAATGTGAAAATCAAATTATCACATAAATTCTTCTCAATATGCATCACATCAAGATTGTGGCGCAAAGAATTAAATTCCCAATATGGAAGGTTGAAGAATATACTTTTTTTCTTCCATTGTTGCGTTCTGATTTCACTTGACGATGCACTTCACACTCGTTTTCCTCTATCATTCAAATGATGAACCTTCCCAAATTCTGTTTTAACATTTTCAAGTTGTGTCAATATTTCAGAACCGGTTAACAACATTGGAGGTGGTCTACGATCAATGGAACCATTAAATTTTGATTTGTTCAGCCGAAATCTATGAGATGCATCAAGAAATCTTCGATGGCACAAGAAGCGTTATTTTCTACTGTGAGGTAGCCGTTTGGGCTCAAAATCAAAGTTGAAAACGGGACAAGCCAAACCCGTATAAGTGTTCCAACCAGATAAATTCCCAAGCCCAGGGAAGTCACTAATGGTCCACATTAAAGCAGCATGTATTTTGAACATTGTTTTAGAAGAAACATCAAATGTCTCAACACTGTTGCTCCATAACTCCTGCAATTCTTCAATCAAAGGCTGCAGGTATACATCAATATCATTTCCAGGCATTTGTTTTCCAGGAATAATCATCGAAATGATAAAAGATGTTTGTTGCATACACATCCATGGAGGCAGATTATAAGGGATCAAAACAACTGGCCAAATGCTATAACTCGTACTCAAAGTCCCAAATGGGTTGAATCCATCGGCAGCCAATCCCAATCAAACATTCCTAGGATGAGCTGAGAAATCTGGATGTAATGAATCAAATGTCTTCCACGATTGGGAATCTCGTGGATGTCTCATTAACCCATCATTGTTATTATCTACAGCATGCCACTTCATGTGTTCGGCGGTTTTTGATGACATGAATAAACTTTGCAATCGAGGCTTCAAAGGAAAGTAACGCAAAACTTTTGCAGGTGTGTTCCTTTTCTTCTTCTCCATGAAATTATGTTCAGTCATACTTGCAACATTACCCTTTGACTGTCATCTAGAAGAAGAACATTTCTTACAATTCTGTCTACTTTAATCCTCTCCCCAGTAAAGCATACAATCATTGGGACACGCATGTATTTTTGTATAATTCAGACCAAGCTTGTTTACAACTTTTTTCATCTCATAAAACGATTCTGGGATTTTTGCTTCAGGAAATGCATCACGAATCAATTCCAATAACATAGACATTTCCTTATTTGTAATTCCATAATGACATTTGATATGGTACAACTTCAGCAGAAATGAAAGTTTTGAATATTTCAAACACCCACTATACAACTCTTGATTTCCATCGTCAACTAAATCATGAAATGCATTTTCCTCACTGATGTTTTCCCTTACATTTGGCTCCACAGAATCAAGAGTAGGATCCAATGATATGTTACAATCTTGATCTGCTTGTGTTACAGTCTCAAAAACATCACTTGTCACATTGCAATTTGTAGCATCATCTTCTGGTTGTTCTGATATGTTTTGATGCTCATAGTGGTGTCTTGCAGTGCCGAATGCATCATTTATGAGGTTTTGCATTTCATTTTCCATTGGCGACAAACTTGGGACCTCATTCTGTGGATTAACATCAGTCCTCAATCTTTCTGTATTGTTTGATTCTCCATGCCAAATCCAACACAAATATTGATCAGGGAATTGCTTCAGTATTAAATGTTCATAAACTTCATCTATCTTAAACCATGTTCTAAATTTACATTTAGGACATGGACATCTTATTCTCCCTTCAACGGATCGATTAGAAATTGAAAAATCTAAAAACTCATTCAAACCCTTAACATATTGAGGTGTGTTCCTCGGTAATGTGATCCAGCTTTTATCCATGTATATCACAATGTGCCTACACAAAAATATACGATAGTTTAAGATTACAGAAACATAATATAATAAAGATGAACCATTGATCATAAAGTATGCATAATATAATAAAGATGATTCATTGATCACATTTACCACTTCAGACCAACAGAACAAGTCTGGTCCATAGGAGACAGCGTCAACACCTCATTGAGGAGCAATAAGAATATCGGGCTACACACTTATCATAACACTATCGATCACACATTTATGTTGCCTCAAACAACACCCCATTGATGTGTGATCGAAACTGATCATAATGCATTTTAAACATGAGACATTATGTGATTTTTTAGGCTTGACCTTAGATGTCCTCTAAGAGGAATGATGTTTCTCAATGGTTTCATACACAACCAACTATAAAGAGGGCCACTATGTTCACTTTATTCATAGAAGTGTCACCTCTCTAGGTTTGAGTATTACAAGTCAGACATTTATAATCATGTCTTCAACCATAGACATATAAAGAACCAGTTTTTTAT
Source organism: Viscum album (assembly GCA_963277665.1). NCBI lineage: Eukaryota > Viridiplantae > Streptophyta > Magnoliopsida > Santalales > Viscaceae > Viscum > Viscum album. The sequence continues at coordinate 1,060,887,576 of OY728162.1, read as the reverse complement.
TCAAGGGTTGTCTTAGACATTGAAACATTATTAATCTCATTTATAAGAATTTTATTTTAATAAAAAAAATTAATTTTTTAAAATGGTTTGATCACTATAGTGGTGAGAATGTAAAACACATACATACATCAAATTCATAAACACATGGGAAATGCAGAAGGACTACTCACATCAATTCTATTTTTTCACTTTTTAAGAACAACCCTATAACTCTTGTCTATAATTTTTTAAATCTGAAATCATATCTTTAGTACCTATCTCAAGGCACAACACCAAATACATAATTATATACAATTTATAGTTAATTATATAATTTTATTATAAAAATTATAATTTATTTCAATTAAAACCGACAAGGAATAATTTCCTAAAAATCACCAGCCCACCTCATCACACCTATATAATAACCAACCACTTATGTATTGTTTGTGGTGAAATCCAACCTTTATCCCAAAAAATTACCTATGAAGTTGAACCAAGTCAATCAACAAATTAACTTAACTTAATCTAATTTTAATTAAAACTATTTAAAAATTATAAATGGTGATGTACCTCTAACCCAATGACATGTTACAGCATGATATAATAATGTTGGGACATCTCATATCAGTTTTGAGAAAAATAATTATCAGATCAGATGATTTATACAATGATCCAGTGTAAATAATCTCCAAAATCTAACCAAAAAAATCCAAAAATAAATGAAGAAAAATGTAAAGGTAACATCAAATGTAGTCATACATAATGGAAATAATACTACATGTTTGACCCCAACCATGGACATGAATGATGTTGTAGAGGAATTTATCCAAGGTTGATGCAAGTAGTTTATAATCAAATGATGTCCTATTTGACATTAGCATCACCTTTTTGATGTGTTGGTTACATATACTTCTTCCTAACCATATAATTTATTCCCCTTTCCCTTCTCTATCTATCTACCTCTCCCAAAAACAATGTATACATCATAGGAATATATTTTGGTATTTTGAAATATTTAAGTCATGTAGTTGTTGATAAGGTGGCATGTATATTTGTCATAATTGAAATAATTTTTTAAATCTTTCATTATTTTGATGACCCATGTGTTTTTATTTCCCATTATGGTTTTTTGAGACTCGACGCAGTAATGACCTCCTCACGGTGGAAGACTAGGCCACCAAAACCCAATTCTTTCCACCATAGGCCATTTTTTAATGATAAGTGACGAGAATGAATAATTATAATGGTAGGCCTCTTCATAATGTACATGTAGGCATGCACCCAACCATATATATGAGTATGTTCATAATAATAAAAATAAGAGAAAATAAACTAAATATTTGCATTCTATCATGTTATTTACTTTAGAGAATAAAAAATAGTACAATAGGTAATATGAAAACAAATGGAAAAAATATACACCTAATAGGGAAATATTACATAGCCTGACAATAATATGAAACGAATGAATTATAGAGAGATCGACTATTGATCTATAATCACCGACCACCATGTAAGGTCAAATTAACACAATTATCCCTTTTCCCAACATAATACACAACTAATTTGTATATTATCTATATATACATGACATGTGTGGGAATAACTCAATTAGGTTTGAGCACATATATACCCAACCTTCCGCATCCAAACCCGATATAGGAGGAATAGAATACATGTTAATATTAGACATCTGAGCCTAAAGATTGATGAAAAACTAACCCAATAATAAAGAGATATGTTCTTCAATGAAAACCGAAAAGGAGAGAAAGGTTATATCTATCTCAAATACCAGTCCAAAATAATGGTTTCACAACTTCTCTAATGAAATATCATCAATGCCCAGTATCATGCTAATTTGTTCAGGGAATTATTGAGGAGGACCAACACCTCATCAATTTTCTATAATCTTATGGATCATAACAACTGTGGATTGAGGAATCTCTACATTTTGTAATAGTGTATTACCTCCTTTGTTTCAGCATAATGTGTATGGTGGATCCACAAAACATGTTCCTGGGGAGAACCATCCTGTTTGATGGAGGGCCCTCTTCCTAGGGTTATAGGGATTACATAATATATTTCTACATAATGTTTATTGTGAACCTACACCCTAGTGTGAAAGGGGGTACAATATTTATGGATATAGGACCAACACCCTGGTGCAATATAGAATGGTACTTCAAGTCATATTATATAAATAGAGAAGCAGTACACTCAAATCAAACAAAACAACACAAACACAGACAAGAAAACTTTTCCCGACTGTCCATGAAACAACATGGGGATTACATTGGAACCAATAAACCAAAGGCAATAAATGAAAAGAAACAAAATAACAAAAAGAAAACCAAAACACAAAGAATTCGCAGCACTACGACAACAAATCAATAACGTGGAACCTGCAACCAGTCTGAAGATTGACATTCATTCCTCAAATACAAATAAGAACTCTCATTCCAGTAGAATATAACATTTAAAATTCTAAAAAAACCACTCCAGATGGGCCTAAATAGTAGTAAATGAAAATATCAGTGAACCTACAAACAAATCTGCAATTCATCCACAACTCAAACTGTTGGAACCAAAAAGATTGCCCAAATGAAATAGATGACATAATTGGCCTAAAACACAACTGAAATAACATTAATAGATAACAGATAATGCAAGTACTTGATCTTGGATGAAAAATAAGAGATGCGCAAGAACCGCCATCCAAGAAACTGCAACTTAGGACATAGTGCCAAAAGAATGCCATGCTGGAAAAAGTTCAATGACAACAATAATTTCAGATCAAAACCCAACACAGAATTATGATAAGAAATTAATATGTTTGATCCATACTGATATCAGTTAATAAAGGAATAAATTATTTAAGAGAGTATATTAAATTCGTAACATACCTCTATACAGTAACTAATTATTAATAATGTTTTCTTGTTATCAAAATAATGTAGTATGAATATGTTGAGATTGTTATTAAAGAAAAATAGTGTTCCATCAACTGAATCCATTATTGACCAAGTGTTCATGATCTCTAGACACATTTTTATTCATTTTCAAATAAAGGATGTTGAATATTCAACCTTTTAAAGAGAAATTTTCTAACCCAAACTGGTTTTCTATGTACAGGTCCTGGAGGGCTGCATGCAACAATACATCGTATGGAAAACAATGATAAGAATGTCATTTATTACAGCATTAATTCACAACTAAAAACATGTACTCAATTAACATGAAAAAGAAAAGTTAATAACCTATGATTTATCATCAATTAATATAATGTAGTGACTATATATTTACAAAGAAACTAAATTTCAAATAACATATAGAATAATTAATTTTAAAGACTAAAACAAACTATGATTCATTAACAAGAAACACTATTAGTTTATGACCACATAAATATATCATTGTGATGTTCAAAAATTTGTGTGTAATTAAATATATATATCAACAATTATTCACAACCCAACTAATTAATCTTTGCGCACAAGGCATGAATTGTAAAAAACTATTTGATGTATATAATCTCAATATTAGATTCAATAGTACACTAAATAATTCCTGAAAAAAATGAATATAATGCATTTTCAAATTACATGGAATGGCAATCATTCATTAATAAAGAAAAGGCACAATATTGTACCACTCCCTATACCAAATCAACAATTAATTGTAACAAGATTCAAAATAGAAAAACATAGTTCAAAAAAGTAAGAACATGTCCCCTTCTAATTAGATAATTTAGGATGCACTAGTATGTTAAACATTCAATATCTACTAATTAATGGTGTAAAATTCCAATGTGGGTTTTATGTTTTACTACAAATCAGGTCATTAGATTACCTCACAAATCAGGTGTGGGGGGTCTTCGAAGGTCGCGGGGGGCGTGGGGGGTGCCGGGGTCGCCGGAGGGCGCGGGGGGCGCGGGGGTCGCCGGTGGTCGAGGGGGTCGCTGGTGGTCGAGGGGGGCGCCGGGGGGGTGCGGGTTTCGCCGGAGAGCGCGGGGGTGAGGAGTCGCCGGCAGCGCGGGGGTGGGGAGTCGCCGGCAGCGCGGGGGTGCGGAGTCGCGAGGGTTAGGGATTGCGAAGGGGAAGGGGGAAAGGGTCGGCGTCTGTGTAAAATAATTCGGGTTTTGTAGCGGTTTATTAAAAACCGCCGTGAAACCTTCACCGAAAAAGGTTTAGCGGCGGTTTTGTGAACCGCCGCCACAAAAATGCCGCTAAACCATGTTTTTTTTCTAGTGTAATGAGATTACAAACATGATTCATGCACTAAGAAAAACTATTGATGATAAATATAAATTATTTAGGATTATAATATGATTACCTGAAAAATATAGAGGCGTTATTATATCCCTTCAAGAATCATGTGCTATAATAGAGCTTATAATAAATGAGTTGATAGGAAAATTTATGATTTATGAGGAAGATCTCAAAGTAAATAATGAATATGTTGAACCCAAAAAATTCAATTGCATTTAAATATTCTCAGTCAAAATATAAATATGTAAAAAAAGATAGAACCAATGGAATTGATGGTTAATCTTATAATGATGAAGAAATGACCCATTTTGAATAAATATTCATGAAATTTTATAGATATAAAAAGTTATTTATGAAATCAAACTTCAAGGAGATGTATGATAAAAAATGATATTTGAATAAGGATGGTAATTTTAGAGAAGTTATAAACTATGAGTGTAAAAGAAAAGGAAAAATCAAGGATAATTTCCCAAAATTAAAGTAAAAAAAGTCTTAGGATATATAAAGAAAACACAAGAAAGAAATTACATTCACTTTGAGCGCATCTAAGGACAACTCTAGTGACTCAGATATTAGTCAAGAAGGTGTAAGTGAAAAAGAAAAAGTATGATTTATGGTCATTGCTCTAGGGGTATAATCTAACCTTATTTTTTATCTCTTTAAACATGAGAAAATGTTGAAAATAATATGTCCATATAAGATATATTTGAGTATTATAATATACTATAAAAAAATAATGAGTTTAAAGTTAAATATAATAGTTTAAGGAAAAAGTATGATTTATTTGTAATTGTTAAGTCTAATATTGTTATTTAAAAGGATAATATCCAAATACTTCTCAAAGAAAAAAATGGATTAATATTAGTAAATTGACAACTAAAGAAATATGTTGAACGTTTTTCAGTATGAACTAAAACTATCAATATAAATATGGGAAGTCATATTGTACCTAAATCATGATATAGTTTTAGTTATCATCTAGGATTATAAAAAACAAAATCTTTAAAATCTATTTTATTCTAAGTTCAAATTCTGTACATAAATCTATAATAAACAATACATATGGAACATCTAAATTTGGAATAATCCTATTTGGACAAAAAAGTGATTGTTTTTCTAATTCTGTCAAATCTATTGATAAACCAATAAATAAATATATTGAAAAAATATGGATTCCTAAAGCCTTAATTTCCAGACTTTATGGACCCAAACAGTTCTATGTACCAAAATTAGTGTGTATTTGATATATTTTAAGAAAAGTTTTAAAAATATCCTATAATAAGTTATTGTATCTGGATAGTGGGTATTCTAGTCACATTAAAGAAGACTTATCAAGCTTCAAAAGTTTTACTAGAGTATAAGGTAGGCATGTTACTTTTAGTGACACTAAAAATGGTAAAAACTATTATCTTTAGTCAAGTTAGTAATTCTAAAACATGTTTAGTTTATAATTATTTACTTTTTAAAGGATTAAAATATAATATTCTAAGAATATATCATCTATGTAATTATGGTTTCCATGCCAAATTTGATAAAAATAAATTTAAAATTTATGATTCTAAGTTTAATTTAGTATTTACTATTTTATAGAATTAAAATGTTTATGCAGTTGATTTAAATTATTTATTTTCTAAAAATGTTTCTTCTTTAAATACCTTAAATCATAAATATTGGTTGTGGTATATAATATTAGTCCATTTTAAGGTATACACTCTTAGAAATATATTCAAGAATGTTTTAGTCAAGGATCTTTGTAAACTAGATTTTCTAAAATACAAAGCGTGTAATCCCTATCAAAAGAGAAAGAAATATAATGTTTCTTTTAAACCAAATAAAGAATTTTATACCTCTTAACCACTGTAAGTTGTTCACGTTGACTTGTGTGAACCATATAGAGTTATGATTTTAGCCATAAAACATTATTCTTATATAATTATTTAGGATTATTCAAGGTTTACATGGGTATATTTTCTGACTCACAAAAGTAAATATTGTAGATGTTTTGAAAAGTTTGAAAAATCTATTATGAACCTTAGTGGAATTTCAATTAATAGTATGAGAAGTGATAATGGTCATGATATTGAAAATCAAGACTTTGAATTCTTATGCTCACAACATGGATATAGTCATAATTCCTCTACTCCTTATAAACCTAAACATAATAGGGTGGTAGAAAGAATGAATCATACCCTTTAAGAAATATTATGGACTATGATCAATGAATATAACCTACCATTATATTTTTGGGATGAATCTATAATTATATATTATTATGTAATTAAAATTTTCATAATAAGACCTATCTTAAAAAGTAATCCATATGAATTATGGAATGTTAGGAAGCCTAAAGTAACTTATTTCAAAGTTTTTTGAAGGAAAAGTTTATATTATAAATATAAATGATAATATGTACAAGTTTTTATCCTAGAGAGATGAGGGAATTTTCTTTAGTTATTAAACATCCAAAAAATTCTATAAAGTCTTTAATAAAAGAAAAAATTTGGTGGAATAATCTTTTCATATCACATTTTAGGATACATATCCATATAAACCTAAAGTTTACTTAGAAAACCTTGAGGATGATATGTCAAATTTAAATATCAATAACACCTCCAATATTAATAATAATTCTACTAATTTACTTGAAAAAAACTTATAAAAGACTTTTTAGAGGAAAAATACCTTGGGGAAACCCAGAATAAACTAGCACATCACTACCCATAACCATTAGAACTCATAGATATTATCCTTTAGATATTATTGTTAGAGATATAAATAGAGTATATCAACTTGAGCATCACTTAGAAACTAGGTTAAACATTAATCCTTCTTGTCACAGCTTGAACCCAGGAACATTAATGAATCAATCAGTGTTGGACATTGGGTGATGGATATGCAAGAGGAATTTAATTAGTTTGAAAGGAATATAGTATGGGAACTATTTGAAAGACCCAAATAAAATTTGACTACTAGCACTAAATGGGTATATAGAAATAAGGTTGATGAATCTAGGAATATTATTTGAAATAAAGTTAGATTGGTTTTATGATGTTATAGTCAAGAAGAAGGTATTGAATATGAAGAAACACTTTCTCCAATATCTAGACTTAAAATAAATTATGATACTGTTTTCCTATGAAAAACATAAAAATTTTAAATTATATCAAATAGGTGTCAAGAGTTATTTTCTAAATGTTTATATTTAGGATTTTTTTTAAAACAACCCCCTATATTTACAAATCCACATTTTCCAAATTATGTTTTTAAATTAACAAAACCATGTATAGTTTAAAACAAGCTCGTAGAGCTTGGTATAATATGCATATAACTTTTCTAATTTCAAATGGTTTTAAAAAAATGTTTTGTTGATCCTACCTTATTTATCAAAATAACTTCAAAAATGTTTTTTCATGAAAATATATGTGGATGATATTATAATTTGATTTTTAATAAAAATTTTATGCACATAATTTTCAAAACTAATGAAAAATGAGTTTGATGGGTGAAATAAAAAAATCTTGGTTTTAAAATAATTCAAAATAAATAAGGAATTATTTTCAACCAAAGAAATTACACTAATTATTTTTTAATTTTTTGGCATAGATAGTTCAAATTAATGTGATACTCTAATGAGAACCACATATAAATTGGATCTTGATGAAACTAGGAAACCATTTTACCCAACCATTTATAGAGATAAGATTGGGAGTTTACTTTAGTTAATATCTAGTTGGATTGAAATTATTTTTAGTGTGTGTATGAGTGTGATAATTTTCATGAAAATTCTAGGGAATCACATTGGAATATTTTCAAAAGAATTTTTAAATACCTCAAAAGTAGAACAATATTGGATTGTTCTATTCTTGACGTCCTGATTTTGATTTAATTATCTATTTTGATACTAATTTTAGTGGTTCTAAGTTAGATAGAAAAAAACACCTCTGGAAAATATCACTTGTTGTAAAATTATTTAGTATCATGAGGTAGTAAAAAGGTAGAATTATATTGTATTTTCCACTAATGACATTGAGTACAAAGCTACATACAGTTGTTGTGCACAAATTATGTAGATGAAACACACTTTTCTATATTATAGATATCAATTTAGATATATTCTTATAAATTGTGACTGGAAAATTCTTATTAACATTTCCAAGAATTAATCATCTCATTCTAGGATAAAAAACATTGATATAAGAAATTACTTTTTGAGAGATCATTTTCAAAAAGGAGATATCACTCTTGAATTCATTTTTTATAAAATATCATCTAGTTGAAATTTTTACAGAACCTATATAATATGAGATATTAATTTATATTATAAATGAATTAATAATGATTAATTATGTATAATATCTTCTATGTTTAATTGGTTTTATCTTATTTGAATTTATTTATGATACTATTTTATGAAATTTATTCAATTAGTGTGTAATGTTAAGCTCAGCATCTATTGAACATATTTTTATTTTTTCATTTCTTTTAAAGCTAAAATATGTGTTTTTAAGTATTTTTATCTATTTAACACACTTTATAATACACTAATCCCTAAATTATTTCAATACCCATAAATTATAATATGCATCATCCCATTCCTCTCCAACCTAATCCAAACCTGGTCTTGAATAAAACCCTAGCCTCTGAACCATCAAACTTCATCCAAGTTTAGTGAAGATGAAAGGTTCACTTGAAGATTATTTGTAGGTAGTTTTAGATACCTATAAAAGGAATAATTCTAGTATGAGTGGAACTAAAAATCAATTAAAGTGTCACCTATTGTCATGATATGTAGCTCTAAAGAAGGAAGTGGAATTAATGTGGTTTAAATAAATTTATTCTCTTATATATAGTGTTGTGATAAATTATTGATAGATGAAGTGGTTCATGGAAAATAAGATAACCTTAAACTCATGTTTAGTAAAAAAATATCTGAATATGAGATTTTAAGTTGGAAAATATGAGATCATATCATGATGATTATTGATGGTAAGGAAAAAATATTTTCTTAAAATTTATGGTCAATGAGTCTTGAGGTACCTAAAAAATGGTGAGTATAAATATTTATAAAGTTTTTATCCCATAAATAACCCCCATTTTGAGTTTTAAAATACTTTATAAGTGTTAAAAGGAGATATAAATCTCATAAGGATGAATGTAGTAGAGTTTAGTGGAGAATATAGATTAATTCACAAATTCATCCAAAATGTTATTTTCCCTAAGAAAGGGAACTTTAGTATTTTTAGGCATCAAGAGTTGTACTATCTTTATTTGACAGTGAAAGGGTTGTAGATAAGTATTCCCAAATATCTCATGATTCATATGGATAGGCTTAGAAATAGTTCTTCTATATTTAATTCTTTATCATATATAAAGTTTATTTCTGTTTTCCTAGAACTTAAAGGATTAGTTTATCAAGATGTTGAAGTGTCTAATGACTCTAGTGGTATTTTCTTGAACCATACCACTTAAAAAACATATTAAAGTAGGGTGGAACCCTTATATAAAAATGTGGGTTATTGATGAAGATAAATTTTATGTGATCTAAAATCCTTAAAAGAACCTAATCAGATCTAAATATGAAATTGATATAGTTTTTTATCCTAATCAGTTAGTATAGGTTGATTAATCTTATGACTACTAATTTTGAATATATATGTGTGTGTGTGTGTGTTTTTTTTGTGTGTGTGGATTTAAATAAGGAATACATGAGGTATTATGAAGGTAGATTGGATCAATCTCTAGAGGTTACTTAGATCAAAAGACCCATGGAAGGAGTAGAAACTCCTAGGGTGGAGAAGACACTAGGATATCTAATTTTTACACCAAATCATACTAACTATATAGTGAGGATGATTAGATTCTAGATATAGATATACCATCTATGTTTTAGATATGAGGTGAAACTATTTTTTATTCCACACCTCCTATAGAGGATGCATCTTCTGAGACCTCTTTATTAATCCTAGGTCTACCTACCCTGGGTGATGGTAATGATAGGGATGATCATGATGATAATAGTACACCCATTCCAGATGGACAAGAAATACCTGTTGTTTCTATAATTTTAGAGTTTTTTGTGAAAACCCTCTTTACCTTTTCTTGAGGAACAAGGAAGGATTCGTATTTAAATTGATGATATCTTGAAAAATCTATTTATATGAACCCCTAAAGAACCTTCTAAACATTATTATCCAATACATGATTTAGAAACCTTTTTTAAGGTGATCTAATCTATGATTCATCACCTCAGAATAAAGTTTTTTTGTTGAAGATTCAAACAGTTCAATTTAAAAAATTGATAATCCAACATATGACTTTTCAAATAATGAAGTATTTATATTGAGACCTTCTGATTTGGTGTTCATTAAACCAAATCCTAACCCTAATCCTACTACATCCCCACTAATTTAATTTTTTCTAACTTCATTCATTACCTTAGTTGACTTAATTCAATATAAATATGATCTTCTAGAAGTGTTGAACTAAGTATTTTTTAGTATAAGTAGTTCTAGTTTTTATGACAATAAGGAGGACATATCATATTTTAATTTCAATGAAATTTCTTATATAAAACCAAAACAATTCCTGAAAATGAATCATATGGATTGTGATCTTTGAGATATTAAAGGATAGGTCAGAGATCTTCAGGAGAACTTGATAGATATGATAACTAATCTTGATAAGAGATATATCTCAATTATCACCAATTCCTCAAGCACTTCTTCTCCTTACCCTCCTTGTTAACCACTTTATATAGATGGTGATCTTGTTAGAAATATTATGTAGTGACCTGAAATGGGATCCAATTTACTGATGCTCCAGGTCTGTGTTCCACTATTCCTTAAGTGTGCCTCCCCTTCTGAAAAAGTTTATTGGCTAGTACTGAGGGTCTTATTAGGTGATAGTGGGGAGACTATACCCTCTGGTAAAGATAAAAATAATGGTCTGTATATATAACATAGTACAAGGACCATAATAGACAATCGAATCATAAATAAATTATAGTAATAATAACAATCCCAAAGGCATAATACCATTTGTAGATAAATGTACATACCATGCAAGTTATACAAAAATAGAAAATCAAGGTCTCCCTTGGATAATCACAAGAATATATATATATATATATATATATATATATATATATATATATATAATCCCAAAAAATAAGGTTCATCTTGATTTAGAGGAACCACCTGGTCCACTACTATCCATCCCATGCTAAGAAATACATCCTTGATCACTAAGGTCTAACTCATAAACCTAATTCCTTACCTAATATCAAAACCATAAAGTATGCATGTGTCTTGAGGGACCCCTGTAGGGTGTGATTAGGAAATTATTAGGCCGCCACCAATGTGTTCCTGTATTACATTCATAACTATACAAGTGTATTCATACATAAATAAAATAGTCGAAACTCACACATGAAAATAAATAACCCACTCCACTTGTTCTCAATAACCTCAAGTGAGTGTTTACCAGCTTCAACCAATACTGGTGTATCTCTAAATGCATTCCCCAAAATATATATTTTCATACATTACATGTTTTCAAAGATATATTTCTAGTGGTTATGACACATGTCTTAGTGTCCAGGCATACCCTAAAGAATAGCATATCTGATGAACACTTAGGTTTCACCCATAACCATGTTATCAACACCTCATTCCAACAAATACCACTTGTACCATATATCAATAAAGTATTGGTATCCCGTCATCATGCCCAACCAATTTTACTAAGTCCCTTGAAATTCCACACAAAAAATCCATATCATCTCAACAGCTTGAAATCTAAAGGAATGGAGATATTTGTCCTCCCATGCATAATAAATCACTATTGGGTTAATAGACTAATGTCCCAAGGCATAGTGATGTCCATCCTCCAATAATCTCGTCCCATGACCTTAAATATAATGGTGAGCCTCATCCCCTAACTGATGGTCTCAAATACTATCTCTTAATGGTCCATCACCATCAATTATGGCCTAGTATGGTGAGAACCTTCTCCATATATAATGTTCAACACCAACCCCTATGTCATAATATTTATAGAGTCCTAAACTCATAATTAGTGGTCAAAACCACCACAACTAATTTCTATCTGTGTGCACACAACTCCAACAGTGCATCATCCAACAACAGTGAGCAGAAATCACCAACATTTCCTAAGCCACACCACCTGGTAACCTCATTACTACATGTGAACCTCTCACCCAAATCTCTATGTTCAACATAATATCAAGTCTTGTGGGAAAATCCCTCATATTAATGACCTTATCACCTCAATCATGATAAACCATATCTCCTCAACCTGGTGATCAGTATCACCCCATGTATCTCAAGACAAGCCCAACCTAATGGACCACATCGCCTCAGTCTTGGTGATCAAAATCACCTCAATACCTTGGCCTTTCCCTTAATGTTCCCATAGAACTCATATAATCATCATACACAATTAATTAAATTAAATTAAACAAATGGCCTAATGTGTAAAACTGGTCAAAATCCTTTTACCCAGCTTAGTATAATTAAATAGACTAAGGTATTCTCAATAGCATCCCATAACATCAATTAATAAATTAAAAGACATTAATTATTTCATTAAATGTTTCCACTGGAAAAAAAATGTTCATATTTAATCACACACCAATAACACATTTAAAATTATATATGAATCTAGGCACCACCTGCCTTAAGTTCATAGAAAGTTACTCATCGAATATCACCCTCTAATTTGAGTCGTATTAGAAGAAAATAGATTTTTATAAAAACATCCTAAAAATAAGAGAAATAGGTCACATGGATTTATCATTTTGTATGGATAGATAAACAAGAAATAAAATTAATAGTATTTAAGGACTTACTAATAGTAATCCAATTCCACCAATAGAGTTTGAATTAGATCTCAGGTGGAGAAAAGAGACCAAAGCCTAGAAAAGGGAGAGGTAGAGCTCTACGGACTATTGTAGGTGCTTCACATGTGGAAGGAGAAATGAGGTAGAATCACTCTTCAGTAAGGAGGAGGGAAGGTAATTTTTGTCTCATTAAAAAATATCATGGTTATCTCATCGTTTGGAAATTTATGCCCCAATCGTGCGGTGATTACTATCCAAGAAGAGATTTGCCTCACATGGTCTAGCCACATGGTTTGAAAAACCATGACCCAACCACGTGGGTGACTCTAAATGTATGAACTCCAATTCATGCTTGACTGGGAGTGGCTTCATGGTTTGGTTATATGGTTAGATAAACTATGCGTCAATCGTGCACCCATGTCATAATTTTCCTAAAACTGGGTTTTCTCGAGCATGACACTTCTGAACCTCATTAAAACACTTGAGTAACTTACTGATCCTTAAACAATGTATAAAAAACATCATGTAGAATTAAAACTCACAGAGTTATGTTTCAAATCCCAAAAAATAATTTTGGCCTAACCACCAATAGAAAAAATCAAAAAGGTTGAGGAAATTCCAACCCACCCAAAAACCTGAGTCGTTACAGTCTCCCTACATTAAGATAGATCATCCCTGAGCTATGATTACTTACCCAGAGATGGTACCAAACATACCCATATCATTTATATCAACCTGGTATACCCCAATTATTAGTCAGGTTTAGTTATTCTTTTGGTTATCCCTACCATAGGAATTACCTAGATGGTCACTTCTTGACCCAAAAACAAATCTTCTGATGGTTCCACTAGCAATCCATGTACATAAAAGTCCTAACATAACATACTATCATTCATGAACCTCATAAGGTTCTCATTTTTTACTCATGTTGTATATAACACCCATAAGTCCTTCATTGAATCCAATTCTCACAAGCCTGATATCTCATCAGATGCCCACCTCATCCATGTGTCACACATGACACCCATGAGGTCCCACATCTCATCATATTCCCAAAGATCCTACATTAAAACTGATTCTCACAAATAATCCCCCACCATATATATATATATATATATATATATATATATATATACATTCCCATCATAGTCATGATGCATATGAACCTTATACAGGCCATGCATCATAACTGATGCCCACATACTAACCAATGTCGGGTTAGTCCAAAAACAAAACATACACCTCATGAACCCATAAATAGAAATTCTAAAAAAAATCATGCCATGATCAAGGAGTACCTATAATCTTCATCAACTCCCAAGCGTACTATAAACCTTCCATATCAACAGCATGCACTTGGTCTGAATCCTAACTACCTGAGACCTGACCTCCCTCCATAGCTAAACTAGCTACTAACCACTAACCCCACTATTTGGTCTCTATATCACTATTACATGACTTATTCACGTAGTTGAATCTTATATACCTTCTCCTAGTGTCACTCTCGGTCCTACCTTAGATCCATGAGTCTAACCTAGTCCCTAACTTCTGGATTCCTAAGAATTTTTACTATAGAACCACTCCAAGTTCCCTATCTAGACACATGCTCAGCACTCCTTTGGTGGTCGATCACACTGGGTCTGAACATGACTAGTCTACCCACACTGGAAGCATAATATTTATGACCCAAACCTCAATGGTATTATTGAATATATTATCTAATTGTCCTAATGAGACTCCTCATATCCCTACTTTCAAACACCCAAAGCATCACTGTTAATCTCACCTAACACTATCACCCAGCTCAAATATGACTGGTATGTCAAGTTTCCCTCATATATCAGTGCTTGATTCACTACATCTGAAAACAATTCCAACCTAAAGGTGTTTAACTACACCCTAATAGTGTGCCACAAACCAACCTCAAAACATCTCACCCTGGCAATGTCATCACCCACCATAGTAGGTGAAAATTAGGATAGGTCTATCAATTTAGTTGTATAATCCATAATGGATTCATCTCCATATTATAGGTTTATGAAATCATAGGCATGGTCCTCACTCAACATCTCTAGGAAAAATTGTTCGAAGAACCTGGCCTTGAAATACTTCAATGTCAGTCCATTGTGTCTACCATCCTACACCTATACATCCCACTAACACTTTTTTAGTACTCTAATCATATAAGTAGCTAGCTACACCCTCCAAACTAGGTGTATCTCAAGTTGATCAAAAAATTTCTATACTAATTTGATCAAATTATCTACTACATTCAGTCTACCCTAACCCTGAAATAAAGGTGGGTGCTGATATTGGAACTTATGAATCAAATATTATACAGATATCTTAGGTCCATAATCTCCTTTTCCAATGCTCTATATGACTCGAACCAAGATCAACCTAAGGTACTTATCTAACCATCGCCCAAAATTTTCCATCTGGTATGGTTACCCCAGCTGTAATAGAGCCTATTCCAAGGATCATGATCAACATGACCCTCATGGGCCTCATCCTAACCCTCATGGATCTCATCCTATGGATGATCTATTAGAACCATATCTCTTCCCTCTTGATTCTCCACTGGATTCCATCTAGGTGGTATCACACTAAATACCAAACACCATGGTCAAACATCCATAATAGTATATATATATATATATATACATATACATAAATATATCATAAATGGAGAAATTTGTAATAGGCAGCGAATCTCACCACCCTGATACTCCCCTTCCACAATATTTCACATGACATCTAGCCTCATGTCCCCTTACCTACCCATATCAAAGTCAATTATCACATATATATTTGGCCTCATGGAACCTTGCCTACCCATAAAAGAGTTATATATCACAAATAATCCAGAATAATGTCCCCTTGCTTACCCAAAATAGATCCAGACATCACGTATCATATATCATTAATCTGGGGTATCTGAGTAAAATGCCACCAAAACCACCGAGCAAGAAAACACTATTTAGATTCTTTATTGACACTTCAAACAACTCACCCCCATTTATAATCTCTACCTACCCATAATATATTATGATCCATAAATTATATACACATAATTACATATTAATCTCATCAGGAACCACATTCCTAGGTTGGTTGAGTATAGTTCCACTAAAAAGGATAAGAAGAAAAACATTATTTAGCTTCTTTTTTGACACTTAAAATAGCCCAACACCTCTTAGAGAATTATATTTTCCCAACAATGATCACAAGATAAAATAACATCATATGATCTTAAGTGCCTGCCATAATGCATAAATACTCCTCCCTTACCATACCATGCCAATGATTAAAATATATCAATCCAATAATATCACACCCAAATGCACCACTCAAGGAGAAAATCCATTAGTTGTAAAATAAAAATGTGTAACATCAATTTCTAACCCCTGGGAACTTGGTCTATCCTCCATGAATGGGGATACAGGCACCCAAACTTGATCTCTTTACCCAATTCTAACTATATCATAGTATATATTATATCATATTCTAAATAATAAAAAATGGAAAATAAATACCTTTGATACCATTTATATCACCCCCAACTCAGGATCCACTTAACTGGTTCTCTGTGTCGATGTGACACTGGGCCTTAGGTTCACCTCCTCATATGCCAAAGGTTTTTGACTAGTAGTGAGGGTATAATTAAGTGATAATGGGGAGACTATACCCTCTGCTGATGAGAATAATAATGGTCCATATATATATAACATAGTATAAGAAGGGTCATAATAGATAGCAAAATCATAAATAAGTAGAATCAATAATAACATGCCCAAAGGCATCATACCATTTGAAGATAAATACACATGTCATGAAGTTTATACAAAAATAGAAAACTAAGGTCTCCCATGTCCTACCACATGAATATATATATATATATATATAATTCCCAAAAATAAGGTCCGTCTTGATCTAGAGGAACCACCTGACCCACTTCCATCCATCCCATGTCAAGTAGTACATCCCTAATCACTAAAGTCCATCTCCTGAACTTGATTATTTAAATAATATCCAAACCAAAAAGTCTACACATTTCCTAAGGGGCCCATGTAGAGTGTGATTATGAACTTAGTAGGACACCACCAATGTGTTCCTGTCTTATATCCAAAATTATACAATTGTATGAATACGTAAATAAAATATAAAAAATTACACATGAAAATAAATAACTCGCTCCACTTGTTCTCAATACCCATAAGTGAGTGTTTTCCTACTTCATACAATTATAGTATATCTCTGAATGTGCTCCCCCAAATATATATTTTCATACATTACATGTCTTCAAAGATATATTTGCAGTGGTGAGGACCCATGTCTTAGTTCCCATGCATCCCCTGAAGAATATCATATCTGTTGAACCCTCGAGCTTCACCCATAACCATGTCACTTACACCTTATGCCAACTGATACTACTTGTATCATATATTGAGAAAGTATTAGAACCCCATCAGCATGCCCAACCAATTTTTTCCAAGTCCCTCAGAGTTCCACACAAAAAATCATTATTAGCTCAATATCCTAACATCCTAAGTCACGATGATAATTGTCCTCCCATGTATAATAAATCATTATTAGCTCAAGAACCTGATTCTTCACGGAACGATGATATCCATACACTAATAATCTCATCTCATGTCCTCAAATATAATGGAGAGCTCATCCCCCTATCGATGGTCTCAAATACCATCTAATGATGGTCCATCACCATCAATTGTGGCTTTCTACAGTGACCACCTCCTCCATATCTAATGGTAAGCACAATTTCCCTAATACGTAATATCTATGGAGGCCTCCACCCATAATGAGTGGTCAACACCACCTCAAATGAGTCCAATATATGTGCATAGGCTCCAATGGAATTTTGGCAAACAATGGTGAGCGACAATCACCAACATTTACTAAGACACACCATCTAGAAACCTTGTTTCCACATGTGAACCTATCGCCCAAATTTAGATGTTCAACACCATATCAAGTCTCTCAATACATTCACTCATCCTGAAGACCTTGGTTCCTTAATCCTGGTAGACCATGTTGCCTCAAACTAGTGATCATCATCACCCCATGAATATCAGGCCAAGCCTAACCTGATGAACCATGTCACCTCAGTCTCAGGGATCAACATCACATCAATACCAAAATCATTTCCCCTCATTTTCCCACAAAAATCATATAATCATCATACATAATTAATTAATTAAATTAAAAAACCATCCTAATCTTCTCAGATATTCAAAATCCCCTTATCAGGCTTCACATAATTAAATATAATATGGCATGCCCAATATTATCCCATATCATAAATTAATCAATTAAAATATATTCATTAGTTTATTAAAATTTCCCCCAAAAAATCCAAGTTTTATATTTAATCATGTACCCATAACACATGTAAAAATATGGATAAATATAATCACCACCTACCTTAGGTTCGTAGATAATCACATATCGAATATCGGCCTCTAATTTGAGCCTTATCGAAAGACAACTGAGTTTTAGACAAACACCCTAAAAATAGGACAAAATACCTCACACAAATTTTTCGTTCCATATTAAGAGATAAACAAGAAATATAATCAATAGGATTTAAGTCCTTACTAAGAGGAATCCAATGCCACCAATAGAGCTTGAATCGGATATTAGACAGAGGAAGGGAGCCAAATCCTAGAGGAAGGAGAGGGAGAGATCCATGTCCTACTGGAAGTATTTCATGTGTGGGAAGAGAAATGAGGGATAATATAACTTAAGGAATTAGAGGGTAAATGTAATGTTTCCTATTTAAAAAACTACATGGTTACCACATGGTTTGGAAAAAGGTGCAGCAACTATGTGGTACTCACTATCCAAGAGGACAAAAAACTTGCATAGTTGGCCACATGGTTTGACAAACCATTCACCAACTATTCAGGATAATATGAACACCTGTACACCAGTTCAAGCTTGACTGGGAAAGGATACATGATTAAAAAAATTGTTCCCCTTTAAAAAATAGGCTTCATGGTTGGACTGACCATTCACCCCTATCTTTATTATCACAAAACTTGGTTTTATGGAGCCCAATGCTTTCAAAACCCATTGAAACACTCGAGGCACTTACCGAGCCTTAAAAAATGTCTAAAGAAATTAATTAGAGTTTTAAAATTATCATATTTAGATTTTGAATCCAAAAAGAAAATTTGGCCTGACCGCCAATAGAAAAATTCAAAAAGGTTAAGGGAATTCCAACCCACCGTAAAACCTAGGTCATTATAGATTTTTTGTGATAAAATCCAAGTTATACTTGATAGTTTTAAGGAAAAAAATAATAAAATACATATGTATGTTTCTTACCATGGTGAAAATCTTTATAACATGGTTAAATAAGAAACTATGAAGACTTCCAAGGAAAAGGATGTCATTAAGGGTGATATAAAGTATTATCTTTATATAATTTACACCAATTAATATTTGAAGAATCAATTTAGATCTTTGGATAGATACCTGAAGTTTTCTCCCTTAACTACAACCTTTAAATCTATTATAAAAATTTTTTTGATTATGGATCATATTTTGGATCATTTTGTGTGAGAGAAGGATGGATTTTTATAGAATATAGAACATGGATCTAGAGATATGACAGACATTACCAGGCTCTTGGAGCCCTAAATTTATATTTCTAATTAGCTAGCTCTAGAACCTTCGACTCTTCCTATACCTAGCCTCTCTTATTCTCCTGCACCAGATTCATCTGCTACCTCTACTTTAGCTTCTAAAACTACATCTACTCTTACCACTACTTCTCTTATCACACCCCCTACAAGACCTTTTAGTCACAACCTTCCTCAATCCCTTCACTATATCTGACTAGTTTCTCAAATCTTTATGCTTCTAGAAGTCTCCTCTACTTCTCAGCATGTCCTTGATCCTTATTTTTCCTCATCTAATGAAAAAGTAAAAGTAGAAATTGACACTTACACCATTTGAGACCCTTTGGATTCTCATTATTATTAGTAACTCTAATAGGTCCAATTATAAATCTTTATCACTTTTTAACCTTTAATAAAATCTCTTGTATTCATATATTGTCTCTTTATATTCTACAATTAATTTTTTTGTCTTTATAATATCATCTAATTAATTTTTAATGTCTATATTTACATTCTCACCCTTTATGAAATATTTTTAATGATCATAAAATGGGGATTAAATTCAGTAAGTGTTTTATGGAATGTTATAACAGATTCTAATGTCTTAATTAAATAATTCATTAGTTTATTATTTATATTAATTTATGTCATGAATTGTGATTATAAAAAGAGATGAGATTGTTGTATTGATCTAGAAATTCCTTTTTTTAATAAACACAAATCATTTTTATTTTTTTTCAATAAATTGTTTGTTTTATGGAAGTTAAATATTTTTCTTTTAATTTTTGAAATTTCCCTAAGTATGGAAATGACTAGATGAAGACCATTTATTGAGTGTATGAAGGAGTATATAACCATAATTAATTTTAGTAAGCTTTGAAATGACCACATTTCTAATGTGATAAACATAAATCCATACATGTAAGAAACTTTACTGTGAATCTAGACAATTGAGCATGATTCATTAGTTTTGAAAATTCTCTAAGTGATCAAGTTATCGTAAGAGAAATCAATCAATCGTAAGAATTTTTCTATCAACTTCATGAATCCACTTGGAACTCCACTAAATTTTTGAAAAGTCTTGAAGATAACATAAGTCAAAGGGATCGACTTCATTCTTATTGAACTATCCATGATGGGTTTATCACAAAATCTTTAACCAACCACACAAGTAACCAACAAATCGTAGGGCCAATTTGAATTTACTGTACAATTTATCCATCCTTCAGAAAATCTCTCTAACAATTAGAGTGAACATGAATTACTTCCAATTAACTGCATGATGAATTCAAGTGACCGTACGAAAGAGTTAGTTTTTTGGATAAGTACTGAAGCAATCATATGAACTTCAAGTGACCACATTATTAGTTGAATCAACTGTGTATTTGATGGATCAACCAAATGACCTCTAATGGTTCAAAACTTATAATTTTCACTAAGTGTTGGAGATACCATAGAGCATCATACATGGAACACTTCAAGAGAACATGAATAAAGTGGGATTGTATTTTAATAATATATATTACAAACACTTCATATATAGAATTAAATTCTAAGTCTAAATCATTTTATGCTCTCGAATTTAGTTCCAAGTATGAAGATTCGTAATAATTTATTTCCAAAGGATATTTTTGGTGGAAGATTTCTTTTTAATGAAGACTGAAGATATAAGGTTTGAATAAATGGAAATTCATGGAAATGTGAACAACTACTCTATTATTAATGATATGATACTCTTTTTTCATGTAAACATCACCACGAGATCTAAGAACACTTTATTTTCTTCACATCTCAATACAAAACCAAAGGAAGACATCGAAAAGAGAATAGACCTCTATAGAACAACTGAAATTTGATGTTTTTCTATATTAAAATTTTATTTCTCTATCTCTCTATATTTTATTACATTTGAGTTGTGCTTGTTATTTTATATAAATATAGTAGAGAACATACTCTTGTAAATTATGGAAGAGTAATAAAAAACTCTTACTTTATTTTCTACATATCTGTACTCCCATGAAAACTATGGAAGAGCTTATATAATAGCCTAGATATCCATACACACTATTGTAACCTATACCCAATATAGGTTTTGGATAATATATTTTTTTATATAAATTTTCTTGGTATTGGGTTACTATAAAGTGGAGAGTATTATTTCACAACTTGAGAATGAACCACTAGTAATTTAAAATTCCTTTATGCGCTATAAATATTTTCTTACTCTTTTTTTAAAACTATGTTTAAAATATCTTTTTGAAAAACTATACTCAGAAAATAGATTTTACAAGTGATATATATAATTTTTAATGTAAGTATAGTAATATCAAAATATTATGATAATCATCATATTATTCTAACTGAGTTTTTATCAAACTTATGAGAGGTTATTTCAACATATTGAATTAGATATACCTACTATATTAGTAAATTGGGTGTTTTATATATTGGTGGATTTTGATTTAAATTGTTTTAAATATGAATTTTTATTAGATCCTCAAATAACCCCCCCCCCCACTCTTGAGTACCCACTACAACTAACACTTACCTTCTTTCCCTCATGTTTTTTGAAAAATGGAAATTCTACTCATGTGTACGTGAAACCTACTGTCTCCATAATTGTAACATAATTATTTTTTCATAATTGTCTTATATAGTTGGTTTTATAAGTACAATTAATGTATAAAAATTATAATTATAACATGATTAATATTCTATAAATTATATAATCATGATTCATTTTATCGTATTCAACCTACTGAAGTCATTATGACTTATAAACTAAACATCCTCAAAACATTTGAATTAAACTTAATCAATTAAGTGATTAAGTATAACATTAATATAAGTGAAATAAAAGGAATAATAAACCTAAAAATGTTATTAATAAATTAAATAACTAACATAAGTTTATTATTTAGGAAGATAATGAATGTACGTGACAATTCAGACTCAAGGTAAGGGACATTTTACCTTTAAACATTATTTTAATTATTTTAAAGATTTATTTAATAAATATTTTTCTTCCATATACATATTATTAGGATTATTTTATTAATTTATTTATATATACTAAATTAATTTTCATTGAAATTTTATGTCTATTTTTACTTTCATTCAAAAGTTTTAAAAGAGAATCTTTTTACATATTATATATGTAACGTTTTGAAAAAATGAAAAATAAATGTTCTATTTTAACAAATACAGAGTTGATGGATTTTTCTACTACTATAACTATTATTTAATGTTTGTATTCCATCAAAATTTTATATTCTTTCTTCAAATAAAAACTCTTATTCCCTTTTTTATGGGTATTTTTGTTTTTAAAATTGTGTTTTAAATCCAAAGAATATACCAATATCCAAAAATGTTTTACTTATGGGTTAGAAATAATATTTGTATGATTTGATGATGGAAATTAAAGATTTTATATATGTTATGTCCTTGTAAATTTTTTAAAATGATGTTTGATCCTAATATCTCTCTCCAATGCATTAGTTAATGATTGTGTTCTTTGGATAATTATGTTGTAATTAACCGAGTAGGTAATTCCATTTGTAAGGGTTCTTATAAGGGATCCATGAAGATGATGTCCCAAGGAACATACATGACTTTTAAATGATTTTAAATTAGTTTTTATGGAAATATTTTAATTTTAGAAGTTAGGATAATGATCTTTTGTTTACAAGAATGAGATAGCCCTTTTAGGGTAAAAAATGTATGTTTTCTTAAGAAAATGTTTTTCATGGGTTCTCATTTTCTCTAAGAAATCCTCATGATTATGATTTTGCCTTTATGTTTTCTTATAAAGTATTTTATGAAAACCTTCGAGTGGTAAAGAAGACTTAATGTGTAATTAAATGATTATTTAAGCTCAAAGTTTATTATATTAAAGGAAAACTTTGTTATATGATCTCATGGTTTTGAAATAAACTAACAGGTTTCTTTATTATACTTTTTTATGTCCCTTAAGGAACCTTTTTCTTATAATCCCATTTTTTCAAATGTTTTCCACAAGGTTTAAATAATAGTAGGAACAATGATGAATTCAAGTTAAAATTGTAAATATTTCCCATGAAAAGAAAACATGTTTCATTCTAAAAGTTATATATTGTGAAAAAATGGATACTAAGTGAAAGTTCCCACTTCATAATATATTATTTTATTATGTAAGAGTTATGACTTAATTCTATAAAACTATAAACCTTGAAAGATCTTCAAGAATGTAAGAAAATTAATTCTTGTTTAAAAATTAAATTATGGGTTGAATATGGATTGTATCCCTATACTCCATCCATTTATTTTCATTCTTTATGACCTTCCACGGATTTTCATTTTATTATTATTTCCATTTATTCTTTACTCATATTTTAGGAGTTCATGTGTTAAAGTTTTAAATGGGAAATAGGTGTCTATTTTTAAATGAAATCCATTGTAAAATGTCTTTGAAAATGTTTTAACCCACTGTGAATGGTGTTTTTTCAAAATATATGTTTTAAGAAAAGGAAGTTTTACCTTTTATTTTTCAAAAGGCTAGTTTCTTTAAAGGGAATTATTGGTTTTGAAAAAATACATTACCTTGAAAAATAATCTTTGATACTTTTTTTGTATATTTCATGTTTTAAGAAAGTATATAAGGTATTGTTTTTTTATTTCCATATTTTTTAAAGGAAATGAAAACGTATTTTCTCATGCATATTTTCAAACTATAATTATTTTTTAATTTATTAAATTAATTAAATGAACTCTTGGTGGTATCCTAATGTTTTTTGGATCACACACTACATACTCACATTGGTGGCTATGTAGTCTTTATGCCTTTTGTAGGTTGTTCAGGTTGTGACTTACGATTTGGGTTGCTACCATTATCCTTTGGGAATCAGTTAATGTTTAGTTTATTTTAGTGACTTTAGATTCACATTGTGGTGGTTTGGGTTTTTTATTTTATGTTTGTTGGAACATTTTGGTTTGTGCGGTGTATCAGACTCTCCAAACTTTAGCTTTTGCCTCAGTTGTGTTTCTTAGTTATATATTGTAAAATATTTTTATAAAATGGTTTCATTTATGTATGAAATGGTTTTGGGAAAATATTTTAGTTATTTTTTTACTTTTATTACATTATTGAATGAATTATTCTAGAACTAATTATCAACTTTTGTGTGGTTGTCCAACACATTGAGACCCCTTATCGAGCTCTCAGTTGGAACCTATTACTTATACTAGTTTTATTGAGGGTGAAATCATTCCCAAATGTTCAATTTTGATTATCTGACACTAGTTTCTAGCCTTGTGTTATCAATAACACATCTCATACCATGTGGTGGAGTGGTCTAGATTATATCTAGGTGATGTGTCGGGTCAAACTAGGCTAGTTTTTTATATATCATTCCAAGGTTATCATTATATTAGGGAACTTCTATGATGATTTTATGTGAAAAATACTATAAATACATTATCACATTAATATTATATAAAAAAATTCTCATAATTTGATAATATATTCATTAATATTCAAAAGTTTGAATATATAGGTTATCAAAAGTTAAAAGTCTTAGGTTCAATTGAAATAACTCCCAAAAAAATGCCACTTGAAACCCAATCCAACTACAAATGAATTTGAGTCCACTATCTCTCATATTATGATCATGATTATATTGAGATAAATATTTAGTAAATGGTTCTATCACACTCTCCACCATGGAAACTCTACTTACTATGACCTCACCCCTTTGAGAAAAATCCCTCAATATGTGATACTTCTAAAGTATATTCTTCATCTATTGATATGACCTTTTCTCCTTGTGAAGGGACACCACTATAATATTATCATAATATAATTTAATATGTTTATTACTTCTAGGCACCGTATTAAACTCCCAAATGAAGTTCTGCATCCACACTACTTCTTTAGCTACATCAAAATCCGTAATATACTCATAATTTTCTATAAAATTAGTGAATAGTACATACCTTGAGTTTTTCAAGCTCACAAATCCTATTTTAAGACATAAGAAATATAATTATTATTATTTTATATCATCTTGATTTATATGGAAACTATCATATGTATGTATCCTAATGACTAGATCCTCATCTCCTCTATAAACCAAGAATATATCCTTAGTATGTCTTAGATACTTTAGGATAGTCTTGACCACCATCCAATGGTGATCTCCTAGATATGTATGATATCTTCTTACCATGCTCAAGGTGTAGGAAACATCAATACTATTAAAAAGCATTTAATACATTAATTATACTATTTTATATCCATAAGGAATCCTAATCATCCTTTATATCTCCAATTATGTCTAAGGAAACATTTTCTTGGAGAGATGTATGTCATGTGACATTGGTAACAATCCCTTCTTTTAATTTTTTTCATACTAAACACCTTCAGTATATTGTCACTATATTCAACCTAACATAGTCTAATTATCCTATTTGATATATCATTATGGATCTTAATCCCAAGAATTTATACTACTTCGCCTAAGTATTCCATAGAGAAGCATCTGTTCAGCCATATATTAATAGATTTTAAAACTGGTATCTCATTTCCAATTAGTAATATGTCATCAACATATACTACTTGAAAAATAAATAAACTCCCAATAAACCACTTATAGACACAGGGATCACATTAATTATTTATGAAACCAAATTCCCTTATAGCTTCATTAAAGTGAATGTTCCATGATCAGGATTCTTACTTCAACCCATAAATGGATCTCTATAACTTAAATACTTTATTGGTATCTATTGGATTCACAAAACCATATGGTTTTTCTATATAGACATGTTTTATAGGGTTTATATTAAATAAATTGTTTTTTATATCCATCTTTCAAATCATATAATCATGATGAGTAGTTATAAAAAATAAAAAAATCAAAGGGATTTTTGCATAGAAACTTTTGAAAAGGTTTCATCACAGATTATGCCTTGACATTTATTAAACTCTTTAGTAACCATTCATACTTTATAGGTACTAAATTCACCTTCTATGTCTAGTTTATTCTTGAATACACATTTTACTCAATATTATTTACATCTACTTGAGAATCTACCAGAACCCAAACATGGTTTTGATATATGGAATTTATCTCAAAATTCATGTATTTTTTCCTTCTCACAACATCTGAGAAACTTACTACCTCCCTATAGGAAACAGACTCATTATTACTAACTAATAATGAGACACTATCCTTAGTGATTATAAAACCATATCTCTTAGTTATCTATCACCTTTGATGCTCTTATGCTACACAGATGTCTCTAGAATAACCTCTTCCATGGGAACTTGTGGAATTTTAACTCATTCCAACTCTTGTGTATCTTGATATTTCAAATAGATAATATCTTCTTGTTCCCTAGTATTTCCTAATAAGATACACTTCATTCCATGGGGTGTTAGTTTATTTCCAAATTCAGCCTTAATAAATTATCAATATCCCCCATAAATTAGTATGTGAAAAAATAGATTTCTTTCAACTCTAAAACTCTAATAGAATATAATTTTCTACTTTAGTTGTCACATGGTTTAATGATTATATATAATTATATAATTAATTTAACCAAAAATGATAATATAAAATATACTTGACTCATCATCAACCTCACCATAACTAAAAATGTGTGGTTCCTCCTTTCACTAAGACCATTCCTCTATTAATTATAAGGAGGATTGAGTTGAGATAGAATCCCAAACTCCCTTTGTGGTCGATGAACTCTTTTTTAAGATATTCTCCAACTTAATTCATTTAGATATGATTTATCTATTTACCAATTATATTCTCTAATTCATTATTTAACTCTATAAATTTATTAAAGGATTTAAATTTATACCTCATTAAATAAGCATATCCATATCTACTAAATTCATCTATAAAATTAATAAAGTATGAGTATCTTCATATATCTTCAACTAACAATTTCCACACACATCCTTATGAACCCATTCAAGAAGATTTATAGGCCTTTATTCCTTACTAAATGGTGTCTGGTTCATCTTACCTTGTAGGGAAGGTTAACACATGCCAAGTGGTTTTGGTTAAAAAATAATCTAAATACTTTTCTTGATATATATTTTTCAATAACCTCTTATTTAAAATACCATGTTGGTGATTCCATAACTGGATGTCAAATGAGTCATGTGAACTTGATTCATTATTGATTTCTAATACATTATTTTCATATTCTAGTGTATAAAATATATTATTAAGATATACTATACCATAAAAAATGTTATCTTTATAAAAGTGGAATCTTTTATTCTCAAACTTTAATACATCGGCATCCATGTGTAAAATATACATATATATAATGTTTTTTGGTGACACAAGGAACATAATAATAGTTCATTAAGACTAAAATCAATCTCATTAGAAAAGTAAGCTGGTAGTCTCTAATATCCAGTGCAGCTAGTCTTTCTCTATTGGAAATTCAAAGATCCACCTCACCTATAGAAAACTTCCTAGATATACATGGCTCCTATATTTGGATAAAAATTTAGGAACCGCAGTCTAAATATCATAACCAACAGATATAAATGGATAGGATAAATTTGATAATAAATGCACCTGAAGGTTCCTCGTGCTTCTTTGTTGAGGTGTAGTTCCAATTCCAGTGGCCCTTCTTTCCATGTGAAATACATTCTTCATCTTGTCCCTTAGACTAACTATAGATAATATTCCTCTTGTTCAAGTGTTTTGTAGAAGCCTTAGACATAGAATTAATCTTAGGGGCCTTTTATATGACCTTCCTCTTGTTTACCATAAGTAATATAGGTTTTTTACGCCACATGACTTTATCATCCTGCTGAATCAGAGTAAGGAGTTTTGAGAGAAAATTATAAATATTGTTCACATTATAATTTATAATAAAACTATATAATATTTGAGGTTGATAGGAAATAATAATGTCAATGTCCAACTCATCAAGTAGATTAAACCCCAATGTGTAAAAACGCATAATATAGTCAATCATCTTGACTATATAGGTCTAGATTGTGCACCTTCTCTAATATTACATGTTGAAAGTTCCTTAGAGATATTTTGAATCACCTTACTATACTTATCCTAATAGAGATCTTGAAGGAGAGACAGCATGGTGTATTCATCAATGTTTTTGTATAGCATCTAGATATTACTATTCATGTATAATAGCATCAATAATTAGACAACTAGTTCATCATCCAAGTGCCTCAAGTAAACATTGATCACTTCCTCACTTGTGTAACATCATGGTAAAAATGTATGTTACTTTTAATGTTTATGAGTGTGTTTTTGTTTTAGAGGGCATTGGACTTGGTCCTGGAACTTCCTATAGGAAGTGGGCTAGATGCTACCAATAGGGAACATTCACATCATGAATGGGATTCATGATGTGAATTTGTTTCTAAGAAAATTCGATGAGTCTTGTTCAGAGAATTAAAAAATTAAAAGTTGGTAAAATGTTCAAGTTGTGAAAAGGTCGATCTTGTTTTTTAAGCTGAGGTGACACCATTTTCAATATACATGAAAATTGTGGGATTCATGTTGTGATTATATAATTCACATCATGAATCTTATGTGACCTATAGGTTTTCTGTGTTTCATGTGTAACCTTTTCTCATTATTTCAACATGTAGTCATACTCTTCAAACCCTAGGGCTATGCTAGGTGATTTTGGGTGTCTCTGCTCCTTCCAAATTGAATCGTTAGACACTTCATCTCATTGGTGGTTGTGTTGTATCTCTCTAGGTAAGAGACCTTTCTGATTATTCATTGTCATTTTTCATGACAGCACTATTTTTCTTCATTTGTAGGATATTTTGATCCCATGTTTATTCTTTTTGTTTTCATCAAGATCCTTTGAGTGATCTTATTCTGGGGGTCAATACTTGCTTTGGTTTTGGTTTAGCTTGTGTGGTTCTAGAGGTATGTATTGATCTAATCTACCTAAAAATAATTTACTTTATGTAATTCAATTCTAAGATATGGTAATTATTGATAGGGCCTCCATTTTTTTCTTTTGTTTCATTCTGGTGTTAGTAGATCTCGCTATGGGTGTGTGTGACTTGTGTTTGAGGTAAGTGGTTATTTCCCTAGCCTATGTTGGATAAACCTTGAATTCTCTAGTTTTTATAAAAAAAATATAAATTAATTGGCATGATTTATTGATTTGTACCTGTAAAAATGGATTTTTTGGGAAAAGGTGGTTTCCCCTATTTTGGTGAAATAAAATGTATTTTCAAATAATTGTGAAATGTATTTATGAAATGGTTTTCAAAGAATGATTTTGATGAAATGATTTGGAAAATGTATCATATAGAAATCCTTGGGTACTTAGGTAGAAGGTATTGTAATAGGCCTCATCCATTGTTACCATTGGGGGTTCACTTATGGGGTGTTCCTTTGCTTTGTATTCCAAGTGTCCTATGGAATAGTTAAACATTGTTGGGAGTTTTACTTTCTGGGGTGTTCCTATACTCCCTATATTTGATGAATATGTCTAGGGTCTTGATGTGCATGATTTTCTATATTTGGGTATGAGTGTTCTAGCTAGCCCAGCTTAAAGTGATACTTGGTGTGATGTACCTATGATTTGTTTTTTATCACTTGGTTTTGATTTCTTATTTTTATATATGTGATATGATTTGCAAATGATCTACCTCGATTATTTTAAAACTATGGAAAAAGGGGAATGTTTTACTATGATTTTTTTATAAAAATCGTTTAACTTATTATTATGTTGTGTTTTATTTAAAGTTTATAATGTTTGGATTGTTATGTAGAGACTTGTTATAGAACACTTGGGTTGGATACTACTAATATTGTTTATCTCACACCCTACACACCCCTTCAGCGGTGTGTAAACCTAGCTATGCATTTTGATATGGGGAAAGGAAAAGAGTTTCATTGAGTTGGTGAGGTTTCTATCAGCTGGTTTGGGTAGCTGGTGGTGAGAAAATGGATATTTTCCTACATATCACTTAGATTAGTCAGTTTTCTATCAATTTTCCTTTGTTGTTGGACTTGTACTTGGGTTTTTTCTAACTATTTTGAGTTGTATCACTTATGCTATCTTTTTTTAGTTCGGGCAGGTATATTTCTTCTAGTTTTTCTTCCACTATTTCTTTATGTAATGTATATGTATTTCATTTAATCTATTTTAGTTTTTGAAAATTAATTGGCTTTGGTTTTTTTTATATTAGGGTTCTAATTTCTAGCCCATGGGGATCTAAAACACCCCTCGGGTATGTTGAGGATCAGGTCAGGTTCTTGTTTGTGAGGGTATCCTGGATTGGTTTGTGACAATTTAGTATGAGAGGATGTTTATAATTAGTCTTGGGAAGGTATATAGACTAAAAATAGGTTTTTTAGGACTTGCGAGGTAGCTTGTGGTGAGTTTCTAGCCAAATATTTTCACAAAGAGGCTCAAGTTACCATGGGATGTTGGGATATGTGTCTCCTATATTGAGTTTTGATCTTAATCTCAATTTTTGTTTTGGTTTTCTAGATTGAACTGAGATTATCAAATTTTCTATTCATTTATTTTGTTTTTAGTGTGCAGTGATATGCCTTTGAGACGTCTTCCACGAGTTCCAAAGGAGGATGCAATGGATTCTCCTTAAGGGAATCCACCTCAAGATCAGAATATTATATAGGCTATTGTGAAAAAAGTTTTTTTTATAGACCAAAATGTACTGAAAATCCAGAACAGTTATTGAGGAATAACCAGGAGCTTGAGGAGAAATGGATTGATCTTAAGAGTTCCTAAATGATAATCCCCCATAATTTAAGTGTATGGATGATCCCTATGAGAAAAAGTACTGGATAGACAAGATTGATCTAATATTCAACTTCCTGGATACACCTGAGAATATCAAGGTGAATTGTGTAGCATTCAGACTAGAGGGTCCCATCATGTGATGGTGATATTCCATGGTATAGGAAAATAGGAACGTGGGATTATACCAAATGGGTTTCAAGATCCTATTATTATAGTAGTTTTTTCTGGAGTGTATGATGATGGAAAAGTTTCTGAAGTTCTTATCTTTGCAATAAGGAGAGAATTCAATGTCGTCATACACCAATTGGTTTGAAAAGTTGGTTCTTCTTTCTCAAGAGATATTGAATAATGGATAGCTGAAGGCTCAGAAGTTCCTATAGGGTTTGAGATCGAATATCATATCACAAGTATTAACGCATAATATTTATACCTATAAAAAGATGGTATACATAGATATGATAGAAAAAATGGACATGTTAAGCCTGATTGGTCATTCTTCCCCTTCACTTCTACCCAGTAGCTACTTTAGTGGTGCACAAGGAAAGTGGATGAAGTGGAATGAGCATCATAGGAGTGGTGGTGGTGGTTCCCAGTAGTAGGCCTCCTCTACAAGATTAGTTACAGTCAGTAGTGTTACCTTAACTTTCTTTCGGTGCAACAAGGTCAAGAACACCTGATGTTCTTTTTCCTTACCCATGAATATATACAATGTTTGTGGCTATTATTTCCATTTACAGTTATTCTGTCAAACTATGTCTACACCTTTTTATGGTTAGGTATCATCAGCTCCAAATTATACTAAAGCATAGTAAAATACTTAAAAGTATATGGGGATCTGTCCATAGGCCTCAGGAGTGAAGCACCTCCATGTAATGGATGAGTTTCCAATGGAGGTCGGTGTGGGTCTGGAAATAGTGTGAGGTATCATTTTTGTTACATATTATATAGTAACTGATTCACTTGATACTTGTTCCTCCCAGTTGGTTATATCTACCTGTTTTTTATATGCTTAAAATTTCAATGGAGTTCATGTCATTTATTATGGAGTTAGAGACACCTATTAGGATAAGGGGAGATCGGGGGTTTCAGTTTTCTTCTTGTTCTTTAATGATAGATGATGCATAGTTAGTCTAGTATTTCCACATTCTCAATCTATATATGTTTTATGTCATCAATGGGATAGATTGGAATGTCTCTCATCATGATAAGGTTGATTGTTATCATTGGCATGTCTCATTCCTTACTGCTAATGGAATATCTTACGTGTTTTAGGGAGAGTGGGATCTAAGGTCTAGTTGTGCATGACCTTATCACCCAAAGCTCAGAATTTTGTTATTTATTGTTAAAATTGAGCCTGATGATGTTTATTCTATTGGAAATACTCCCTTGGTTGTTAGTTATTTTCTCAATGTCTTCCCATATGACTTATCTGGTATTCCTCTATAGAAGTAGGTAGATTTTATGACTGATCTGTTCTTGGGTTTACAATATATCTTGATACCCACTTATCGTATAGCCCCAGAATAGCTGAAAGAGCTCAATATTCAGTTGTATGATCTAATGGAGAAAGTTTTTTCACCCTATTATTCCACATTGGGCATCCATGGTTCCCTTTTCCAAGAATATCAATGATTCACTATGACTATACATTGGCTATTGAAAGTTGAAAAAGGTAACAATAAATAATAAGTATCATTTTCCCCAGGTATATGATATGTTTGTTCAATTAAAGGTAGAAATTGGTTTTTGAATATAGATATTTTATTGGTTTTTCATAAACTCAGGTTTCAGGAGTCTAATATACTGAATATATCTTTCAGGAGTAGGTATGGCCATTACGAATATCTTATGATGTCGTTCAATCAGACTAATGATCCTATAATTTTTATGGATCTGATGAACCATATATTCCATCAGTATCTTGACACCTTAATCATCATATTTTTGGATGATATTCTAGTTTACATGAGATATGATTATGAGTATGGGCACCATTTGATACTAGTTTTGTAAATCTTGAGGTACCATCATCTTTATAGAAAGATTTTGAAATGCAATTTCTGGATCCAAGAATTGAAGTTCTTGGGGAATGTGATTTCTGAATGTGGCTTATCAATTGATCTGGATAAGTTGAAAGTTATCTTCTCATGGTAGTATCCATGGAACATATTTGATATTCATAGCTTCCTTGGTCTTACTAAATATTATCGATAGTTCATCATGGATTTCTTTCCACCGTTTCTTGTGCCTCCTAAGGCTTCTGGATCGCCCAAGAACCACCTCTTCTATCCTCCTACCACCATCATTCTCCATGAATGCACACCCTAAGAAGTCACCCCCATCACCGCTCCATCACATCTTAGCCACTAGAAGTTGAAAACATCCATCACCACTACCTTCACCGAGGCCACTCAAGCCTACTCTGACCACTTCAAAGGCTAGAGGAGGAGGAGATCACCACCAGGAATTTTCCCACCATTCTTATCGCCACCTCCGCAACTAGAGACCACCATGGAATCCACCTCTTCTTGATCCTAACAATCAAGGTGTACCCCACTATTACATGTATTGAGTTCCTCGTATGTTCCTCCTCTGACAACTGTGAAGGTCGGAGGAGTAGAGGAGCACCTGCTGACATCATCAGATTCCCTAGAGAGCTCTCTACCACCACTGTCACTGTCATTGTCCCATTATCACGCTACCCAGCCTCTGCCACTATTCTCTAGCTGCCTAGCATGTCACCTCCTAAAAACTCGATCTATGCACCCCCGCCGCACCCCAGGAAACCATGTGTTCCTGATCCACAAGGTAAATTCACACCCACGGCTCACGGGTGTGATCTCTCTAGATGAACAGGACCCCCCCCCCCCCATTCTCATGTGGGAGGGGGGGCTTAATGAATACAAGGTTGAGGGATTATCCCTCATCATATTTTAGGATTCACTTACCTCCTTAGAAGGGGTAGCTTGAAAACCCCTTGAGGGAATCCACTAGAGGGATCCCATGGTTACACTGCATCCCCTCTCCTCTTTCTTCTTATTTTAAATTTTATTTTAGTTTAGTTTAGTTTTAGTTTTCATTTTTATTTTAATTTCTTATAGAAAAATAAAAATTGATCATGCATTTTAAATTTAAATTGTTTCACCATTATCTTATTCTTTTCTTTTTTTAATTATTCTTCATTAATTAGAATTATTATTATTATTATTATCATTTTAATATTTTTAATTGCAATATTATTCTTTCTTTTTCTCTTATTCTTTTTCAAAAATTATTCTCTTAATTGTAATAATAATAATACTACTAATTAATATTCTTATTATTATTTTAACATTATTTATAATTTATATAAATTTATTAATTATTTTTAATTTATTTTATTTTATTTTCTTATTTTATTTCCCTCTCTCTCCTCTAATCACCCATTATTCCATTTTTATTTTATTTCTCACATTCACCGTTATTTTTCTTATTTTCTTTTCTATTTTATTTTCTTCTTCTTATCTTACATCCACTCCACCAAGTGACCTATTACTCTTGAAAATGAGAGGCTAACCCCCTGGCTTGGTCTGAGGGGAGGTCAAGGTGTTCTTGAATTCCCCTTAAAGTTTATTTTGAGTTTTTGATAAATTCAAGTAGCATGAATGATGAGGAGACAGTCCCTGATTTGGTGACTACACACCAATGACATGAAACTTAATTTATTTATATTCTTTTATTTAAATATATTTTCCCTCTCTCCATTAGTTAACTCTTCATACAAAAGAGTTTAACTAATCAATGGATTAAATAGCATCGATAGATCTGAGTTCTAGAAAATGGCACACCATGACCAAGGTGTATTATTAACATTTATTATTGGAGGAGGAGGAATTAAGATTTCTTAGGATCTTAATGATTCTATAATTTATATATAAAGAATAGTAATTCAAACATGAGAATTTATGTTTAGATTATCAAACCAAAACCAAACATATAAAGGAAAATAATGATTGAATCCAAAACCAAACCCAAATACAAGCCTTTTATTCATTGACTAATTTTGTTTAGATTTTTATATTAGTATGAATTTAGAATTTTTATTTTACATGTCATTGTTTCAAATAATAAAAACCCCAACATGATTGTCATTGTTTTCTTTAAATTCTTAAAACAAAAAAAAATAGTTTAGGTGATTTAGAATAAGTTAGTAAACAAACTTAAAGGATCCTCAAGTGAGATGACACTGGTCAGCCTCTATGCTACATTAGAAAAAAAATATAATTTTCTTTTGACCACACCCCATGACAGGCATGTGTCAAAACTTATGTCATTTACAAGGATCTAATAATTAGTTTGATTATATTTTTCTATTTCAAATCTTAGATAGATTTTATTTCTTTTATAAAAGTAAAAACTAAAAAAATATATGATGTTTTCAAATGAAAATTTTATAAATTCATGGAAGAATTACTCATGGGTTCCAGATCTAGAAGTTTAAGAATCATGGTCTGTATAAGATGGTATTTCATTATGGGATATATAGATCAAGGGATCCCATAGACAAATTTTCAAAGAGGAGAAATTCAAGGACCTCATCTCGGATCTCAAGGAAACCCTTAAGTAATAATTGGTTTATGGAGAGAGCTCACAAAATTATGGGATTACTTCCCATAATTCTATAAAAAAGTGGCCAAGACACAAGAATAGTGCTCCTCATTTCCTCCCAACACTTTTGAGGAAGTGTCCCTAGAATATTTATAGGATAAAGTGGAAAAGAACAAACTCAAATACGATATTCAACATATTGATGAAAAGGTGAAAGATCTCCAAGTCCAAATGGAATAGATAACTAAATACTACCAGGAACCATCACAAGAACCCAAACCTAAGTCAAAATATGAACCAAAAGATGATACACTTGTCTTACCAGAGGATCCAAAGGAGGAAGACTTGTCTGCTGAGCTACATGTGGGATATCAACAAGAACTAGATGACTTTTGGAATGAATGTTAGGGATTCCTTGATCTCACAAAACCCTACAATGAAGAAGATCCAACATCAGTGAAGGAAGACACCACCCAAGTGGTGTAATTTGAAGTAAAGATGGAGGATCCTAACTACATTTCTCCCTCCACTGAGAATCTACTTCAAGAGGAACTTACCACTGAGGTATTGATTGAATTTGAACCAATATATAGAGTTGATATTTTCTCAAACTCTATCTCTTATAATTTTATTGAAACTGAATTATGAATCACTTGTTATTGTTTTGAATTTTCAGATTCATACAATATTTGCTATGACTTAGAGAAGAATTATTAATGTAACAACCCGAGAATTCATGTAATGATATGTTTTTCCCCTTTTAGTTGGACAATCTTGCTTTAAAAAGAAAATGAAAATAAACGAAAAATGTAACAACAAGCATGAATGAAACACTCCTTTGTTAAGAAACATGACGTTTACATCTTCCCACAATCAAAACATCACTAACCAAGGATTCCAACCAAGAATCTGATTACAACGATAGGAAGACTGCTTAGAACTACTAGGAGCCCGAATATGCGGTAGGGATTCCGAACATCCATCATAAAGAACATAAGAATGGCTGACGCCACCGCGACCGTGCTCAACACCAAGGGGATCATGCGAACCATCTTCCGTTCTTCTTCGGTCACTTTGAAGTAAAGGACACCCGAAGCAAACCCTTTTATAAGCACCAAAGATGACCGTTGGACCTCAAACGGCCACAAATCTGACCGTTGGAGCACAAACGGTCATAAATCCGACCGTTGGTTCCCAACGAATCCCTTGACCATTTTGACCGTTGGGAGTAAAAATGATCGGAATGATAGGTGGGCTGTTTTTCTAAAATGACACCAACGTTAATTACCTCTTGTTTTCCAAAATAAGAATTTTATTTTATGTTTCAAATGGAGAAAAATTAATATTATTGTCCTCTTCCACTATACTTTTTATTTGAATAATTAAACATTTGTTTTTCTAGTTATATCAAACCTGTTGGATTTCATTTATGAGTTTGCATCAAAATAGATACCTTATTTCTCGTATGATTAAACCTTTTATTAATTATTTTAGAAACTACGTCAAATAATGGTTTATATCACTTGTGTGTTTTGTGGTGATAATATTTTCACCAACACACTTGTATGTGTGATAAAATATAGTTGCACTAAATGATACCTTCTAATTAAGAAAATTAGGATAGTTAACTAGCAAGGGGAATTAAAATATATATATTTGTGTCATGTTTTAATGAAATAGTATGTAATTAATAATTAAGGATCAATAATAATGTCAATCTAATATTAATTTTTGATGTTGCAAAAATATATATATATACATATAATAAAATGTTTTGATTAAATCAATATTTTTTTTTCCCCATGATATATTTTAAATAAGATTGGTTTAATAATAATAATATAAATTAGTCTTGATTAAATTGATTGACAAAAGACTTTTTATTAAAATAATTAAAGTTGTAAATAATTGAATGTTAAATAATGATAAAGTTTTATAAAATAAAAATAAAAAAATTTCAAAAGGAAACAATCGCGGGTAGGGGAGGCCCGTGTTTCCTCCTGCCTTTACGCCGCATCTTACCTCAGCCGCTGGATCGGGTCGATTAAATCCCAGCCGTCGGTCGTTTTCTCCTTCTCCACGTCGCACTCCTCCTTCTCACGTCGAACCAGCAGTGCTGCTGCATCCTTTTTTTTCTTTCTTCTTCGCCGTGTAGACCCAGCAACGCCCTTCTTTCCACGCACTGATCCCGGCCTTGGTCCCCCGTCGCCTCCCTTGCGCGAAGTACCCTCCGGCTTTAAGACCTGGTTACACCGCAGGCAAGGGTTGTCCCTGCACCGGTTGGGAAGGTTTTGCACCGAGGACCGAAGGACCGGCTTCCGATCTCTCCGACCTTCAGGCGACGCTCCGGCCTTCCTCCTCTCCCCCTCCTCTTCGTCGAGTTCTGGTAAGGGTCATCTGTTTTTTTTAAGTTCGTGTAAATACCAGGTCTGTGTATAGTTTTATATACTTTTATACTGGTTATATATGTATATGTATGTATTCTATGTTTATACTTTCTGGATCCCGTAGTTGCACCTTATTTTCCCCTCCTCTCCGGGTTGAGGTAAGGGAGAAGCCCTTTTTACTCTTTTTTTTTGAGGTTCTTGAGTTTCGGTTATTTTTACACATATATATATATATATATATGGTATGTATTTATATAAATACGTTTTCACCTGATGTTAGTATAACCAAGTCCACTGAATCCACTTACCCCATTTATCAATTCCTGTCCTCCTCTCCAAAGGTAAGAGGCATGATTGTTTGTTTTCTTTTTAGTCATGTTTGAGTTTCGGAGTATATATATATATATATATATATATATATATATATATATATATACATTTATATATACAATAAGAATAAGAGTATATATGCAAAAAAAAACAATTCTTCTTTCGTGTTTATAACCCTGATTTTTATTTCGCCTATAAACATGAAGGTTTTTGGGTAATTGTACGAACATGAAAAATCATGCAAGTAAACGAAGTATATTGGTAAATAGATACATGCGATTATATCGATGTGTATGTACACCAACGTGTACTTGGTTTTCTTATCCCTTTTTTAATGAATCTTGGTATAACATGATGAATTTTATGGGTTGGTTGGATTTCAAAATCACTCTCGAAACTAAGAATTTTCATTTATCATTGCTTCGGATAATCAGGATTTTTCTTAAAATGGATAGTAAGGGTTTCTGAACTTTTATAAACACATTCATGTATTAGTAGGTGTGTTCTCATGTGATAATGGAAGAGTTTACACAAATATACATGATGAACTTGATTTTGCACTTTGTAAACCTCAGTTGCCAGTATTAAACGCCTAGGATACCCATTTATCATCACATGTGTAATTAATGGGTGACCATGCTTTAATTGGGAATTTTGATGTATGGAATATTAAGTGTTATGTTTACTTTATTAAAACCCATGTGAACTTTTTATGTGCACGAAGCATGAGCATGCATGTCTTAATGTTTTAATGAAAGGGTCCTGTTTTAATTTCGGTTGAGTTTTTATAAGAATCGGTTGTTATATAAATATGTATATACATATAAATCATTGTGAAGCAACGACATGTTTTCAAGATAGAAAACTCCAGTGAAAATATATATGTAATTAAGGCAAGCTTAAAATGTTTTGGAAAATTCGGTGCTTGACCGTTGTAAACAGGAAGGAATTGGGGAGTGAACCTGTAGAGACCCGAAGCTTATCGTACATGGACATTACATTACATTTGCGGAATACTTAGTACATAACAAAAACACACACACAAGGACCGTAATAGTTTAGTGTCTTTGGAAACTCGGAATAAAATCTTCTAATCGTGGGGAAAGATCTTCAAAATCTCCCATAAAGATCTTCCTCTTTTTTTTTTACCTAAAACCTTTCTTTATATCCTGGGGAAAAGAAAACATAAAAGGGTGAGCTCAAATGCTCAGCAAGGGCAAATAAAGGAAATAAAAATCATATCATATCTTTTTGAAAATCAAAACCTGCAAAAGAGATCATAATATCTTAACATGGAATAAATCATAGAAGTGAAAATGAGATCCCCATAATCATAACATAAAACTTGAAACTTTGTGGCATGCACACATAATCATGGAAAATCATTTCTTGTTAGTCATGACTCATTGCCAAGACTATCTTAGTGGACAAAGTCCCTTTCTGAACCGAGTTCACTCCTCGTTTCAGTCCTGTATCACTGAACCGAAATAACCTTCCGTTCCAGCCATGTCTATCTCATGAGATATAAAATCTTTACCCAATGCATTGGAGGGAGATATAGGTCCCACCCATCTTATAATGAATCCTTTCTTATGTGTGCCACATAATCATAAAACATACATCATCGCATAACACATGTAACAAAAATGGGATTCTTGAAACATCATGACATCATAAAATCATATAAGGCAAATGACTTCATAAAAATAATTCCCTCACAACATAATCAAATCAATGTAATTAAAGGGATAAAAACAGAACCCTTTATTATCTTAGATGGAAAATAATTTTGATAAAACACTTGAACTCCATTCTTGAGGAAAATATCCTTTCTTTTTCAAAAACACTTTTCTTTTCTTAACATGTCATACAATTATAAACTAAAAGAAGTTGATTAAAAATAAACTTGAAAACTTGTAAAGGAATCTTCTTGGAAATAATGTTTTAAAAATCCATTCATGCCGTATAAGTTAAAAAAAAAACATTCTTCGTACTTTTGTCGGAAAAGTCAAAAAGTACCTCGTACGGAAAAACGACAAAAGATTCCTTTCATATTCTTTACTAAAAACTCACCTAAGGGTAAAATTGGATTTAAACTATTGCAAGTGGATGGAAACAATATTTCATATTGAGGGAACATGGATGTGGATGATAAAATACACCCCAGTAAATACTTACGAATAAACAATCTCGGATAAAAATGAGATTGTGATATTTCCCTTACCTTAGGTCCGACTTGCTTTGTAAGTGTCCGAACCTCCTGTATAATGATTTAAATCATGTTATTGACTTATTACAGAATCATATTCATTGTTATGATATCATATATGGTTCACTT
The DNA here is from genome assembly GCA_963277665.1 of Viscum album. Classification (NCBI taxonomy): domain Eukaryota; kingdom Viridiplantae; phylum Streptophyta; class Magnoliopsida; order Santalales; family Viscaceae; genus Viscum; species Viscum album. Next base: position 1,060,846,402 of record OY728162.1, on the reverse strand, counting down.
ATGACATTATATTACCCGTTCTTTTGTAAATTCCATGTTAAAGAAGCGTTTTGGGTAAAATCGTTTCATTTATCGTAGGTGTTTTGACTTGTTGTTCTTGACATCATTATTACTTATATCATGATTTACTTACTTCCAGAATATAAAATATGATTTATATATCATATATATTCAGTATATATATATATAATAGGTAGATAAATAAAATGAAAAACACCGTTCATGGAGACGGTAGTCCGTACGTACGCATGAACGCTGTTTTCCTTTCCTTATTGTCTTGAAATGGAAGTAAGTAGATGACATACATATGTATATACATAAATCCAGTAGCCTTATAATGTCATATATTTCATTATTATTTCTTATATATACATTATAATCATTCTTAAATGGTTAACATGGAGAATGAATCTCATCGCGTCGTGGAGACGGTATTCCGTACGTACGCACGAGCGATGATATCATTTCTATAAATATTGAATTGAATTGGAGTGGATTATACAATATATCAGAATCAATATGATGTTGTAATAACTATGTATAGTTATTCTTTACACCATTATACCCATCCATGTAAGGTGGTGGTGGAAAATAGATTACACCACGGCGTGGAGACGGTATTCCGTACGTACGCACGCGCGGTGATTTCTTTTTCCGTAGGATGGATAGATGGTGAAATAGGGTTGTTTCATACTTATAATAACATATCAGTATATGAGTGATACTGATGTTATTACATCATAATGAAACAACCTAAGAAGAAGAAGTGGAAGAAGAAATAAAGATGAAAGAATTGGTAACGGTAATTACCTCTTCTTTGAAGTGCCTCTTTGAGACCTCCTCTTAGGGCACTAAAATGGGTCTTTGAGGAAGACCAGAACCTCTAGGATTATTCTAGGGAAGTGAAGAAGGTATTTTGGCAGGGGTTGGCCGAGATTGAGTGCTCAATTTGGTGTGAGGAGGAGGGGGAGGAGGTGTCCTTTTATAGGGGAGGAGAGGGGCACCTTAGGAATTCTTAAAAATATTAATTTATAATAAATCTAACCCCACTTAAAAACCTCCTAAAATGACTCATATTCGAAGCTTAGATGATATAGGGTTGTAATCTCATCAACCAATCAAATTTAGACATGTTTGGATCTTATTTTAAACCTTATCAATTAGATTTAACTCTAAGTTAAATAATTTAACTTTTACCGTGTCTTTTTGTTTTCTTTCACTATATGGTTAATACACTTACTATAACATGCCAAACGAACCCCAAATTGTTTATTATTAATATATATATCCTTATCTAAGTCATTTGGCCGAACCTTAGATTTTTAGGAATAAAATAACAATTAATAATATAATATTTGATTTAAAAACTATTTTGTGTCAATTTTGACACTATTTGATATATGATTTTTGTGAAAGTCATAACAGAATTAAATGTTCGAACCAAGTTGATTAAATCAACATTAATATATCATAGTAACCTATAAAATTAGTGGAATTCATAAAAATTCTCAAATTACATTTATTTTGGTGTTTATAACATCAATTATGTCAATATTTCATAAATAAGATAATTACTGCATCATCTTTGTGTCATAAATTAATTAAATTATTTGACGTCTAAAAATTACAAATAAAATACCATTATGTAGGAAATCTTTTTATCTTTCTAATTAATATTTATAGTCGAATTTATCTTATGTATAACCCCATATTAAAAATGATTTACTTATTAAACTTTGATTTTAACTATTTTAACCCTTCTTTAAATAAATTAATAATAAATGTCCTAATCTAATCCAAGTGGGCCTAAATGGTCATATTTTATTCCTAAGTTTGTTTTTGGTCGAATTTCACTTGTCCAATAGAATTAGGACATGTGTTAGGGTAATATTGATATCATATTTACCCTTAGTTACCCTATTTACTATTAACCGTGGTAAATTAAGTAAAAAGTTACTATTCACCAAAAAATTATTTTCATCTCATTGAACCACATTTTAGTCCTTGATATTAACCGTTTCTCTCGGATTTTCGAAATTCCATTCACAGAAGCGGTAAAATTAAGTTTTATGCAAAAATTCAGTTTTTAACCTACCACTTAGTAGTTTCACTATTCATCAAAAATTGATGTTTTTCAGAACAATGCCAAAATTTCATCCCAAGCTATATTTCATATTCCGAATTCAAAAATGAAGTCTATTTTACCAAATTCATAACATAAAAGTTGCATTAATTAATTTTATAATTAAATCCCGCTGTTAAAACAAATAGCGTGTTTTTAAGAAACAATATCTATCAAAAGATTGACACTTGTTTATGTCTAGTTTAAATGTGAAATTACATCCAATGACCAACATTGTATTAAATTGTAAAAATATATTCTAAATATAATTTAAAACCACTCAAATTAATGATTTATCACTATTAATTATTTCGATTAAAAAAGTTGTTTTTAATTATAATTTAGTAATTTTTCACTATTCATCAGAATATGAAAGTTATCCGAAAAGTACCAAAATTTCACCTTAGGCTAAATTCGATACTCCGAATCCAAGAATGAAGTTCATTTTGAAAAATAAGATTTACAGAATTTTAAAAAGTGGTTATTACTATTCATAACGGCTAGTTTTAATAATATTTTAATAGCACATCGTTGTTTAGTGAAACTCGGTATTGCGTATTACACACGCTATCGAGGAAGGTCGCGATTGCGTGTAATGCAAGGCAATACAAGGATGCGTGTTGTGCAAGCTCCTTTTGGTGTAGCGTACAACACATGACATTAATAAAATTAAAAAGAATATTTCTTTATAAAATCTTGGGCTGTTACAGAACCCATCCTTCGTTAAGTGGGTAGGCCCAGACAGCCTTCAACGATTTCAAGCGACCTCAACATGATGTTTTAATTTTAAAAGCTTGCGTATTACTTTCACAGACACTGGATTATTTTTATGAAATTTTGAACGTAGTTATTTTATAAAATGATATAGTAAGTAATTTAAAACTATGTTTTAAAAATGATATTTATTGAAAGTATTTTCAACTCATGAAACCGAGAACTTTCATTTATCACTGCTTGGGGTAAATAAGGAATTTTGTGAAAATGGGGTTTAATTAAGAATGCATGAAACCCTATGAACGAATGGCCACGTCAAGATATGTAAGGGATGTATAGGACTACATGTGACGGGTGCGCCCGGAATTATATAGCACTCCAATGCATTGGGTAAAGCAAGAGTCTCATGAGACGACCATGTGCGACGGTCTGGCAGTTAGCCTTGACTTGTGCTAAAGAAACAGGGCGGGCAGTGAGCCTCGACCTGTTAAGTATGTTTTACGGTCATGATGAAAAGTCATGACAAGTCCAGGATTATACATTCCCTCTACATGTAATGATAAAGGTTAATCAGGGGTTCGTCCAACTAACAGGATAACCCCTAGTTGAAAGCTCCCATGTTCATGAAAATGTACTTTATGTGACAAGAACTGTTTTTCATATGACAAACTGTTAAAGGAAACTGCATTCTACACACAAACCCTGATATGCATGTTTTACTGCTTAGCCATAGATTTTCCCTTGGAATTTAAGTAACCTTGTTATATCATTATGCATTGCTTACTCTGTTTATATTGCGCACTCTGATCATGTTTACATTAAAGCTCATTTCAAGTACGTGCTTCATGTGCAAGTGGATTTTCAAAGAAAGATGGTTTTCTTGTTTTAAGAAATGATAATGTTTTGGTTTAGAAAAGTATTTTTACTCCTTTCAAAAGGACTGATTTAAGAAAGATTTTTCTTGAAAATGTTTTAAAACCCCCTTACTGGGCATTTTTGCTCACCCTACGTTTTGTTTAAAATTTTTCAGGCACGGTTGATATTAATGAAGCTATTCAGAAGCAGCTGGTTTCCCAGAATCCCGAGCCTCACGATCCTCTATTGTGATGAGACATGATATTTAAACTTGAAATGATGAAATGTTAAGTGTATCATGTCTCATTTAGCACCCCGGTTTTGGGGGTCGCTATAGTTGGTATCAGAGGATGGGTTCAGGAAACTCTGGAAAACCAGGTGCTATAAATATATTGCTAAGACTAATTAAGTAAAAACGTTATGATTTGCAGATGGGTGATGTACCTACTGACCTTTTGTCACTCCCCACCGAGGCCCTAGAGAACATTATATCTCTAGTTAGCCGTGAAAACTTCCTGAACTATGCTCACATTCACATGACGTGTAAGCACTTGTACGATGTGTCGAACTCATCTAGGGTGCTTAGTCTCCACCGGGGAATGGGGATGGATTATCTCCTAATGACGATGACCCAGTTTCCCTCGTATGCACGTCAAGGAAGGTATCACGAAGGACTCTTCCGAGTGTTTACAGCTGGCGAGGAATTTGGCACAATGCTAGATAACCCTTTCCAAGAAGCTGCTACTGCCGGAGATCTTCGAGTGGCTTATCTGTGTCAGGTCCTGCACTATGGCTTCTGGGGCCAGTTAATGGACTTCGGAGCGTTGGATAATGAGTCCACACGAGTGTCTCTTAGGCAAGAAGTGTACACCGACGTTTCCCAACTCCACACCCCTCACGCGAAACTCAAGAGGCGCTATAAATGTCCCCATGACTTTAGTCCTGTTTGTTCTTCCTGTGTTTGGTTTGTGGAGTTAGAGAGTTTCGCCTCTCTTTGTAGTGTCCGTCTGGAAAACTCAGACTTCAATGTGTAAACCTTCTTAATTAAAAAGTTTATGATCTCATTCTTCTTAGTGTTGTTAAGTGACCTCTCTTGTTTACCTTTTTTTCCAGATGGCAAGTCAGATGAACCTCTCGTCTCTGCCTGACGAGTTAATAGAGGTTGTCTTGATCAGAACTTCTATGGAGGACTTTCCCTCCTTTCTCCACCTACGAGGGTCCTGTCAACGTCTTCTGGACATAGCAAACAGTCCGGAAATTCTCCGCACGTGTCAGGAGAATGAATATGTGATCCACCTCCTTGCCACCACCCAGCTCCCCTGCTATAGGCGAAGGGGGAGATACCAGGAAGGGCTGTTTCAGTGTTTCTCTATGACACGGAACTTCTCCGCCAGAGCTTGCTTTCTCGTAGCAGCTCAGGACGGCAACCTCAGAGCCGCCTACATGTTTCAGATCCTGAACGTCAGTCTTCTCAATCGCGTCGTCCCCCTCAACTACCTCGAGCGTAATGAAGTTCGAAGGGTTACTAGGGGATTCGTCCGCTCGGACGTCTCAGAGTTGTTTATTGCACGGGCCTCCCTGTGGAAGCCTGTGTGTAGTGCCCATGAGCAGGAGCACAAGTCTTATTGCTCAAAGTGTATCTGGGTCAGGGAAATAGAGGAGCTGTGTACCAGTTTAGGGGTTCCGTTAACCGAGCCAGGCCTTCAGTTTTGGTAATGTTGTGCGACCGAAGTCTTTTTCTTGTCTTTTTACGAATAGAATTGCGAGGACGCAATTCTTTTAAGGGGGAGATAATGTAACAACCCGAGAATTCATGTAATGATATGTTTTTCCCCTTTTAGTTGGACCATCTTTCTTTAAAAAGAAAATGAAAATAAATGAAAAATGTAACAACAAGCATGAATGAAACACTCCTTTGTTAAGAAACATGACGTTTACATCTTCCCACAATCAAAACATCACTAACCAATTATTCCAACCAAGAATCCGATTACAACGACAGGAAGACTGCTTAGAACTACTAGGAGCCCGAATATGCGGTAGGGATTCCGAACATCCATCATAAAGAACATAAGAATGGCTGACGCCACCGCGACCGTGCTCAACACCAAGGGGATCATGCGAACCATCTTCCGTTCTTCTTCGGTCACTTTGAAGTAAAGGACACCCGAAGCAAACCCTTTTATAAGCACCAAAGATGACCGTTGGACCTCAAACGGCCACAAATCTGACCGTTGGAGCACAAACGGTCATAAATCCGACCGTTGGTTCCCAACGAATCCCTTGACCATTTTGACCGTTGGGAGTAAAAATGATCGGAATGATAGGTGGGCTGTTTTTCTAAAATGACACCAACGTTAATTACCTCTTGTTTTCCAAAATAAGAATTTTATTTTATGTTTCAAATGGAGAAAAATTAATATTATTGTCCTCTTCCACTATACTTTTTATTTGAATAATTAAACATTTGTTTTTCTAGTTATATCAAACCTGTTGGATTTCATTTATGAGTTTGCATCAAAATAGATACCTTATTTCTCGTATGATTAAACCTTTTATTAATTATTTTAGAAACTACGTCAAATAATGGTTTATATCACTTGTGTGTTTTGTGGTGATAATATTTTCACCAACACACTTGTATGTGTGATAAAATATAGTTGCACTAAATGATACCTTCTAATTAAGAAAATTAGGATAGTTAACTAGCAAGGGGAATTAAAATATATATACTTGTGTCATGTTTTAATGAAATAGTATGTAATTAATAATTAAGGATCAATAATAATGTCAATCTAATATTAATTTTTGATGTTGCAAAAATATATATATATACATATAATAAAATGTTTTGATTAAATCAATATTTTTTTTCCCCCATGATATATTTTAAATAAGATTGGTTTAATAATAATAATATAAATTAGTCTTGATTAAATTGATTGACAAAAGACTTTTTATTAAAATAATTAAAGTTGTAAATAATTGAATGTTAAATAATGATAAAGTTTTATAAAAAAAAATAAAAAAAATTCAAAAGGAAACAATCGCGGGTAGGGGAGGCCCGTGTTTCCTCCTGCCTTTACGCCGCATCTTACCTCAGCCGCTGGATCGGGTCGATTAAATCCCAGTCGTCGGTCGTTTTCTCCTTCTCCACGTCGCACTCCTCCTTCTCACGTCGAACCAGCAGTGCTGCTGCATCCTTTTTTTTTCTTTCTTCTTCGCCGTGTAGACCCAGCAACGCCCTTCTTTCCACGCACTGATCCCGGCCTTGGTCCCCCGTCGCCTCCCTTGCGCGAAGTACCCTCCGACTTTAAGACCTGGTTACACCGCAGGCAAGGGTTGTCCCTGCACCGGTTGGGAAGGTTTTGCACCGAGGACCGAAGGACCGGCTTCCGATCTCTCCGACCTTCAGGCGACGCTCCGGCCTTCCTCCTCTCCCCCTCCTCTTCGTCGAGTTCTGGTAAGGGTCATCTGTTTTTTTTTAAGTTCGTGTAAATACCGGGTCTGTGTATAGTTTTATATACTTTTATACTGGTTATATATGTATATGTATGTATTCTATGTTTATACTTTCTGGATCCCGTAGTTGCACCTTATTTTCCCCTCCTCTCCGGGTTGAGGTAAGGGAGAAGCCCTTTTTACTCTTTTTTCTTTTGAGGTTCTTGAGTTTCGGTTGTTTTTACACATATATATATATATATGGTATGTATTTATATAAATACGTTTTCACCTGATGTTAGTATAACCAAGTCCACTGAATCCACTTACCCCATTTATCAATTCATGTCCTCCTCTCCAAAGGTAAGAGGCATGATTGTTTGTTTTCTTTTTAGTCATGTTTGAGTTTCGGAGTATATATATATATATATATATATATACATTTATATATACAATAAGAATAAGAGTATATATGCAAAAAAATACAATTCTTCTTTCGTGTTTATAACCCTGATTTTTATTTCGCCTATAAACATGAAGGTTTTTGGGTAATTGTACGAACATGAAAAATCATGCAAGTAAAAGAAGTATATTGGTAAATACATACATGCGATTATATCGATGTGTATGTACACCAACGTGTACTTGGTTTTCTTATCCCTTTTTTAATGAATCTTGGTATAACATGATGAATTTTATGGGTTGGTTGGATTTCAAAATCACTCTCGAAACTAAGAATTTTCATTTATCATTGCTTCGGATAATCAGGATTTTTCTTAAAATGGATAGTAAGGGTTTCTGAACTTTTATAAACACATTCATGTATTAGTAGGTGTGTTCTCATGTGATAATGGAAGAGTTTACACAAATATACATGATGAACTTGATTTTGCACTTTGTAAACCTCAGTTGCCAGTATTAAATGCCTAGGATACCCATTTATCATCACATGTGTAATTAATGGGTGACCATGCTTTAATTGGGAATTTTGATGTATGGAATATTAAGTGTTATGTTTACTTTATTAAAACCCATGTGAACTTTTTATGTGCACGAAGCATGAGCATGCATGTCTTAATGTTTTAATGAAAGGGTCCTGTTTTAATTTCGGTTGAGTTTTTATAAGAATCGGTTGTTATATAAATATGTATATACATATAAATCATTGTGAAGCAACGACATGTTTTCAAGATAGAAAACTCCAGTGAAAATATATATGTAATTAAGGCAAGCTTAAAATGTTTTGGAAAATTCGGTGCTTGACCGTTGTAAACAGGAAGGAATTGGGGAGTGAACCCATCCTTCGTTAAGTGGGTAGGCCCAGACAGCCTTCAACGATTTCAAGCGACCTCAACATGATGTTTTAATTTTAAAATCTTGCGTATTACTTTCACAGACACTGGATTATTTTTATGAAATTTTGAACGTAGTTATTTTATAAAATGATATAGTAAGTAATTTAAAACTATGTTTTAAAAATGATATTTATTGAAAGTATTTTCAACTCATGAAACCGAGAACTTTCATTTATCACTGCTTGGGGTAAATAAGGAATTTTGTGAAAATGGGGTTTAATTAAGAATGCATGAAACCCTATGAACGAATGGCCACGTCAAGATATGTAAGGGATGTATAGGACTAAATGTGACGGGTGCGCCCGGAATTATATAGCGCTCCAATGCATTGGGTAAAGCAAGAGTCTCATGAGGCGACCATGTGCGACGGTCTGGCAGTTAGCCTTGACTTGTGCTAAAGAAACAGGGCGGGCAGTGAGCCTCGACCTGTTAAGTATGTTTTACGGTCATGATGAAAAGTCATGACAAGTCCAGGATTATACATTCCCTCTACATGTAATGATAAAGGTTAATCAGGGGTTCGTCCAACTAACAGGATAACCCCTAGTTGAAAGCTCCCATGTTCATGAAAATGTACTTTATGTGACAAGAACTGCTTTTCATATGACAAACTGTTAAAGGAAACTGCATTCTACACACAAACCCTGATATGCATGTTTTACTGCTTAGCCATAGATTTTCCCTTGGAATTGAAGTAACCTTGTTATATCATTATGCATTGCTTACTCTGTTTATATTGCGCACTCTGATCATGTTTACATTAAAGCTCATTTCAAGTACGTGCTTCATGTGCAAGTGGATTTTCAAAGAAAGATGGTTTTCTTGTTTTAAGAAATGATAATGTTTTGGTTTAGAAAAGTATTTTTACTCCTTTCAAAAGGACTGATTTAAGAAAGATTTTTCTTGAAAATGTTTTAAAACCCCCTTACTGGGCATTTTTGCTCACCCTACGTTTTGTTTAAAATTTTTCAGGCACGGTTGATATTAATGAAGCTATTCAGAAGCAGATGGTTTCCCAGAATCTCGAGCCTCACAATCCTCTATTGTGATGAGACATGATATTTAAACTTGAAATGATGAAATGTTAAGTGTATCATGTCTCATTTAGCACCCCGGTTTTGGGGGTCGCTATAATTAAAATGGACCTACAACTACTGAGGAACACAAGGAGAACCCCAATTTCAATAAAAATACATATAAGGAGCCTCGTCAGGAGATCCATGTAGCTGAGCCTAAGGAAATTAGAAAAGTGGCTCCTCTTATTAAAGGGTATAAATTACTTATTATAAATTAAAATTAAAATTTTATTCAAGTAAAAATATATGTTTACTTCCCCTTTGATTATTCAATTCAAGCATCCCATGTTAAGAGGAAACAATAGTAAAAAGAAAAGGTTGTATAATTAGAAACTGAGGAGGAGGAGGACTCATACTTCATCCTACCCCCGCCATGCAAGCTATACCTAATTATGAAGGTGGAATTTGGGGTACTCTATCCAGGGATCATTCCTCACTGAGAAGGATGAAGCATAAGCTGGGAAAATCTACATGTGGTGATTCAAATCAAAGAAGCTTCAACCACCATCTACTTTTTTATAATATATGATACTACCATCTAGAGGAAGTAAAAAATTTAGGATCTAATTGGGGAATTATACCAAGACGTATCCCTTTTCACTTGATTTATAGGAATTTAGATTTTAATTTCATTTCTTAGGAAGTAGTTCATCATCTAGCCGACTCCTTCTATCTTTTTTATCTTTAATGACATTATCCTTGTTCTTAATTAGGTAATTCTCTTTTGTATGTTCATAATGACATACGAAAGCCTCAATCAATGGAGGAAGATGACAAATCTTTATGGGAAAGTGAGTTTACTTTTTAAATGTTTATCTTTTAAACTCTATACATTTTTTTCCAAAACATGTTTCAATATTTAAAGTAAAATTACATTCCCACACTTGAATTATTCTTGAATTTACTAATATAGGAGACATGAGTTTCTTAAGAATACCATGATTACATGTTTTAGATTTCAATGTTAATAAGATTGAAGGAGTAAAATGGGGAATTGTATTATTAAATTGAAGCATGGATATTAAAATAGGGACTCATGATTTGAGGGAATTTATTGATTCATGTAAATGAAATTTCCCAACCATTATTCATACTTTTAATTTCTAAAATTTATGTGAATTGATTTGTTATTATTAATCATGCCTTGAGTATTTGTCCCAAATCATATGTCCCATTATTGATAAGATTTCTAGACTAAGTACTTCTTATTTATTCTTGAGCATATTTCTTGAGTGATCTTAGGATATTCCACCTACTAGAACTTTCATTTGAACTTATCAAAGCTTTGATTGTGAAAAAATACATTTAAAATGATTGAGGCATATTTTGAAAATCTCTTATCCTTAAAATACCAACTTTACATCAATCATTTTTATCCCATAGAAACCATGAATGAACTTGTTAGGGATAAGTCATGTATGAAGCCATTTTTTATCCATTAATACCATCCTCTTAGTAATTTAATGATATTTTAAATTTGAAGTGTGGGGGTAAAGGGAATCATGGTGGAAGGGATGATTTATATTATAAGGAAAAGGTGTGGGGGTGATTATTGTGGGTGTTAATAAAGGTTTTTAATTAATTATACTTTATTGTTTTCCTCTCTTGATAAAAAATAGAAAATGAAAAAAAGAACCAAAAAATGAGAAAAATGGGTTGTGATTTGGGAACACCAAAAATCACCATTACTAGACCTATGATTTTTATCATGTGTGGTTAGGTGATGGATGTGAGGTTTGTTGTAATCATAAATTTCAAAAAAGAAAAAAAATGAAATGGCTATTTAAAAAATAAAAAAATGGGTATAAAAGTAAATAAAATTTCAAGAGAGGACATAAATCATTCATTATGATTAAATTGGTCATGAAATTTTATTTGAGTGTTGGGGAAGTTTGTAGTTGTTACAATTTGAAGAGTAGAATGTAATTAAAATTTTACTCTGAATATCATGATATATTCTTTAATAGATAAACTTCCTCCTTAAGCCCTAATTTTAAAGAATTAAATCCAACCAACATTAATTCTCAGGGTCATCTGAACCTTTATTGTAAGTCCTCATGATTTTATGTTCTCTTTGTCTTTACAAATTGGAAAAAGTAGTTTTTTTACAAGCTTATGGATAAATAGCATATTCTAATGATATCAGCAAAAATATACTTGAATTTCATCATCAGAGATGAGTGAAAAGATTAAAAATTGAGGTAAATCAGGATTTGGCATGCTTAATAATAATAAATTGAGAAAATTGAATTAATGAAAAGATAAGTTCCATAATTTTTCAAAAGGGGAAAAGGTAAAATTATTGATTTTATTATTCCTTTAAAAAATTAGAAATTAAATTGGTATTTTATGTGAAATTTGATAATTTTATTTAAAATTGATAATTATTTTATTTTATTACTTTTAAATTTGAATATTCATAAAATCAGTTCCCTCTTTAACTCGGTTATTGATATTTTATGCTTGAGTATAAGCATGGTTTATGTGTGGGGGTATTTGACACACATAAATTATGTGCAATTTTTTATCAAAATTTAATGGTTTAAAGTTTTTTTCAATGAATATAACCCATGATTTTAAATTTTTTCTTAAAAAAATGGGAATTAGAAATGGATTTGATAAAAAATGATTTAAAATAGTAAAAGAGTGTGTTTTTTAATTTAAAATATTATATAATTTTTATGGACTTTGTTGAAAATTTTAGATAACTCTTTCTATGTGTTTTATCTAATAAATAGCCAAGTTAGGACAGCCTTTAACCAAGGTCCAGGTTCCTCATAGGTGGCCCAAAGGGGGCTACCTAGCCATGCAGGCCTTGAAAGATCCAGCAGCCGAACTGGGGCACACGGGGGGTCAGTCCCGTGCGTGGCCCGTGGGTGGTGAAGCCCCGTAGTAAAGAGTGATATAGAATGCTCGAGTGCGGGACGTGTGTATGTGTGGCCCGCATGTAGTGTGTGTGCATTGAATCTGGGAGCCCACCCTGGTGCGGTCTTCTAGCCAATCGATGTCATGTCAAGACTTATATGTGCTCACCTTTCATCCCACCATTACAAAGTGGGATGAAAGCTTCGACGTGCTCCACAATAGCTCTGTCATGGATTTTTCTGTCTCCATCACGTTCCACCTCTACCATCACACCAACAGCCCTGTTGATCACCACCCACATACCGCCTCCACTCCCACACCCCTTCTACCACCAGAGACCACCATGGTTGCCCTTTTCTTCACCTTCCACTACTGCAATGTGTGATCCACTGTCGCTTCTCACAGCACGTTGTGCCCGTGGAGGCCTCCTACTCAGTGATGCTTCTCATGCCTCTAAATGATTCTACCTTAATCGGAAACCTCCTATGCTCACCTCCTTCCACCTTCATTTCCCATGCATTCACCCCCGAAGCATCCACCATGATCACTACCCCACCCCAGCTTAGCCACTCGGCATCGCCAATCTCTATCACCACTGCCTTCACTAAGTCCATTTGAGCCTCCTCTAGCCACTTAGAAGGCCATGGGAGGAAGAGGTTACTACCTAGATTCACCCCATAATGTTTATCACCACCTCCTCATCTAGATACCACTGTAGAATCCACCTCTAGAAGCTCTAGACAACTGAGGCAACCCCCATCGCTGCATGCATTGGGTACCTCGAATGATCCTCATCCAGCCATTAGGAAGGTCTGAGAAGAAGATGAGCACTCACTGACATCTCCAGACACCCTGGATATCTCACCACCATCACTGCCACTATCACCATCCTATTGTTGCACTGCTCAACCACCATTGTTGGTCACTAGCCGCCTGGCACATCGCCATCTACTTCCATGAACTGTGAACCTCCACCACAACTCAACAAACCATGTGGAATCAATCCATGTGGTAAATTCACACCCTCGGCTCGCGGGTGTGATATTGTTGGATGAACAGGACCCCCCCCCCCATTCGTTGGGAGTTCTTGATGAAGACAAGACCAAGGGATTCTCCCTCGTCCTATTTAAGGTGGCATTTTCCTCCTTAGAAGGGGGAATCTCAACAAACCTTGGAGGGAATCTACCAGAGGGAGCCTGTGGTTATATTACATCCCCTTCTCCCCTTTCTTCTTATTTTAAATTTCATTTTCATTTATTTTAGTTTTAGTTTTCATTTTTATTTTAGTTTTTAATTTTAATTTTTTTTAGATAAATAAAAATAGATCGTGTATTTTTAATTCAAATTATTTCACCATTATCTTATTCTTTTCTTCTTTTAATTCTTCTTATTTAATTAGAATTATTATTATTATTATTATTATTATCATCATCATCATTTTAACATTTTTAATTCTAATGTTCATCTTTCTTATTCTCTTCTTCTTTTTAAAAAATTCTTCTCTTAATGATAATACTAATTATTATTATTATTATTATTATTATTATTATTATTATTATTATTATATTAGTCTTTATGATTTATATAAATTTATTAATTCTTTTAAATTTATTTTATTTTATTTTCTTATTTTATTTGTCTCTATATCTTTCTCTCCCTCTCTCTATCTCTCACTCTCTCTTAAAATCCCTCATTCTTTCATTATTATTTTATTTCTCACATTCACTATTATTTTTATCATTTATATTTTATTTTCTTCTTTTATATTTTATTTTCTTCTTAATCTCTTACATCCACTCCACCAAGTGATCTCTTATGCTTAGAAATGAGAAGCTGACCTCGAGGCTTGGCCCGGGGGGAGGTCAAGGTGTTCTTGAATTTCCCTTAAAGTTTATTTTAATTTTTCAATAAATTTGAGTAGCATGAATGGTTATGTGAATATCCCTAATTTGGTGATTGCCCACCAATGACATGCAACTCAATTTATTTTTATTCTTTTATTTAAATCTACTCTCTCCATTGGTTAACTCTTAATACAATGGAGTTGAGCTAATCAATGGATGAAGCAAATTTGATAGATCTCGATCATGGAAGATGACATGCCAAGACCAAGGTGTTTCGTCAACCTTAATGATATTGAATTAAGATTTATTAGGCTCTCAAAGATTACACAATTAATAAATAAAGAATATTAATTCAATAATGAGAATTTATGTTTAGATTATAAATCCAAAATAAAACATATAAAGTAAAATAATGATTGAATCCAAAACTAAAACCAAAGCCAAGTCCTTTCTTTCTTAACTCACTCTGTTTATATTTTCATCTTAGTATAAATTTAGAATTTTTATTTTCCATGTCATTATTTCAAATAATCAAAAACCCAAATATATTGTCTTTGTTTTCTTTAAATTATTAAAACAAGAAAAATAAATAGTTTAGGTGAATTAGAATAAGTGAGTAAATAAACTGAAAGGCTCCTCAAGTGAGATAACCTAGTAAACCTTTATGCTACATTGGGAAAATTTATAATTTTATTTTGACCACACCCTAGATAGGAATACTCCAGGTGTTTTTCCCCTATTTTACCGATAGGAAAGGTATTTTTAAATCATTGTGAACAGGATTTACAAAATTATGTTCAAATCATGATTTTGATGAAATAATTTGGAAAATGTGGCACATGGGAAACCTTGGGTACTTAGGTGTAAGGTTTAATAATAGGCAGTTTTTTACCATTAGGGGTTCTGTAACAACCTAAACTTTTAAAAATAAAATTCCCCTTGAGTTTTAACTAAATGTATTATTATATATTATGGATATAGAAAATACATGCACTTATTTAGTTTTATTATATACTATAAAATTTAAAAGAATGTTAAGAATCATTATCATTGATAATATAGTTATTGAATAGTGATCATATGATTAGTATAAATAAAGGGTTTTGATAAATCCAATTGACATGGACAAAGGAATTGATTGACTCAACCAAAAGGATTGTATGCTATAAATCCCATTTATCAAAAATTTTGAGGGAGATAGAATCATTGGGATTTTTTCTTGAATAGTCCCAAGCTGATATCTGATAACTAAAGTACGAGTGAAACTATTTACGGGAGAAGCTCAAGCTCAACGAGATCATTACCAACCCATGTATGTAGATTCACCCCATGAAAGTCTCATCATCTCCCACCTTAACCTTAGGTTTTTTTCTAGTGTATTAAATGGATATGTATCAAGACCATAATAGTATGAATATGTATATTATATTTTCAATAGAATAATGCTTATATTTACTTATACTTTATAAATTATTATTTTTTATACAATAAAACACAAATCATATTTTTAAATTAATATTTAATTTTAATTAAGATGTTTATTTTGTTGAATTAATAAATTTTTTAAATAAATAAAATTTTAATAAAATATTATTATTAAATAATTTTTATTAAATCTGAATTATCATATAATTTTTATGAAATCAAATGTAATTTCTATAAGGGTTCAAAAATTGTTATTATCAAAAAACCCAACATTTATCAAAAAATATAGATTCTATTTTAAAAGAGAAAATTTATATATTTAGAAAATTATTTTTATAATATGAATATTATTTTTATAACTATCACATAGAAGTTATCCTATGGTTATTTTTACATGATTTTCTGAGACATTTGAATTCCTGGGTAAATTTTAAATACGGTAAAATATACGGTGTATTATGACATCATAATAACCCCAAAAGGATGTAATAAATACTATAAATGGAATACATGACCAAATTTATGTTTCCACTTTAAAACGATTTAATTTTAAGTTTATTTTAATAATTTTATAAAGCCTTTATGAATCCCAAAAAAACTATAATATATTTTAAGGTTTTAAAATCATTTCTTTAAGAGCATGACTCACTACCACATCACCAAGGGTAATATTTTAATAATTTAGGGCCTTGGACTAATAAAATAATGAATAAAAATCCAATTGTTCATAAACCATGTGAAAAAACCATGGGAAGGTTTGTGGTTTTTATTAGTTTATTATATAGATTCCCAAACCTAAGTTTGAGAAATAATAATGAATTCTCCACTCATTTATAATATAAAATCACACAATATCCCATTTATATTCACTCAAAAACTTTGGATAACATCCTTAATCTTCCCACCCCTCTCTATATTACTCCAAAGGTTCCCCCAAGCTCTCAATAATCTCCTCCCAAGCTTTTGGAATCACACTCTCAAGGTAAGGGATCTTTCACTCTTCTTTTTATTCAAGCACCCCTTTTATATTATGGCTCTTAATTTAATTTTTTTCATGTTGGGATATGTTATTACATGTACCCCTTACCACCCATATGATTTATAAATGATGATATTCCCCCCTTCACTATCATCAAGACCTCCAATGAACATTTATACGCCCTCGTTATGCTGCCAAAACTTCATAGTGATTTTCCATGCCAAACAATTGTGTGTTGAATACTCATACCCATTTCTTATCAAGGGTTTTCACCTTTATGAACTTATAATTTTTTTTATTTGGGTCTTACATTTATTTTTTACACACTCATTGATTTTGTAATAAAATGTGATGATAAATGATTCAAAGTTGTATGATCTATGTGGCAGACTTATCATGTGAATGAAATGAAAATAATGGGTGCACCCAGAATTATATTGTGCTCTAATGCATTACATAGTGTTTTAGTATCATGATATGTCATAAAAGGTATTAGGGAGTTAACCTAATCCATAATGAGACTTTTTTATAAATATTTATTGGAATTTATCCTTTACCTATGTTTATAATTCCATGTTTAAAGTTGTTTCCACATTTCCCATGTTACCTTTATGTTATCATGCTATATCATGCCTCATTATTCATTTTTAAGATTATCACCCCTTTTTTGTATAATTTATATTCCTATTTTCTAACATTTAATAATATATTAATGTTACACCATGTTTATTCTATAACTAGGATTTATATCTCACCCCTCTCTTATGTGTGTCCTTAGGTTATCCCATGCAGTTTTAAGTACGATGGAATAATATGAGCATGTGAATGAAGTTTTCAATAATGGTGATGTATTCCCTTTTTTAATTTGTTATGTAATGTACGTAATTCCCAAATAAACTATAATTCTTGATCTTCTAGGTTATATTGTGTGTAATCTTATGTAATAATTCAGGAATTAATGTGTAATAAAGAGCAGGGTTTCTATAGTTGGTATCAAAGGAAAGTTTAGTTATTTTTGATATTAGGAATTTAAAACTTTAGTGAAAGCCTTAGGTATAATACTAAACATAATAAGGAATACCTAATATTTTGTAAAGTTTAGAGTTAGTGGTTTATAATAAAATACATCGCTATTTGGATACTACAAGTGGATGTGGTTCTGGCACAGATATATATAGGAGTAAAACCTTAAAACACTGTGTCGAGCTAGACTCAACTGGTAATTGGTGCATAAAATGGGTCTTGGTTCACACCTGGTTTTACAATACTAGTGGATATTATTTGGTAAATTCAAAAGCTCATTATAAACCATTATTAAGGGGAGAAAATTCCCATAAGAGTATATGATGGGAAATAGATCATGGATAACATAGATTTAAGCCTAGAAATTCGTATGTTAAGGAAATAAATTTCATTTATAATTTATCATTTTAATGTTATTAGTTTCTATTTTATGTGTTTAATAGTTTAAAAATACTCATCCATAATTTTCCCTTTATTCAAGACAACAGCCAGAAATATGAGGAACCAAGTAAACAACCAATGTGAAGGAAAATTTGATGACAGCCCAAATGAGATACATACCCAACCAGATGGGAAATGAAATCACAAAACTTGTGAGAATAATCTCTCATATAACATAGGTTCTAAATAGAAACCTAGATCAATAGAAGTGAATAAATCCCCTTAATAAATAACAAGATTCAATTAAGACTTTTATGAGATAAAGACCTCCGACTTTCATTGGATCAACTAATCCCTTAATCACGGAACAATACACCAACTCCATTGAAAATATATTCTTCATACTTCAATGTTTTGGGCATGAAAAGGTTATAATTGATGTCTACCATATGGAGGTATAATCTAATTAGAGGTGGACATTGATCAAGAATACAAAGCCTAAGGAAGATATCTAAGAAATGGGATGGAAGGAATTTTGGAAAAGGTTTTTTGATAAATATTTTCCTTGCACTCTCCAACTTAAAAATGAAAGGTATTTCCTTTTCATTAAGAAAAAAGATAAAGAATATATTAGGTGGTATGATGTAAAATTCAAAATACTTGCATGATATGCCTCCATATTTGTCATCACCCCCAAATTCAAGGATGGCCGCTTCTTTGGTGGGATAAAACCTAGTCTACAAAAATCCCTAGTGATCTGAGACTTTGATAGATATGAGGAAATTGAATGATGTGTCCTCAAATTTGAAATGTATATTGGTGAATTGTAAGGTTATCATGGGGATAATAAGTGGAAATTGGAGTTTAATTCGGGTGGTGCAATGTAAAAATCTAACATTGGTAAGATAACATCCCACTTTTTGAAAGTACAGTAACGAAGAACCTCATAAATTTACTAAGGGGTAAGAGGAAATGATTTAGGTGTAGGGAGTAATGACACCTAGATAAAGATTATAATGGAAGAAACCCAATAATGTGATAGAGGAAAGGAATACTCTAGTTAACCCTCAATACATTTTTCATTGTTTCAACTGCAAGGAACAAGGGCACATTTAAAATAAATGCACTAAACCAAAGGTTTTCAAAGATAACCAAAAACCTTTAAGCCATCAAGGTAGGGATTATTCCATCACAAACACTAAGGTGGGTCTTAAAAATAATTTAGTTACAAGTATACTGGTTATTCATTCAAGAATATATAACAAACTTTTTTATTTTGGTTCTATGAATTCTTTCATGTCACACAAGTTTAGTAGAACTATTCAAACACCATCTCAAATCATGGAAGTAGAGTTGCAGGTGAAAATGGGAAATAGGGAAATTATCGCATCTTAAGTATATAACTCCTCCCCATTCAAAAGTTTTTTGGGATGAACTTCCCAAAAAACCTTTTGATACTCCATTTAGTATAATTTGATGCAATTTTGGGAATGGATTGGATTTCCTTATATATATCCAATATAAATTTTCATGAGAAGGAAATCACTCTCCATATCACAAATAATCCTCTGATTCTATATAATCTAAAGGGTGAGGATTAATCTTCTTTAGCACCAACATATAAAGCATGGATATTATTTCTCTATGAGCAAGAATGTATAGCTAAAATAATTGATTCTTGGGAAAATATAATCCTTGAATACATGCTCATTATGAGGGATTATGCTGATGTGTTTCCCAAAGAATTGTTTGGTCTTCCTCCTAGCTAAGAGGTTGAATTCTCAGTCGAGATTATTCCTAGGGCGTTTCAATTATCCAAGACTCTATATAGAATGGATATTTTGGAACTCAAGGAGATAAAAAATAAATATAGGAGAATCTAGATAAATGGTTCATATGCCCAATTACTTCACCTTGGGGTGTACCAATCCTCTTTGTAAAGAAGGATGGGTCAATGTTCCTTTTAATTTATTATCATGAGATAAAAATATCACGATAAATAAAAATTATCCTCTTACATGTATTTATTACTATAAGCTACATGGATCCTAATACTTCTTCAAGGTAGATCTTTGGTCAGGGTATTACCAAGTTAGGGTGAAAAATAAGGATATTCTCAAGAATGCTTTTAGTAAAAGGTACAAACATAATGAGTCCATAGTAAATCTATTTGGAATTACTAATGGTCTAGTGATCTTCATAGACTTGATTAATAGATTATTTATAGATTACCTTAACAACTTTTTGGTAATCTTTATAGATGATATTCTAATATACTCCAAAAGCAAAGAGTATAATGAGGAGAATCTGAGCATTATGCAAAAGACCTTAAGAAAGGAGAATCTTTATGAAAAGTATAGAAAATTTGATTTATGGTTGTAAGTAAGTCTTATTATTAGGGAATATTATCCCAAGAAATGGTATATTTGTGGAAACATAAAATGTATAAGCAATCTAAGTATGGACAAGGCTAAAATCCATGACAAAAATCCATAGTTTCCTTGGGTTGTCTAGGTATTATCGTCGATTTGTGAGAAATTTATCATATTTTTCAAACCTTATAACCAATATAACTCAAAAGGGAGTCATGTTTTTTTTGAATAATGAATTTGAACAGAGCTTCAAGGAGTTTAAAAATAGTATTATCATTGTACATGTACTTATGATGCTCAAAAGTGGGAACTTTCGTGGTATATAGAGATGATTCAAAGAAGGTCTTGGGTTGTGTGTTAATATATAATGACAAAGTGATAACCTATGCTTCAAGGAAATTGAAAGTTCATAAACAGAACTACCCAATGCATGATCCGGAGCTATATGCAGTTCTCTTTGTGTTGAAAATCTAGTGGCATTTTCTCATTGGGGTAAAGTGTGAAATATATACGAATCAAATGATCCTCAAGTATATATTCACACAAAAAGATCATAATATGTGCTAGAAAAGATGTTTAGAGCTGATTAAGGATTATGAATTCTCAATCCACTACCATCTATGGAAAGAAAATAAAGTTGAAGATGCTCATAGTAGAAAAGATCTATCATTTTATCACTAATGAGAATTGAGAAGGATCTGATCTTATTAGACTTAAAAAGTATATACATGGGAATAATAAGGGAAAGAACATCATCAATACTTTCACAAATGATTTATCAAACATCCCTTCTAGAGAAGATAAAGGTTACTCAAAGAGATGATGTGGAAATTCAAAATAAAGTGGAAAATATAATAATAGTGAAAACCTCTAAGTTGAAAATTAATGAAGAAGGAGTTTTAAGATTTTGGAAAAGACTATGTGTACCATAAAACCCTAAGTTAAATAAGGATTTGTTGGATGATACACATAGATCGACCTTCTCTATCCATCCTAAAATCATAAAGATGTATCGAGATCTCTAAGGACACTATTTTTGGTATAATATAAAGAAGGAGATCATGGAATATACATCAAGGTGTCTTGTATGTTATAGAGTGAAGGCATAAAGGTAAAAATATAATGGGATGATGAAACCATTATCCATACCTACATGGAAACGGGAAAACATTGCCAGGGACTTTGTCACTAGTCTTCTCAAGACATCAAGTGGAAATGATGCTATATGGGTTATGGTGGATTGTCTTACAAATACTTCTCACTTCATTAAAATTTGATATGAATTATCAATCGATCAACTTGCAAGGATATACATTAGAGAAGTGGTAAGGCTGTATGGAACACCACTATCAATTATATCTGATCGAGATCCAAGATTTACTTTCAATTTTTGGAAGATTCTTAAACATGATCTAAACACTGAGTTGAACTTTATCATGGTTTATCACCCTCAAACTAATGGAAATTTTGAGGGGACTATCTAGAAACTCAAGAAATTGTTGATATAATGATCAATTAACATAAAAGGGGGATGGTATCAATATCATACTCTGGTAAAATTCTCATACAATAATAGTATTCACTCAAGAATAAAAAATTCTCCCTATGAAGACCTTTATGGTAAGAGGTTTGGAATTCCTGCATGATAGGATGAAGTTTTGGAATAAAAACTGTGAGGTCCTAAAATGGTCGAGGAAATGGTGGAAAAGGGCAAGACCATTCAACAGAACATTAAGGCATCTCAGAGTCGACAGGAGATCTATGCTGACAATCAATGATGTAACCTAGAGTTTGAGGTTAGAGACAAGGTATTATTCCACATATCTCCATATAATAAATTTACAAAATTTGGGAATAAAGGAAATCTTAGTCCAAGATACATCAGTCCCTTTGAGATCCTTGATCGCATTGGAGCGGTGTCCTATAAACTAGACCTACCATGTAATCTATTTCCAATACATGATATATTCTATATATCTCTATTGAGGAAGTACATACCATACACCTCACATGTACTTGATCCATATGTGGTACCATTAGAGAATGATCTCTCATATAAGGAAAATCCAGTGAAAATATTAGATCATAGAGACAAAGTTCTACAAAAAAAAGACAATGCATCTGGTCAAAGTGTTTTAGAGAAATCAAAAATTTGAAGAAGTGATGTGGGAAATAGAGGAGGTGATGAAACAGAATTACCCTCATCTTTTTTAGTGTGTGAAATGAAAATTTCAAGGGTGAGATTTCTCAAGGGGGAAGATTTTAATGACCTGAACTTTTACAAATAAAATTCCTCTTGAATTTTAATTAAATGTATTATTATATATTATGGATATGTAAAGCACATGCACTTATTTGGTTTTATTATGTCTTTTATAATTTAAAATAATATTAATAATCATTACCATTGATAATATATCCATTTAATAGTGTTCATATGATCAGTATAAATAAAGGGTTTTGATAAATCTAACTTACACAGACAAAGGAAGTGATGGCCTCAGCCAGTGGAATTGTACCCTATAATGACCATTTACCAGAGCTTTTGAGGGGGATATAATCACTGTGATTTTCCCTTTACCAATCCAAAGATGATATCTGATAACTAAATCATAAGAGAAACCATTTATAGTAGAAGTTCAATCTTATTGAGATCACGACCCAAACCTTGTACAATAAACCACCCCATGAAATCCTCATCATCACACACCTTACCCTTTGGTAATTTTGTGGTTTATTAAAGGGATATGTTTATATTTACTTATACCTTATAAATGATTTTGATTTTTATACAATAAAACACAATTCATATTTTTTAATTAATATTAAATTTAAATTAAGATGGTTATTTCAATGAATTTTTGAATTTTTGAAATAAATAATATTTTAATAAAATAGTATAATTAAATAATTTTTATTATTTATAAATTATGATATAATTTTGATGAAGTTGAATGTAATTTTTATTAGGGTTTGAAAATTTTTATTGTCAA
Organism: Viscum album; assembly: GCA_963277665.1. Taxonomy (NCBI): domain Eukaryota; kingdom Viridiplantae; phylum Streptophyta; class Magnoliopsida; order Santalales; family Viscaceae; genus Viscum; species Viscum album. The sequence continues at coordinate 1,060,822,957 of OY728162.1, read as the reverse complement.
AAAACCTAGCATTTCTCAACAAATATTGATTCTATTTTAAAAGTGAAAATTAATATATTTATAAAAATATTTTTATAAAATTAATATTATTTTTTGAATCATCACGTCAAAGTTATCATGTGGTGAATTTTTCATAATTTTCTGAGATAGTCAAATGTTTGGGCAAAATTTAAATATAGTGTAAATATACAGTGTGTATTATGACATCATATTGACCCCAAAATGATGTAATAAATACTATAAAGGATATAAATGATAAAATATATGTTTAAATTTTAAAATAATTTAATTTTAATTTTATTTTATTAATTTTATAAATCCTTTATGAATCCCCCAAAACCTATAATATATTTTAAGGTTTTAAAATCATTTCTCTAAGAGAGCGACTCACTTACACGTCACCAAGGGTTATATTTTAATAAGTTATACCCATATATTAATAAAATAATTAACACCACTCCCACTTGTTAGAAACCATGGGAATTTTTTTGGTTTCGAATACTTTATTATATAGAGTCCAAAACGTAAGTTTGAGAAATAATATAGAATTCCCCACTAATTTCCTATATAAACTCACCCAACCTCCCATTTATTTTTACCAAAAAACCTTTTATAATTTAAATACTCTTCCCTAACCTCTATAGAGTTCTCCCAAGGTTCCCTAAATCACTCAATAATCTCTTACCAATATTTTGGAATCACACTCTCAAGGTAAGGGATCACCCACTCTCCTTTTTATTCAAGCACCTATTTTATGTTATGCCAATTAATGTACATTTTTCATGTCACGATATGTTCTTACATATCACCATTACTATCCCTATGATTTATAAATGATTATATACCCATTTCACTCTCATCAGTTCCTCCCATGAACATTTATATGCCCCTGTTATGCGGTTTAAATTTAACCGTGATTTTCCATGCCAAACAATTATGTAGTGAATACTCATACCCATTTCCTATCAAGATTTTTAACCTTTATGAACTTATACTTATTTTATTTGGTACTTACATATATTTTTTATATACTCCTTGATCTTGCAATAAAATTTTATGATAAATTATTTCATGTTGTATGATATATGTGGCACACTTATGTGTGTGAATGAAATGAAAGTGACAGGTGCGCTCAGAATTATATAGTGCTTAAATGAATTGGGTAATATTTTAGTCTCATGAGATATAATTCAAGGGATTAGAGTGTGAACCCAATCCATCATTTTACTTTTTACAACATTATTTCTTGGCAGTTATCCTTGACTTATGTTTATGATTACACGTTTAAAGTTGTTGTCACATTTCCCATGTTGCCTTTATGTTATCATGCCATATCTACCTCATTGTTAATGTTTATGATTCTCACCCATTTTATGTCTCATTTATATTTATATTGTATAACATGTAATACTTTCTTCATGTTATACCATGTTTATTCCCTTACAAGGCTTTATAGCTCACCCCTTTCTTATGTATGTCCCCAGGTTATCCCATGCAATTTTAAGTATGATGGAATATTATGAGCATATTAAAGAATTTTTCAATAATTGTGATTTGTTACCTATTTTAAGTTGTTATATAATGTACCAAATTCTCAAATAAATTATACTTATCTATCTTCCAGGTTATATTATGTATAATCATAATAATTCATTAATTAATGTGTAATAAAGAGTTGGGTTGTCATATATTCACTCATGGTGTATTCCTCTACTCCCTAGTCCAAGTGTCTTAGGGTCCTTTTAGAAACTATTGGGAGTTTCACCTTCTGTGGTGTTCATATTCTCCCTATATTCAATTCACATATCTAGGGATTTGATGCACATGATTTTCTACATTTTTGGGTGAGTGTTCTAGCTGGCACGACTGGTAGTGATCCTTAGTGTGATGTGACAATGCTTTGGTTCGTATTGCTTGGATTTGATTACCTATTTTGATATATGTGATATGATTTGAAACTATTTTACTTGGACTATTTTATAATGGTGGGAGAAGGGTAATTTTTTAACATTATTTTTTAATGAAAACTATTTAATTTATTATCTTTCCTTGTTTTCTTTAAAATTGAGCATGTTTGGATGGCTATATGGAGACCTGTTATGGAACACCTGGGTGGTATCCTACTTATCCTATTTAGCTCACACCATGCACACTACTTTGGTGTTGTGTAGACCTGGTTATGTATTTTGATACAGGGAAATGAAAGGAGTCACAGTGAGGCAGTGAGGTTTCTTTCAGCTGGGTTTGGTGGCTGGTGGTGAGATGATGGGGAATTTCCCACAAATTACATTGAATAGTCAGTTTTCTGTTATTTTTTCTTTTTTGTTGGACTTATAATTGGGTATTTTTTTATTATTTTGAGTTGTATCATTTCTGTTGTCTTTTTTTAGTTATATAATATATATTTTTTCTATTTTTTCTTATGTTGTTTCTTTCGTTTATATATTTGTATGTCATGTAATCTGTTTCAAGTTGGAAAAAATTGTTCCCTCTAGATTTTATTGATTCCCAGGTTGTATTTTTTAGCCTACGGGGATCGATAATTCCCGTCTAGAATTTGGCATATCATGTCGGGTTCTAGTTCGTAAGGGTATCCCTGATCGGTTTGTGACACTTGTCTCCTTTGAAGGCTCATTATAAATAGGTTACTTTGGCATGAAAAACTTCCAATTTTAGTGTAGTACAATGTGAAAGTGATTGTACCACTCTTGGAAGTTACTTCTAATTGGGAAAAAATTCTTCAAAATGGATCATAGTGATAATGGTGAGGTCGTGTTATTTTCAATCTTCTCCAACAAATAAAAGAAATTTTTTAGTACTTTATCTTGATCACAAAAATATATATGACATAGTAACTTTTTATAGTATTATTCTTCTACTATTTTATCAAGTCCTAATATCCCTCACCATTAGACCTAAAATATCTTATCACATGGATACTCTAGTGTCAAGTATCCATATTTCCCTACTCAAAATCTAGACTTGCGCTTGAAAAATTATTTGAAGGTATTTAGGTAGGTGATATTTCCAACTGAATTAACTCATAGACCCTTGATTCATTGAGTGGAATACCCAATATTGAAATCTTATATTCATATTTCCTTAACACTTGGATCCATGTTTTACCAAGTCCTGTTTTGGTATTCAACCCTTAATATTGAATTGGTTAAGTCTATACAAAACTTCAGTTGAAAATACTTGATAATTGAATGCACCCTAACATGGGCCAAACTATAACTTTGAACTAAAGTTGTATATTAACTCAAGTAACATAAGTCTTTCATAAATTAATATTTCCTTGAGGTATTTTTATCTTTATCCATAAATATTATTTATTTTAACCTTTTACATGCTTGTTAATATTATATGGATTTTACATAATTAATTAACCATGTTCGATTAAATTATTTACACATAATCCATTTTTTTATTCCATCTTTCATTCTTTTTATTTCATTTATTTTAATTGATTTTCATTTAAACATAAAATAAACATAAATGAATAACCATGAACCGAACAGAAATAAAATAAACTAGTATTCGCTCATAAGTTCACATGGTGATATGGATCAATTCTTATTTTTAAAAATATAATACTATATTTCAAAGTTAATAATGAACATTAATATTTAATATATTGAAATCACAAAGTAGTGATACATAATATTAGAATAAAAGTGTACAAAATATAGAGAAATCATTGTAATAGTATAAAAAAATTTGGATAAATACATTTGAAAACATCTAGGATAATTTATAAGGAATAAAAAAATATTTTCAGTATGGATAATTGAAATACATTAATGAAAAGAAAAATAAAATTGAGGATTGAAATTCTGATAATTGTGATAAATAATTTTGTATTTGAGTTCATACTATTTTAAATGAAAAACCCTTAGAATAAATGATTACATTGCAAAACATAATATATTATAGTAATAACATAATACATATAACTCATAGAAAATTTCAATAATATATACCAATTAAAATAATGACCATATGATATTTAATACATGGAAAGTCACATTAAATTGAATTCAAAGAAACTAATAACTAAAATAAAATAAAAAAACCACAAAATAAAATAAAAACCACAAAATAACCTATATTTCAAGTAACATTGACAAAAAAAATTATTTTACAATGAAATATAATATATGGTTACAATAATTTATTACAATGATTTTAATAATCATTATGGAAATATATAAAATTAGAATATGGAAAACAAATTAATAAATAGTCTGTCAAATTTTCCAGTAGAAATATTCATGTCTGTATTTTTATAACTTTATCATTCATTGAAAGTGACCTAAAGTTTTAGAATGTCACCCAATAATCGTGTCATGTTGGTATGAATCTTTATATTCAAAATCTTCAAACATATTTTTCTACATAGAAAAAAATGTTTAAAAATAAGAATATATATTAATGCATACTGAAATTGAATAATCTAAAATTTAAATGTTAATATAAAGCAAATACTTAGAAACCAATATTAAAAATATATAATATTGGGTTTGTTAACATAAGGCTATGTTAAAAAGTGTTTATTAACATGATGATGTGTTTGTTAACATAAGGATGTGTTTTATGGAACATCATGAAAATTGATTACAAAATTTGGCAGTTAAGAAAATAATTCATTCAGTTATTGAAAAATGGGTGTGGTTGACATAAGGATGTGTTTGTTTGCATTCATTGTGTTTACTAACATTGGGGTGTGTTTGTTAACATAAGGTTGTGTTTGATTTAATACACCTTATTTTTAAAAAATAGGTACCTATATTGAATTAAAAAAAATAAGTGAAATAGTGATGGTAAATCTACCTATATATTGGAAAATGTTTAGTGGAGGTTGTAGTGGAATGTGAATACATGTAGAGATGATATAAGTAGTATGAATTATAGAAGAATGTCAAGGCATGTGTAGATGTTGTATGTAGTATCCTAGAATAAAATCTCAAATATACCACCACTGTGTGTTAATCAATCTTCAAGAACTAAGGATACAAATAAACCCACCAGATATGAACTAATATCATTCAAGAACTACGGATATAAATAAACCCAGTACCGTCCATGTAGTCTGATCTGAATTAGCACATTAGTAAGATTTTTTTCAATTATGCTACTCAAAATATTCAACTCAATTAAAATCTAGTATAAGTAATGTTTGGGATTGAACCCATAGAGATAGTGTGTATGTTTTAAATTAATTAATGAAACAAAAAATTAAATTTTTTAATTTGTCTGAAAAAATATAAAAAAATCGGTGATGGTTGGATTGAAATTCAATATGGGAGGAATTTCAGGTTCATTGATTTTGGGTTCGTGTTCTAGGTATTCAATAGATATAGGTTTATTTAGGTTTGGTTTCAGAATTGGGTCAGTAGGGATCCTTGGTCTTAGTATCCCACCTTAATTTGACGATCGCACCACTGACTGACTGAAAATTGTTTTTTATTATTTTGCAAACACTTTTAAGGAAAAAATGAGAAACCATACAGGACCACACCACATCACCAATTCACCACTTCACCACCAAAAAAACAAAAAAAAAAGAACAATGGATGAAATCCATTCAAGCATACAAACAAACAAACCATTACAGCTGAAGCGGAAGACACCAAGAAAGGGTCGAGGTACCACAAACCAGGTAAAACAAACATCAGGAAAGCTGGACAAACCTCAGAACCATTATCTTCAAACGCCCACTGATGCGACCGTCGACACCAGCCCAAATCCACAAACCCATAGGTAGACTCCAGTCGGAATCCACCCAGCCCTCTAGTGAAGTGAGATGGGCCCTGAAAAGAGAACATCTACAAAGGGTGATGAAGAGACCAGAGCGAGGAAGACCAGTCCATCCAGACGCTGCACCCTACTCTGACGGCAACCACACACAACCTCGGACCAAAATCCACTCCGCTGACCCCTTATCAGCATCTCTGAAGAGTGAAAACCCAAATTCAAGATATCGCAGAAGATCAAAATTGTCCCAAACAAAACCTCGAACCATACACAATTGCACCCAAACTTGAATCATTGAACTGAATCCCAAAAACATCACCCGGCACCACCATTATGCATGCCCAAGAAAAACACACATTCCCTCCAACGCCTCACAATAGGATTTAACTGCTGGACCATCACCTTGTTTCCAAGGGGTCCGAGCACATGAACCCACGCTAAACCACAACCTACATGCCGTAGGAAGAACACACCCAAACCCTCTGATGCATAACAACATCAAGAACCTAGACTCAATAGAGAAATAAGAGCAGAGCAGCGCCACCTAGGGCTAGAAGCACTGCCTCCAAACCCTAAGAAGACCTCCGCGGTCGACCCCTGAAATGACCCGACATGAAAGCCACCACCGTGGTCATACCAACAAGCCAAGAAAGAGAGAGAAAAACGAAGGTGGGTGGAACTTGAAAGAACATCAGGGCAGGAAAGGAGGGAAGTCTCAACTGGGATATGAGGAGAGGATGCAGCGAGAAGATCCAAACCCTCAAAGCCACCAGAGACCACACGCCAAGCTCACAGGGAGGAAACACAAGGGCGAGAGGGTCGTAGTCCATATGAGCCGAGGATAGGATGGCGGCTGCGGGGGTAAACCCTAGCTGAATTCGTGTCCCTTATGGGCCCATCGATCTAAATAGTACCATGTATCAACGATCGCACCATTGGAATTGTCATCTACTAAGTTCAATCATAGAAATAGATGACCCAAAATAATGTTTAAACATAACTGACCTAGTGTTTCATAATGGTCATACACAAACTAAGTAGAATACTCACTCATACTAGGCGTGATGAATAATAAAAAGAAATAATACCTATCATTGCATCCCCCTATAATTACATCACTTGTAACTAAGTAGAATACTCACTCATACTAGGAATGATGAACACGAGCGTCATGGGTAGCCGAAGAAGAAAGGAATCGAAGAGGGGATCCAGATCATCACTTCGTTGTCCATTGGTGTTGCATTTTCTCTTGCTTGTCCCATAGTGTCTTAGAAGGGTGGATGGAGGCCTCTTTTTATAGCCAAATTCATCAATGTGTCTTTTAGTGTCAGTTTTATTTTTTCATGTGTTGTCATAGTCATGATGTGTACTTGGGTTATACATCGTGTAATCCCTTGTGTTTTCCTCCGCATCTTTTGAATCCATGCAAATATCATTTGTCGACTTTGAATCAGGTCACGTTGTGAAAGATCAACTCATAATGAGTAATTTCAGTTCACAACATTTACCATCATCACAATTTTTCTATCATGGATCTTCCTCACTTAATTAAGTCATGACATGTAATTCCATTACACGTCATGTAACCATTTTGCCCTATTTTCTAGCTCTTCTTTTCCTTTAAAAGTCTAGTGTCGCTCCTCCTCATATTTTCTCTTATTTTTTGTTACTTTTCCAAATATTCATCATTTCCTACCATAAAACATAAAACATATCAATTTTATCCAAAATTGGAAACATTAAATAATTAAATACAAGAATTAATACATTAAAACACTCTAAAATATATGCATGAAATACACTTATCAGTCATCACTGAAAATAAGGAGACACATGAACCCCTTCTGAAAGAAAATATCCATGATAGGATTCATCTATAGGTAAATGGAAACATAACATATATTTTAGTATGAATAAAAGTTATAGGAATGAAACATGATCAAATTTAGGTAATCATTATAGCCACACTAATAATTTTGGTGTTAATGAATCTTTACTTTAGGATGCATGCCTAGGAGCTGATAGTGTGTGAGATTTTTGGATCTATAGTTGTTGAATACTAGGATACCTAATCAAGGTCAAAGGTCGATCTGTATTCATTTTCCTGACTAATGATTCCAAAAAAAATTAAATTTTGATACGTAGAATTTGAATGAAGGTGACATATGAAATTGAAGTTTTAAATATTTTATGGAACATAGAAAACACATAAACTTGGAAAGGAATACATGGAATAAATTAGGTATCACACAATATTTATCATAGATAATAGAGTCAAGATATATGAATGCAAGAAACATGTCTTTAAAAAACCTAAATGAAGTACATAGAACATATGTTATCCAAAATTCATATTATAGGCTCCATTAGAAAATAGGGTAAACATGTTCAAATAACCCTTATGTAAACTGCATAAACTAATACACTTCTTACCAAAAATACTAAATCATAAAACAAATATGAAAATAAAAGAAACAATCGATATGTAGTATTACCTTGAAGTTGTAACTGAAAAAATTAGTCATTTTTTCACTCTTTTTTGATAAGTTTTCCTTTGTTTGGGTGTGTAGTTCTTTGGATTGGCTTGTTATAGCCACAGTGTCTAGAGATATTAAAATATTATGTTACACCCCATCCTCACTACCAAAATCATTCGATAGTTTTTTCTATATAAATAATTTATTTAAAATAATAAGTAGCAAATAGAGGTGATAATGGTAATCATAGAATGAAAAATCATAATGTTAAAAATAGATATTTGGGAAGATGAAAATAACTGTATGTTTTAAATATATAAAAAATGAAAAAGACATCAAAATGTATTTTTTTAGTTATAATTATGTCATTAAAATAACATTTACTCAAGATAACAGTTATATACCTAAGTAGATGAAATATCTACAGTTGATGTAAGAAATATCATGTCAATATTCAAACTTAGTCGAAAATATCCACCACTCTAATGATCCTATGATGCAAGCATAAAAGGATTATTTCAATAAGGTGATATTTATTTACTAACAAACCAAATTGGAGTAACTAAAAACAATTGTACCTAGTTTTTTTCAATACCACTAATTACTCATGAAGATCCACTTCTATGATGATCACGTATAAAAAGGATAAAAAGAGTAATGTTTTTTAGTTAATTTTTTCAAATGAATTTACGAATATGTAATTAGTAATAACTGATTTTCTAAAAAGCTTTCATTAAAATTTTTGATGTAATTTTCATTTTTCCTAATGAAAAGTACTTTGTATGTGTTTTGTTATGATGGATGATGATGGTTTTGAATATTGTAATTTGATAGATCAAGTGATAACAAAACTTTTTTGATTTAAAAATATTTAACTTACTAGGAAAACCATACTCATCATCATCCTAATTAGAAAATGAAAATCAGTGTTGATTTAAATAAACTAAATATATATTGAAATGATATAAACAGTTGTATAGTTGTACCTATATCAAACCATCTCTCAACTCTACAGCAGGTTTACTTATAAATTGCATTACTTTTATATCAAATAGAACAACTAAAAAAGATTTTTTTCTATGATTCACCATTAGTTTCACTCTAAATCTATTGGATTTAAAATTATGATTACACGGTGGTTCATATAAAATAATATACTTGAATACTAGCCAAATAGTGATGTAATAATAATCAATTAAGAAAACTAAAAAATAAAAACCTAGGAGTAGTGTTGTTAGTATACCTTTTGTAATTATCTCACCAAATTTTTTCATCTAACATGCACACTTTCTTTATGAAAGAGTTGCATGATTCATAATACCAATTATGGGTGATTTGATTTTTTTGTATCATGGATGAAATTAATCACCTTGTAGGCTATAGAATATTGATAACATAATAATATTTAGAATATAATGGGACAAAATTGTACATTACACAACACTTCTTAATGAAAATTCAAATTTAACGATATATTACAAACCTCTGGACACTTTTTCACATCAGAAATGGTTATTTGTTATTACAATACAACATTGTTATAGAAGAATTATTGGGATATGTTGGCGGTGGACTACGAAACTTGTATGGCATTATCAACACAAAAATGATAATTTCATAATATGAGAATATATAAATAAAAAAATGTTGAGATTACATATCGGATGTATAATGAATGAAACATTAAAAATTCACAAGTAATATTAGGTAAAAAGGCACCTACTTCTGAAGTTGTTGACCACTAGAATATCTAGGTTGAAAATAATTTTTGTTTCATTAATGGTAGTTTTGACAATAACATAGGCTAAAAGTTGTTTGAAAACAAAATCAGATAGATTATTATTGAAGTAACTTACAAAACTAATGGAAAATAAAAAGAGAAAAAAGTTACATTATAGATAGAAGGAATATTATTCAATCTCTTCACCCTAAAAAGTTGTAATATCAAAATAGTAGATTACTTGTTATTATTTTGCAAGTAATGTTACATTTCATTTATATATCCACCCCATAAATTGCAGTTAACTTGTAAACCTCTATAGGAAAATAAAGAAACATTATTGTTAAATATAATTTTCGACCATGTAAACTAAGAAGACATAATGAATGGCCATTCATACTCTAAAATAATATATATCTTGAGGTTTGAATTACCCATAGATTTTGGAGGATGTGAGTAACTTAGATGTCCAATAATTTCTAAAACATAGAAGAATGAACAAAAATTTATTTAATAAAAGTTAGAATTATTTCAAAATCATTTTCATTTGTAATTTAATAAAGTGTGGTACATATAAATGTAATAGGGAATTGTATGCAGTGAGTGAATTTTCTCTATAAGAGTGATTATGTCTTTATATGTATTAAATATTTCTTCAAAATATTGAAAAATATAGAAAATGAATTACTAATTAAATGTACCTATTAGATGTTCTTATGGAACCTATCTTTTAATAATTTCATTAAAAGAAGTAAAACTGAAACTAAATAGAGGAAGTTGTTCATCACATGGATGAACATGAATTGTTGATGTGAACAGTATTTAGTAGATATGTCCGGTTTCCAAGTATCTTCCTTTATTTTCTATTATTTGGAAATTTTGTAAAAAAAAGCATAGTCCTTCATGCAATAGTTGTTTGTACTTGGAGATAATTTGACGAATACTAATTGTACATTGAATATTTGTTCCCTATAGAATTTATTTTCAAATTTTGAGTAAAAGATAAAAAACATATATCAAATGACAATGTTATAGTATATTTCAATGGAATATGTATACATGATAATACTACAATGAAAAAAATAGATTTATTTTTATAATGGTAACTCACACGTTCATATAAAAGAATGATATAAATAGAAATGAAGTCATTGGAGTACTTGGATGATGAATTGAACCACATATTGAAAATATGAACTTGTTTCTTTATAATTTCATTAGCCTCAAGGGTAATCTCATTCAGCGGGGTAATTGATTGGGACATATTTTCAAATCTATACTGTTTGAATTTGTGTAAAAATAAAACATATTAATAAATAATGAAAGTCATGAAAGTACACATATCTCAAATGGTAAACAATATTAAAATTTCCACATTTTAATTTAAAAGATACCTAAGACAGGTTATCAAATATTTCCCTATTGAAAATATTTTGTGTGGAATCACAGACCATGTTATTGTTATCATCAACTACTACTTTCAAAAAAATTGGTGATGCGACCCTAGATACAGAAACATATAGTTGACCATGATAGAACACTGGATTTTGAAGATATAACCCAAAAAAATACAATGATTGTCCTTGACTTTTTTTAATAGTCATAGCATACGAAACAATCAAAGAATGTTGTATTCTTTATGATTTTAAAGGCCATCTACCATCAGCTTGTGTCATATTTATTCTTAGAATGAATGCAAGATACCTAGAATAACATCCACTTAAAAGTTTTGCTCCAATGACATGGTTACCCAACTGTGTAACAATCATATGATTACCATTATATAAACCAACAGATTAATCTACATTTTGAAGTAACATAATGGGTAACCCAACATTTTGTGTAATTTTGTGGGAAGATCACCTAGATATGTTGATACCATTTAACATATCAGCTGTGTATGTGTTTTTTGTCCTATCTGTATAAAAAGTTTCATTTCAAACTGAATTAGAGCTAAAGTAATCTTTACTTTTAAAACTTTTAAGAGAAAACATTTATTCATTTACTTCTTGAAAAATTTCATAGGTTGGATTTAATATTGCACGGTCTTTCAGATAACCGACATCACTATAGTTATCATTAAAATTAGGGTATGTATATTCAACAATTGTCGACGTTGGGTTTTTAATGGAGGTAAGAAGATATGATAATGGAATTTGAATGACTACTTCAGTGTCATTAGGCTCTCTAATTCGAACTTCACCAATATCCAAAGTTCATTTAGTAAATTGATGTACTTCATCTAAATCATCAGTGGAAGAAGTAGAATGCATATCATGTTCTTTGTCAAAGTTAAAACCTGAAAATGTTTCCACATATAAGATAACTCTATACTTGCAAACACAATGTCATTTATATTACCACTTGGTATTACAGGTAATATTTTCCTGAAATCCCCACCCAACACAATTGTTAGACCACCGAATGGTAAATTTGAAGCATTTTCATTTTTTACTGATAGTATATTTCTAAAAGTATGATCAAGATCCTCAAAACCGTGTTTATGTATTATAGGTTCCTTATCCCAAATAATTAGCTTTGTTAATTGAATAAGTTCTGCAATGTCACTCCCTTGCTGAATATTGAAAACTGACTGCTCATAAATAGAGATAGGAATATGAAATTTAGAATGTGTCTTCCTCCCACCAGTAAGGAGTAATTATGCTATTCCATTGAAAGAAACCATAAGAACAATATTACCTTCTGACTATAATAAATATGTAATTACTATCTAAATGAAAGTCTTACATATACCTCCATATCCATGTAAGAAAAAGAAACCCCCAGCCCTCGAAGATAATGAAGACATAATGACACTCATCACCTCTTTCTGTTCAAAACTAAGCCTACTCTATAAAGTTATATACTCATTCTTAAGGCTTTATCTGTTATAATTTATATCTTCTTCAACTAAATAATTTCATCTCGTATCAATTATAGAATATGGAACTAAAATTGGAGTATTACAATGAATATATCAACCATTTCTTTATAGAATGTTTTCTATTTCAATAAAACCATAAAATTTTCTTTGATGATCAGTGAGTGTCAAATATAAAAAATTGAGAAATAGTTTTATAGTATTATTTAATTGTTTAGTAAAGTTATTAGAATTATGAATACTAATTAATTTATAGGTATGAAGTTACAAAATGAATACATTAGATATATTTTAGTAATAATTCGGTATTATAATAGGATAAAAGTGTGTACATAACTTGAAATCCTTAGTATTGTAAACAAAACATAATTAATCTGTGAGTGTGAAATATAAAAAAAGTGATTTAATATCAAAAAATGTTATAATTTAATATTACAATAGTAATTTGTATTGTGAAGTGTAATTAAATTATATTTATAAAATGATGTAGTGTACAGTAGTGATATATGTTTATGAGTATCCTTTAGTAATTTGGGTTGCAAGTATCTCTATTATTTGAAAATATATTCTAAATAAAATATAAAAATACAGTATCATACAAACTATTCATGACATAAAACTATATTGAAGTTATAATAAAGTTTCATAGTATGTGTGCCCAAAAAAATTATACTGATATAAGAAAAAATATATTTTATATGAGTTGAATTACTGATTTATACAGAAAAAAACACTTGTTACCGTCACAAATAGTATGTATGAATATTTTCTTAGATAACTAGGGAAACTAACGCTTAACAGATTCAAGTTTTTCTATATAGAACAATTGAAAAAATCTCAGATGTCCTACATAATGTTTTACTCTAGGTATTAGTATTTTCAAAGATATGTTTTACATGATGACTGAAACTAAATGCAAGTTGTCCATCGTGATTTTTGTCAATAGTTAGTAGTAATGTTGTTCTATGGATATGAGTATCTTACAAGGGATGTAATAAAATCAGTAAACGTAATATAATAAAAGTTGATGTTAAAAATTTAATAAATTTACTGGAGAGCTATATTTATGTACATGAAGGTATATTTCTTTATAAAATCATAAATACAATAAATTGGATACCTTGTATTTGTAGCCTTTGTCTTTGGGAATATAGAATTTTTTCAATTAGTATGTTCCATGTTTCATGCCATACAATGTCTGGTTGAGATTTGTAATTTTAGAATAACATGCTAGAAAATAGTTTGCACAAAGACTGTCACATAGCCAAAGCTGAAACCTCTTTTATAGCTTCAATAAACTCTCTATCATCAATTAGTATTCCCAAAGAAAAACAGGCCTCTCTAAATTTTCCATGAGCAATGTTGTTCAAGGTTTTAATATCTTTATATGAAGTTACACCAATGATCTTTGTAATCAATATCCATAAGTAATATAGTTCTCCAGTTTTTGGTGGCGTATAGTATAGTCTACCGATATAAAATCCCTACTTTCTAGGATACCATTTTTTCTAGAGAGTAGAAGAAAAATCTCATTGGAAATTTTGTATATCTTAAAATTATTCCTTCCAAGTTGTTACATTTTCTTCAAACCAATAAGTAAACATTGTTTTAGAAATGTTTCCCTAACTCAAGATATCTTCAATATTATCACTGTCAGTGTAGGTAACACTATTTTGGTCATTTTTAAATGGAAATACAACATATATAATGGAGGTTATCTATAATGGATAACATAAGAATATATCCTCTAGGAAGCCTCAAAATGATATATGTATCAGTAATCATAATACATCTTAATCTCGTCTACATTATTCTTTAAAAACTATATGCTATTGGTCTCATAGAGTAATATTATAACACGATCATGGCCCTTTATAATATACTTATAAAGGTATTTGATAAAATTTGATTGATTGAAAACTTTTATATTAATATTAGCTTGATAATTTAATACCAAAATAGGGTTATAAGGTACAACAAATCGATCATCCAAAGGAACGTCATTTTTTAAGACCATGATTCCATTATTCCATATTTAGTATATGACATAATTATCATCATCAACTGGGGTATACACTACAAAGATTTTTGGATAAAATTTTTTACATTTTCCATTTCCCATACAAGGTGAGAAAATATTAGCATCACCATAAGTTCCATGGATCATAAATTTTGTAACATCTTCATGAAGTTTTTGGAATGTTCCTTTATTTAGAATTTCAACATAAAAATTATGTTAATTTATGCAAGAGTGTTGACTTTGTTTTTATGAAAAAGAAGTAATAGAATGTGCACATGAAGAAAACCACATTTTTAAAACTATACAGTATAAACAACTACATGGAAAATAGTGGGATCAATTAAATAAAAGATAACATGATAAAATAACATAGAATATGTTAAACTTAAAGAATAACAGCTACTAAGATAGTCACATACTCATGACTTTCCAAAGAAACATCCTTCTCATAAATCTGTTATTAGATTGTAAACCTTAATATTGAAAACCCTTGATAGTATCTGAGGGAATTATGGTGGATAGATATTGTTATGTGTAACAAATATAGTAATTTCATTCCATGTTGGATTGCATATAAACGTCAAAAATAAATCTGGAGAGCCTGTCCAATTACAAATTGACATAGCATCTTGGTAATTCTGAATCATATACCTTGGACCACCAGTAAATGTAGAAGGTAAAATGATACACTTCTCACATGAAGACCCATCATGGTCACCTTGAAGGCATTCATCTTGAAACCTATTGTATAGTTAACCCTCAAAGAAATTTTGATTGAAGTGAATAAAAGAAAGTTTTTGAGACTTAATCATTTTATAAGCATCAACAATAAATTGTTGCAACGGAATTCTATAAAATAGTTTTTTATGCATCATTGGAATGGAACTGCAAGTGATAAGAGAAGTACTATCTCATTGTTACCTTTTAGAGTTTAGTTATTGTAGTGAAAGATATAGAATGATTAAATATTTTTTCAACATATCCATCCTGGACACCTATGAAAATCAATGGATATTGTGATGGAAGATACAACAGTTGAATATCATCAATGGGTTGAAAATCACAATTTCTACTTTGAATGATTGTATCTCTTTCTTGGTTGAGATCTTCAATGTCCCCAAAAATAATCATGACAATTTAAGAAGTAGTTGGTAAGTTTTATGTCGCCGCATTCATCCCTCTTATTTTAAGAAGACGTTGCTTTAAATTTAAAATTTCATGATGATCAATAACATCCCTTGCACTTATCAAATGATGAGATACCATATTTTTTTCCTAAAGAGTATGTTTTAGGTTATCAATAATATTAAAACCAATAGTTGAGTTGAGATTTTTGTCTTCATAGTTTCATGATAAATTCATGTTAATGTGAACTCAATGTAGTTTTTTTAATGATTTTGTTACTTATAAATTTAACTATTACCTGATGGCTCGAACCCTATTTTGAGATTCATTTGTAGTGTAATACACTTATATTTGTGCAAAACTAGGTGGTTCTCCCTCATTAAAAAACAAATTTCCTATGTGATGGAATTTTTGAACATGTAATCTAAATATATTTGGATCTCAATCGTTGTTGACCAACAAATCAACCATCCTACCCATTTATGTGAATGAAAAAATAGAATTGTAAATGTGGAATTGTTCTTGAAATGCTCTTGTCATGGAATAATTATGACTAAAGATATATTTTCTAAGGTATTGGGGATATTTCGGGAGTAATTCCAAAGCAATATTTCCCAGTGAGTAGTATAGAGAAAATTTTGGGTTATCTTTATTGATACAGTTCTTATTTCTCTCTTTAAACTAGAAAAGTGAACCACAATACTGACAGTTTTTAGAAATATCTCCAATATTCAAATATTTTATTTGATCAACATAATTTAATAAAAGTTGTTATTAAAAAATTTATAGAAATATCAGAAATTAATTGAAAATTTTATTGTAGCATAATGATAGTTCAAGTAAGTAAACTAACCTATATTCTCTGTTGTTTGAAGTAGTTTTCAATTTTCTACAATAACCATTTGTACTAAAATTTACAATTATATTACATGAAAAATATTTTTAAACTTCTAAATTTAGATGTTTACATCTTCATACCTATAAAATGTACAGCAGGATGTATTACAGCATATCTTCTTACATGTATTTTTGACAATATATCAGTCATTATACTTGGAACATATGGTTGTTGGATAGAACCTAGACCAAGATTAGTTCTTAATATCGACAACAGGAATATGTATATTATTGCTCAAAATTTTAGCAAATGTAGATATATATGTATATAGAAGTAAATTATTATATGTGAGTTAAATTTTATATCACACCTAGTAATGAAAAAGAATTGTGGTTTCTAGTTACTATAGTAAAAAATATAATCTTTTGGAAGGGTAATTCATAATAAATAACATTGAATTTATAGGGATAAAAATGTGTAAACATATGAGTTTTTCTTACTATTACGAAGAGGGAAGGGATGAGTCACTAATAATATTATCTTCATTCGTCAAATCTAGAAAAAGTAATGAACAAAGAGTGAGTTGTTAAATACAAGGGTTATATAACCAATATTTCATTCATAAGAGTACATTAACATTATCCTTATAAAAATGGCATAGCATATTTTACCATGGTTTTGGGTCTTTTTTTTTTCTTGATACAAAAAATATGGTTGACAAAGTAGCACATTCATGAGGCACTATCAAGTAAATAGAAGATAAATTTGATTAATTAGTAGTAGTTTGAAGTAAAGTATGAAATCTAAATGAATGTACTGGTAAATTAAAATTGAACAAACCATTGATAGATAAATTTGATAATGTCTTGTGTGTTCCTATTTGTGTGTTTCCATATGTTGGTAGTGGTTCACTTATTGTAGTAGAAGACAGCTCATTATATCCCATAGAATAATTTCCTATAGATGTTGAAACTGTTATTGTGGTAATATAGTAAACATATGTACTAAAAGAATGATAAATAGTATAATATAAAGTAAAGATAATACATAATTGAAAACCTTTTCCCCATTCTTTCATTATTAGTATCCTATAAAACCTTACATCTCTAGATGTTGATGGGGATTGCATCTTCGTATTGGTTTTATTTTTATTCAATTGTCAATTTTTTCCATAAAATCATACTGTACATATTTGTGAGTATAGTGAATGAAATATATATTAGAAATAAAAAAATGAAAATTGTATAAGCATGTAATTAAAAAAAAATCAAATTTCAATGACCATTACATAAAATCTACATGATAGTAATAGTGAATGTTAGGTATTGAATAAAATAAATTATCCTTATTGGTGATATATGATATGCTATGGTGGAATAGAAGGATGTCAACAGTGGTAGAGAATATAGATATTCAAACTAATCAAAATCAGTTTAGTTGTTTCTGATGAATTATAAAAGTGGATATATAGTATCAATTTTTGGAAAATTCATAAGAAAAAGGGAGTAATAAATTATGTAGAAAATTTTAGAAAATTCAAAAAATTAAAAGAACATGATTGTGTGAAATAAGATATTACTGTATATGGATCTACCCTTTCAATTTTCTAAAAGGAATAGAGATGTGTAATGGTGAAGCACAGTCGTTGTGTCAGAGGTGTGTAAGAGCTTTTGGAAACTCTAAATGGGTGAGTTTCATGTCATTCTAAAGAATATTGACCTAAAAGAGATGACCACTATAGATATAGGAGTAGGTCTAGGGTAAAGAAATTACTTTATGGGTTTTGGTGCATGGAGGTTACAATAGTAAAAATGGAGGGGTTATCGTAGGTAGATGGGACATAAATCCTAAACCATAGTGGTTTGGATAGGATGGAATTATATTGGTTTGAAATGTTGGGATGCTTAATGAAATCCTTTGGAGTAGAAAGTGGGATCATGATTCCAGCCTTCAGATGTGGGAACCGTAGGATAGTATGAGGGTATTATAGAGGATAACCTGATGTATAGGAGGAGTGAAATGGTGAGGAGGATATCAGTGCGGGTTTGTGGGAAGAACGGGATGAGGGAAGGGGAAATCGTATCGAGAACTCTAGGAGCAGCTGCAGGATAGCGGGAGAGGGTTTCAGGTTTAGAGGGAGGAAATGTAAATTGGAGAGACGTGGAATCTTTTAAGGATGACTCATATTAGGAAGGGAATCCATCTTTAGTATAGATAGTAGATATATGTGGAGTGATCATTATCTTTAACTACTGGTTTATTTATTAAGAGGATGATAAAATAACCCTAATCCCTAGAGGAATAACTCATTGAAATGATCTTGGTTCGGGTTTTAACATTACACCTCTAAATTATGTATCTCCTTAGTTGGTTTCACCTCAGCTCCATCTGAACCATCTCTACTCACATGGGAGATCTTTCCTTTACATATGTTTACTCACACTTGGATGAAGGGAACCAGAGGTATGAGGTAACATAAAAGAAATCATGGACACGTAATTCCATACATAATAAATAGGATGGGATGATTCATAGATCTTCATTTTAATTTAATAATAATTATCATGAAAACCCATTCAATAATAATTAAATTAAAACAAACTCAACACATACATTAGTTGGTCAATCTCAATATTATTTTCACATGAAATGACTATGCATTTAATAAAACTGGATAACATTCATTTCTATTTGTTTTGTATTAAGATAAATTACTCAAATTAATAAATTAATTATCTTATTAATTGATTAATTAATTTATCATAATTATCTATCTAAATATTCTAAGAGATGACCATAATTTATAATTTTAAATTAATTAATTTAATTTAAAATTAATACATGTAGAGTGTGTATAGACAAGGTACACAATGTGTACCCTTCTGGTCGGTATTAAATTTAGTCTTGAATTTAACATGGTGTCTACTAGAGGAAATATAGTGTGTTCCATTTAACATGATGTGTGTTTTCAATCACATGGAATGTTTTTATGCTCTATATGGTCCCTATCATGTACAATTTAATTACATGACATATAGCATAAAAACGTGTTGTGATATTACCTTATGTGTAGTTCTGTGAGTCAAGATGAGTAGTATACATATTTCTTATGACTACACAAAACACCATTAATATACGTCTTGTGTATTTTTAGAATACCCATGAATTACTCCACTTGAATGAAGACTATGAACATCCTATAGTTCTAAAATAACATGTAAATTAATTAATTTAAGCATTTAATTCCATGTAACCTACTGAGAAGAACTTGTCATGTAATTCATGGGAAAACTTGGTCACATTGCATGTAAACCAGTTATACGTCATGTAGTTTAGTTTTAATTCTATAATTAATGTTTATTCCATGTAATTAATTTACCCAGTTACAACCTAGCTCGGTGTAAACTCTACATGAATGGGTATGAGTCACATGAGGTGTACAACCAGATATACGCCGTGTACTCTATTCTCTAGTCATTTGTATCACATGCCTAGTGACTTGACATTTATTCCATGTGTAAATTTATATATTACACAATGTGTAAATAGGCTAAACATTTTCTTATTAAAACTAGCCAGTGTTACACAAATGTTAGTTAATACACATCATGTAATTAATAAATTGTGACATACTTTGACCACACATCATCCAGGATTCTGGTGGGGACAAACTGTGTGGGGTTATATGATGTGTATGCCAAATATAGACTGTGTAACCATAAAAACCACATGTCAACTAGTCAGTCAATATGTGGTGTGTAATTATGCCATATACTATACCCCCACATTATGTATCATGATTTTCATAACTCGTCCTAGTATGGTGAACGTGATTACACAACATTTACTTTTCAGTTACACATTGTGTATCTGTGTTATTCGATTAGAATCTTCAGTACCTTCGGATGGTATCTCTGATTGTTCTTCATTTTTTTTTAGTGGTTATATAAAGGTGGATAAAAAATTTATATTGAATTTAGGATTAAAAATGAATAATTTATAAATGAAATACTAATATAAAATATTTAAATCATTTAATTAATGATAAATAATTATAAATTAATATGTGACTGCTCTGATACCACTTGATGGATTAAGGGAATAGTGGAAGTAGTCGGGCCCATTCCCAACAATGTTTTTTCATTAATTTATTTGGATAAATCCCTAGAACTGGATTAATTTAACCTCAAAATATTCTAGAGAAGATATTTTCAAATATAATTTATAATTAAATATATAAATAATAATTACCTTCACATGTAATTATTTCTTCGATATCGAATTTAATGACCTCTCTTTTCATATCGCCATTGTGATAAAGGATCCAAGGGTATAGTCTCTCTAACAGTATCCACACGTTCTTCATGAACCTCGGAATTTCATTGTAGAATCTCTAAGTTCTATCATGGATGATTCTAACCACTTAAGTCATTCATCATTGACCACAACTAGAATCCCTTCTAAACTTTAATGATTATATTGATTTATTTTATTCTCTTGAGATGGATGAGGGTTGATTCCTTTCATTCCTGAGAAAATTCTAGGGAAAGTTTCTCTATGGGATTAATATAATTCTCTAGAGAGAGGTTTTGTGCACAAAATAATGTTTGATTACCCTAGAAATGATATAAGATGATTTATATACTTAGGTTGAAGAATCATTTATTTCAAAATATACCTTAACCAATTTCTTAATTATAAGTAAAACCCCATTTCAAATAATAATATTATTATTATTATTATTTATTTGACATGTGTAAATATCATGGATATTTAAATATCATTTCCTAAGTAAATAAATTAATATTTATTTAAATAATATTAAATATATATTTTCTTCATCATCCTTTGGCTTGATCTATAACTAAAAAATATATATATGGCCACACTTTTATAGTCATGGTTTGGAAAACCATGGATGTAGGTAGCCTATTGGCATGGTTTTTGTAAAATGTGTCTATAGGCCAATATATATCCATTTTTATATGAAACCGTGGTGGTAGGTTTTGTGGGAACCCCCAAACACTGTTGGAAATTGGTGGGAAAGGGTTATTGCCACGGTTTAGTAAATTATGTCCATGGCCACTTAAGGTCATAATTTAAACTATGGATATATCCACCTAAGGTCACGATTTACACCATGGATATAGGAACCTAAGGCCATAGTTCAAACTGTGGATATAGTTACCTATTTCCATGGTTTCAAACTGTGACTATAGGTTTTTTATTTTTTAAATGATTAATAATTATAATTATATATAATTATATATGAATTTTTATGTGTGTGTATATATATATATATATTAGAGTTTTTCTTAGTGGTAAAGTGTTGGAAAGATTATAGAATAGATCGTATGATCAAACATCACCGGCTATATTTATTTTTTATAAGATTAATGTCATAGTTTCAAACTGTGGACATTACAACCTAATACCATGGTTTTAAATTGTATCCATAACCACCTAATGGGGTAGTTAAAATGTGTCCATATACACCTAATTTCATGGTTTAAACTGTGGCTATAGACACCTAAGGATGTGGTTTAAACCATGGATAAAGTCACTTAAGGCTGGGGTTTAAATCATGGATAAAGTAACAAATTATCATGGTTTAAACCATGGCTATAGGATGGACCCTATTGAAGTGGATATAGGGACTACGGTTCAAGTAAATCATGACCTTAAGCTATGGCCATGTTTTTATGCCTATTACCATGGTTTTAAGCCATGGAAATAGGCTGATTTTGTAGTTGTGACCAATCAATCCTCCTCATCATTTATCATACCTTGAATAAGAACTATTTATTCAAATAAATAAACATCACTATATTACTCATTTGAAACATAAATAAATATTATATTCACTAAATTGGAAAATAAATATTTATTTAATATTTAACTCACTTATATATATATTCTTTTGAATAACTGATAACTGAATATATGCAATCAATATAACCTGAATAATTATTATTCCTCAAAAATTGAGAATAATATTTATTTTAATATTAAATTCATATATAATTTAACAATAGTTTTTTATATGCTTAGTTTATGGCCCTCTAAGCCCTTTTCTTAGTGGAATTAGGCTAACTTTTCTAAATTCTAAGATCATAGTCTAGAAACACATTAAGGAACCCATATAGAAATACATTAATGTCATAATGAAAAAAACCTCCTACATATTTTTACCATTTAATATAATCTATTTGTACCTATATCTCACAAATCAGGTTACACTACTTGTGTCGTCAGCCTATATGCTTGATATATCTTTATTTGAATTTTCTAAAATGAACTCATTGATAAAAATGTCATGATCATGGATTTAATCTGACAGTTCTATTTTAATTAAAGGGCCTGAGATATCTACATCCATTAAATTAGAAAGTACAAATAATGTTTTGACTTATTCATCTATGTCATATCATTAATGAAGCACTCAATGTATCCTACTACATTGATCGCATATATCATCGTGGTTTTTTTCAATACATCAAAGTACACGACTCATGATATACATTAATAATAATCTCAAATAGAATGAACAATACACACATTTTTAGATAGGAATATCCAATAGAACGTATAACATGTGGAATTATTATGGGACAGTCTGTTCTCATAACCCCCTCTATTGGAGATTACTAAGTACGGATTTTATGATAATAAGTCTCAATGTATTATGATCCCCTTACACCTGATATCTCATATCATCTATGTCCCATAAGATAGTTATAATTTATCCATAGAACATGTATTTAATAATATCATCATAAAACTACAAGGTTATCATCATATTGAGAAGTTGTTATGACCTTTCAAAGTGAAAAATACTTAAAGGAAATTATCATATTAATATTACACAGAAGAACACTCATCATGTGATAAGATATTTATAAATATTAAAAACTTTGAATATATAAGTAATAAAAAGTAAAATTTATTATATTTTAGGTCACTAACTCCAACATGTTATTACTACCATTTTTAGGTTTTTTAGGATTGATTAACACTTAATAAAGGCAGTGGAAGTGATTAAAAATCACATTTTCTAATATATACCATGTTTGAAACTGAAACCACGCATAAAATAAAATGAGGAACTTTATATAACTTACATTAATGATCATTACAGAATATTTATTAATATTATATGCTTTAATAAGATCATGTAGAGGTAACTAAATGAATCCCTCCACCTTGGTGTATCCATAGGTCAAAATTGAATCACCCATTTCATAAGAATGGTCTACTCATCTCCCATGGAATACTAGTTCCTCATAAAGTAAAGAGAGAATAAGGGCAAGAGCTATGGTAATATGAGATAATAAACTAGGATTTCACCTTATTACATATTGATAGACTCATTTATATAATACCTTAAGGATGCTCCTTCGGTGCGATGCACTTACTCATGTGTTATAATGCATGAGTAAATGTATTTTAGCTGCACCTTTTATAACCCTTTGCTAACCAATCATTTATCATATAAATATTGTTTTAATTTTTCCCAAAATTTTATATTATGAAATGTTAATAGTAAATGATAACCAATTTAGGTCTAATACAAAGGATAACACTTATCATTCATCCATCAAATGCAGTAGCATGTTATTACTATAACATGCTTTATAATATTCTTTTAAACTAGGAATATGATATACCATATATAATTGCATGTCACACCATAAGATATAACTATATTTTATCTTATTATATAGGCCATAACACATCATATATGTTTGGTATTTAGATAATATCCCCTTCTAGTATTTATTCTAAATTATATTATTTTATGGCATGTAGTTTTTATAACAATGAAAAATAATCTATAATTCTATCACGAATTGGAGTAAAAATACTCCAATATTCCCTATCAAGAATATAAATAGATAAATAGATATTATTATGGTCAACTAATTGTAGCATGAAACACTTGGTTCCTCCACTTTAGTACTTATAATATCAAGAACACTGATCAGATATTCATAGAGAATGTGTGGATATGTTTAAAGGAATATTAACTTCGATTCGCCACTATAATGACATCACAATAAGAGAGGTGATGTGGGAAGGATGATTCAATCATAATGATTCAACGGGTCTTCAATTCCTGTTCATGGATTATTTGGCCTTGTTCTTAAAGTTTATATAATGGATCTCCCTATACCCATATATAAATAGGTCTTTGATTTCATAATAAAAAGAAGCTTCAGCCCCAAATTTTAAAAAAATAAGAGCTATGATATAACTTGATCAAGAATATTACAATCAACAAGGTAATTATATATTTAAATTAATTATAAATTAAATTTTTATGATATTTATATGATATTATGGGGTCTTTTTCATATATCTCTTAGAATTTATCCATTGATATCGGTGAAAAACCAAAATTAGGAACCCACCCAAACATGGTATATGAGAATGGGATTGTTCTCTCCTGATACTCTTGATGTGATTCTCATTTAGGGTTTCTCCTTTCACGCTCACACTCATTGGTACATTTTTATTCCTCTTCATGATGATTTTTAAGATGTCATCCCACCCTCTCATTGTGTTTCTCCCCATTGATATTCTGGTGTATACTTCTTGGTTTTATGGTTTCTCCCCTTTGTTATTTAATTTTTTCATATTTAAATCTTGTTTCCTCCTTCACCTTTATTGGTTGTGGATCAAATGACCTTATCATTATCATTCGGTTCTTCATTCAAAGGTAATTCTCATTAGTGACTTTAGATCTAGATCTTCTTTGATGGAGTCCTTGATGATCCCTTTATATCTCAATGGTGTTCTTTCTGGCCTAAAGAGGTGTTGGTTTGTATCACTTAAACTGATGTAGACTAAGTAATTTGGTAAGTCTATTTATCTGGTGATGGAGAGGGATGAGATATTTTGAGGGGTTTTTTTGTTCAATAATTGGTCTTTACTATGGTGATATTTTGATATTTCCTTGGTGATGTCCTAGATTCTTGTGTTCACTTTTGGTCTGCTCTTTCTTCTTGACCCACTGCACTTAACCCCATATTGGTTAAGTACTATGGTTCCTCTGGTGGTTTAGGATGGTGACAACAAAATAGGTTGATGTTGGAACCATGTGATCGGATTTTTATATAAATCATCGAGATGTGTTGACACAAAATGGTTTCTTTTTGTGAAGCTTTTTAGTTTTATTCCCATACTTCATCATATGATGGACTCTATAGTGGTTAGACTTATAATGGTTTTCTCCTATGTTTCTTTATTGATCATTTTTTATAGTTCATCTACTTTTTCTATTTATTCTTTATATTATGTGATTTTTTGTCATGGTTTGGATGATTTTTTGGATCTATTACAGTGGTGTTTTTTCACCTATTAAAGGGTGTCTTCATCAATTAGTGAACTATGGATAACATGTTGAGAGGATTTTTGAGGGTGTAGAACTTGAGGTACCAGCTACATTTTTTGGATCAAGGTGGATTGGTGATCTTGTTCAGAAATATTTTTCTTAGTTTTGAAATTTTAATTTCAAATTAATTTTCTATAGTGGTTGTTTGTATTTTTGTCCTTTACTATATAGTTTTAAATGGTTTATTTGAAAATAAAAAAATATATTGGAAAGAGGTACCCACCCAACACTCCTTTTTCAGCCTCGAACCTTCATTAACAACTCCATGTTCTGGATTAACATGCAAGCCTCAGTCATTATCAATCCAAATACATTTAAACATTATTACATAGTTATGTCCTAGATAAAATAAATCAATTATTTCATTCATAATTCCATAAAATTCAATTTCACCAATTTTATACTGGATTTATTTTAAATTTACATCATTTTTCATTAATTTTTTGATTCATAATATGTGTGTGTATGAAATAAACATCTATTAACCATATAAGCATTATAAGATTTTAATAATTTAGATGGTGGTGTATTTAGTGCATATATTTGACCATTTTCATATTGTGATACCTAAAAAAAATTATAATAAATTGTATCTAAGTTTCATATGTATGACGTTAAACAAAATTTACTTAATAGTATTTAAAAAAAGAACACAAAATTAGTTTGTCTATGTTCTTCAAGAGTATTCGGGTTAATGTCTATGAATTTTTTATGATATTATCATCTTATAATATATAAAATAAATAATGATTAAAAATTATGTAAATAATAAGAAATGAAAAAATAGTTAATATTATCCCTTACTATATAGATCACATCATTTATTCACAATTAATAACATATGTATGAGATCTTTATAGTTAGTCATCTAAAAATCACTGTTTTTTTCACCACTAAAACCAATTATTGATTAATTAAATAATAATAATCTATTACCTATTTCATCATCTAAATTTTTCTCATTGAAATACTTTTGATTATGTTTTTATTCAAATTCAGATTGAAAATAATATGAGAAAAAAATTAATTTTCTCCTACAAATATTCCTTTATAATTGACCCTTCAACTAACAATTTTTTATATACCTTTTTCTTCTATTTCTACATACATCTCTCAAATAGGTATATCTATAAAATTATACTGGACCTATACATTTTTTTAATGTGAAAATGTAATATTAAATATTCCATTGAATTAAATTTCATGACCCCATCCCACCAAAGACACCGCAATGATGGGAGAGAGATAATGACCCCTGAGTCCTACCTTCAGTAGGCCCCGGGTTGGCGACTAGCACCAAGGGTATAAACTCTCATGAAATGGGAGGCATTAACATTTATAATAATATAGCATCAGGAGATAAAATTAATCACACAAAAAAATATCTAAGTCGTAATATGAAAAGGAAACCAAAACCATCCCACGATGCATGTATAGATAAAACAAAAATAGAATAAGTCTTGAAAAGTAAATACTCAAAAAGAAACTAAAATAGTGACACAAAAACTATCCATAGGTCCAAGATAGTAATGTCCATAATGATCCATCAAGTCCTCCTGGAAACTTAAAAATCATTTTACATACATAGGGTGAGTATACAAGAATACTCAGAAGGAAAACCAAATCCTCTGATACACATATGAAAGGAGCATACTAAAGCACCCATGAGAAAATAGTAGAACCAGCAGTACATAAACTAATCAAATATCCAACCAAACATCACCAAGGAACAATCACCAAATAATTAAATAAAATTATAATAAAATAGTATAAATCATTTTTATTAAAGGAACCCCGCACCAATTTCCCACATATTATCCACTCTCACCCTAATAGAAAATTTCCTGGAGCTCCCACCTCTTTTGAATGACATCACAACATATCACATCCCCCCTGAAGACACCTAGTCCATCACATCAAAACACATATCACATGAAGACACATTGGCTATAACATCACATCAAATCTCATAACCAATGTAGTAGGGTATCATGAACATGAAGAACATCAACCTCATTCCCTCCTCCTGCCATGAATGACCCCCACCATAAGCCATATCACCATATCATGACTAAATACACCTAGTCCATCACATCTCGTCACATCACATCTAAACAGTGGAACTTTTGACTTATGGACATCACATCCTATGCATATCCTTCTCATCACCTAGAAGAGGGAATGGGGAAGAGTGGGTGGTCATTCATCCATCCTCCTACTAGGATGTTGGGAAAAACACTCCCAAAAAATTTGGTATCGGCACATGGTGCTCAAACTGGGTGGGATGCATATAGAAATCACAAAGAATATATAATTTATATATATATATATATATATTCATATTACACAAGTCCCATACTAAGGGTTCACTAGTAAGGAATAATCCATATCACAATATCCTCCACTTCCGCATCCAAAACTAAATGCATAATCCCACATAAATAGAACACAAGACAGAATTCATATTTTAGTATTTAATTCTCCTTAATCCATTTTATAGATTTTTTGTTACCAACCTATTCCATTATAATAAGAACCATGTTTATTATTTCCATCTCATTAGTTCAAATATCAACATTAACCATTTAAAACACACTGACCATCATCAATTCATTCATTAAGTATTCCCATTTGAAATTATTATAATGCATTTAATTTCATTAATAATTAGGACACTAGAATAACACATCATATCACAACAAAATACATCCTAATTTCCTCATACTAATAGGTCAACATTCACTTTTGCAACCCCACTGCACAACTGCACTACAACCACCTTCGCAGCCCCGATGCACATGCATCACAACATATCCATTTCCCAAGAATCATATCAAAATAACCAAGCCACAACACAAAACCACGTTCAAAAACACATCCCACACCACACATATAGAAATTTCTAGATTATCCCTATGTGATTTTATTCAATTTCACTTCTTTATTTAAGGTCTTTGTCACACAAACCATAAGATCTTGGGGAATCCAATTCATTAACTTGGTATATATGATTAGATTATTATATTCTAACTGTTGTTAACAACCACACAACGTGCCACAATTCACATCATAATAGTAAAATCAAGAACCCCCAATGACCACAATTTTTAGTGGGAATTCATCCCATATAATTAACAACATCAAAACAGTAACAACAAAGTCATAAGATCATACTTCACATTCCCCTGCCCCTTTAGATCTTAATTTAAACCAATTCATTTGTCTTTATTAAGACGGATGCAATCATCACCATAGGGATAGACAATAATAAACCCATCTTGTATGATACACATAAAGATAAATAAAGGAAATCATACCTAGAAGAAATAATCTTTCACCAACTTGCTGCACCAAAAATAGGGGTGCACATGCAAGAGGAAACCTCCCACAGGGAGAACTCAAACCAACACTAGAAATAGGGATCCTTGACCCCAAGGGAAAAAGATTCATGAACCTCTAGTATTAAGTGAAAGCATGACCAAAATAATTATGGAAGGAACCTTGATTTAAAACGATCAATCTAAAACCAACGGTATTTAATATGGTTCTCATTGACCATTAAAGGAGTATTTCATCAAATACATGCAGTTTAACACTTTTAAAAGTCTTTGTACTTTTAAAAAAAGAGAATATATGATTATACACCTTTAAAAAAACTTTAAAACCCATTAATTTAGGAATTAAAATAATTTTTCATCAAAAAGATGACAAAAGGGGAAAACTAAAAAATTTTGGAAAATTATATTTACTATAGATCTACCATCAGTTTATAGATCTTTTATTAGTCCATAGATCTACCATTAGTTCAGATATCTACCATCAATTTAGATATCTACCTTCAGTTCATAGATATACCATCATTTCATAGATCTATCATTAATTTAAAGATATACCATTTGTTTAGAGATCTAACATCAATTTAGATATCTATCGTCAGTTTAAAGATCTAATCTAAGTTCAGAGATCAACCATCGATTTATATATCTATCATCAGTTCAGATATCTACTGTCAGTTTAGAGATCTACCATCAGTTCAGATATCTACCATCAGTTCAGAGATCTATTGTCAGTTCAGAGATCTACCATTAGTTTAGAGATCTACCATTAGTTCAGATATCTTACCTTAGTTTAGAGATCTACTATCAGTTTAGATATCTACCTTTAGTTCAGAGATCTACCCTCAGTTCATAGATCTATCATTTGTTTATTGATCTACCATTATTTCATATATCTACCATTAGTTCAGATATATAACATTAATTCATATATATACTATCAGTTTTGAGATCTACCATGATTTTTTAGATCTACCATTGGTTCATAGATTTATTGTTACCTCAAAGATTCTAAAACACCATTTTTCACCAAAACACCTCAAAACTCCTCCCTTACTTCACTAAACACCTTTGGACTTTCCCCAGACAGTTCAATCGCCATATTTTCTTCAAATTAATGGGATTAAAGGTCTATACCATTGAATTAAATACCTCCCAAACTATTATCTCCCTTGATAATTTAAAACCAAACTAGAAGAAAAGAGAGAAATGGTTTAAACAACTATCCCTAGAGATACCTTTCAAGGATCTCATTACATCCTAAACACTCCCACCAACCAAACATTCTAACCTAATTGATCACAATATCCAAACAAAATATACTACCCCAAACATAAAAATTAGGAAATTCTATCCTCCATGTCAAGATACTATCCACTCTAGGTAGCAATGACTTGCTCGCATGGGTTTAATGTCATCATAGTATAATGTGTCTCAATTAGGAATCAATTACTCCCCTTTTCATATATTGTAATCCTTATCCCACATCAAGAAATAATAACATATTATATAAAAAAACATGTTCCAAACATCACATCAACAAGAAATAAAAAAAGGGAAAGAACAAAACAAACTCAAAATAACTCCGAGTACCCGGATCGTATTTATGCCTCATTCTCCCAAGTACTCTCCTCCAGACTACCATGCCTCCACAGCACATGAACCAACGGAATGGTCCATACTCATAGAACCTTCTCTATATGGTCTTAGATCTCCACTGGTTGATTCACAAACATAATGTCATCCTTGATATCCAACTCTCCCCAATCAATTACGTAGGGTTAATTGTAAAGATACTAATAGAGATGAGAGATATGAAAGACTTCCTGGATCTAGTATAATTGAGGCAGAATTGTTAACCAAAAATCCACCTGACTAATCCGCACCAATACCTCAGAGGTCCCAGCAAACTAGGGAAAGAGCTTACTCTCTTTATCAAACCTCTATTACCCACGTCAAGGGGAAATCTTCAAGAACACATGGTGTTTGACCTCAAACTACAAGGGCCTACTCCTATAACCAGCATAAGACTTATTCCTATCCTGCACTCCTTTTTCCATCTCTTAAACCAAATGAACCTTCTCTATCATTCTCTATAGCACATCAGGTCTAAGAAATACTGTCTCCACAACCTCATCCCATCATAATGTTGAACAACATGGACACCCATAAAAATCCTCAAATGGGGTCATGCAAATGGTTGAGTGATAACTATTATTATAAGAAATCTCAACCAAGGGAAATTTTTATTCCTAAGATCCACTAAAGTCCAAGATGGTTTCCCTCAACATATCCTCCAATGTTTAGATTTTCTGCTCTGTCTTCCCATATGTCTGAGGGTGGAAACTAGTACTGAGGCATAACTAAGTCTCAAAATCATATTGCAATTCCCTATAGACTCATGAGGTAAAATTTTAATCCTGATTTGAGACAATGGGCCTTGGGAATCCATACATACACACCACCTTATCTACATACCTCTTATAGAAATCATACATTGTTCCCAACTCCTTGATCGCTAATAAGTGAGATGATTTTGTCAAATAATCCAAAATTACCCAGATATCATCACAGCATCCTGGGGATTGGGATAATCCTATGAAAAATTACACTAATATGTCATCCCATTTTCACTCAAGAACATCTAATGGATACAAAAAACTACCAGGAACATGGTTCTCATCTTTTACCTACTGGAAAACTAGACATCAATCCACAAACTCTACTACTGCTTATTTAATCCCAGGACACCAAAACTATGCCCTCAAGACACAATAAATCTTGAAAACTCTTGTTTGTACTGCTAAAGGTGAGAAATAAAACTCATGAAGGAATCCTTCATGCATCGCTACCGGAACAAACAACATCCCCTAAAATACTATCAGGTTCTGACCATCCTCTGAACATCCCTTCACAACATCATTATGGCCAACACAATCACACATCACCTCTACCTAAAAGTATCCCCACTAATAATTCTCCACCTACTGCACTAGGTATGACATAAATTTCAAATGAAACAATAAATCACCACCATCAACCACCCTTTCATCCAAGTGTAGGGCTTACAACTCCTTCATCGCTTTACAAGAATCCCTAGACTCACAAACAATATCTTTCCATGACTTCCTACTCAAAGAATAATCCACCACATTTCCCTTTCCCAAGGTTTAGGATATCTAAAAATCATAGTCTTTAATAAACTTCATCCACATCCACTGTTTTAGATTTAGATCATGATGAGAAAAGACATATCTCAAACTCTTGTGATCCATGAAGACCATAAATTTCTCTCCAATGAGGTAATATCGCCAAAAATTTAGCACAAAAACAATTGTTTCTAGCTCCATATCATGGGTGGAATAGTTATACTTTTGGGGTAATAATATTATATACCGATAATAGATAACTAACTTCTTTTGAATCAATATGAATCACAATCCCATATGTGAAGAATCAAAAAACCTCAAACAACACACCCTCCTCTAGAACTAAATTTCTGAAGCACTGAACAACTTCCCCTTCAGATAGATAAATGATACATAAAACTAATTATTCCAGATAAAATCCTATTCCTTCCTGGTCAATGTGGTTAGTGAGTTTGAAAATTGAGACAAATTTAGTAAAAACCTCCAATAATAGCCTGTGAGACCAAGAAAACTATGAACCTCTACCACATTCTTTGGTGTTTCCCAAGAAACAACTACCTTGACCTTGGACGGGTTCACTTCCACACCCTATTGGGACACCACATGCCCAAGGAAATGCACCTCTCATTTCCAAAACTTACACTTGGAAAAATTTCCATAAAGCTGATGGCGTCTAAGAATCCACAAGATAGCTCTGATATGATCAGAATGCTCCTCATCTAACTTTGAATAGATCGATATTTTTATCATTGAATAAGATGATGAAACTCTATACAAACACATGGAAAATGGAGTTCATAATCCCCATGAACATAGCTGGTGCATTCCTAACACCAAACGACAAAACTACAAACTTAAAGTGGTCATACCTGCATCTGAAGGAATTCTTTGTGATATCACCTTCCTTTAACCTCAACTGGTGATATCTTGACCAAAGATAGATCTTGGAAAACCAATTGTACCCTATAATCTAGTAAAATGTATCATCTATCATTAAAAGAGGTTAATTATTCTTGATCATCACCTGATTCTTCCTCTGGTAGTTTATACACAACCTCATACTACCATCTTCCTTATTAGAGAACAACACTAGAGTACCCCACAGTGACACATTGGTCCAGATAAAACTCTTATGTATCAAGTTAACTATCTGAATCCTCAACTCATGAAACTCATAGGTTTATATTAAATAAGGATTCATCAAAATAAGAGAAGTATCAGGTTGTAAATCTATCTTGAACTCAACATCATGTCGAGGGGGTAGTTTCACAACCTCCTCGAGGAAAGCATCCCAAAACTACCCAACCACCTTGGGGACCTCAACTATCCCATCATCCACTGATTCCATAGAAAACTTATCCATCATAGAAATAAAGGGGATCCACATTTCGAATAACCACCTGAAAAACCTTCTTGCTAATGAAAACCATATGCTAGCCATCCACATCTGAAAACATGACTCCCCACCATAAGTAGTCAATAATAGCATGAATAGAATAAAACCAGTTGATGCCAAGGATAATATTTTATGGTTTCACCTATAGTAAGAAAATATTCCCATAGGTATGATGTGGCCCCATCATCAGTTTACACCCCTGGAACACATCAAATAAGTTGGCCTGGCCTCCGAAAGGTATAGTCAACACCAAGGGCGTGAGAAGCCTCTATACATCTAGTCCCATAGCATGAAATAGAGTGGATGAAACAAAGTAGTGTGAATATTATAATTAAACAAGGCACAAAAAAGGTTATATGACAAACTAATTGTTCCTCTAACAATCTTTGGCCCACCTGGTAATGTTTCTTCCACTGCATGAAACTAACCATAGCCATCTCCTCTACCTCTCTTCTAGTGGACACCTCTACAACCATACTCAGGTCAAGTTCCCTGAACTTGAAGAACATTTTGAGTTCAGCCTCTAACTTCCCCGTATACTCTATCTAGATCATAATCTAGTTACCCCTACTATTGGAACAGACTCACTGGTAACTACTACTGAGGCTGACTTTAAACTTGTCTGCCTATACCAAACTGAGCTTAGAATCCATTGGGAACTAAACCTGACAATGGACATGAATCCTAAAAAACACTAGTCAAAATTCCCTATGAAGAGAATGGAAACCACTTTCCTCAAAAGTCTGGAAGGTAAGTTTCTAAGGTTGACTCCCTGCTAGTCGGAACCTTGAAGTCCCTAGCACCTGGGACCTACCACTGACAAATCTACACCTCATAGAACCCTTTTGATTCCCCTATTATGGTAGACCTCCACATGAGTGCATATGATCAATCGCATCTTCCTTCTTCTGAACCTAAAGATATGTTGGAAACATAAAAGGATTAACTACATACTAGATCGAAGGATGGAGTGTCTCCTCAAGACGTCTTGCATGAGACTCCTCATCAAGGAAAATATCTGGGGAAATTATAAAAGGTCCTTGAAATTGATCCCAAGATCCCACATATACATACACCCCTACTGAAGGGAGAGTAGCTCCTACTTCTTCATAGCCTTTATGGTTGATGAAGGGAATTCTACTTTGAACTCCTTCTAGAAGTCAACTCATGAAATGTCTGCCACCTTCCGCTCACCAAGGTACAGTATCCACCACCAACATCATCTCCTCACATTTGACTAACTGCCAAAGGGAACCAGTACTCCATTAGGGTCCATATCAAACTGAAAGAGATTTATATCTCCTCTATCTATCTCTTTATCTCCACATCAAAAATGTTTCCCTCATATTCCCAAAATCCTTCCATTGAAAATATCGTAACATCCTCTTCCGCTGATCATTATCCTCAACCAGATCAACCCTTTGATGATCAACTAGGTAATCCTTATGAACCTCCACTATTTGATCCACATGTGAATAATGACCCAATTCCATATCCAAAAGAAAAAAAGAAATTCCTAAACCCAGTAGTATGTAATTTTATTTAGATTCATTTTAATTTATTTTAATTCATTTCATTTTTTTTAATTCCTAGAAAAACCCAATTTAAACAAGTACACAAGTCATCATGATGCATATACATATCCTAGGTCTCTACCCTACATGTAGGTCCCCCTCACTTGGTCATTTGATAGGCTCAAATTTCATGCACTGGATCATAGGGGGGGTGAAAATCCTATATCCTTGCCGATCTCCTTGGCCTATGTCATGCACCAAGGTCAACTGGAACTGCTACCATACTAACCAATGTAATCATCACTTTTACTAACCCCAAAATCCATCTTATCT
The DNA here is from genome assembly GCA_963277665.1 of Viscum album. Lineage (NCBI taxonomy): Eukaryota > Viridiplantae > Streptophyta > Magnoliopsida > Santalales > Viscaceae > Viscum > Viscum album. Next base: position 1,060,787,018 of record OY728162.1, on the reverse strand, counting down.
CTCAACCATCACCTTTGATACCCCTCTGTCATTAATCCCTTCTTCTAAAGATACTGCAATAAGGGGAGAGTGATAATGACCCCCTGAGTCCTGCCTTTAGTAAGCCTCGGGTTTGCGACTAGAACTGAGGGTATAAAAATCTCATGAAATGGGAGGCATTACCCTTTATAATAATATAATATCATAAGATAAGATGAATCATCCAAAAAAAATCTAAGTCATAATATTAAAAGGAAACCAAAACCATCACAAAATTTATGTATAAATAAAATAGATACAGAATAAGTCTCCAAAAGTAAATACCCAAAATAAAACTAAAGCAGTGACAAAGTAACTTTCTTAAGGTCTAAGCTAGTAACGTCTATCATGGTCCATGAATTCCTAATGGAAACCATAAAATCATTTTACATATATAAGGTTAGTGTATAAGTATACTCAGTAGGAAACCCAAAGTCTATCATGCACTTGTTAAAGCACCCATGAGAAAATGGTAGAACCAAAAGCACTTAAACAGGTCAACTATCCAACCCAACCATACCAAGGAATGCTCACCAAATAACACAACCCAAGTATAATAACATAGTATGGATAATATCGATGAAAGATACCCTGCACCACTTTCCTACTAATTAGTCTCTCTCACCTTGATAGAAAACATCGTGGAGCTCCCACCTCTTCTGAATTACATCATAGTTCATCACATCCCTGTTTCTGATGCTTTCTCTAGGGTATGTGCATCTTTATATGAGGTTGAACATCTATTGCCCTGCATTCCAGCTTTCCAAAGGCGGGCATCATCCATCGCTTATTCAGGGACGTTTTCTCCTTGATCAAAACGGGATGATGGAATGTCAGCTCTTCCTTCCGTGTATTCCTCCTCGGAGCTCGTTACCTAGTCCAGATCTCCCTTAAAGATTAATTCATGGTTAGTTAATCTTGTTCCCAGTGCCATATATTTGTGGATTCCAGTTAATTACACTACTTCCGTTAGGACATTCCATGGGGTCTTGACATGGTAGCAACCTTAGGTCGGAGTAGATGACAACAGCCGGCAAGTTGGGGCATCTCTGGATGTGTGGACATTGGGGAACATGTATTCTTAATCATAAGAGGGCATCTCAAGGGTGCAGAACCCAAGGAATCCCACGTCGAATGCGGGGAATCATGTTCCATAGTCATGTATCTGAGGTTTTCCTCATCTTCCCATGTTTAACACAGGGTATGCTGCAATTTTAACATCTAGCAGAGATAGTTATGCCAAAGGTGTGTCTTATGAGGTTTTCCTCAGGCATCTCATGTTTATTATGAGGCAGGTCGTGAGTTTAACACCTTGGGAAGATGGAATGAGAGTGATCATAACGTCCCATAGAGACAGATTAGATTGGTGTGCTACAATGAGGGAACACCTAGAAGATGGATGGATCAGAACGCCCAATGAGGACGGATCCGAGGTGGTGCACCCTATGGAGGGGAGATGTCACACCGTAATGGCTGATCTGAACACCACTGAGGACGGATCAGGGAGAGTGCACCACAGAATGGGGGACACCAAGGTTTACCATTGGTTGGGATTGAACCTCATGGATGTTTCCTATGTACCTTATGTAGAGGATATGGATCAAAACCCACATAGTTTGAAGGGGTGATGATTCAGGGTGTATACAAAGGACAACGACCCGGAGACATGTTGGGGCTTACATGTGAATTACAGCCCAAGTACTACTAGGAGCAGCGAGGAGGTGGATGGCATGATCCCACCGGGATGTGGCGGCCCAGGTGAGAATCAGGATAGATGATGGAGAGTTTAATAGAGTGGAGGGGAAATGATATGGGGCCATGTGAAGATGACAGTAGTGTTGTTCTTGAGCCTCGAAGAGACTTCCTATGTATCATCGTGGCAGGGAATCAAAGTCCGCATAGTTTGATGGGACTATGGGACACCAGAGGAGGCGACCCGTGAGAATGGATGCATGGATGGGATCCCGGATGAAGTGGAACCTCTGGGTTGGGGCATGATCTTCCCAGAACACATGGGATTGAGGGATAGATCAGGATGATACATGGGTGCTGGGCTTGAACCTTATGGAGGCTTCTTACATATCCTTGTGGTATGGAATCAAAGTTCACATAGTTTATATGACGATGTCTTACCATCAATTGGGGACTTCAATGGCTTACCACCGAATGAGGTTGACAACAGCTTGCTGCTGAATGGGGGAACAATGTCTTACTGCTAATTGGGGGAACAACGGATTACCACTGATTGAGGTCCACGGTTTAACGTCATGCAGGACGGGGGTGAACTGATGTGAAAGAGGACATGGGGCCCAGATAGATGGATGGCATGACCCTTGTAGAGGAATCCTACGTACCTTACCTTGGCAAGGATCAAAGACCATGTAGTTCAAGATGGTGGTGGGGCTTACACTCTAGGTTGCCCAAGGTGTTGGTGAACTGACGTGAAGGGGGGTCGGAGCGACCAATGGATGGTGGGCTTGAACCTTAGGGAGCCTTCCTACATACCTTTCCTTGGCAAGGATCAAAGACCATGTAGTTAAGGACGGTGGTGGGGCTTACACTCTAGGCTGCCCAAGGTGTTGGTGAACCGAAGTGAAGGGGGTCAGAGAAACTAATGGATGGTGGGATTGAACCTCAGGGAGGCTTCCTACGTACCTTGCCTTGGAAAGGATCAAAGACCACATAGTTCAGGATGGTGGTGGGGATTACACTCTAGGTTGCCCAGGTGTTGGTGAATCGACGTGAAGGGTGTCAAAGTGACCAATGGACGGTGGGCTTGAACCTCAGGGAGGCTTCCTATGTACCTTTCCTTGTCAAGGATCAAAGACCACGTAGTTCAGGATGGTGTTGGGGTTAACACTCTAGGCTGCCCAGGTGCCACTACAGAGCAGAAACGGTGGATGGGGCATACGCAAGGAAGTTACTCGGGTGCCGCAATGGAGTGACAATGGTGCATGGGTCTTACACAATGAAGTTTCTCGGGTTCCTTTATGGAGAGACAATGGTGTAAGGGTTTTACGCAAGGAAGCTACCCAGGTGTCGCTATGAAGCGACAATGGTGGAAGGGGCTTACGCAAGAAAGCTGCTCGGGTGTCTCTATGGAGCGGCAATGGTGAATGGGGCTTACACAAAGAAGCTGCTCGGGTGCCGCTGTGGAGCGACAATGGTGGAAGGGGCTTACAAAAGAAAGTTTCTCAGGTGTCGTTATGGAGCGGCAATGGTGAATGGGGCTTACGCAAGGAAGCTTCTCGGGTGTCGCTATGGAGCAGCAATGGTGGAAGGGGCTTACGTAAGGAATCTGCCTGGGTGCTGCTATGAAGCGGCAATGGTGGAAGGGGCTTACGCAAGGATGCTGCCCATGATGTCTTCCTCATGTCTGTACATGAGGGAATCCCAACTCACTGGGGGGTTGAGGCATATGATTGAGGCCTACACCTATGCACTAGTGCACAACCGGGATAATTCCAAGGGGTGTTGGAATCAATCTGAACAAAGGGATATGGAAAGTGTGAATCACAAGCCTGACATTCGGAATGTGGTGAGGGTGTCATGGAGATGAAGGATAACTATTGACCATGTTCGAAACACAGCATCCATATCATGTTAGCCTAAAATGGGGACAAACAAATGAGGGTCGACTGTTGACCGTGTTCGAAACACAGGACCTGACTCAAATTGTCGTCCAAAGTCTTCCAGGGCGTTGGCCCAAGACGGTAGGTGAGCCGATGCGGCATGGGACCAGGCCGTTAGGGGGTCCCTTCAGACATATAATTGGATGAAGATCTGAATGAAGGACACGCAAAGCATGAGGTGGAGTGATGGAATGTTTGAACAGATTCTAACACCCTTGAAATTACACCACTGATGTCATGGCATTAGGCATCCTATGCTTGGAGCATAAGGAATCTCTTGTTTGAAGCAAGAGGTGTCCTATTTTTTGAACATATGGTACACTACAGTTTAGAGTCATGTAGAGAGGACTGTTGGAATCTCATGCTTGGAGCATAAGTCATCTCTTATTTGGAGTAAGAGGCATCCTATGTTTGGAACATAGGGTGTACTACAGTTTAGAGACATTTAGAGAGGATTGTTGGCATCTCATGCTTGGAGCATAAGGAATCTCTTATTTGGAGTAAGAGGAATCCTATATTTTTTATATAGTGTGTTCTACAGTTTATAATCATATAGATAGGACTGTTGGAATCTTATTCTTGGAGAATAAGGCATCTCTTGTTTGGAGCAAGAGGTATCCTATGTTTGGCACATAGGGTGTACTACAGTTTATAGTCGTGTAGAGAGGACTTTTAGGCATAAGGCACCTAGTAATGGATGGTGTTGGGAATTACGCAAGGGCGGTCCTTTGTAGTTTGACCTAGAATAGGAGCCAAGTGATAGGGTTTGGAGGAGTTTTCTGAGGAATGGTTCGACTCAAGGTACTCGGGGAGATTGATGATGAGAATCTCAACTCACAACATAGGAATGGAACCAAGAGGAATATGTCGACTCAAGGTGTTTCATGGGGTGCAGAGGAGTCTCTCAAATCATGGTATTCCACAGGTGGAAGGTGGGTGTGCATAAGGGCACAATGGAAAATGCCGACATCCCGGCCTGAAAATTTCACGGTGTGACTCTCCATTTTTCATGGGGGTCAGTGATGGTTGCGAAGGGACCGTCTCGGAGGGCCGGGACCGCAGCCCAGCACTGACCCCAATCGGGGGTGCGGGGGCACAGCCCCTATGGTATAGACCGGTGGGTGCGAAGGTAGGAGCCTCACAAAGGATAGGTCTTCACGAAGTAGCTTCATAGAGTAAAGGGGCTCGTGGAAAATGGGGTCTCATGGAGCATGGACTCGTGGAGCAGCATCGCGAAGGAAGCTACTCGCGGAGCATGGACTCACGGAGCAGAATCACGAAGGAAGCTACTCGCAGAGCATTCACAAAGGAAGCGGCTCATGGATCATGGGCTCACAAAGCCACTTCACAAAGGAAAGCAGAGCTCTGCGAACTGGGATATCGACCGCCCAAGGGGCGGAGTCACCATCTAGCGAATGGGGGTGAGCTGGGTATTTATAGGTAAGGGGCACCATAAAGCATAGCTCGCTCTGTGCGAAGACAGATCTTTCTCCATAGTGGGTTCACGAACGTCAGAGGTATTCGTGGAGCCATCCCGTCTCCTTGCTTCACGGCGGGTCGCGAACGTCAAACGGGCTCGCGGATTTGTCACGCCTCCTTGCTTTGCAGAGGGTCTTCGCGGTAGGTCACGAATGTCAAAGGGGTTCGCGGAGCATCCCGCCTCCTTGCTTCATGGCGGTTCTTCACAGCGGGTCGCGAAAATCAAAGGGGTTTGCGGAGCATCCCGCCTCCTTGCTTCACGGTGGGGCTCCACGATCTCGGAGGGGGATTCACGAATGGGCTTCATGAACCAGTTTTCTATCCCAAATTCAAATGTCCATAAATCCTAATCCATAACTTCGTTCAGGCCCTACGACCTACCAAATCGAAGCTTGAGAAATGGGATACAATCTTGGATCATGTATGGAAGCATTTGGAAAATTTTGGGGATGCATTTTATAGTGCCAACAATCCCACTCGTAGACACCTGGACCATCACATCACATTACATATCACCTAAATACACTTGGGCCACCACATCTCATAACTAGTGTAGTAGGGTATCATGAACATAGAGGATATTAACCTGGTGTGGTCCCCCTACCATGCACTACCCCCACTATAATATATCTCAATATATCTCACCTGAATACACCTAGTACATCAAATCAAATCTCAATAGTGACACTTTTGAATTATAGGCATCACAACCCATGCATGTCCTTCACATCACTTAGAAGAGGGAGCAGCAAAGAGTGGGTGGTCGGTCATCCTTCCTCATCCTGGGATGTTGGGGAAAACACCCCCCCCCCCAAACATTTGGTGTCGTCACATGGTGCTCGACTTGGGTAGGGTTCATATATAAATCACAAAGAATATATAATTTATATATAGATAGATTCATAGAAAACAATCCCCATCCTAAGGGTTCACTACCAAATAATAATCCATCTCACAAGATCCACCACTTACGCTACCAAAACTAAATACACAACCTTACACAAGTTGAACACAATCCACAATTCATATTTCAGTCATTAATTATCATTAATCCATTTTCCATATTTTCTATTACCAATCCATTCCATTATAATAGGCACCATGTTTTTTATTTTCATCCCATTAGTTTATATATCAACATTAACCATTTAAACCATATATCCCATCATCAATTCATTCATTAAGAATTCCCATTTGAAATCATTATCAAGAATTTAATTCCATTACTACTCAAAATACTAGCATAACACATCATATCACAACAATAAACAACCTAATTTCCACATACCAATAGGCCGACACCCACTTTCACATCCCCATTGCACAATCACACCACAACCACCATTACAGCCCCACTACACATGAATCACAACATATCCACTTCCTAAAAATTGCATCAACACAACCAAGCCACAACACACAAGTGCTTTCAAAAACACATCCCACACCACATATATATCATTTTACATATTAGGCATAGGGGATTTCATTTAATTCCACTTCTTTATTTAAGGGAATTATCACACAAACCATAAGATCCTAGGTAATCTAGTTCCTTAACCAAGTATACATGATTAGATGATTAGATTTTAACTTTTTTCAAAAACCAAACAACATGAATTCCACAATTCACATCATAACCATGAAATCAAGGACCCCTAATGTCCACAATTTTCAGTGGTCATTTATCCCATACATTTGAAAAGATCAAAGCAATAACAAAAAATCCTTAAGATCATACTTCACATTCCCATACCCCTTTAGATTTTAATTTAAACTGATTCATTTATCTTTCTTAAGTCGGATTAAACCATCACCATAGTTATAAAAAAAATAAACCCATCTCACATGATACACATACAGAGAAACAAAAGAAATCCTACCTAGAATAAAGAATCTTTACACAAACTTAATACACCAAAAATAGGGGGGGTATAGGAGGAAACTTCCTATAGGGAGAACTCAAACCAACACTAACAATAGGGCTCCATGGTCCCAAGTGAAAAATACTCCTAAACCAATTATCTCAATATAAATAAATCCTAAACTAATTATGGAAATAACCTTTCTCTAGAAAGATCATATCCAAAACTAGTGTGGTTTGGTATGGTTTTAATTGTCCATTAAAGGCAGATCTCATCAAATCTACATGGTTTAACCCCTTAAAAAGTCTATGTACTTTTAAAATAATAGAATATATAATTATCCACCTTTAAAATGGATTTAAGTTCCATTAATTAAGTCATTAAAACTATTTTTCATCAAAAAAACAAAAGGGAAAACTAGAAAATTTTGGAAAACAAGATTTACTATAGATCTACCATTGGGATCTACCATTAGTTCAGAGATCTATTGTGAGCTCAAATATATACCATCAGTTCATAGATCTACCATCTGTTTAGATATCTTCCATATGTTCATATATATACCATCTATTCATAGATCTACCATCGGTTCAAAGATCTATTGTCAGTTCAAAGATCAACTATTAGTTCAGAGATCTACCATCAGTTTTGGGATCTACCATTAGATTATATATCTACATTAGTATAGAGATCTAACATTAGTTCAGAGATCTGTCATTATTTAAAGATCTATCCTTAGTTTCTAGATCTACTATTAGTTCATATATATACCATTAGTTTATAAATCTACCATCAGTTTGGAGATATACCATCAGTTCAAAGATCTACAATCAGTTCGGAGATCAACCATCAGTTTAGAGATCTACAATTAGTTTAGAAGTCTATTGTTTGTTCAAAGATCTATCATTAGTTTATATATCTACCATCAATTAAGATATCTACCATTAATTTAGATATCTATCATTAGTTCAGAGATATACCATTAAATCGGATATATACCATTAGTTTAGAAATTCTAAAACACCCTTTTCCACCAAAACACCACTGGAATTTCTTCAGACACTTCAATCACCATATTTCCCACAAAGTAATGAGCCAAAATTTCTAGGCCATTACATTAAAGATGGTTGGTGGAAATATTTTTTCCAATTTAAATTAGATCGCAACAACCTCTTCTTTCAAGTTTATCAATATCTCACAGTATAAATATGTATTACAAATTAAATGGAAAAACATGATATTTTGGTTAACAAATAATTTTTTTTTTGAATTCAATAATTCTCTAAAACCAATAGGCATTAGTCTTTCCATTATAACCTTAAACTCATGACTTTTTAATTCATTAATATGACTATTTCAAACACAATATGATAAATTAGAGGCATGGAAATCTGAAAATATAAAAATATATTCCATTTTTAGAATAATAAATAATTTTATTTTTAGAATTTGTAATCTTCTTTTGGAATCACTGACCTTTGTGATCTGTGATTTTTTTTTAAACTCAAGTTCCAAACACATGTAAATGTGGGAAATATCTAACTATGAATTTAGGGTATCTTTAATATATCCATGTGTGTATAATATGGTATAAAATATGTTATAAACACATTTATTCTCAATATTTATTACATCTAGTGTAACACCCCAAGCTTACATGGTATGCTTCTCTTTGAATAATATAGTAGAATGTGTTGTACACAACTTTGAGTTCAAACACACCACAACCAATCAAACTAGTCGTTATGAATAGTAATACCCACTTTTTGAAATTTTATAAATTTTATTTTTCAAAATGGACTTCATTTTTGGATTCAAAATATCAAAATTATCCTAGGGTGAATTTTTGGTATTTTTCTGAAAACTTTCAATTTTTGATGAATAGTGAAAAACAATGAGTTATAGTTTAAAACGGAATTTTTATTTAAATTATTATTTATTTTATTTAAATTTATTTTAGGTCAAAATAGATACATAATACATATATAAGTTCAATGTCATTCATTGGAGTCAATTTATAATAATTTTAGATATATAAAAATTTTATTGAACTTTTCACCGTCTTTTACCCACCTCCTAGGAGAATTTGCAAATTTACATAAAACCTAATTTTTCCTCTTCTGTGAGTTGAATTTCAAAAATACGAGAGACATGGTTGATATCAGTAATTAAAATGTGGTTCAATAAGATGAAAATAATTTTTTGGTGAATAGTAACTTTTTACTTTTATTTACCACGGTTAAAAGTAAATAGGGTAATTAAGGGTAAAAATGATATTATTATTACCCTAACACAAGTCCTAATTCAATTGGATAAGTATAATTCGACAAAAAACAGAATTAGGAATAAAATATGAACCTCTTTGGTTCACTTGGATTATATTAGGACATTTATTATTATTTAATTCAAAGAAGAGTTGAAAGAGTTAAAATCAAAGTTTAATAACTAAAACATTTTTAATATAGGGTTATACATAAGATAAATTAGACTATAAATATTCATTATAAAGATAAAAAAATTTCATACATAATTGTATTTTATTTATATTTTTTAGACATTAAATAATTTAATTTATTTATGACACAATGATGATTCAGTAATTACCTAATTAATGAAATGTTAAAATAATTGATTTTATGAATATCCAAATAAATGTAATTTGAGAATTTTTATGAATTAAACTAATTTTATAGGTTAAATTATATATAATGATTGGTTAGATGAATTTTTTTCGAAGTAATAATGTTGTTATAAATTTAGAAAAAACAAAATACCAAATAGTGTCAAAATTGACATAAAAGAGTTTTTAAAACAAATATTATATTATTAATTCATATTCTATTCCTAAAAATATAATATTCAACCAAAAGACTTATATAATGATATTTTTATCATTAATTAACCACTTTTGGTTCTCTTTGAAGTATATAGTAAGTTTATTAACCATATAATATAAAAATACAAAGAGACAAGGTAAATGTCAAACTATTTAATTAAAAGTTAAATCTAAAAGATAAAGTTAATATAGTGACCCAAACCTATCTAAAACCTATTGGTTGAGTGTTTTTCAACCTATACCCACATTATCCTTTAAAAAATCTATTTTTGAGCCATTATAACCCAAAAATTATTTTATTATAAAATAATATTTCTAGTTTTTCCTAAGGTGCCCCTCACCCCTCTTATAAAAGGGAACTCCCCCTTCTCACTAATTCACACCTTAAAAGCCATTTTTCTCAGCCAAACCCTACCCAAATACCCTCTAAACTGTACTCCCTTCATCCTATAGTCCCTCCTTTAGTCATAAATCCAACCTACATAATCCTTTTGATCAAATCAAAAGGAAGAACTCGAAGAAGAGGTAAATATTTCATCACCTCTTTCAAGTTCCTTTCTTCTTCCACTTCATATTTCTTTGTTATTTCCATTCTAAAATAATAACTCTAGTATATTATATATATTTTAATGTTATTATAAATATGGTACAACCATATTCATTATTCTATCCATCCTTTGAGTGACATGTCACCATACATGCGTATGTACGGATTACCGTCTCCATGTCGTGGTGTAATTGTTATTCAATACATTATTATTTGGATGGGTATAATAATGATGTATAATTTAATTAAATAATGAATATAACATTATAATTATTCTGTATATATTATATACCATCCAATTATATATTATTTTAAGAATGATATTGTCGCTCGTGTGTACGTACAGATTATTGTCTTCACGAACGTGATGAGATTCATTCCCCATCGTATCCATTCAAGACTAATTTTCATTTGATGATTAAAAATAATTTTTAAAGACTTGATATCATTTTTTATATGAATAGGATACATCCCATCCAAAACAAATATGATTCACATAACAAATAATATAAAGGAAAACAAATCTATTAACACCCGAAACGACGATAATACTAAGATATTATTAACAAAACAATGTTAAAAGATCATATATGATATCATATTAATGTATATGATTCTTTTATAATTTAATAAAAATTATTTCAAAATTATATAGGAGGTTAACCTACCATCAACCAAGGAAACTTACAAGGTAAGGGTTAATTTCACAATCTCTTTATTATCCGAGGTTTTTTTTACATAAGTATCTACGGGGACCTCTTTATCATCCACATCCATGTTTCTTAAAAATGTATTTCAAAAAATTCTTACTATTTTATATATTATAGGTTAAAGTAAATTATACCCTTGTTTTAATTTTATAATATTTTTATAAATGAATCTTTCCGTCATTTTCCAAACAAGGTCCTTTATAACCTTTTCAACAAAATTAAGGTAAGAATGTCTTTTTTAACTTATACGGCAGGTGCGGCTATTTTATGCCATTATAAATCGTCAAATCTTCCCTTACAAGATTATAAGAATGTTTTAAAAATAAATGTTTTCTTTATAATTATGTGACTCTTAAATTGTTTTAAAATAGCGAGAGTTATTTCTCTAAAAAAGGTTTTGTTTTCATCTATGTCAACATCCTTTGATGGATTTTAAGCTTATTTGAAGTTGATTTATTATGATACAAAACTTCTATATTGTATTGAAGGTTGTGTGTTATGTTTGACTGTGGATGTTTTATTTTTAAACCATTCATGGTTTATGGATAAATTATTGACATTTCGTATGCTAGTTTTAATACGAATGTTTATGTTATGTTTAAACCTTTTAATATGAGGAATGCATTGGACTTGGTAAGTGACGGGTGGAGCCCGCTATAGCTCCTCGATGCATCGGTAGGTCTCATGAGAAAAACTAGTGTCTTGGAACAAGTCCTTGACAAAATCTTATTTTTAGTCTTGGCATAAGGCCTTGACTATGTGGTCATGAAAGTTTGGCATTATGCATTCCATCATTATGAAAGTGGCTATTGATATTGCATGTGATTATTCCACTAATAGAATATTCATGTGAGTAAGTAAATGGAATTATTTTGATTTATATTTTACATATTATGATGAAGTTTATGTTGAAAAGGATTTTGTTCTTGTTTTATACATTTCCTTAAATGTTTGTGCTTATTTATGAAATCTTCCACTATATTGTTATCCTTACTGAGCATCTGAGCTCACCCATTTCTATGTTTTATTTTTCCCAGAATGTGAAGAATTATATTATGACTGACCTGCAGGGATAGTCTATGGGATCTCAGTGTTGTATATGGAAACAATGTTGTTGTAGTTTTCCATTTTATGATGTAATGTAAACCTTATAAATGTATCTAGAACTTCCAAGGATACTAAACTAATCAATCTTTCGAGACTTGATCTTTTGTGATCATGCCAATGTTATGTAATAATGCACCTACTCTCGGTAACTGGGGTCAGGGAATTATAGTTTGTATCAGAGGAAGTTTAGTACAAACCTTGGAATCTAGATTTTGATAAACTCTGATTAGAGCACATAGCCCAAAGATATACTTTGATGATATTATAGAAGAACTTCCTAGAATTTTGGTATTGTTGATATTTTATGAGTTTTACAAGAAATACATCCATGTCTGGATATGAGCTGGTGGAGGTGGCTCTGGAACAGATGTACCTAGGGGTAAAACCCAAAAACACTGCTTTGAGCAAGACTCGAATGGGAACTGGTGCACGACAATGGGCCTTGCTGCACTCTTGGTTATGACACTCTCGGGGGATATGCTTAGGATAATTGTCATTTTATTTACAAACCATTATGAAGGGTTTATGAGTATATACTTCCTCAAAGAAATTTTTTTTATGATTATGGATTATGTCCATAAACTGTTCAATTTATGTTAAGTGTTTTACAAGTTTGGAATTATGTATTTCGATTCATAAACTAATCAAGTTTACGCCATTGTTTAGAAATGGCGCCTAGTGGAAGGAGTGGAAACTGTATCAATGCATGCACTCCATGTAGGTATTTCCCTCCTACTCAAGATAATTATAGTAGAGATGGTGATGCAACTGGTGCTGATAAGTTAATCACCATACTGGGACAACTCACTCAGGTTATGAATAATAACCTTACTCGTATGGAGCACCCTAATCCACAACATTTAGGATCAATGTTAGATCACTTCATGAGGCAACAACCACTGAAATTATATAGTAGTACAAATCCATTAGTGGATGAGAAATGGATAAATTCCTTAGAGAAAATATTTCATGCCTTAGGGAGTAGTGAAAGGGAAAACGTTGTCATGACAGTTTACCGCCTCACTGGAGATGCGGATCAATGGTGGTCATTGATTCAAAACAAAAAGCAATATTAGGAAGTATCAAATATGGAATGTAGAGAGTTTAAATAAATTTTATTAGAAAGATACTTTCTTCATGACCATCGAGCAGATATGGAAAGACAATTTCTGAGTCTGAGGCAAAAAGAGGATGAGAATGTCGCAAAGTATGAAGCTAACTTTACAAGGTTAGAGAGTCATGTTGTAGATTATATACGTAACCCAAGAAGTAATATTGATTGTTTCTTTTATGGTTTAAAACCATTTCTCCATCGAGCATTAGTCTCACAATCCTTCTCATCATACGAAGATATTGTCTCATGTGCTATCAAGACAGAAAAAGAATTCTCTAAGTCTTAAGACTTTAAAGCAAAGTAAGAGAAGAAGAGATCTTCTGAAAACTCTGGAAATGGAAATAAGGGGAAGAAGGGAAAAGTTGAATATCCATCCTATAGTAAATGTGGGAAGAAACACCATGGTACTTTCCTGAAGGGAATGGGAGTCTTTTACAAGTGTGGTGAAAAAGGCCACCAAGCTTGTGATTACAAGGGGAAGAAAGAGGTTGTCTATGTTGAATGCTACAATTGTAGAGAAAGGGGAATTATGCAATTGAGTGTCCTAAGAGTTAGGGGAAGTTACCTTAGAAAAGTCCAAGGGATCAAGTCCAATCTTATGATATCACTACTACTGAGTTTGAAGCTCCAAAAGACGTGGTGGCAGGTAATTTTATGGTTTACTCAAATTTAGCAAATGCTTTATTTGGTTTTGGATCATCGCATTGTTTCATATCTTCCCAGTTTTCTAAAAAAATTATATATTTCCAATTTTATTTAAAAAGGTATTTTTCATTCAAAACTCCTAAGGGAAGTATCATTGCAACAAAGTTTTGTGAATCAGTCCCCATTAGGTTATATAAATGTTCTTTATCTGCTGATCTCATTGTCATACCCATGATTGAATTTTATATAATATTTGGTATGGATTCTCTTTCAAACCATGATGCGAAAATTTATTGTAATAGGAAGGAGGTTACAATTTTTTATGATGATAATGAGTACCTTATCTTTAGATTAGAAATTCCACCACCTAATTCTTATCTAGATCCACCCACAGTATCTCAACTAGATTCAATTATTGGGGAGGAAGACAATGAAATGACTTTGGGTGAGGAAAGGAATGTTCAAATAGAGGATGTACCTATTGTGAAAGAATATGTTGATGTGTTTCCAGAAGATTTACCTATACATCCTCCAGAGTGAGAAATTGAGTTTTCCATTGATTTAATTCCTGGTTCAAGGCCCATATCGAAGAACCCTTATAGAATGGACAATGTGGAATTAGTGTAACTAAAGAAACAACTAGAGTAATTGAGTAACAAGGGATTTATTCACCCTAGTGTTTCTCCATGGGTAGCCCTAGTTCTTTTTGTTAAGAAGAAAGATGGATCTATGAGGTTGTGCATTGACTATAGGGTGATCAATGCTATAACAATAAAGAACAAGTATCTCCTACCTCGCATTGATAATTTATTCGACCAACTTCATGGAGCTCAATAATTTTCAAATATTGACCTTCGATCTGGATATCATCAGTTGTGTGTGAAGAAGGAAGACATTCTGAAAATATCATTTTGAACCAGGTACGGGCATTATGAGTTTATAGTAATGCCTTTTGGATTGACTAATTCACTCTCTATCTTCATGGATCTAATAAATATTTTTTTCAAGGAATATCTTGATGACTTTGTAGTGGTATTTATTGATGATATCTTGATATACTCCAAAAGATACAAAGATCATGAAAATCACTTGTGCATTATCCTAAACACTCTTAGAAGACATGAATTATATGGGAATTTTAGCAAGTGTGAATTATGGCTTCAGGAGATTTCATTTCTTGTCCATATTGTCTCTGAGGATGGAATCTCTGTTGGTCCTTCTAAGACAAGAGCAATCCAAGAATGTCCAGCACCGACGAGTATAACTGAGGTACGCAATTTTATTGGTTTAGCTGGTTATTACCGATGTTTCATCCAGAATTTTTCCTAGTTGGCTAACCCATTAACAAAGCTCACACGAAAAGGGGTTAAATTTGTTTGGACAAAAGAGTGCAAAGAATTTTTTGAATAACTAAATAGAAGATTAGTCAATGCTCCTATATTGACTCTACCATCAGGGAATGATGGGTTTGTTATTTATAGTGATGCTTCAAATAAAGGACATGGTTGTGTCCTTATGCAGAATGATAGGGTTATTTCTTATGCATCATGAAAGATAAAGATTCATGAGCAAAACTATCCTACTTATGATCTTGAGTTAGAATCTATAATCTTTACTGTGAAGATTTGGAGACACAATCTCTATGGTGAAAAATGTGAGATATATACCGATCACAAGAGTTTGAAGTATATTTTCTCACAAAAAGAACTTAACATGAGGCAAAGGCGATAGCTTGAACTACTCAAGGATTATGATTTCACAATACACTACCACCCGGGGAATGAAAATAAGGTGTCAGATGCTTTGAGTAGAAAGGATCATGGAGTTTTGAACAAGATAAGAGTTGAAAAAGATCCTATATACATGGATCTAGTAAATATGGATATGGGAATCACTATGGAAGGGGAAACATCAATACTTTTTCAAATGGTTTCTAAACCATATTTACTAGAAAGGATAAAGAGTTCTCAAACCGATGATGAAGAGTTTCAAAAGAAGATTAAAGCTATGAATGATGGGAGATTGAGTGACTTTGTGTATGAAGATTGAATTTTGAAATTTGGGAAGAGACTCTGTGTTCCCAATATACCTGATCTAAAAAGGGAATTGTTGGATGATGGTCATAGTTCCAATTTCTCTATACACCCTGGTAGCACAAAAATGTATAGAGATTTGAAGGAACCTTTTTGGTGGGACAACATGAAGAGGGAGATTGCTGATTTTGTGTCAAGATGTATGGTTTGTCAACAAGTGAAAGCTAGAAGGAAACATCCTGGAGGAGTCATGCAACCTCTTCCCATACCTGAGTGGAAATGGGATGATATCATGATGGACTTTTTCATGGGGCTATCAAAGACTCCTAGAAGGAATGATGCAATATTGGTCATTATTGATCATCTTACTAAGTCAGCACATTTTCGTACTATAAGAGAAGATTTACCACTTGAACGTCTAGAAAGACTATATATTAATTAAGTTTTGAGACTTCATGAAGTACCCCTATCGATTGTTTCTGATCGTGATCCACGTTTTACATCAAGATTCTAGAAAAGTCTTCAGAAATCCCTAGATACTGAGATTCGTTTGAGCACTGCCTACCACCCTCAAACTGATGGACAATCATAACGGACTATCAAACCTTAGAAGATATGTTGAGATCTTTCTCACTTGACTTTCAAGGTATGTGAGATCAATATTTACCTTTGTTATAATTCTCCTATAACAATAGCTTCCATTAAAGTATTCAGATGGCACCATATGAAGCGTTATACGGAAAGAGATGTCGCACACCAACCTGTGGGGATGATGTTGGTGAAAGAAAACTCGTAGGCCTAGAACTTGTGGAGGAAATGATGGAAAAGGTGAAGGTAATCCAAAACCACATCAAAGCAGTTCAAAGTAGGTAGAAGATCTATGCTGATAACCGAAGGAAGGATTTGGAATTTTAGGTAGGAGATCATGTTTTCTTGAAGGTATCTTCATGTAAGGGTGTTATACGTTTCGGTAAGAAGGTAAAATTAAGTCCCAGGTACATCAAACCTTTCGAAATTCTAGAATGAATTGGGGTTATAACTTACCGTTTGGAAATGCTACCAAGTCTCTCCAAAGTTCACGATGTGTTCCACGTATTACTGTTGAGAAAATACATGCCTGACCCAACGCATGTACTCACCTATGAGGAATTAGAACTGGAACCTGAACTGTCTTATTGAGAAGAGTCTGTCAAGGTTCTTGATACAAGAGAACAAGTGTTGAGAAACTGGATGACTCATCTGGTAAAATTTCTATGGAGAAACCATAAGATGGAAGAGGCAACGTGGGAACCCAAGGAACTTATAATGAAGAACCACCTGAGTCTTCTTATGTAGTAATATTCTAGAAATTTTGAGGAAGGAATTATTTGAAGGAGGGTAGAATGTAACACCTCAAGGTTCCATGTTACGCTTCTCTTTTAATTATAGAGTACCGTGTGTTGTACGCAACTTCAAGTTCTAACACACCACAATCAATCAAACTAGCTGTTATGAATAGTAATACCCACTTTTTGAAATTTTATAAATTTTATCTTTCAAAATGGACTTCATTTTTGGATTTGGAATATAGAAATTATCCTAGGGTGAATTTTTGGTATTTTTCTGAAAAATTTCAAATTTTGATGAATAGTGAAAACATTGAGTTATAGTTTAAAACTGAATTTTTATTTAAATAATTATTTAATTTATTTAAATTTATTTTAGGTAAAAATAGATACATAATACCTATATAATTTTAATTTAATTAATTGGATTCATTTTATAATAATTTTAGATATATAAAAATTTTATTGAACTTTTCACCGTCTTTTACCCACCTCCTAGGAGAATTTGCAAATTTACATAAAACCTAATTTTACCACTTATGTGAGTTAAATTTCAAATATCTGAGAGACATGGTTGATATCAGTAATTAAAATGTGGTTCAATAAGATGAAAATAATTTTTGGTGAATAGTAACTTTTTACTTTTATTTACCACGGTTAAAAATAAATAGGGTAATTAAGGGTAAAAATGATATTACTATTACCCTAACACATGTCCTAATTCTATTGGATAAGTATAATTCGACCAAAAACAACCTTAGGAATAAAATATGAACCTCTTTGGTCCACTTGGATTAGATTAGGACATTTATTATTATTTAATTCAAAGAAGAGTTTAAATCAAAGTTTAATAACTAAAACATTTTTAATATAGGGTTATACATAAGATAAATTAGAATATAAATATTCATTATAAAGATAAAAATATTTGATACATAATGGTATTTTATTTATATTTTTTAGACATTAAATAATTTAATTTATTTATGACATAATGATGATGCAGTAATTACCTAATTAATGAAATATTAAAATAATTGATATTATGAATATCCAAATAAATGTAATTTGAGACATTTTATGAATTACACTAATTTTATAGGTTAATAAGACATATTAGGGTTGGTTAGATGAATTTTTTTTGAAGTAATAATGTTGTTATGAATTTAAAAAAAAACAAAATACCAAATAGTGTCAAAATTGACATTAAAGAGTTTTTAAAACAAATATTATATTATTAATTGATATTCTATTCCTAAAAATATAAGGCTTGGCCAAAAGACTTATATAATGATATTTTTATCATTAATGAACCACTTGGTGTTCTATTAGAATTATATAGTAATTTTATTAACCATATAATATAAAAATACAAAGAGACATGGTAAATGTAAAACTATTTAACTAAAAGTTAAATCTAAAAGATAAAGTTAATATAGTGACCCAAACCTGTATAAAACCTATTGGATGTGTGGTTTTCGACCCATCCCCACCTTATCCTTTAAATAATCCATTTTGGAGCCATTATAAACTGAAAATGATTTTATTATAAAATAATATTTCTAGCTTTTCCTAAGGTGCCCCACACCCCTCTTATAAAAGGGCACTCCCCCTTATCTCTAATTCATAACTTCAAATCCATTTGACTAGGCCAAAACCTACCAAAATATCCTATCAACTTTCCTCCCTTCATTTTAGAGTCCCTCCTTTAGTCATAAAGCCAACCTAAGTAGCCCTTTTGGTCAAATCAAAAGGAAGAACCCAAAGAAGAGGTAAATATTCCATCACCTCTTTCAAGTTCCTTTCTTCTTCCACTTACTCTTTGGTATACTGTGATGTTATTATAAATTTGGTACAACCATATTCATTATTCTATCCATCCTTTGAGTGACATGTCACCATACATGTGTACGTACGGATTATCGTCTCCACGTCATGGTGTAATTGTTATTCAATACATTATTATTTGGATGGGTATAATAATGATTTGTAATTGATATAAATAATAAATATAATATTATAATGATTCTATATATATGATATACCATCCAATTATATATTATTTTAAGAATGATATTGTCACTCGTAGATAAGGATTACCGTCTCCACGAACATGATGAGATTCATTCCCCATCATATCCATTCAAGACTAATTTTCATTTGATGATTAAAAATAATTTTTAAAGACTTGATATCATTCTGGATATGAATAAGATACATCTCATCCATAACAAATATGACTCACATAACAAAGAATATAAATGAAAATGAATCTTTTAACACCTGAAATGATGATAATACTAAGATATTATTAACAAAACAATGTTAAAAGATCGTAGATGATATCATATTAATGTATATGATTCTTGTATAATTTAATAACAATTATTTAACCATTATAAATGAGGTTAACCTACCCTCAACCAAGGAAAATTACAAGGTAAGGGTTAATTTCACAATCTCTTTATTATCCGAGGTTGTTTTTACGTAAGTATCTACTGGGATCTCTTTATCATCCACATCCATGTTTCTTAAAAATGTATTTCAAAACATTATTACTATTTTATAGACTATGGGATAAAGTCAATTATACCCTTGTTTGACTTTTATAAGATGTTTATAAATGAATCTTTCCGTCATTTTCCAAACAATGTCCTTTATAACCTTTTCGACAAAATTAAGGTAAGAATGTATTTTTTAACTTATATGGTGGGTGTGGCTATTTTCTACTATTATAACATCGTAGAAGCTTCCCTTACGAGCTTATAATAATAATTTCAAAATAAATGTTTTCTTTTTAATTATGTGACTCTTAAATGATTTCAAAATAGAAAGAGTTATTTCTCTGAAAAAAAGGTTTTGATTTCATCTATGTCAACATCCTTTGATGGATTTTAAGCTTATTTGAAGTTGATTTAGTATGATACATAACTTCGATATTGTATTGAAGGTTTTGTGATATGTTTGAATATGGATCTGTTATTTTTATACCATTCATGGTTTATGGATAAAGTATTCACATTTTTTATGCTAGTTTTAATACGAATGTTTATGTTATGTTTAAAACTTTTCATATAAGAAATGCATTGGACTTTGTAAGTGATGGGTGGAGCTCGCTATAGCTCCTAGATGCATCGGTAGGTATCATGAGACAAACTAGTGTCTTGGAACAAGTCCTTGACAATATCTTATTTTATTCTTTGCACAAGGTCTTGACTATGTGGTTATGAAAGTCTGGCATTATGCATTCCATCATTATGAAAGTGGTTATTGATATTGCATGTGATTATTCGACTAGTAGAATATCCATGTGTGTAAGTAAATGGCATTATTTTGATTTATATTTTCCATATTATGATGAATTTTATGTTGAAAGGGATTTTGTTTTATTTTTATACATTGCATTAAATGTTTTCGCTTATTTATGGAAGCTTCTTCTATATTGTTATCCTTACTGAGAATATGAGCTCACCCCTTTCTATGTTTTATTTTTCCCAGGATGAGAATAAGTATATTATGACTGACCTTCAGGGATAGTCTATAGTATCTCATTTTTGTCTATGGAAACAATGTTTTTGTATTTTTCTACTTTATAATGTAATGTAAACCTTATGAATGTATCTAGTACTTCCAAGGCTACTAAACTAATTGGTATTTCGTGACTTGATCTTTTGTGATCATACCAATGTTATGTAATAATGAACTGAATCTGGGTAACTGGGGTCGGGGCATTACATCTAGTATGCGGATGATAAGAAAATCATAAAAATATTGTAAATCCTAAGAAAATACATCACTTTTTCCAATTGTGATATCTCCCAAACCCACAAATTTTTTATTAGTTCATAGTTGGCCTAAAATCGTTATAGTAAAATAAATACATGATTTCTTTCACCTGAATACCTAATATAATTAAATGAGTTATATCTCTTTCAACTTTATGTTTTATAAAATTATATTTATTTATTCTAAAAAAGATGATCGACATTAATAAATCTTATTTGACAGATAAAAAACAAGGTTTTCTTTCATTTATAAGAATAAATTATTTACTATCACTCATATGGTTCAGAAAGGATTTGGGACTATGTGTATTCAATCTAGATAGCATACTATATAGTGTAAAGGTATTGATTATTCATAATAATGTTTCCCTCAATGTTAAATTTTTTTATTCCACTACATCACATGTACTTATACTATCACTCCGTAATAATTTCAACTCACCAATCAATGGTTTCAAATAAACATTGATATTATTCTTTGCATTACAAGGATATAATAATGCCAAATTAATATATGGTTCCTTCATCAACATCCACAAAGGTAAGTTATATAAAGTTATAAAAAAATCCAATAAGAATAATGATTGTTATAAGAACCGAAAGGGAAAACCCATTTATTGAAAACCCAACCGGACATTATGAGGTTCAGAAGAAAAATAAAAATGCAACTAATTAGGTTATTAACATGATTTTCCATCACATGGATGATCTAAAATTCCATTTACATAATTATTGAATTGATGAAATGTGATGAATGAAGTTATACTACTAGACAGAAACACATGCTACAATATAGGTGTAATCAAAAAACCTCAATTATTTTATAATAACAAATCTGGTTTTTCCATGTTGCATGTATTTGTACCTCAATTTTCCACATGTTAGAAAATTAACATAAGATTCATAATTTCCATAATATAATATGCAATCATTTGAACATGCACGGATATTCTAATAACTAAGACCCAAATCATGTGTTGGATTTTTTACTTTCATACAAATTTTTTGGCTGTATAATTTCATTTGTAAAAAAATATTCAACTAATCCAAGTACTCAATTAAAATAGTTATTAGACATTCCAAAATCTGATTTAATAGTTATAAATTTTCGAAGAGTTGCTAATTTACTTATATTATATCCAGGATATAAGGACTCCTTGGCAAATTTCAATAATTTATAAGATTTAGATCATTCAAATTTTGAATTTGAATCATCATTCTGAGTTTCTATTTAGTGAAAAGATGCTTCAATAGCCTTTTGTACTAAATTTTGAAATTATAATGGATCAAGAATAAAAAAAAATTATAACCTCTCTATGAATTATGTTCACCATTTTATACCAAAAATATAAATTTGGTCGAAATCCAAATTGTAATAAAAGAAATCCTGGTATCAAATGCTTAATATCTTTTAAGACCACGTTTCATATAAGGACACTTAATTCTCCATTATAAAATAAAATCTATATTTGAAAATAAAAATGCAATAAATGCTTCGAAATCCTTGATATAAATAGAATATATACTATAACCATGAGGGAATTTTAAATGAATTATCCAACTACGATCTCAAAATTGAAACTCCTCACTACTTTCTATATCCAATATTTTCTAAAAGGTACAACAAAATAATTTTTTAATTAAAAAAATTACTAAAAATAATACTTATTGTAATTAACTAAAGAATAACCAACTTAGTTTTTTAATTGCATGAATTAATTTATTTATTTATTAATAGATTAAGTAATTGAAAATAATTATAATAATAAAAATGGAATAATTATTTTATAAATATAATAATTATTCAAATAAAAATAATTGTGTAAATAATTTATTTAAATTAATAAAATAATTATATTTCTAAAATGTAATTATTTTAAAGAAATTATAGGTATTCACTATAGTTTTTAAAAAAATAATACTTATTTTATAATAATTTTATTTAAATTGCATTATTTATATTTTTCAGTTATATTTAAAATTATAATTATTATAATTACATAGTTTTAATTAATTTTAAATAATATAAATTTAATATTTTCATTCATATTTTTCAATTATATTTTTCAATTAAAATAATTTTATTTCAATTACTTTAATTATATTATTTTGTATTATATTTTAATTATGATTAATTGAAAATAATTATTGACTATATTTTTTCAATAAATAATTATTTTAAAATAATTTTATTTTTTCATTATATTTTTTAAAATAATTAATTATATTTCTAAAGCATAATCCATTAAAATACAAAAATTAAAGATTATTTTAACAATTATATAAAAAATATTTTAATTTAATAGTATTTTTTACATTCAACTAATAAAAATTATAATTATAGAAAAAATAAACTACAACTAATTAATAAAATAATTTAAAAACTAAAATATTATTTCAGTAAAAAATACTAATTAATAACTATAGAAATTAATTATGAATAAAAATACTCTATTGACATATTTTTTATCTATATTATTATAATTATTTATTTATTTCAATGATGTAATTTAAGTTATTTCTATTTTTCAGTTATATTTTAATTATAATTATTGTAATTAAAGTTTTTTAATTACTTTTAAATAATAAAAAATTAATATTTTCATTTATATTTGTCAATTATGATTTTAAATTATAATAATTATAAATTAATCATTTTAATTATATTATATTATATTATATCTTATTTTATAATATTTTCTTAATTATGACTAATTTAAAATGAGTCTTAGCTGTATTTTTTCATTAATATTTTTTAAAGAATAATTTTATTATTTTCATTGTATTTTTAAAAATAACCAATTATATTTCTCAAACATAATCAAATTAAAAGTGGGGCACTATGGTGACCATTGTCACTCTGTAATTTGAATATGCATAGCAGATACAGTATGAGCCTCACTCTCTATTTGTGTGAAATTTTTGAGATATTATTTGGGGACTTTGAGGTAATTTTTCACATGGTTTTGGAAACTATATATTGGGAAGTGGAGTTGGAGTTTAAGTGATACAGATATACTAGAGATATATGGATATATCTAGTGGTGATTTTTATCTATAAAAGGAGGTTGATGTCACTTCTTTTGGATTTAACTTTCAAAGAGGGTCATCTTCAGATGGACCTATTCAACTACTAAGGATGGAAATTTTAGGGTTTTGTTTTCACCCTATCATGGCTAGCATAATGGGGTAGTTTTTCTGTCATGGAATTATGATTAAAAGGTAATAATTTTATGAAGCAGTTTTATTTTTAATGATAGTTAATGATGATTTTTTCCATTCGTTCTATTTTTCTAAATATCTTCCTTCTTCATTGAACATGAGAATTATCTTTGAAGTGAGGTAATTTATTGAATAGTTTGTAGTTTTCTCCATGACCATTGGGTGAGTTTCATGCTATAATTAAATATGATTTTGGGTTTCCTTATATCTAAAAAAATTGAAGTGTCTGACCATGAGAAAAGGGGATCATAGTGATTAGAGAGTGATTACTTGGACTAAGGGAGTTACTTAGATATAAGGAAACCCAAAACTATATTTATTTATAGCATGAAACTCATCCAATGGTCATGTAGAAAACTACAAACTAGTCAATGAATTACCTCACTTCAAAGATAATGCTCATGTTCAATGAAGAAGGAAGATATTTAGAAAAATATAACAAATGGAAAAAATCATCATTAACTATCATTAAAAAAAACGGTTTCATAAAATCAATACCTTTTAATCATAATTCCATGGGTATCCATTATTTATTTTTATGCTTTATTACTCCATGAACCAAGATCTTCAATTTCCCAACACATTATTCATCATTCATAGTTCCTCTAAAGTAATTGTAGTTTCCTTTTTATTTTGAATTATTCATCTTAACAATTGATTTAGAGTGTTTCCCATGCCTTGTCTTTATGGGTTCGACCTCAATTCTTTCATTTCCTATGTTTTACCTTTGAATTTTTTGTGATTTGATTTAATTTTTATAAATTTATAAACTTGATAACTCGTACTAAGTAATGAAGCTTTGTGGGAGGTCAAAGTTTTTGGCATCATTGTCAGGGACTTGGGGATGATTAGGAGAATCTAATTTTCTATATTAAGATAAGACTTTTTCATCTCTTTTTATTTTATTATTTTAGTTTAAGTCATTCTTTTGTTTTCTTTTTATACACTTGGGTATTTTTACCTTATGATAGTAGGTATGAAATTCATTATAAGTGAACACATCTGGTTTCCCATACAGTTTGTGAATCAATAAAATTTATTAAATCAAGGATAATATTTAAAAGTAATAATCATGTAGCCCACAACCATACCCAAGAGACTATAAATCAATCCTCTCTTCCATGTAGCATGCTTCAATGAGGCATGTAAGGATTTGGAGATAATGGTAAAGGAAAATAATGAATAAAAAGAGATAAGTAAGGAGGAATCCAAATTCAAGGAAAAACATGAGGATAAATCCAACAGTGATAATGATTTTGGGGTTGAATCCAAGGTGACTTCTAAGAATGAAGCTAAATTTAAGATAAAATCCATATATTTCTCTCTCACAATTGTTGAACTAAAGGAGGAAAAATAAGAAAAACATTACAAAAATAATAATAGAGAGATGATGAGGTTAAGACTACTAAAACTTATAAGAATATTGAATATTCTAAATAATATTAATGGAAAAAGTAATGAAAGAGGAGAATTATCAAGTTTGTACAACCCATTAGATACTTCATTATTCTTTGGGACTATTCACTACTTGGTTCTCTCCTTAAAAAATCATAAATCTAATTTATTTGAGTAAAGGATAATTTCTACACTAGATGAGTGATAATTTTATTCATGGTTAAATTTGGAATGGTAAACTTCTTTCCATACTCCTATTACATGATAAAAATAGGTAATTTATAGCTTAAATACAATAAAAAGGGGATTTATGAAAGGTAACCCAAGTTTTTTTATTGCTTTATAAGGAGTTAATGTTTAATAATTTTATTTTAGTAATTCATTTTTGGATCTAAATTCAATACCCATTACTATTTATAGATTAAATGAAATATAATTTGTGCTCTCACTGGGTTTTTATTTTATTTTATAAGTTGATGATGATGAAGGAATAATATGATAAGGGAAAAGAAAAATTAAAAGGGAATAGATTCATTGGATATGGGAGTATTATTTTGAAATATTTATCTTTTACTTTCCCTCTATTATTCTTATAAGATTCTTTTTAGTTTAAGGTAATTTTCATGACATAGTTAGTCTTTATGCTATATTTTTTATCTAGGATGAAAATTTTTCTTAGGAATCACATCATGCCATGTTTTAGATATCATTTTTAATAATAATGAATGATAATATGTTGGGTTAATGAGTAAATATAATTATAAGGTTATTAATTTAATGAACCATGATTTGGAAATATTGGTTGATATTGTTGAAATTCCTCTAACATTTGTATGCTTTTATTTTCTGAAGTTTATATTGATTGATTTTTTGTTATTATTCATGGAATGATTTATTTCCCAAAATTTCATGTTTTCCATTATTGAGAGGGTTTTAAACCATTTTATCACATTCTTTCTTATGCCCTATTTTTTGAGAGATACTTGGGACATGTTGACTACTATAACTTTCATTGATATCTTTTCAAAACTATAAAAGAACAAAGTCACATTAAAATGACTGAGGAATTTTTTATTTCATCCCTTTATACCTTTGAGACTTACCTTTAAATTTATTTTTTTATTAAGATCATAGAATCCATGAATGAACTTGATAAGAAAACTACATTACAAACCTATTTTATCCTTCCTACCCTACTCTTGGTATTTTTTCATGATTTACGATGGAATAAGTGTGGGGGAAGAGGTTATTACATGGAGTGAAATTGGGTATTTGTATTAAAAATCTGAATATATAAAGTATTATCATTGGGTGTGAGGGAAAGGTTTATAAATCTTTTTTCAATGCTTTATTATTTAACCTCTAAAAAGAAAAAAAAGATTAAAAATCATTGATGAAAAAAGAGAAAAAACATGAATGATTTTGAAAAAGTAATTATTGTTGGAAAAGGGATATATTCTGAATTATTCTTATTATTGGTATTTTTTTCTATGAGATAAGGAAGAGTATTATTTAGTGATATTATTTTTAAATGATGACTTTTTATTAAACTTTATATTGTTTATCATGCATTGTACTTTAGAGTTTAACCTCTTTTTTAGCCTTATAATTTTACACATCAATTACCTAGAAACCCTTATACTTAGAGAAAATTGATCCTTTTATATAATCCCTCATGTTTAATGTTTATTTCTCTCTTAACATTGTGGATATTTGAGAATCTTTGTAAGCCTATGGTTAGGATGCATGTGCTCAAGGTATAATCATAACTCTAGTCTAATGTAACTTGAGTGGTGAGATAAATTTTTCAAGTGAGGTTGATCACAAGCAGAATTCATTCTAATAATAAGTTGAATGGTGAAGATGGAGGCTAATAAAAGTTTCATCATGCATGGTTAATTTATTTTCTTAAAAAATGATTAGTTGAAGTGATATTTCTTGGGTAATTATTGAAACTTTATTTTTGTATTGATCATTATTTACTTTTTTTGAATATGTTATTTATACATTGGTTTGATGGGGTTTTTTCTTTGTGTGGTGCATAGATTTTATTTTTGAGGATTACAAAGAATCTAACTATGGGGGGATTTGATAGCTAGAAATCATGTATTGTTTTTTGGTAATATTTTTATTATTTAATAATTATTTTTTCCTAATTAATTTTTTTAAGTGGTTTAATTTTGTAAGATAATTACATTTGATTTGGTGGAATTTGAATAAAAAGGAATAATGGAAGCATTGTTAGTCAAGGACCATTATTTTAAAGAATTCCCCTACATAGGGACTCAAAGAAAAGATATTGTTTTAAAAGGGAAAATTAATCTCATGCGGAAGCCTTTGCCCTCGAGCGACCATGGAAGAAACCCTATCCTCGCTGAACAAACAGGGATCCATAATGCAAGTTCCTTTGTGGATGTCATTGCGGGTCGTGTTCTTCACGTTGAAGCAAAGACCTCTGAGTGCATTGATCCCAAAAAATACTGACATCAAGGTTTATCAACAATTTCTTTTTCAAAGTAAGAGGTATATCTTCTCTCTAAGGATCTTTGTTTTATACTGGTTGTTAAATTTACAAAATATCGACCCTCTTTGGTATTCCTTTTCAAAACCCTCAAAAGCATAGGATTCACAAATTTACATATTGGATTATTAAACTCTTTGCATATTCTTTTTTTGTTTTCTTCTGAGAACAATTACTATAGGCTCTGTAATCGCGGTTCATGGTCCTTCGGGGTTTCTTACATGAAATTTTTTAAATGGTTGTCAGATTTCAATATTGATGTTGAACCCTCTATCGTTCCCATTTGGATTGGATTCCTGGGATTTCCTCTGCATCTCTTCAAGAAGAAAGCTTTATTTTCCATTTCTAAACTCTTTAGTCATCCTCTCAAGATTTACGTTGCTACATTGAACCTATCACGACCCTCAGTTTCTATGATATGCACTAAAATTGACATTTTTCAAGTGTTGTCATCGCAGTTTTGGATTCAAAACGGGGATAATTGGTTTATACAAGATGTGGTCTTTGAAAATGTTTTAGACTTTTATAAAAATTGCCTAATAATTGGTCATTCTATAAGTGGATGTGAGATTCAAAGGCATCCCCATCACCCCCTACCCCACTTCAAGTCAATTTGGGTAGAAAAGGAAGCTCCAAAAGTGACCCCTACTACCAAGGTTGATATTCATAATGATAACCCTAACATTTTGAACTCCAAGGATGCTTCAAAACCCCAATCTGACAACATATTTAATGTTTGTATTTTGCACAACCCCGTGACCTCTAAAAATAAAAAACAAATGAACCCCATCCCCTAAGATCATGGGGAGAAAGAGGCTATGCAATCAGATTATGATGAACCTTTACATGATGACCTTGAAAACTCCTGTCAACTGGAAGAGGTCTTATTAAATTCGAGAGCGAGAAAAGGAAAAAAAGAAATGATTGAACCTAATGGATTCATTACTCTGAGTTCCATAAAAACTAAAAAACGTAGGGACATTGCTAATATTGAGATGAAAATTTTCATGATATTCTTAGCTACCAAGACAAATGAAAAAATATATTTACCCCCACAGTCTATCCCTACTGAAAATTTTCTTGTGTCCTCAGATTCATCTGACTATTCTAACTCAAAAGCTTCCTCAAGTGATGATAATGAAAATGATCCAGCTTATAGGGATTCTTATTAGATAAATTAGAAGTTATAATTTCCAAAAGATCATGATTCTTGGATGTAGGAGAATGAAACAACTACCTTTTGAAAATATAAAAATGGTTACATGACTACTGATATTTAACTTGATATTAAAAAAAGGATGTTTATTAAAGTTGTCAAGGAATTTAAGAAGGACCCAAACTTCAACTTCAAATACATTCCTTGTCAATGAGTTATGGATTATGGTTTTCTTGAACTCTATTAGTGCCTCTCTCCATCAATTTTGTTGAATGATTTTTCATCGCCTTGTTCGAAGTTGAAATTCTTCTCAATTGATTGGTGTTGTTGTTGTTTTGGTTGGTTCGCCTCACTTACCTGTTGGTACTATTTTTCAAGAAGCTGTTGGATCATTTTTTTATTATCTTGAAGATGATACCCTCATGAAGAAGTTAGTATTGAAGTAGTGTCTGGTTTATTTGATTTCTTAATTCAAACTTGTGTAGGTTACTTGGGTGTAGGTTTTTCTTTCTGTATTTCTCTCTGCTAGATGTCTTCTGCATGCTCAATTTTGAAATATGATGGTCTTGTCTTGGATACCCAACCCATGTTATGACTCCCTGGAATGCTTCCTCCCTTGTCATACCCCCCTTTTTTCTCATAGGTTTTTGGTTTCACAGCATGATGGTAGTGTTTGGACTCTCTCTGGAGATTTTAGTTCTATGTTTGTGAAGGCTTTGCCTAGTCGAATCCCGCTCTTAGTTAATTGGAGCTCATTGGACCTCAATTTTTCAGACCCACTGATTACTTCTTGAAATGGATGGATTATCATTGCATTTACTTCTTTCCATACTGCTTCCTATTCTATTTTTCAAACAAGGCTGAGTAGGTTTGTTTAGCTACAGATTCTCATTGGTTTTGTTTCTTTTGATTATGTATTATGAGTTGCAACCTTTGTTTCTTGGTCTATTTATCTTAGAGTATTCAATTGTATCCCCTTTAAATCCCATGTTGGTGTAAATTCGTTACACCTCATGCTTGTATTGTAACCTTTTTTATTTAATAAATTTCTCTGGGGCATGAACTAGGTGACCGTTCATGTCACCACTTTTTTTTAAAAAAAGAAATTGGAAATCTCTACACTATGACTGATATGTAAGATATATTTATTCTATGTGTAAAAAAATAGTCTCACCATAGAAAACACCACTATATCTTCCATCCACCTAAGATAATATCCAAGATCAACAGAAAGATGGAAAAGGTGATATAGAGGAGAAAGAGAATAGACAGTGTGGGTCAGATATAGGTTAAAGTAGCATGATTTGGTGCTAGGTGAGAGTGGAAATCAATTATTATAGTGCTAGGTGATTCTACTGGAGGAAAATGATCATTTATTACATGTTTTATATTACAAAAAATTCACCAAATGGGTGAAATTCTAATGTTGGACAAATGAATCATGAGGCATTATTCGAGTAAAATGAAGCGCACATGGAAATGAATGAAATGACATCACATGTTTCTCATCTTCCTCCCTATACTAGGATTTTCATATGACATAAGACCAGTGCATCACAAGACATTAAACACACCTCTTTGTGTTCCCCATCCCGAGACCACTCACATAGTGTATGGACTACTGAATCAAATAACTTAAGGTGTTCCTCTACATACATCAAAGGTTTTAAACTATAAACAAGGCTCTAAAGTGTTATTTTGAGGAGTCTATACCATCAAATCATAGTGAAAATAGTGTAAAATATCCATACAGTATCTATAACAATAATCATAATCAAATTGTGCATAATAAATAAAACAAAAGCATGTTATAACAAAAGAATTCATCATCCAGACATATGGTCATACATTATTACTAATCACCCACCATGCCAATCACATATACAAATAAATAAATAAATAAAATACAAGGAGGCTCCACTACCATCCCTGATACTTACCTCATCTTGGCCTCTAGTCCTTTTCGAGTTGCTCCAACCTGGTCATCCAATATTGGGCCTCTTCCCCACCTAAAATCGTGATCAATGAGGTATGCTCAAGTACTGGAGTGTCATATCCACCCAAGTGGGGTGTGAGTAAAACTTAGTAGGGAACAACCAATAACATCTCTAATATAAATAGTAAATAAAATGTATGTACATGTGATATTCCAAGGTAAATAAATAAAGCACATAAGAACAAAAATATAAATCATCATTGATCCTTGGGTTCTAAGGTGACTCTCAGGATCGACCATACAGGCTTTGTCCAGTGCCTAATGTCTCTAAGCATGATATATAACATTAAGGATAATAATATTTACATTTGAATCTCATGGATATAAATACATCAAGTGTAAACACTATATACTAGGAATAATCCTAGGTATCTCATAATATCAGGTGTAATCGCTAAATTCGAGAAAGTATCCCAAACATCTCATGGTATTATGCTCAAAATCTAGATCCTAGGGAGTATCCTAGAAATATAATCATATCAGGATCAATAGTTATATCTTAGGAAGTATCCTAGTCATCTCATCACATCATTCTCAATAACCAGATACTATAAAGTATACTAAGAATCTCTTCATATCAGGCGCAATAGTGAGATCCTATGAATCATCTTAAGCATCTCATCATATTATCAAGTGAAAACACTTAATCCTAAGATACACCCTAGGAATATTGTATATAATTAGGTGAAAACAAAAAAATCCTAGGAAACACCCTAAGAATATTGTATATCATCATGTGAAAACATTAGATCTTATGAAACACCCTAGGCATCTCGTATATCATCAGGTGAAAACACCAGATCCTAAGAGACACCCTAGGCATCTCATATATCATTATGTGTAAATATCAAATCCTAGGAAAACAACAATTCATCTCATATATCATTAGGTAAAAATTCCATATCCTAGTAAATACCCTAGGCATCTGATATATCATCAGGTGAAAACACAAGATCCAAGGAAACATCCTAATAATATCATATATCAAATCTAGGGGATATTTCATCCCTCCCAAAAATATATCATATGTCTCAATTCATATTGGTTAGATATCTGCCTGAACCCATTTCACATATCCTAAGATGGCCTCTCAAACACATAACCCAAAATCCCCACTATAGTCGTACTAGGTTCACATCATCGATCCTCGGGTTCTAAGGTGACACTCAAGATCATAAATACTTACTCCCCCACACTAACCATCTCTAGAGTCAGTATAACACTAGGTCACCCACTGAGGTCCCCTAGATTACATCTCTACCTAGACAACCTACATGGGATCCTCTATCTCATTTGAATATCTAATGCCAAGCCCGTCACTTAGTGGGCATATCATCCCTCGGTATCATCATGTTCATCTCACGGCCTTACTAGAAAATCTGTATCCTTAACACTCTAGATAGATATGTCATAATTCCCATCAAACTTTCCAATCCATCTTGGGTTAGTCCTCACACACCCAACCCAAACATAAATCCTACCAAGGGTATACTCACATATCTGCTCACATACAAGTGGTATAGGAAGACTCACCTCGCTCTCTAATCAATCAACACAAAGGCTATATGGAATCTCAAGGTTCTGACATGGACTAATTGGTCCAATCATCCCCATTTCACGCCCTACTCTCTAAGGAGGTTTTTAAGGGAACCCTTATCAAGTTCCAATATGTTAGAATTATTTCATTTATAACTCTATAGGGACTTCATATCTCATCTCATGAATTTATGATCAATCCCTTATTCATCGGTGGTCAAAGAACTAACTAGTGACCAAGGGTTCATCTAAGACCTTGAAACTTTGTTTATTATATGGAAGTTAAAGGGAATATTTCATTTTTAAATAAAAAATCAATCACAAAAACTGGAAAGGCCACTTATCACATGCTACAAAACAAAGTGCATATACTTATGGATATTTTCAAGGGACTACCTACCTCATTCATAGATGTTGGGCAAAAATCCCTCAAGATAACATTGCAGTATTTTTGGGTTGATTGTGTTTGTTGACAAAGCATGTTTTCATGGATATTTGTCGAGTTCCCAAGAAGTTGTTGACAATCCTTGTTGACAAAGAACGATGATAAAGGAAAGGACGATCTGGAGGCGGTACAAAAGAGCAGTACAAGGTGGCACTGTTTCCCAGTGTTTGCCAAATTTTTGGGGTCCAAAATTTGGAGTTTGGTGAGTATCGCGAAAAGTGGATTTCCATGAAGATCATAATTTAATATAGCAGAGGCATGATTTTTGCAAAGATGGGATTCATGGTTTTGAAATCGCGAAGACCAGAAGAATGGAGGCGGTGAGTCTTCGCGATTATGTCAAGCTTCGCGAATAGCAGAGGCTGAAGCGCATCGCGGCGGTGAAGGGATTTGCGAGGGAGCTTCGCGGCGAAGGCGCGAAGGAATGTTGACGGTGATGCTTCGCGACTACGTCAAGCTCCGCGAATGGAAAATTGTCGTGGTGCTTCACGATTTGGACCGAATTCCGGCGGAAACTTTGGAGCTTTGCGATTTGAGATGACATGGCATTGACTTCACGCGGAAGGGCCAAGGGTCGGTGGAATCGCCTATAAATAGAGGCCGACCCCCTCGAGAGAAGTAGAGAGAATTTTCAGAGAAGATCATTTTCTCTCGTTTTGCGAAGGTGGTTCGAGGAGCCAGTGTGCTTCGCAAAAGAGGAGCTTCGTGGCGGCTATTGTAGCTCTGCGAAACCTGCGAGCTCCGCGTTTGCTTAGTAAGCTTCATGAGGGACGTTTCTTTGCGACGTCTTGAGCTTCGCGAAAGTGCTTCGCGAAAAGGCAGGAGCTTCGCGAGGGCTTGTTTGATCTTGGCGAAATTGGGAGCTTTGCGAAGTAGGGTGCTTTGTGAAGGTGTTTCCAAAAGGAATTTCCCAGTGTTCAGAGGAAAAGAGTTATTTATCAGTGGATGAAAGTTGGACTTCAATAGAGCATCTATCAACAGTTAAAGATGCATTATTTCATGAAAATTAAGAGACCTACATGTCTATAAACTGTGAGTGGATTCCCTTCCAAGTGCAGTGATCATAGGAAGAGGAAGAAGGTGATCTTCTCCACCGGCAGTGAGCCAGAGAGAGAGAAATAGGGAGTGACCCTTGGGAAAGCAGTGAGCTGACCCTAAACCTTGTGAAGGCAGTGAGCCTGGGAATAGAAGTGCTCTATCCCAAATTTTTTATCCACATCTTATGAAGACTAGTGGGATTTGGTACGCACGGCAACTTGTCGATGTATGCTCCTTGGATGTAGCCCAGTGAGGGTGAACCAATTAAAAATTTTTGTGTCTACCTGCTTACTTCCCTGCATTGTATTCGAAACATCATCATTAGACAAAGAAGAAAATAAGTGATCATAATAAACACACAAGTGAAAACAAAGTGACCCTTGTAATAAAGAGGTCAAGATCCAGTGGGGCAGAAAGAATTTTGAAAAAGAATATTCATACCCTGATTCACCCCCCCCCCCTCTCAGGGTATATAGGGCCCTATTGGTCCTAACAATTGGTATCAGAGGGAAGGTTGCTTTTATCAGATTTGTTTGCTCTGAATTGGTGTAGTTGATCTGTGTGTTTAAAGAATCAGTCTGCTCTTATCTCGGTGAGCCATGGAAAAGGAAAAAACATCCAAGAAGAAGCATAATTCAGGTGGTATTCCTCAGTGTGGAAGTGTGTATGGAAAAAGTGTGATTTAATTAAAAGAATAAAACAATTTACTAAAGGAAGGTCTGGATGAATCTGACAGGAAAAAGATTGATTCACTCAAGCATGATGCAGGAATGAGTGAAGTACATGAACTTCAAAGTGATATTGAAACAAGTGATGATGAAGAAGAAACAATTGAAGGAAGAATAGATATGAAAGCTGAGTTAGAGGCTGCTCTTGAAGAGATAGATGTTTGGAGAGCCAAAACCAAGAAATCTAACAAAGTTGTTCACGATGCCAAACTCTATATGCAGCAGCAGGAAGAAGAGAAGTCTGATTTAATGGATAAAATTGAGGAACTCAAGTTATCAGCACCAGAGAACTCAGAAACAGTTGGTGAGTATAAGCTTAATATTGAAGAACAGAAAAGGTAGATCGATGGCTTCAATAGAAAAGTGAAAGATCAAGTCAAGTGCATAGAATAACCTGATATTCCAAGTGACGTTGGAAACACCGAAGAAGTCAAATCTAAAGATATCCGGATCAAAGTATTGGAGATTGAGGTCAACAAGCTAAGAGGCTTAAATCAAAGGCTTATTGACATAGTTACTGACCTAACAGATAAGAATTATTCTCATGCCGAAGAACTACAAAAGATGGCTAAAATGAAAGGAAAACAGAAGGCTGGTGATTTTGAAGAGAATCAAAAGTCAGATGAAGTTCGGAATTTGAAAGCTAGAAATGGTGATCTAGCAACACAGTTGTCTGAATAAGTTCATAAGAATAAAATACTACAACAAGAGAATGCATGTTGATCTGATTCTATTGAAGAAGAAAAATTTAAAGTGAAAGAGAAAAGTGACATGGTGGAAAAGATGACACGTGAATTGGAAGATGAGATGAGTAGAGGGAAGCTTCTCAAGAGAGAACTTGATTTCCAACTTGAATCAAGGGAGACGAAGATTCAAAAGTTGTAAGAGGAGCTAGAATCAGTAAATAAGGAAGTGGAGAAATCCAATTCTAAAGGAATGCCAAAAATAAAGGATGCCTTACACTTTCTATTTGATCATCCTTCGACAAGTGATGATAAAATGAAGAACAGATATGGTATTTCTGAATAGAAACAACAGAATATTTTCTCATCTCAAAGACCAGAAAGTTTCGGAAAAGCTGGTATCGGATTTGATGAATCCCCTCCCGTGCAAGATAGAAAGAGAGCTGTGAACAGTTCCAGATGTAAAAGAAATCATATAGGTGTTGGAGATAGGCCAAAAAGGACAGTTACAAAAAGTAGTGATGACATGTGCTATTTCTGTGGGATTCATGGACACACATCAAGCTTCTGTTCAGAGGCTCTGGAATACATTTCAGGCTGTGAAAACAGAGACATTACTAAATCTGAGAATAAGAAGAAGCATCATGATAAATCAGAGAGAAGAGTTTCTCAGAGGAGAACATTCATCAGATGTTATTACTGTGGAAGGATGGGACACACCATGTGTATGTGTCAGGAAGATCAGGAGATCAATTCCAGAAGAAGAAAACAAGTTGCATCAACATCTCAGTAGAGAAGTGATGAAATGAGGTATGCCTTTAATAGAAAATGTTTCATATGTTCTGATCATGGGCATTTGGCCAGACAGTGCAGCAAGAAGAAAGCGGGGAAGGAAAAAGACCCGAGAAAGAGATTACCAACTCCAGTGGTACATAATGAGAAATTATACACTGGGAGACAAAGTGGTAAGGTGAAAAATAGTCTTAGAGCCTCGGGGGAATCACATGGAGCTGAACGAAAAGAGTATCAACCACCTCCTCTGTCGTACTCACAACCACTCTCAAGGAGAGAATGTGAACAAACCTGGAAGATTAAGGGGAGATCTAATCCAGCTGTGATAAAGAAGAATGAATGTTCGATAGAGGACTCACCACCAGTGAAAAAGATTGTGGTGACTCATACATCTGATAAAAGAAATATGAACAATGAATGCATCGAAAAATCCACATGTCGTGTTTCTCAGCGAGAAGTGAAGGAAAGAGGAAGACCCCTAAGATGGGAGAAGAAGAAATGGAAGATGCCAAATAGAGAGGTTCCTACTCAGATAAATAATCAAGGAAAATGTAATTTTGGTAGAACCTCAATGAAGGAAATGTGTACTAGCGGGTTTATACCCCAAGCGGTGAGAAAGGTCGAGCCTACCAAATCTACATATCAGAAAAAGGCTCAGAATGTAGGCAATGAATGCCTAGTCATATGGCCAGAACAGTTGAAGTTGGCTTGGCAGCTGGAGGAAGCAAGAAAGGAGTGTGATGCCCTCTAATAAAAAATCAAAGGGTTGACCCGTCAGGATCAACCACTATCCTCGTTTTGAGGATTCGAGAAACACCCCTCTCCCTATGTATATAAATGGTATTAACTGATGATTCATGTGTTTCAGGTTCTAGGGAGATACGATCCAAGGGGAAGTGGCATCTAAGGATGCGAAGTGGAGATATGATATGTTCTAAAATTTCAATTGATTCAAATCAGGTACCAGAGTTGAAGAAGAAAGGAAGCAACAGAGCACAATAGAATGTGATTGTGTTGTTAACTTTGTCTCTTGTTTCCTACACCGAGTTCCAACTCAGTAGGCTTAGAGATTTTGTTAATGGCTCAATTACAAGTGGAATATGAGACTATAAGTTTCCAGAGGAGAAGAATGGTTATGAGTCTAAATAGTGGGACTAACCCCAGGAAGTGTTTCACAACATAGGGGGAGCATTCAATAACAAAATAAGATGCAAGATCCATCAAATAAATAATTGGATGACTCAGCTCATGCATTCCCTATCGAGGGAAGAAAGAAACACAGGGAGATGCAGTAATAATCATGCATCTCATGCTTATCTTTTTGATCTGACAATGTGGTATCAGCTGACTGCTTTCAGGATACCAAGAAGCTGCGAGGGAAAATCAAAGGCGTGTCAACAAAAATCTGAGAGAAGAAGTTCAAAGAAATGACATCAGTGAACAGTGACACAGAGAAAAGTGTTGAGGAAGAAAGAAACATAGGAAGATAAGAAGTGGCTTATGCTGATTCAGAAGAAGACACCGAAGATGAACATGAAAGTGTCTAGTTTGTTCCTACAGGGAAGACAACGAGATGAGATGCAATTGATAGATAGAATATCATTGGTGATCAGGCAGCTCCTATTCAAACAAGAATAATGAAGTCACTACAGTAGACATCTTTCCTATCTCATGTAGAGATGAAATGCTTTGCTGATGCAGCTGACGTTGAAAACTGGGTTCATTCTATGAATAAAATGCTTGATCAGATTGCTAAGAACTAGATGTGGGAGATTGTTTTGAGGCCAGCAGATAAAAATGTCATCAGGACTAAATGGGTCTATTAAGACAAGATTAATGTTTATGGCACAGTGATTCGGAACAAAGCATGACTGATGTGAAAAGGAGACTCTCAGATAGAGGGAATAGATGGTGATGAGACATTTGCACTGATTTCAAGGTAGGAGAAAATCAAATTATTCCTAGCCATTACAGTGCAAAGAAAGTTCAAAGAGTTCCAGATGGATATAAAGACTGCATTTCTAAATGGGTTTCTGGAAGAAGAGGTGTACATTGAGCAGCCAGATGGTTTTCTCATTCATGGGGATGAGAACAAAGTTTTCAGGCTGAAGAAGGCGTTATATGGGATGAAACAAGCACCAAGAGCATGGTACTGAAGGCTATATCAGTATTTAAAGAAGCTTGGTTTTCAGCATGGGGGATTTGAATACAATATTTATTTCAACAACAACAGTAATCAAAGTATGATGAGGATGGTCTAGGAAGAATACATAATATTTGGAAGATCGGATGAAGCATAGTGGAGACAATCTTCTGAATTCAAGAAACATGAGTTTGAAATATCTATGATTAGTGAGCTGATGTTTTCCC
The DNA here is from genome assembly GCA_963277665.1 of Viscum album. NCBI lineage: Eukaryota > Viridiplantae > Streptophyta > Magnoliopsida > Santalales > Viscaceae > Viscum > Viscum album. The sequence goes on along the minus strand of OY728162.1, from coordinate 1,060,748,040 downwards.
TTGGTTTACAGGTTACACAAGGCAGGAATGACACATTCATTTCTCAATACAAATATTCCAAGGATGTTTTGAAATGAGATTTGTAATTGAAGATTCCAAGGAGACGAAGACTCCGGTTTCTACCCGGATAAAATCATCAAAAGATGATAGTGGCAGGGAAATTAATTTCACTAAAAACAGGCAGATTATCAGCAGTATGTTGTACTTGACCGCAACAAAGCCTGATATTGTTTTTTCCACATGACAAGTAGTGAGATATCAAAGTGATCCCAGAGAAAGCCACATGCTTTTAGTGAAAATAATACTTCGGTATATCAAAGGCACTGTGGATTTTGGTCTGATGTATAATGATAAATCTCAGACAGAGTTATTGGGATATACTGATGCAGACTGGGCCGGTTCAGTGGATGATAGAAAATCAACGTCAGGTGGTGCATTCTATCTTGGTGGATTGTGTATTTCCTGGATTAACAAGAAGAAAGATTTCATTTCATTGAGCACCGCAGAAGCTGAGTATATTGCAACCACTCAATCATGCACACAATTATTGTGGATGAAGCACCAGCTTGAAGATATGGGAGTCAAAGTGAAGTCTCCGATCGAAATCCAGTGTGATAACTCAAGTGCTATAAATCTCAGCAAAAATTCAGGTCATCACTCAAGGACAAAGAAAATTGAGATCCAATATCATTTTATAAAGGAGAAAGTTGAACTGGGGATCGTGAAGTTGGAGTATGTGCCTACATAGCTACAGGTTGCAGACATTCTGACAAAGGCCTTACCCAAGGAATCTTTTGAGAGGCATCGACTGGCTCTGGGAGTTCATTCGACTCCCCACACTTAGGAGAGTGTGCATGGGGACCCCCCCCCCCCCCTCCCCGAGGTATGATGTGTTTTCCCTAATGTGCTGATGTGTTCTCTACTCTGTTACAGACTACAAAGGAGTGACCATTGGGTTCGTTGACAAAGGGGGAGAAAATAGTGAGTGCTCAAGGGGGAGACAGTGTGGAGATTTGTTAAATCATGAATGATATGGGGAGAAGCTGACCAGTGGATCAGCCAGATAGGGGGAGAAATGAGAAAGGGGGAGAGTTTTAAATCTGACGATGCTAGAAGTGATCGATCAAAGAATAGATATCACGACAGCTGAGGATCGTGAAACAAGCAGAACAGTGGTGTTAGAATGGTGAGAGAAGGTGTCCAGCTATCACCAATTGGGATCAGTGTGGTTCAACAATTGGTATCAATTTAAGAATTGGTATCATGATTGGAATCAACAATTGGTGTTTGAAATGAAGTGATTCATTGATGAACTTTTCATACTACTCTTGTTTCTCACGCCGAGCATTGCTCATGTGGTCTTAGAGTACGTGTTAAGTGAATCCTTGAACGCTATAAGAATCGCAAGAGGTGAAAGGTGGTAGTGGCTAAAAGAAGACTCAGTGAGCTACCAAAGTGCAAAAAATCATTCTGAGCAGCATTGTGAAGAGTTTTCAACAAACCCAAAGGGGGAGATTGTTGGGAAAAAATACCTCAAGGTAACATTGCAGTATTTTTTGGGTTGATTGTGTTTGTTGACAAAGCAGGTTTTCATGGATATTTGTCGAGTTCCCAAGAATTTGTTGACAATCCTTGTTGAAAAAGAACGATGACAAAGGAAAGGACGATCTGGAGGTGGTACAAAAGAGCAGTACAAGGTGGCGTCATTTCCCAGTGTTTTCCAAATTTTTGGGGTCCAAAATTTGGAGTTTGGTGAGCATCGCGAAAAGTGGATTTCCATGAAGATCATAATTTAATATGGAAAAGGCATGAACTTTGCGAAGATGGGATTCATGGTTTGGAAATCGCGAAGACCAGAAGAATGGAGGCGGTGAGTCTTCACGATTACGTCAAGCTTCACGAACGGCAGAGGCTGAAGCGCATCGCGGCGGTGAAGGGCTTTGCGAGGGAGCTTCGCGGAGAAGGCACGAAGGAATGTTGACGGTGATGCTTCGCGACTACTTTAAGCTCCGTGAATGGAAAATTACTGTGGTGATTCACGATTTGGACAGAATTACGGCGAAAACTTTGGAGCTTCGCGATTTGAGATGACGTGGCGTTGACTTCGCGCAGAAGGGTCGAGGGTCGGTGGAATAGCCTATAAATAGAGGTCGACCCCCTCAAGAGAAGTAGAGAGAATTTTCAGAGAAGATCATTTGCTCTCATTTTGCGAAGGTGGTTCGCGGAGCCAGTGTGCTTCGCGGCGGCTATTGTAGCTCCGCGAAACCTATGAGCTCCGCGTTTTCTTAGTAAGCTTCGCGAGGGATGTTGCTTTGCGACGTCTTGAGCTTCGCGAAAGTGCTTCGCGAAAAGGCAGGAGCTTCGCGAAGGCTTGTTTGATCTTGGTGAAATTGGGAGCTTCGCGAAGTAGGGTGCTTTGTGAAGGTGTTTCCAAAAGGAATTGCCCAGTGTTCAGAGGCAAAGAGGTATTCATCAGTGGATGAAAGTTGGACTTCAATAGAGCATCTATCAACAGTTTAAGATGAATTATTTCATGAAAATGAAGATACCTACATGTCTATAAACTGTGAGTGGATTCCCTTCCAAGTGCAGTGAGCATATGAAGAGGAAGAAGTTGATCCTCTCCACCGGTAGTGAGACAAAGAGAGAGAAATAGGGAGTGACCCTTGGGAAAGCAGTGAGCTGACCCTAAACCTTGTGAAGGCAGTGAGCCTGGGAATAGAAGTGCTCTATCCCAAATTTTGTATCCACATCTTATAAAGACTAGTGGGATTTGGTACGCACGGAAACTTGTCGGCGTATGCTCCTTGGACGTAACCCAGTGAGGGTGAACCAAGTAAAAATCTTTGTGTCTACCTGCTTACTTCCCTGCATTGCATTTGAAACATCATCATCAGACAAAGAAGAAAATAAGTGATCATAATAAACACACAAGTGAAAACAAAGTGACCCTTGTAATAAAGAGGTAAAGATCTAGTGGGGAAGGAAGAATTTTTAAAAAGAATATTCATACCCTGATTCACCCCCCCTCCTCTCAGGGTATATAGGCCCCTATTGTTCCTAACAATAGAGTTATTCCCTTTGAAGTAAGCTCAGTCACCCTCATAAAAGTTCTCCCAAGAACATTTGGCCACCATCCATCAATATGAGTCCCTAATCCCTCAAAATTCATCTAGAAATTTATATAATAATTTATAAACATTTTCATATTTTATTCCATAATTAATTCATAGTTATTATTTAGGGAATATACAAGGAATCACTCCCTAGGTGATTTTATGAGGTTTGATCCTTGAGAAAAGGGGTGTGCACCACCCCAGTATCCATCCAAACCCTTAATAAACAAAAAACCAAAATTTCTCATTAATTTTACCCAAATCACCAAAAAAATTAAATAAAATCAAGGTGGTGGAATACCTTAATAATTCCACACAAGCCTAGTGAGATCATCCTCTCAAAATCTCTTTTAGCTAAGCCAAGAAAAATCTCCTTTGTTTGGAAGATTTCACCATGCTCTAACAAAATCATCACTAAAAACCTCACCCAATAGTAATAAATTATCCATGATATAAAAGGGAAATAAATTGAGAGTGGATCAATACAGAGCATTAGATTTACCTTAAGAAGTATCTTAGGTTAAATGAAATTCGAATTCAGCAATAATGGAAGGAAAAATCACTTGGAAATGATGAAAGAAATGAAAACTAGACTCAAATGTTGTATACTAGTTGAAATACCCCAAATCCGTCACTAATACAAGATAAAATTTCATGTTTTTTAAATTCTAGAGTAAAAAACTACCCATATTCATGGGGAGAGAAGTCCATACATAAGGGTAACAGATAGTTACCCTTATTCACAAGGGCATTTCTATATAAGGGTAAACACATGGTTACCCTTATGCATGGATTAAATACATAACCCTTATGCACAGTACCCACACACAATACTTCAAATGAGGCTCAATAATTCCCCTAATATAGGGTATATAAAAACCAGGTTACCCCTACACATGGTATATAAAAACTATTCCACCCTTATGCATGGTATATAAAAACCATGTTACCCTTACACATGGAATATAAAAACCATGTTACCCTTATATATGGTATGAAAAAATAATGTTACCCACATGCACCATTCCAAATAACCTTTACGCATGGACATAGTAGATTTTTTAAATACAATGAACTTAAAAGATCTTTACATAGGGACACCCTTACGCATATAGGTCTCTATATGTGAAGTTCAACACTTAAATGAATTTTCTGAATTTTTCTAAAATTCAAAAATACCCAATTTCACTCAAAATTAACCTAGGCCCTCATTTAGTAGCAAGAAATTCCCAATATCACTCCAAAACTATATAATCCATTTAAAACACCTAAAACTACATTTCCTTAAATTTAAACCCTCGAGCCCAGGCCAACTCCCAGTACTCATTTCCATACCAATACTGACACTTTCAACACCTCTATAAGACCCCATCACACAACTTCAGACCCAAAATTAAATCTAAACCCATTTTTTGAATTTAAAACCTAAAATAAAATCCCCACATACATATAAATTAATATTTTAAATAAAATTTCATATATGAGGAGAAACATAAACAAGCTCATAATTTTGGTCAAAACTCAAACAAATCCACATACCTAGGCCATTCCACCACCAATATTCACCCAAGAACATAAGGCGTATCCTATGCATATGACCATATAAAAAACATTACCTGAAGGTATTTAAACTCTTAAATTCCTAATTTGAGTCCCAGTTCTCAAAATTCCCCCTTTAAAGGACTAAAAATTCAAAAATTCAAATTTCCCCTGATTTTACTAACTCATAATAATGTGGTTCATTTCAACCTCCCTATCATAAAAATTATCAACCTTAGAAATCCTCCTAATGTATCACTCATGAACCATACCAATCATTTATCCCCAATTCATAACCTAAATCTTTTATCTCATGCCAATTTTGGTCATGCGTATACCACACCCAAATCAACTCCACTATTGAAATCCCATTGACACATGCACCATGTCACCCATTATTTCCACCAACTCCATGAATATTTCACAATTCCTAAGGTATTTACAAATTATTAATTCATTGATTCCATAAACAATTGGTTAAATTCATTGATCTATAATAAATCCTCACTTTCCTGGTGCTACACCTAAGCATTACCTAACCATTCTCATCAAAATCCATAAACTCACTCCTAAGACTATATTCATATCACAAGGCCCTACCTTGTTGCATGTTTCAATGTGCTACCAAAAACAACCAACATTTTTATAAACCCGGTCACTCTACCATCCTATTCCCAAATCATATGCTTGGTTATAGGACATGATTGTCACCTCACATCTAGTGGTTTTTAGTTACCAATGTACTATCTCCACCTAATTCTCATAAATTGATACCTCTATCTGGGTATCTTCCATTCACTACACATAACCCAACCTCTTATATCTAAGAATTTTCACTAAAACTATAACCAACACCTAGTTGGGTCCACTATCACATCATTATTGATGTCTACTATAAAACACTCAAAATAACTGCCATACATTTAGATAGCCTATGGTATACTCCCCGCTATATAAATTTTCTTACACTGATCCTAGATCACAATGCTCAATGGGTTATAATATCACACGCATGTTGCTCCTCCTAATCCATGATCATCCATCCTATTAACCCCCATCATGACACGGGTTTGGATAAGTTATACTATGGTACTCCAATCCATCTCTAAGGTTTCCTCTCTTTATAGGGGGAAAACCTCCCATTATCATAAAAACCTTAGGCAACCATGTTCGCGCCAAACCATATTAAAAACATAATCTCCATGATCCTTGTTAAGTAAAACTGACTTATAAATCCATTCATGTGCACCTCATTCCATTAAATTATTTTTCCTTTATATTGGTGCTCAATAGCCCCAGTCTACAAAATAAAGTATACCCAAGTAGGCATACACCCAGGTGATACCCTTATAGATCATCTGGATTGAACCACCTTGGGTCATAAACCATTAATCCTAGTCTCACATTCCTAAATCACTGGCCATTATCACTACATTTTAGTCACATCTATCTAGAATAACCCTCAACAATCCTCTTTAAAATCAAGGCATTTCACCCATGCCATGGTCTACTGCACGATCACCTGCCACTAGGGAATCATTCTAAAATTAAAATTTACTTCCCAAGATATATCCATCCTAGATAAAACTATCTAATATCATGATATACTATCTTATAGGGAAACATACCCACAATCAATAGGGCCATCCATCCTACCAATACCACCCATTAAAATCAAACCTCAATACCAAATCACCACAAGTGTTTTTCATCATGTAAGCCCAAGGCTTATCCATTACTATACCACATACCTTGAAGAACCTCTCATGCACTGATATAATATCCCAAATCATCATCCTATGCTTATGATCTCTTATGGAACTCACAAGTATATTTTAACTCCTCTATTGAGTTACCCTGGTATATCACTCTTGTAACACCCTGAGATTTTATGAAAAATATTATTTTTAATTTCATTGATGTCTTGTGTTGTACGCAACACCAAAATTAGCTTGTGTTGTACACAACATAGTTTTAGCTTGCAGTATACACAACACTATTCTTGGCACGTGTTACACACAATTTTAAGTTTGTTTTGTGAAATTATTCTATGCAACATTAAGTATAGATTTTGTTTAATGTATAAATGAAATATGTTTTGATTATGTTATACACAACACCAAACAGAGCTTTCACTACACGCATCTTTGGCTTGGCTTGCATTACATGCAATCAAGACCTTCCTCGATAGTGTGTGTAGTACGCAACACCGAGTTTCACTAAATGATATATTATTATAATATTATTATGAACTAGCCGTTATGAATAGTAATAACCACTTTTTGAAATTTTATAAATTTTATATTTCAAAATGGACTTCATTTTTGGATTCGGAATATCGAAATTAGCCTAGGGTGAAATTTTGGTATTTTTCTGAAAACTTTCAATTTTTGATGAATAGTGAAAACACTGGGTTACTATTTAAATACCGACTTTTTATATAAATAATTATTTATTTTAATTTTAGGTCAAAATTGATACATAATACCTATATAAGTTCAATGTAATTCATTGGAGTCATTTTATAATAATTTTAGACATATAAAAATTTTATTGAACTGTTCATCGTCTTTTACCCACCTCCTAGGAGAGTTTGAAAATTTACATAAAACTTAATTTTACCGCTTCTGTGAGTGGAATTTCAAAAATCCGAGAGACATGGTTAATAAAAAGGAGTAAAATGTGGTTCAATAAGATAAAAATAATTTTTTATGAATAGTAACGTTTTACTTTTTTTTACCACGGTTAAAAGTAAATAGGGTAATTAAGGGTAAAAATGATATTATTATTACCCTAACACATGTCCTAATTATATTGGATAAGTTTAATTCAAAAAAAACCTTAGGAATAAAATATGAACATTTAGGTCCACTTGTATCAGATTAGGACATTTATTATTATTTTATTTAAAGAAGAGTTAAAATAGATAAAATCAAAGTTTAATAACTAAAAAAAATTAATATAGAGTTATACATAAGATAAATTCGACTATAAATATTCATTAGAAAGATAAAAAATATTTCCTACATAATGGTATTTTATTTATAATTTTTAGACATTGAATAATTTAATTTATTTATGGCACAATGATGATGCAGTAATTACCTTATTAATGAAATATTAACATAATCGATGTTATAAATACCCAAATAAATGTAATTTGAGACTTTTTATAAATTACACTAATTTTTTTGGTTAATATTACATGTTAGTATTGATTAAATTAATGTTTTTAGAACTAATCATGCTGTTATGATTTTCACAAAAATCAATTACCAAATAGTATAAAAATTGACATAAAATAGTTTTTTTAAAACAAATATTATAATATTAATTGTTATTTTATTCCTAAAAATCTAAGGTTCAGCCAAATGACATAGATAAGATTATATGTATTAATAATGAACCACTTGGGGTTTTTTTGTCTTGTTATAGTAAGTTTATTAACCATATAGTGTAAGAAAACAAGAAGACACGGTAAAAGTTAAATTATTTAACTTAGAGTTAAATCTAAATGATAAGGTTAAAATAGTAACCTAAACTTGACTAAAACCTATTGTTTGAGAGTATTTAGAACCATCCCCACTTTATCTTCGAAATAAATTAATTTAAATCTATTATAAACTGAATATGACTTTATTATAAAATAATATTTTATGTTTTTCCAAAGGTGCCTCTCTCCTCCCTTATAAAAAGGGCACCCCTTCCCTTTTATCCTCACACCATTTTGAGCCTTGAATCTCAGCCAACCCTTACCAATTTCTCTTCTCAACCTCTCTATTTATATCATAGAGGTTCTGGTCTTCTCAAAAGACTAACTCTAGTGCCCTAAGAAAATGTTTAAAGGAGGTGCGTTGAGGAAGAGGTGATCTCTTCTACCGACTTTTTCAAGTTTCTTTCTTCTTCTACTTCCTATTCTTTAGTTGTTTAATTATAAAGTAATAACATAAGTATTAATTATATACTGATATGTTATTATAAATATTAAACAAACCCATTTCACTTTATATCCATCCTACAGAAAACGAAATCACCGCGCGTGCGTACGTACAGAATACCGTCTCCACGCCGTGGTGTAATCTGTTTTTCCACCACCACCCTACTTGGATGGGTATAATGGTGTAAATCATAACTATATATGATTATTATAACATCATACTGATTCTAAGATATTATATCATCCACTCAAATTCCATTCAATAAATATGGTAACGATATCATCGCTCGTGTGTACGTACGGATTATCGCCTCCACGACGCGATGAGATTCATTTTCCATGTTAACAATTCAAGAATGATTATAAAGTATATATAATAAGTAATCATAAAATATATGAAATAATAATGCTACTGAAATTATGTATATATATATGTCTGTTATCTACTTAATTCCATTCAAGTCAATAAGGAAAGGAAAACAGCGTTCATGCGTACGTACGGCCTATCATCTCCATGAACGGTGTATTTCATTTCATTTATCTATCTATTATATATATATATATATATACTGAATATATATGATATATAAATCATTATTTACATTCTTCAAGTAATTAAATCATGATATAAGTAATAATAATATCAAGAACAACAAGTCCAAACAAGTACGATAAATAAAATAATTTTACCCAAAATGCTGCTTTAACATGGAATTTACAAAAGAACAGGTAATATAAAGTCATAAGTGAACCATATATGATATATTAACAATGAATATTATTCTGTAATAAGTAAATGACATTATTTAAATCATTATACAGGAGGTTCGGATACGTATGAAGCATATCAGACCTATGGTAAGGGATAATTATTCCAATCTCATTCTTATCCGAGATTGTTTATTCGTAAGTATTTACTGGGGTTATGTTTATTATTCATGTCCATATGTTCTCAAAATGTTTTCATAAAATGTTTACTTTTCTTCCATTTATGATTAAATTCATTTTTACCCTTTTTACTTTTACCACATCGTATGGAAGGAATCTTTCTTTTGTTTACCATACAAGGTACTTTTTGACTTTTATGACAAAAGTACGAGAAGAATGTTATTCTTAACTTATACGGCGTGAATGGATTTTTACGGTTTCATAACGCCTCATTTTAATGAAGCTTAATTTACAAGATTTCATGACTATTTTAAACAAAATACTTTTCTTTTAAAATTTCGTGGAATTTTGTGAAAATAAAATGATTTTGAAGAAGAAAGGATGTTTTCCTCAAGAATTCATTTCAAGTGTTTTATCAAAACTATTTTCCATCTAAGATGACATTATTTTCATATGTGTATGTTTCAAGTATAATGTCTCTATGATTTACATGGTTTCACTTTTCTTATGATGAAATATCCATTTGTTTTATATGGATTATGTGATGATGGGATGATGTTTATGAAACCCATTTTATTCTTGGGTTATGATTAATGATTTATGTTTATGTTGTGGAACACTTAAGAATGATTTAATTATGAGATGGGTAGGACCTATATCTCACTCCAATGCATTGGGAAAATAGTTATATCTCATGAGATAGACATGGCTGGAATGGTAAGTTAATCTAGTTCAGTGATACAGGACTGGAACGAGGAGTAAAATCGATTCAGAAAGGGACTTTGTCCACTAAGATGGTCTTGGCAGAAATGCCTTGGCTACTATGGAAATCATATCATGTGATTAATGGTTTTCCACAATTAAATGTATTCTTCCCATGATATTGTATCATGATTGATGTTCCATTATGATATATTCCTTATGTACTTCCAAGATTTATGTCTTTGCTCAAGATTTTGATGTTTAGATTTTATGTTCAAGTTTTTGCATCCAAATGTTTATGGATTGTTTTATGTTCTCTATGTTTACCCTTACTGGGCATTTGAGCTCACCCTTTTTATGTTTTCTTTTCCCCAATATTTAAATAAAGGTTTTAGGTAAGAAAATAAAAGGGGAAGATATTTATGGGATATGTTGAAGATCTTTCACCATGATTAGAATATTATGTTCCAAGTTTCCAAAGACACTAAACTATTACGGTCCTTTGGTGTCTGTTTTTGTTATGTATTAAGTATTCCGAAAAAGTAATGTAATATCCATATACGTCAAGCTTTGGGCCTCTACAGTTGGTATCAGAGGAAAGTTTTAGTTAACCTTTGTAAACTAGGATGTGAAAACTTTAGTGAGATCCCTAGAGATATTTCTATGGTATGTCTAGGGATGTCCCTAAGGTTAAGAATAGGTATAGGTTATAGTCCTAGAATTACGGTAATGATATTAGAATTAAACCTAACATGTTAGATATAGAAGGTAATCCCCCTTTATTATGTTGTTTTCCCTAGCATGATTTTTTCCTCTCACACTATTCTTTTTGGGTTTTAGACGATGTCTGGAACCCAAAGGAACCGTGTTGATCAATGTAATGGACGATGAAATGATTTTCCTCCTGAAAAAACCAAATTTATGGAAGATGGAGTGCAAAATATTATTGTTATACTTACACAAGCTATGAATCATTCTGGTCTTCCAAATGAACAGAGAAGGGAACAATATTCTATTGAGTCCTTCATGAGGCAACGTTCAACTTCTTTTAGTGGGTATTCTAATCCACTTGTTGCTGGATAGTGGATTAGTACCATTGAAAATATATTTTCCATACTTCGCTATTCAGAACATGAAAAATTCATTCTGGATATTTACCATTTAGAAGGTGAAGCAGATCAATGGTGTACTCTAATTAAGAATACGAGGCCCCGAGATGAAATTGAATACATGGAATGGGATGAGTTCAAGAACTTATTTGTCAATAAGTACTTCCCTCATATTCTTCGAAAAAATATGGAAAAGGATTTCCTTGAGCTTAAGAAAAAGGATGATGAATCTGTTGGTATATACGAAGTGAATTTTACAAGGCTTGCAAGGTATGAATCTGGCTTTATCATCCAACCTGAAAGTAAAGTTGATCGATTCTTCAGTGGCTTAAAACCAATTCTTCTAAGGGAATTATATATAAGAGACTTCAGTAGCTATGAAGAAATTGTGCATTGTGCTATCAAGGTAGAAATGGAAGTTTGTGTTACATATCCATCTCATGGTTTTGACAAGAAACTAAAGATGGAGTTCAAGGAGAAATCTCATAATAATGGTGAAAATAAGATGAATGTTTCTTTATGCTCAAAGTGTGTAAAGAAGCATAGTGGATATTGTCTTAAAGGGACTATAAAATGTTTTAAGTGTGGAAAAGAAGCTCATCGAGCAGCTGAGTGTTGAAGTAATGGAAAAAGGTTTTCTAATGATGTGAATAAAGAAAAGACTGCAGAGAACGCACCACCAACACTTCAATGATTCAAGTGCAAGGAAATGGATCATTATTCTAATCAATTACCTAATCCAAGGGTTAATGATGATCAATGTGAGAAACCTCTTAAGGCAAAGGATAAAGGGAAGTCACATGAGATCACTATTTGTGATGTTGAGTATGACAATGATGTTATGTAATGATTAAGTGTTTATGTAATGGGATTTCAAAATAGTATAATGGAATCTCATTTATGGCATCGTTGAATTTTGGAATATCTATGTATTGGTTTTCAATAATTATATGGTACTGGTAACCATGAAAAGTGATTCAAATATTTTGGAAAGTAGATGATATGCGCATAATGAAGGGATAAAGAGAAAATTAAATTTTTGGTAGTATTCATGAGCTCATGACTGATATAAGGACAAGGTTATATCATGGTTTGAGTATATAGAATTTTTGGATTTTGGTTTGTGGAAAGAGTTAACTTTTGAGAGCATTCATGTTTTCACTAAGGTTCAATGGGTATTCATTTTTCAATATAATTCATGGTTAAGGTATTCACATGATTGGAATGTGACCAACAAGATATATGAGGGATAAATGATGGTATTCTCGTGCTTGTTATATGACCTTTTTAGTAATCGTTCTCTTTATACTATGAGTTTAGAAAGAAGTATTTTGGATAAGCCTAAAGATTGGAATGGATTATGTTGAACATAAGTTAATATTGTTTAAGGATAGAAATTTTTTTCGATATTATTGATAGAATTTTATAATAGTGTAATTCAAGAAAATGGACAACCTTCAGAACGGGTGACAACTCGTCGCGTCAGACAGGGTTGTGGGAATCGAACCCACAACCGAAGTGCAACAGGCCTTTATCGCCTACCACTGGCCTACAGGAAGTCCCTGGTTAGTAGAAACTAGTTTTATTTTATTAATAGGTATGATAGATGAATTATAAGTCCATTTTTGGAACCATATACGATTAATCTCACCATAAGATGGACTTATGTATATAACTTTTGCTAATCCTATGTTTGAGATAGATGGAATGACCTATCATTCTATCGCATGATCTGCTAACACTTCGCAAAAGAAAAATTCAACTTCATTTCTTTAAGAGATGAAGTGGAAATTGTTCAAGGCATGTGCAATGGTAAGATTGTACCAAAATCAAGTAAGTGTTTCTTTTAATTCAAAAATTCTTCAACTTTAGGGAAATAATCTTGAAAACCAAAAATGTTGTCCTAGTGTCCTCATATTCGATGAATCAGATGGTACCTTAGATCATCACAAATTTATGGCTTTGTGATTTTTGGCTTTTTCATAGCCATGTTCTCTACCACTCTCCATCAGAACATGATGGTTAGATTTCTCTTCCATATCCATATTTTCACCTATGTTCTTCTATGTGGAATCCCAGTGATTAGTTAATTTGGGTAACCGTTACGTTTCATACTTTAATTTTTAAAGATAAGTTTTGGTATTCCTTTTTATGATGTGGGTTTCTATTAAAGAAACTTTCGAGTAGTAAACCATTTATAACCCCGATGAATTTCGAGAGCGAAATTCATTTTAAGGGGGTAGAATGTAACACCCCGAGATTTTATGAAAAATATTATTTTTAATTTAATTGATGTCTTGTGTTGTACGCTACACCAAAATTATCTTGTGCTATACGCAACACCGTATTATCTTGCAGTATACGCAACACTATTCTTGGCTCGTGTTACACACAATTTCAAGTTCGTTTTGTGAAATTATTCTACGCAACATTAAGTATAGATTTTGTTTAATGTATAAATGAAATATGTTTTTATTATGTTATACACAACACCAAACAGAGCTTTCACTACACGCATCCATGACTTGGCTTTAATTACACGCAATCAAGACCTTCCTCGATAGCGTGTGTTGTACGCAATACCGAGTTTCAATAAATGATATATTATTATAATATTATTATGAACTAGCCGTTATGAATAGTAATACCCACTTTTTGAAATTTTATAAATTTTATCTTTCAAAATGGAATTCATTTTTGGATTCGGAATATTGAAATTAGCCTAGGGTGAAATTTTGGTATTTTTCTGAAAACTTTCAATTTTTGATGAATAGTGAAAACACTGGGTTACTATTTAAAAACCAAATTTTTATATAAATAATTATTTATTTTTATTTTAGGTTAAAATTGATACATAATACCTATATAAGTTCAATCTAATTCATTGGAGTCATTTTATAATAATTTTAGACATATAAAAATTCTATTGAACTTTTCACCGTCTTTTACCCACCTCCTATGAGAGTTTGAAAATTTACATAAAACTTGATTTTACCGCTTCTGTGAGTGGAATTTTGAAAATATGAGAAACACGGTTAATATCCAGGAGTAAAATGTGGTTCAATAAGATAAAAATAATTTTTGGTGAATAGTAACTTTATACTTTTTTTACCACGGTTAAAAGTAAATAGGGTAATTAAGGGTAAAAATGATATTATTATTACCCTAACACATGTCCTAATTATATTGGATAAGTTTAATTTGACAAAAAAAAACTTAGGAATAAATTATGACCATTTAGGTCCACTTTGATTAGATTAGGACATTTATTATTATTTTATTTAAAGAAGAGTTAAAATAGTTAAAATCAAAGTTTAATAAATAAAAAAAATTAATATAGGGTTATACATAAGATAAATTCGACTATAAATATTCATTATAAAGATAAAAAATATTTCCTACATAATGTTATTTTATTTATAATTTTTAGACATTAGATAATTTAATTTATTTATGACACAATGATGATGCAGTAATTACCTTATTAATGAAATATTAACAAAATTGATGTTATAAATACCCAAATAAATGTAATTTGAGACTTTTTATAAATTACACTAATTTTTTTGGTTAATATGACATGTTAGTATTGATTCAATTAACTTTTTTCGAACTAATCATGCTGTTATGATTTTCAAAAAAATCAATTACCAAATAGTATCGAAATTGACATAAAATAGTTTTTTTAAAACAAATATTATATTATTAATTGTTATTTTATTCCTAAAAATCAAAGGTTTGGCCAACTGAAATAGATAAGGTTATTTATATTAATAATGAACCACTTGGGGTTCGTTTTTCATGTTATAGTAAATTTATTAACCATATAGTGTAAGAAAACAAGAAGACGCGGTAAAAGTTAAATTATTTAACTTAGAGTTAAATCTAAATGATAAGGTTACAATAGTAACCTAAACTTGTCTAAAACCTATTTGTTGAGAGGATTTCGACCCATACCCACTTTATATTCTAAATAAATCAATTTGGAGCTATTATACACTGAATATGACTTTATTATAAAATAATATTTTAAGTTTTTCCAAAGGTGCCCCTCTCCTCCCTTATAAAAAGGGCACCCCTTCCCTTTTCTCTTCACACCCTTTTGAGCCTTTAATCTCAGTAAACCCCTGACAATTCCTCTTATAAACCTCTCTAGTTATATAATAGAGGTTCTGGTATTCTCAAAAGACCAACTCTAGTGCCCTAAGAAGAAGTTTAAAGGAGGTGTGTTGAGGAAGAGGTAATCTCTTCTACCGACTCTTTCAAGTTTCTTTCTTCTTCTACTTATTATTATTTAGTTTTTTCATTATAAAGTAATAGCATAAATATTAATTATATACTTATATGTTATTATAAATATTAAACAACCCCATTTCACCATCTATCCATCCTACGGAAAATGAAATCACCGTGTGTGCGTACGTACGGAATATCGTCTCCACGTCGTGGTGTAATCTGTTTTTCCACCACCACCCTACTTGGATGGGTATAATGGTGTAAAGAATAACTATATATTATTATTATAACATCATATAGATTCTAAGATATTATATCATCCACTCCAATTCCATTCAATAAATATGGGAACGATATCATCGCTCGTGCGTACGTACGGATTACCGTCTCCACGACGCGATGAGATTCATTTTCCATGTTAACAATTCAAGAATGATTATAAAGTATATATAATAAGTAATCATGAAATATATGACATAATAATGCTACTTTATTTATTTATATATATATGTATTCCATCTACTTAATTCCATTCAACTCAATAAGGAAAGGAAAACAGCGTTCATGCGTACGTACGACCTACCGTCTCCATGAACGGTGTATTTCATTTCATTTATCTATCTATTATATATATATACTGAATATATATGATATATAAATCATGATTTAAATTCTGTAAGTAATTAAATCATGATATAAGTAATAACAATATCAAGAACAACAAGTCCAAACAAGTACGATAAATAAAACGATTTTACCCAAAACGGTGCTTTAACATGGAATGTACAAAATAACGGGTAATATAAAGTCATAAGTGAACCATATATGATATAATAACAATGAATATGATTCTGTAATAATTAAATGACATTATTTAAATCATTATATAGGAGGTTTGGATACGTACGAAGCATATCGGACCTAAGGTAAGGGATAATTATTCCAATCTCATTCTTATCCGAGATTGTTTATTCGTAAGTATTCACTGGGGTTATGTTTATTATCCATGTCCATATGTTCTCAAAATGTTTTCATAAAATGTTTACTTTTCTTCCATTTATGCTTAAATTCATTTTTACCCTTTTTAATTTTACCACATCTTATGGAAGGAATCTTTCTTTTGTTTACCATACGAGGTACTTTTTGACTTTTTTGACAAAAGTACGAGAAGAATTTTATTTTTAACTTATACGGCGTGAACGGATTTTTACGGTTTCATAATGCCTCATTTTCATGAATATTACTCTACAATATTTCATTACTATTTTCAACAAAATAATTTTCTTTTAAAATTGCATGGCATTTTGTGAAAATAAAATGATTTTGAAGAAGAAAGGATATTTTCCTCAAAAATTCATTTCAAATGTTTTACCAAAACTATTTTCCATCTAAGATGACATTATTTTCATATGTGTATGTTTCAAGTATAATATATCTATGATTTACATGGTTTCACTTTTCTTATGATGAAATATCCATTTGTTTTATATGGATTATGTGATGATGGGATGATGTTTACGAAACCCATTTTATTCTTGGGTTATGATGAATGATTTATGTTTATGTTGTGGCACACTTAAGAATAATTTCATTATGACATGGGTGGGACCTTTATCTCCCTCCAATGCATTGGGTAAATATTTATATCTCATGATATAGACATGGCTAGAACGTTAAGTTAATCTGGTTCAGCGATATAGGACTAGAATGAGGAGTGAACTCAATTCAGAAAGGGACTTTGTCCACTAAGATGGTCTTGGCAGCAATGCCTTGGCTACTATGGAAATCATATCATGTGATTAATGGTTTTTCACAATTAAATGTATTATTCCCATGCTATTTTATCATTATTGATGTTCCATTTTGATATATGCCTTACGTACTTCAAAGATTTATGTCTTTGCTCAAGATTTTTATGTTTAGATTTTATGTTCAAGTTTTTGCATTCAAATGTTTATGGATTGTTTTATGTTCTCTATGTTACCCTTACTGGACATTTGAGCTCACCCTTTTTATGTTTTCTTTTCCCCAGGATTTAAATAAAGGTTTTAGGTAAGAAAATAAAAGGGTAAAATCTTTATGGGAGATGTTGATGATCTTTCACCATGATTATAAGATTATGTTCCAAGTTTCCAAAGACACTAAACTATTATGGTCCTTTGGTGTCTGTTTTTTTATGTATTAAGTATTCCGAAAAAGTAATGTAATGTCCATGTACATCAAGCTTTGGGTCTGTACAACTCTTCTCACCAATATCCTAAGTTGCATCTCAAAGGCACTTGGATATCACACATATCCTATAAATCATAACCCACATAGTTCATAACTCATGGGGAAACATCTTTTTTCCTTATCAAATATCACAAGGAAACTCATGACAAATCACCCACTCTAGGGTTCACATATACATATATATATCAATAATCACATGCTAAGTCTACAGTCTATTATGGACACTAATCCTCACTGAGCATCTTGATACTATATTACCACCTTAAGAACTATAATATCATTTATCTATATATGAGGTAATCATCCCATGATTGTTTTTATCGAGTATAAAATATTCATACGGTTCAATAAAGTATAATTGTTTCAATAATCTATATGATAAAACATCATATAGGTTACTTTTGACACTGTAATTTATTAAACCCATTTTATTTTGAAACCAGTAGCAATTCTTCAAGTGTATATACCAACCCACTAGGGTTTACTATAAATCCATTACATAGAGGGACTATATAGTCATCACTAAGGATATTTACTCCATAATATCTACATGATCTTTCATCAAAGAAAATATACCATGGTTTAATTGAGAATAATCCTTAAACAATTTGTATAGAGAAACACTATATAGGTTTTTATTGATACTCTAAAAAACTAAACCCTCGTCATTAGTGATATAAATCACATGTAAGCACACATATTTCATGTGAGTCCTATGTTCTAAGAATAATGCATGTACAATATCCTCTTGCTGAGGTACTAAGATCCAAAAATCATAAATATCAATCTCAAATACACACATCATCCTTAAATAAATTTCTCAACAGTAATAGTGAAAACTAATAATAGTAATCTCGTATCCCTTATAACTTGGACTTCTCACTAGAAAAGGTGTTCATGATGTGTTAGTATAAGGTTCATCACAGGATATGACACATCATTATTCCTTATATACCATACCATAAATAGTAATATAAATAAAAATATGTTATAATACCACTTTTTAATTCTTCATCCTAAGATCACTCACCTGGTGTCTGAACAATGTATCAAAGGACCTCAAGCACACATCCATGTATGTCAAAATCCATCGACTAGCAATGAGTCTCTAAATTTTTTACATGAGAAAAATATACCATCATATCATATTAAACAATAACATAAAATAATCAAACATAATTCATCATAATAATAATAATCCAAGTGCACATAAAAAATAAAATAGAATCATATTATAACAAAGGAATGAAACATCCAAACACATGGTCATACATCACTAATGATCACTCACTAATCCAATAACATATAAAAATAAACAAAGAAATAAAATATAATGAGGATACACTACTATCCATGAGCCTCACCTCATCCTGGTCTCAAATCCCTATCAAAATTCTCCAGCCTGATCATCCAACATTGCACCTCTTCCCCACCCAAACTTACGATCAATGAGGTTTTTCCGGGTACTATAGTTACATGTATTACTAAGTAGGGTGTGAGTAAACTCAATAGGGAACCACTAATAGCATCCCTATCATAACCAGTAAATAAAATGCATGCACTTTTGATATTACCAACTAAATGAATAAAACATGGTAGTAAAAAAATATAAATCACTATCGATCCTCAATTTTTAAGGTGACACCTAGGATTGACAATACCTGCTTCATCCGATGTTATATGTCTCTGATAATGATACATAACATCATGGGGGAACAATTCATGCCTCAAGATTTAATGAATATGAAAAAAATCAAGTGTAAACACCATATCCAAGGAATCATCTTAGGCATCTAATATTATCATGTGCAATCACCAAATCCTAGGAAACATCTAAGGCATCTCATAATACCAAGATCAAAATAAAAATATTGGAAAGTATCATAGGTATCTCATCATATCAGGCTCAATATATAGATCTTAGTAATTATCATAGGTATCTAATCATGTCAGAATCGATATACAAATGCTAGGAAGTATCCTAGGAATCTCATCATATCGGTATTAATTTCTAGATCCTAGGAATCTTCCTAGGCTTCTCATCGTATCATCAAATGAAAACACAAGTACCTAAGATACACCCTAGAAATATTGTATATCATCATGTGTAAACACAAGATCCTAGGAAACACCCTAGTAATATTGTATATCATCAGGTGTAAACACTAAATCCTAGGAAACACCCTAAGCATCTCATATATCATCATGTTTTTGAATATGTACTAATATATATATATATATATAAGTGTATATTTAATAATATACATTTGATACAATTATTATTATTCATGTATTAAATATATATGATAATAAATATTTATATATATTTGATATATATATATATATATATATATTTCTCCTAAATGGTTTTTATTATCAATCCATTGTGAATGGATTAAATGGCTTGAATATTTGTTGAATATGATTCAATAAATTTATAGCAATGAGAATAAATGTATATGAATGCATAAATATGGCCAATGTATTTCATTTAATGAAAATAATCATGGATGGATACATAAAGGGATGTGATCCCTCCATTTGTAAATGACTGATTGTGATCAAGCCTCTCAATTCTCTCTTCCTCTCGTACTATTATTAATCATTTGAGATAAAGGAACTAGCACCACTTTATAATTCTAGTATCCTTACAATACGATCAGGGATCTATTGGTTAGTGTTCCCCCTCAGAGGTAGGGTTATTTTGTTCACTGCTTCTTGATCTTCATCAATAATTCTCATTCACTGAGGAAGAAGAAGACGGTTGCTATTAGTATTTCCTAGGTACTATGTTTTACATATTCATTTACACATCAATTATTAAAGATAGTTCTACATGTGTTTGGGTTATCTTTCACTTCATATGATCGTATGATGATCGTAAAAAAATCAGTTATATCAGAGAAAAGGAAAATTTGATGAATCAACATGTTTATTATTTTATGAAAAACATGTTTAAATTATAAAATGAGATTTTTCAATCTTGGAAACAAATATGAAAAGTTAATATTTAAGACTCTTGATTATGAAAATAAATAAATTATTTATTTTAATCAAGATAATTCAATTATGAATTGAATTATAATATTTATAAATTGTATATAAATATTGAAAATGATATTTTGAAATATTTATAAAAAATTATAAAAAAATTATGAATTAATTAAATATAAAATGTTTATAGTTAATTGATAGATATTTTTAAATACCTTTTGAAAAATTAAATGGCATCCATTATAATATGGAAATAAATGGTTTATTTATAAATCATAAAATGTGATTTATAAAGTGTTTATAAATTACAACATATATGATATTTAGATTATATTAAAATGTTTATATAATAGATATTGAATTATAAATGGTTTATAATTAATGAAATATCATATCAATTCCATTTAATATAAAATATGAAGGGTTTCATATTTAAATGAATATAAAACATTTATATTCTTTCTCATTTATAAAATGTTGTAATTATCGTTTATTAATGAATAGTTCAAAAATGTATCGTATATTTAGGAAAATAAATAAATTATTTATTTATTAAATTTCCTTTATATTCATGTTTAGTTTATAATTAATTTATTTGAAATTTTTCAAATTCATGGGGATTTATTTGGATATTTTTTAATCCACATAAAAAGGTGTTTTGATAATTGATATGATCAAGGTTTAAATAATAATTAAGTATATGATATTTTGATTTTGTAAAAAGTTTACATAATAGAAATTGAATTATAAATAATTTATAATTCATATAAAATTATATATTTTAAAAAAATAAAATTTCATACTTTGATAAATATAAAAGATTTCATATTAGAAAGAATATAAAGTGTTTATATTAAAAATTATAGAATTTCCATAATGTTAAAGATAAAATTATAAAAGAGTTTATAACTAGATTTTATTTATGAAATTGTTCATAAATATTTATATCGTATTTAAATATTTTAATTATTCATTTATTTAAAGGTTATTCTCTATTTTTTCATAGTTATAAATTTTTTATATTATGAATAATTTAATGAAAAAATTTATAAGATGAATTTCTTCTTGGATAGAGCCTTTAATGTCATGCTAGGTTTGATATCATAAAATTTAGTTTTCATATACCTTGACCTAGGTTTTTAATTTAGTTATCTGCTTGATAGTAATTGTTGGGCATAGCTTATGCATATTAGGTTTTAGAGTTTTCATGAATTAAATTCTCTCTTGAGTAAGTCTTCATGGGTAAAGGGACTTAGGATTAGACCACCTACTTTCATGGAGGATTTCCTTGGCTAGGAAAATGAATGGGGTTAGCAATCTATTTCTCTAGGCTTACTCATGTAGAGTTTTTCAATCTCATAAAACTTTAGGCCTTTATATGAAGTGTTCATGTACCTTATTTATATGATGATTTTGGATATGTATGAGTATACTTGACTTCTATTTTTGGTTCATTAACATAGATTTTTGGGTTGTGTAAAAGTAAGACATTAATGTGGTTTGAACACATTAATTTTGTGGTTGGAATAGGGATTTTAAAACTAAATCATCAGAAGCTGCTATACATATAAAGGGAATAAAATATGAGAAGATAATTATTACATAGAAAGTAATAATTGTGAATTTATTTTCATATGATGTACATTAAATTGGTGTGACTTTAAAAATAAAACCTCTAAAATACTAAGAGTGATATTTCTTCCAAATAGACACTTTTCAAGACCTCAATCATTCAATCGGGTAGGTCTTTCCATAGATGGGTGACTTTGGAATATATTGCATAGGATAAGAAAGTAATGGGTGATAATGGAATATCCTTGGTTAGGTCATGTTATAGTCGGGTTCCCATAGAGTGACCTTTATTAGCCTATTTTTGGCATTTAATTTGGGATACACTAGTTGGGAGACCCTAATAGAATTAGGTTACTGATGGAATAGAATTGAGTGAATCCATATTATGGATTTGGATAAAGGTTTATCCACTCAAATATCCTAGAGTCGCATCTATTTTGATTGGGATTATTATATTCCTAAATAAATAAGTTGAGAGAGAAACTCCATAGTGGAATCATTTTTTAGTGAAATATGGATCTTGGATCAATAAATGGGTATGATATATGGGTCAAAAAATTTATTGGGGGCACTTTCATTAAAATTAATTTATAAAAATATTTAAGAAATGATATTAATCTGATAAAAAGTTTAGTTGTCGATAACTACATCATCATAATCATCAAACTATAATTTATATTATTCCTTAAAATGATGAGCTTAATGTAATAAACTCCTAAGACATGTATATTAAGAAAATTTCTTGAGAAAGAGAAATATTATATGTGTTATAATAGTTCTTTACATAGTAACCAAGTGTTTATGTTATTCACTAAGTGAATTTAGGTGATTATGGAAGCATATAGTTATTAATTTAAGGTTTTAAAGGTATTGGATTCTAAATGACCAAAGGAATATTATTCTCTACACATGTAATCAATATAATTGGGTACATCAAGGATTTTAGTCTCATATACTCAATATGATTGGGTACATCAAATCATATTAAATATGATTGAATATATTAATGACTTGGTGAGACTAAAAGTTTCCTTAAATATTTATTGGTTATAGAAATAAATTCTATTATTCTTAAAGATATATGATATTTATATGGTTTACAAAGTTTTTTAAATATATAGAATTTCATAAGTTTAAAAATAATTAAATCTTGAAGTTTTCTTTCAATTAATGTAGCAAAGTAATTGCTAAATTGATAACTTGGATGCTTTAATCTTAGATAAAATCATCATAAGATGTTTATTTTATATCATTTATATATTTATAATATATTATAAATAATGATTATTTAAATGAAATTATTTTGGTGTTTTTAAACATGATTTATGATTAGTTTAATTCTATAACATTATTTAAAAGGGGAGACTAAAATGGATTGTTTTGGTTAGAGAATTTAACTATTATCATTTATAGAATGTTCTGAAAATTTTATTGAATATAATAAAAAATCTATTTGATATTCTCAAATTTTTGAGAATGAATGAACAGGGTATATGGTGTCTGGATTCTGGTACTATACAGATAGTACAAGTGGGTAAAAGTTAAAACTATAAGAAAAAAAAGTCAGCTGAAGGTCATTGAAACCTATGGATATTAGGAATTTAATGTCAATAATTCAATATGATTAGATTATAAAAGATATAGTTGATGGAGTTTGTGAAACTCCATATAATTTCTATATCAGGTAACGATGTTATAGAAATTAATTATTTGACTAATGAAGGGTATGTGGTACTGAATATATATTTTACAAAGTGTTGTAAATATAAATGAGTTCAAAATAAAAGTAATAATTGATTGATCTTATAGATTATATTCATGAGATGAAGTAAATAGTTACTACATAAAGAATTTGAATATAAAGGATTTTATCAAGCTTAAATAAATCTATGTAAATAAATTGTATCTTCATATTAATTCTCCTATATGATAAGAGGAAGTTAGATAAAAAATATTTATTATGAGATAATTAAATTTCTACACATGGTTTATGATTCATTGGATTCTATAATATATTTTTAGAAGAATATTTTGATAAAGTGTTTATCAACGATAAAATTGTTTATCCATATTTTTATTAAATATGTTGGAAGGTGTTCCTACCATCCATTGGTGGTATATTTTAATAAAGTCTTATTTTCAAGTAATAATGTTCCAAAAACATAAAATAAAATATATGATATGAAAAAATAGTTTATTTATTTAATATTCTTACTAAAAGTAAATAAATTTTATTTCATAAAAAAATTATTTTATGTTGAATCTTAGAAAAATGTTCCAAAGAGAATATGAAGTTTAAGAGGATAGTGGGAGTATGGTTGGACTTAGATAAGTTAGAAGTTAACAAATAAAATTTATTCCAATCTAATTTTGAATGATTTTTCACTTAATATCCTAAAGAGTTAGGGTATGTGATAGTAAAGAAAATGTAAATAGGTGCATTTAGTCACTGTGAGAAAGTGAATATTATTGTTAACTAACGAATTATGCCAGTCTAAGATTATATTAATTCTTTATTGAATGTCCTAAAATTTTTAGGACATGTGACGATAAATAAATATAAAGAGTTATATTTATTTATCATAGGAAATTAAATTACAATTGATATCCTAAAAGAAGTTTTAGGATATGAAATTAATGAAAAATGTAAATAGTTACATTAGTTACTGTGAGAAAGTGAAATTTAATTGATATCCTAAAATATTTTAGGATATAGTAGTAAAGAAAAATGTAATGAGTTACATTTAGTTATCATAATAAGTGGATATAACTATTCCATAAAGGATCATACCAATTAATACTCAGAGTATTACGCTTTATATCCTTATAGATTTTATGGTATGGCATTAAATAAAAATTTAATAAGTTACATTAAGTTACTGTATTAAATTTATTCTTACTTTATCCTAAAATGAGTTCAGGGTATGGAGATAAAGAGAAATGTAAATAGCTACATTAGTTATTGTAATAAAGTTGATATCACTTTGTCCTAAAAAGGTTTAGGATGTTCTAATAAAGTAATAATGTAAATATTTACATTATTTATAAAATCTTTCAAGGAAAATTTTTGATGGAAAGGATTCCTAGTATAATGATTATGTACATAGAACTAGTTCTAAGTAGAAAAAAGTAAAACATTATAAAATTTTATGTTATGAAGTTAAGGAGTTTGAATATATGTTCAAATATTTGAACTTAAAGAATATGATTCCTAAGTCTTTCCATTATTAAAACTATATTTCTTCATAAATGTTACTCACTGAGAGGTTAGTAGGATTATTTTATCATATAGTCACATGGTGATGTGATAAGAATTACATTTGGATGTAATATTCAAAATCTATTACTGTAAAAATCGTATGAAGGTCATATTATATCTCTATGTGTTTAACACTTAATATATTATTTTTAATGGTTGTGAACATATAATGTTATTATAATAAATTAAATCTCCATTTATCATTCATTAATGTGTGCTGAAATTTATTTTACATGAACTTTCTAATGATAAATATCCCCTCAAAGTATAAACTTTGAGTTATCCCTAAATAGTGATCATCATGGATTATAATGGATTGTGATGATATATAAAGGTTGGGTTGATTAGATTATTATATATGATAAAAATGGTTTTATATGTGATATTAAATAATATATTATTAAGTTAATAAGTAGATACGTATTACTTAGACTAATCTATTATAGTATATCTCATGGAATATCATACAGCCATGGATATACTTAGGGAAGTATGCTTATTATCAGTCCTTCTTACCTAAGGTTGGTGTGATGGATAGTATGAGAACCTTCATACTTTTATAACCTACTTATGCAAGTCACCATATGAACTTAGCTAATCAGGGGGTGGTAAGGTATGTTTTTGATCATGTGTCAGATGGAGTGCAACCAATATGGGATTTGTCCACTTGTATGACAAGAAAATACTTCTATCCCTTGATTTAATTAGACTGAGGAAATGTATGGCCATGCATAGTTGTTTAATATATGATGTGTTTATCTACTTGGATAAGTGACATGTGATATTCTTATTAGATATATGAATTAAATGTGATGTATTCATCTACTTAGTCAGTCTTTTTTATAGAATTAAGAAGATTATAGAGGCCTATACTATTTTGACATGTTCCATGTTTAGTTGTTGCTCGATGTCATGGAAAAATAGATTATATATGATACATAAGATATATATGATACATATTTTGGTGTATGTGCTCATATAGAGATGTGAGTATGTTTGATGATGATCACACTAGACCCCTTAGTAGCTTGAGTATCACTGATATTTTTTAGAGTATTCTCTTTGATTACATCTATGAAATAGAGATTTCATAGTTTTTTTCGATTTTGTTAAGGATTGTAGGGTCTCACAGTTAGGCCCTTTGATAAGGATAAAAATTTTGATGAAGTTTTTGTTCAAAATGAAGAGAGTTTGATGAAAAAATGTATCCAAAATATTTTCGATGGATTCATAAAGAGTTGTGAAATTATGCATAAAGTCCTTATGATATTTTAGTTTAAGTGGGATATTGTTGAATATACACTAATATATATATATATATATATATATATTATAAATATATATATATAAGTTTATATTTAATATTATGCATGTATTAAATACATGTGATAATAAATATATGTATATGATATATATATATTTATTTATCCAAAATAATGTTTATTATCAGTCCATTATGAATGGATTAAATGACTTGAATACTTTTTGAATAAGATTCAATAAATTTATGGTAATGGGAATAAATGTATATAGATTTGTGAAATTATGCGTAAAATCCTTATGTGATTTTAGTGCAAGTGGGAGATTATTGAATATGCACTAATATATATATATATATGATATTATATTATATATATATAAGTATATATTTAATAATATGCATTTGATGTATGTATTATTATGAATGTATTAAATACATGAGATAATAAATATATGTATGTAATGTATATTTATTTATTAATTTATTTCTCCCAAAAAGTTTTTATTATCAATCCATTATGAATGGATTAAATGGATTGAATATTTGTTGAATAGGATTAAATAAATTTATGTAAATGGGAATAAGTTTATATGGATACATAAATATATCCAACATGTTTCATTTAATGAAACATTCCATAGATGGCTATATAAAGGGATGTGATCCCTCCTCTTGTAAACGTCTAATTATGAGTAAGCCTCTCAATTATATCTTCCTCTTGTATTGATGTTCATCATCTGAGACGAAGGATCTAGCACCCCTTCAGTATTAAAATATCCTCATGATATGATTTTGGTTCCATTGGTTGGTGTTTTCCCCTTGTAGTTAGGGTGCTTTTGTTCATTGCTTTGTGATCTTCATCAAGTATTATCCTTCATCAAGGAAGAATAATAGTGTTGTATTGGTTCTTTCCAAGTACTCTATTTTATAGATTTATTTATGCATTGATTATTAAAGATAGATCTAGATATGTTTGGGTTATCTTCCACTGTATATGATCATATTATGATTTTATAAAACCCATCACATTTATAAACACCAGATCCTAGGAAACACCATAGGCATCTCATATATCATAAGATACAAACACCAGATCCTAGGAAACATCCTAGGCATATCATATATCAAATTTGTGTGGAATTACATCCCTAATGAAAATATCTCATATGTCATAATTCAAAAATTTTATCCATCCACATGAACCTATTTCACATATCTTTTATTAGAATCTCTAACACGTAGCCTACACTCACCACTATGGTCATAATAGACTCACATCATTGATCTTCAGGTTCTAAAGTGAAACCTATAATAAATGATTTCGGATCATCCACACTAACCTTATCTAGGTTCAACATAACACTGGGGAACCCATAGAGGTCCCCTAGGTCACATCTCTTCCGGGAAACCCTATATGGTCTCCCCTATCACATTTTAATCTCTCAGTCTAAGCCCATAACTCAGAGGGCATAGTGTCACACAACATCATCAGGTTCATTTCACATCCTCATTGGGCATATTGGAAAATCCACATTAGAATCACTATATAGAGAGATGGAATAATTTCCATCACACTTTCCAAGTCGTCTTGGGTCGATCCTCACATTCCCAACCCATAAAAAATCTTACCCTGGGTATACCCACTCGGGTGCTCACATAATTGTGGGGGAGGAATTCTTGTACCACTCTCTAATAAAATATCCCAAAGTCTATAAGTTATATCGAGGTTATTTCATGGCCTAATCTTTCCAATCATCCCTAATCCACACCATATTCTCTAAGGAGGGGTCTAAGGGTTCCTTTATAAGTGGAAACTGCATTATACTTATTTAATTTATACCTCTATAAGGTATTAATATCTTATCTTGCACATTTATGACCAAACCCTCAATTATTGGTGGCCAAGGCACTAACTAGTGTCCAAAGGTCCATCTTGTCCCTGGACGCTTTTTTATTCCCTTAAAGTTAAAGGGAGATTTTATTTTTAAATAAAAGGTCAATCGCATGAAGTATTCAGACCACATATCACATGTTATAAAACAAATTGCATATACTTAGGGATATGTTCAAGAGAATATCTACCTAATTCAAAGAGTTATTCCCTTTAAAGTAAGCTCAGTAACCCACATCTAAGCTTGTCCAAACCCATTGTGACATTATCCATCAACATAAGGTTGTGATCCCATAAAATTCTTTTAAATTTTCACAAAAAGATTTATTAAAATTTCCATAATTTATTATATAATTAATTTCATAGTTAATATCAAGGATATATTCAAGGAATCACTAAACGAGTAATTTTACAAGGTCAAATCCTTAATAAAATAGGTATGCACCACCCATGACATCCATCCATACCTTTAATACACAAAGAATTAATTTTTTATTTGATTTAATTAATTAATTTTATCCAACTCAGCAAAAACCTTAAATAAAATCAAGTTTATGACATACCTTAATAAATATTCACAAAACCTAGTTCAATCATTCTATAAGGATTTATTTTAGATAACATGATAAAAATCCATATTTTCAGGATGAATTCACCATGATTTGATGTAATTGTCACTAAAAACATTTTCCAAATAGAAATAAACCATCTTAGATGAAATTGGGGATGAAATTTAAAAATAATCAATACAGAGCATTTTATTTTCCACAATAAGTCTACTAGATCAAACGGAACTCGAATCTAACATAAATTAAAGGAAATAGTTACCCTTGTGCATGGGGAAATTCATATGTAAGGTTAAACATATAGTTACCCTTATTCATGGATTAAATACATGGACCTTACACACAGTGCCTATCACAAACCAACCTAGGATGCCCCTAAATCAGGCACTTGATTTAGCCTTTTACAAGGCCTAATGTTCATTCTCAATCACCCATGGCTGGTGATAAGTGCCAAGGCATCAAGTATTAACTGGTGTGAATGATTTTTTTGCTCGATAAATCAATATAAAATGAATTAATTCTACCTAGAGATCCATATTTACCAGTATGTATGTCATAGGGAAATAAAAAAATAAAAAAAGTTTCAAAATAGAGCATAAACCAAATGAGGCATGGAAGAAATATACATCACATACAATAATGAAACTAAAATGAAATAAATAAATAAAAATCCAATATCACAAGCGGTAAAATTCAAATACAAGACTAATATAATCTCAAAAACCTAAAATAGAAAAGATACATAAGTGTTCAAGTACAAGGTTAGACCAAATAAAAATAAAATGAGAATCACCAAGCACCCATCACCATGTGCAAGTGAGATTTCATTGCTTTCCTGTTCCAAAAATCCAAACCGAGAATACATGGAACTTTCACTACATCTAAGTAGAACTCAAGATAAACATATAATAATATAATCATGAGAAATAAATCACAATTGGTATCCTCCCTAAGCCTTATTCATAACCTCTACAAAAATAAAACCATTTCATGTCATTTTAAAATACACGTAGATGGTAAACTTTACATTTTTTTCATTTGAAAACAAACATCAATTTTCCAACCATTAAAAATATCATTAATATCTATAAAAGCGATTCTTTTCAAAATAAAACAACTATTGAATCCCCTTTTTAAAAGAAAAAAATTTAGATAAGATGAAAATGGTTTCAAAGATTATTTTAGTGGTATCCATGAAAAAAGATAAATATATCACTTTTTTATAATATCGAGTGAAATGGTTTTTAAAAGAAAAATTCAATATCAAGATAAATGAAGATAGGTAAAACATAATCACAATTATCATGGAAACCTATGTAAAGACCCAGAATTTTCAAGGAAAATTTTTTTCTTAATTCTTTGGAATTTTACAACTCTGTGGTTTCTAACGGAACTTGATTCCGAGGCCCGGTGTTCCTGGAATCAATTTCTGAAGTTTTGTTCGGGTACGTTCAGTAAACGTACGTGCGGGTTTTTCTATCTTTTGAACCAGTGCTCAGAATTGAAATTCGAGGGCACCGATGAACTTGCAGCACCGGTATACACTTCAGGAGACCTTTACCGCAGTTGTGTTTTATGAGGGTTGAAAGTTAATTTTTGGGGTTTAATCTTAAATTAAATAAAATTGTGTGGTACACAATTTTATTTTGAGAGTTGGGTATTTTCTCCCATGGGAAAATTATTGGTGGGTCCCACACCCACATAACTTCCCATGTGTGGATATTTGTGAGGTGGGGTCCACACGAGCCCCAACCTTTCATCTCCCTGTAACTCTTTTCAACTCCCTTAAACCCCTTGTTTAATTCTTGACAACTCCCTCATTTAATTGGGTGGAGCCTCTTCACATTCCACCTCCCTCACTCCATTTAATTTTTTCCAACCCAACTCAATTAATTAAACAACTCTTCAATTAATTAATTAAAGAGTTTGAATTAATTTGAATGCATGGAAAGTTTATTAAAATAAGGGAAATCCTTATTTTAATTTTGGCTTGGAAAATATTGTGCTGGGAAATCCTTGGAGAATTAAAAGAGATCTTTAACCTTCCATGAAGAATGACGTCTTCTTCAATGAAGAACGCTGAATCCATGAAGAATGGTGACGTTCCTTTATTTCTCTTCTCCGCAACAAGTGAGGAGACGCCGCTTCCTCCTCGGACGCACCCCGACGTCGTCTACAAATCCTATTTCTGTGACTCCGCTCTTGAAACCGAGGTAGGGGTTTGTTTCAATTTTAATTGAATAAAATTTTTCTTCATCCCTCGTTGAAATCATGTTTTACCTTTAGCCATTTGATACCGCCTAATGCGGAGGGCGTGGGCCGAATGAACATGGCCCGACGACCCTCCGGTTGTTCTTGGATACTTTGGCGGTGACAAAGAGAGGTAGTGATGACGAACGGAAGTGGCGGTTGTGTGTTGGCCGCATGTGGAAGAACCACAGCCCGCAACCACGGGCCGCTCGGCTGATAAAGAATCATCCTGCTAAAGCCGGCTGGGCCGAAGGAGGACCATAGCACCACAAGGGTCACTGCACTGTGGAATACAATATCCCGTGTTCCGCAGGCCGCTCGACGGGCAAACCGGCCGGCAGGTGGCCGGCCGGGCTGAGGAGAACCGCGGTGCCCGGAGGGCACCGCGCTGGACGAACCACAGCCCGCCCAAGTGGGCCTCATGCGCCGAGAAGGCCGGGCAGCTTCGACCGGCCGGTTCGGGTAGCCCCCCCACCCTCAAACCGCTCGGCCCCTTTGGGTCGAGCCGCAGCCAACGGGGTCGGGCCGCACCTTCCACCAGGTCATGCCACATTTATTTAGGTCGGGCCGACACCCCATTCAGGGCCGGACCCACCGAACCGGGTCGGTCCGACCCGCCATCCCACTGGGCCTAACGGGCCGGGCCCGTACGCTTAAATGTGAATATCTTCACGACCATGCGTCTGATCGATGCACCGTCTATGGCACTGGGACCCTCATGTTTCGGCGGTCCTTTTTCGATACTATATGTGAGTTTTGGACAAATTTGGAAAATGGCCGGGTTTGGAACGAGTGTATTTCCAACCGGGCCCCCGGAGCCAAAATGCTAATTACTCACAGACCGGGCGTCTGGTTGACGCGTCGTCTGTCGCGTTGGGTTCCTTTTGACGAGACGGAACATTGGGATACATCAACTCTGGACTTCGTGACAGTTGATGTATCGATCCCTTGGCTCGAGGATCGGACCCTCCCAGAATCGAACGTGTTGTGTGCGGGAACCCTAGAGCTGGCTGCGACTGCAACGACTACCGTACTGAAATCCTCCGTGGGTTTGACGAGGATGGAAAATGTACTGGAATCCTCTGTGGGTTCGATGATGAAGACAACTATACTGGAATCCTCTATGGGTTTGACAGTGATGACTACCGTACTTGAATCCTCAGTGGGTCCGACGGTTTGACTTCTGTTCTAGTATCCTACGTGGGTCCGACAGAGTAGTTGGTCTAGTATCCTACGTGGTTCTTCCAGCTTAGATGAATCAGTGACTACATCTGATCATCTCTATCACCTTATGAAAGTTATATACCTATGTGAGTTGAGTCTGAACTTTCAATCAATATCATCGATGTGATTGACTTCTTTCCTGTGTGGATTGGGTTGTGCTTGGGCTCGAGAGTTGGAGCCAAAATAGGATTGATAACTTAGGTATATGTATGTCCATATACCTAAGTAGAGTTGGTTGATACTTCGTGACTGTATCTTTTCTTTGTGGTCTATCCTTCGTGGATTCTGGGAGACCTCCATGGGTCTTAGGGTCCCTACAGAGTATTGTTATACTCACCCCTGCACGGGTTATGCCCGCACTACGTTGTGTTGGATGTAGACGACGGACACCACTGATTGTGGTAGAGACTTGCGGAGCTGGACGGTACCCAGAGGTGGACCACTTGGTGGGACGTACACGGAGCAGACAGACAAAATCGAGGTACCGAGGAGACCATCTGTACCCACCCTTCAGGTGGGATTCCCATAGGACAACTAGTGGTTGGTGTTTTACTTTTCTGTTGTTGTACTAGACATTCAGTTGTACTGTACTTTTCAGTTGGTTTTGTATTCTGTCCCATTTACCTTTCAGCACTTACCTTGTATTCAGTTTTACTTTTTTCTTACTTCATCTTGCATACTCTGTTGTGTTTGTTTACTATCATAAAGGCAATGATTTCCCTTTTTATCGGGATTTATTCCTTTGGTTCTAGTCGTCATCCCATGACCTATGGAAGGTGGGCTTGGGGAAGTCATGGCACGGGCCCTGAGGATGGGTCGTGACAAATTGGTATCAGAGGAGTTGGTTCTACCGCAAAACTTAGGACTCTGATCATTCCTTTCTGTGAATCAATAGTGTTAAGAGTATTGAGTGTGGTTTTCAGTCCAGGGAGTCCAGTGTTGGTGTGGCAGCCGACGTATCCATACACCAGGACACTGACCCCTGATTTCCGACTCAGTGCACAAAAACACTGATTGCCTGTGTGTTTCAAAAATTTTCTTTGTGATTACTTTGTGTCAGCTCACCAGGTATACTGTTTTGACCATGGCTCACCTGTTTCTTTTCAAGATGGCCCCACGAAGGCAGCTAGGTAGGGTTCTGAGTCACGTACGAGATGGAAGCCCACTGAGCGACAAGGCCTCGGTGTAGGGACCCATCACAGCGGAGGCACCAGCGGTACCACTACCCGCTGAGCCACCAATACTATCAGCCCCAGCAACAAAGACTTCACACCGCCTGAGTGCATTGCATGAGTTTCAGTGACAGAGTCTGCCCAGGTTCTATGGAGAGATGGACCCTCAGGCAGCTGAGGATTGGCTGGAGGCAGTCATCAGAGTCTTCAGATTGGTAGGGACACCAGCCGGCCTTATGGTGATCCTTGTCGTGAGTCTCCTGCACGCAGAAGCAGGTAGATAATGGATCTTGATGCTCCAGGTTCATGATGAGGAATCTTTACTTTGGACAGACTTTGAGAGTCTCTTCTGCTCAGAGTTTGTTCCCTCCACCCTTCGTGCAGTGCGGATTCAGGAGTTACTTCACCTGCGGCAGGGTAGAATGACAGTATATCAGTACTCAGTGAGGTTTACTGACCTCTCACGCTACTCCATAGACATGGTACTGGACCCATTATTTAGGGCTCGGACCTTTGAGTAGGGACTGAGGAACGATATCAGGGCTTCAGGGATCTCCCTTAGCATTCTGACACAGTCGGGAGTGCTGGAGCGAGCCCTTCTTGTGGAGAGCTTTTTCGCTGAGCCGACACTAACAGTGAGACCCACCGTTGGGAAACATGTAGCAGAGTCTTCTACAGCCATTAGTAGACAGATGTTGTAGAGGTCCAAGAAAATCAGGCCATCAGGCGAGCGACCTCAGGATACAGGTTCGATTGTGTGGGGCACCCGAAACAGAGCCAGCTATACGAGGACCAGGCAGTGCTATGCATGCGGCGGGCAGGGTCACATGGATCCAGACTTCCCGACCCACCGTGCAGATGAGCAGCAGATAGTGGAGGGATCTCCCAGGTAGAGGAAGAGGTTCGATCGTGGTGGTCCGTAGGGAGCAGGCGGACGAGGCAGAGGAGCTGGCCGAGCAGCAGGTGGTGGACGACGTTTTGAGGCTCTACCACCACCAGTAGGTCCACCCTGACCACAGGGAGCTAGCGGACAGAGGCAGGCTCAGCTCCAGGCAGTGGAGTCTTACGACCACGGCGCACCTGAGATGATTCAAGGTACTATCTGTGTCTAATCCACCCTTTTGTAGTACTTATAGACACAGGTGTGAGTCATTATTTTATTGCCGCTGCCCTTGTTCGGAGCTCGGAGATTCCGACGGAGCTGTTGGCTCGATCCTTATGGATAGAGACTCCTACGGGAGCAGACTCGATGATTACACACTGGTGCTGGCAGTGTGAGCTTACTCTAGGAGGTGAGAGCTTCATCTGGGATCTTCTTATAGCGGCGTCGAGGCCTTACGACGTCATCTTGGGTATGGACTGGTTATCTATAGTCCATGCTCAGATCGACTGCATTAGGTGCAAGGTGCGGTGTGTCCGCACGAATGGGAGAAGGTTCACCTTCACTGGAGAGAAGGGAGCCTTTGCAGCACAGGATGGACTTTTGTAGAGGAGAGGGCAGTCGATCACACATCAGTTGGCTAGTCTCATCCTTGGAGTAGTTGATGTGCGGATTCTGAGTTTTCCTATTGTGGTAGATCAGTATGCGGATGTTTTTCCTGAAGATGTTCCAGGACTACCTCCTCGTAGAGAGGTATACTTCTACATTGACCTGTACCCTGAGACAGCATTGATATCTACTCCATCATATTGGATGGCTCCCGCCGAGTTTCATGAGATGCGGGTACAGCTGTAGGACTTGCAGGGGAAAGGATTTATCTGACCCGGTGTTTCACCCTGGGCTTCTCTGATATTGTTTGCCAAGAAGGCAGATGGGAGCTTGTGACTGTGTGTCGACTACCACTGCCTGAATCAGGTGACCGTTAAGAATAAGTACCCACTCCTGAGGATTGATGGCCTCTTTGATCAGCTCAAGGGAGCACATTGGTTCTCAAAGATAGACCTCAGGTTAGGCTATCACCAGCTTAGAGTTTGATACGAGGATGTGCAGAAGATGGACTTCAGGTGTCAGTATGGACACTATGAGTTCTTGGTTATGCCCTTCGGCATAACCAACACTCCAGTAGTGTTCATGAGTCTCATGAACAAGATCTTCTAGCCTTACCTCGATCGTTTTGTCGTATTCTTCATCGATGACATACTGATTTACTCGACTACTGAGGAGGAGCACGCCTACCACTTGTGGGTTGTACTGGATACACTCTGAGAACACCATCTTTATGGTAATCTCTCAAAGTGCTAGTTCTAGATTCAAGAGTTTCACTTCTTGGGACATGTCATCTCAGATGCGGGAGTTACAGTGGATCCAGCGAAGATCGAGGCAGTGCTTGCTTGGGATCCACCCAGGAGCGTGATGGAGGTGCGGAGCTTCCTAAGTCTGGCTGGATACTATCGGAGATTTGTTCCAGACTTCTCTAGAGTTGCAGCACCGCTTTCATCTTTGAAAAAGAAGGGGGAACCCTTTGTGTGGTTAGATAGATGTTAGCAGAGCTTTCAAGAGCTGAGGCAGAGATTGACCAGTGCGCCCATTTTGAGGCTACCGGAGGAGGGCGTTGGGTACGTAGTATACTGTGACGCATCAGGGACCGGACTCGGGTGTGTCCTAATGCATGAGCGAGTAGTGATCGCGTATGGTTCACGACATTTGATGCAGTACAAGTAGAACTACGCTACCCATGACCTGGAGTTAGCAGTAGTGGTATTTTCCTTGAAGATGTGGCGGCACTATCTAATGGGCAAGCGCTTTACAGTCTACTCTGACCACCAGAGTCTTAGGTACATATTTTCGCAGAAAGACCTGAACCTGATACAGCAGCGATGTCTCGAGTTCCTCTAGGACTATGAATTTGAGATAGTTTATACTCCTGGGAAAGGGAACATTGTAGTTGATGCTCTCAGCAGGAGATCAGGCATTCAGCTACTAGGAGAGGTGACGGAGCAGCTAGTCGCGTTGCAGATATCCTTTGTGGATAGAGATAGAGTAGCCTTTCTACAGTCACTCCTCCACTCCTTCAGCGGGTCAGAGAGTCACAGCATGGGGACGTTGACTGTGAGACACAATGTGCTCAGATATCCACAGGGCAGGCACCTGATGGATTTTCTGAAGGAGGATAGCATGACATTCTCTTCAGGGGACGTACCATGGTACCAGTTGCACTTCAGGAGGAAGTGTTGAGGGATTTTCACACTTCCCCTCTAGCGGTACATCTAGGAGTGGTGAAGATGTACCAGGACCTCAGATGATAACACTGGTGGCCGGGTATGAAGAAGGTTGTAGCAGAGTTCATTTCACGAAGCCTCACTTTTCAGCAAGTAAAGGTGGAGCACCAGGTATTAGCAGGCTTGGTACAGCCCTTAGAGGTCCCGGAGTGGAAGTGGGATGGGATATCCATGGATTTCATGATGGGGCTTCCACGTGCATATAGAGGAACGACTCTATCTGGGTGATCATTGACCGACTCACTAAGTTGTCCCACTTCCTTCCGATCAGAAAGCAGGGCCTAGTAGAGAGCTTTGGATGCCTCTACATTCAGGAGATCGTACGTCTTCACAGTGTTCCATCAACTATCGTTTCCGATTGAGATGCTTGATTTACTTCTCGGCTTTGGAAAGGGTTATAGGAGGCATTTGGGATGTAGCTGTGTCTGAGCACCACCTTCCATACTCAGACGGACAGTCAGGCTGAGAGGACCATACAGACACTCTAAGACATGCTCTGTGCATTTTTCCTTGACTTTGGTCACAACTGGGAGGATCACCTACCTTTGGTGGAGTTTGCGTACAACAACAGTTACCACTCCACCATTGGGATGGCACCATACGAGGCACTGTACGGCCAACCTTGAAGATCTCCTCTATGCTGGACTGACCCTAGGGAGTCAGCACTCGTAGGTCCATAGATGGTTTAGCCTACGACGGAGATGGTGTATATCATCCAGGAGTGGATGAAGACTGCACAGAGTAGACAGAAGTCATATGCTGATAGGAGGCGGAGACCACTGGAGTTTGAGGATGGCGACCATGTCTTCTTACGGGTCTCACCTCGACGAGGTCTATGGAGATTTGGTCGGGGTAGCAAGTTATCTCCGCATTTCATCGGACCATTCTAGGTCCTCAGCAGAGTAGGTGAGGTGGCTTTCCGCCTGGCCCTTCCACCTCAGTTGCACCAAGTGCATGACGTCATCCACGTATCTCAGCTGAGGAGATACGTACACGACCCGACCCACATCATCGATCATGGGGAGATGGACATCAATAACAGGGCGACATTTGTGGAGGTCCCGGTGGAGATCGAGTATCGACATGAGTGGGTCCTACATGTATGGTCAATTCCACTGGTGCACATTTTCTGGCAGCACGGGAACCTCCAGGAGAGCACTTGGGAGCGGGAGGCACAGATGCGAGCTCAGTATCTCCATTTTTTTTCCTAGTGTGTGTTGTATATTTATGGGGATGTAAATCCCTGAGGTGGGAATAATGTAAAGACCCGAAATTTTCAAGGAAAAAATGTTTCTTAATTATTTGGAATTTTAGGAGTCTGTGGTTTCTGACAGCACTTGATTCCGAGGCCCGGTGTGCCCGGAATCAATTTCTGAAGTTTTGTTTGGGTACGTTTAGTAAACGTATGTGTGGGTTTTTCTATATTTTGAACCAGTGCTCAGAATTAAAATATGAGGGCACCGATGAACTCACAGCGCTGGTATGTGCTTAAGGGGACCTTTACCGCAGTTGCATTTTATGCAGGTTGAAAGTTAATTTTTGGGGTTTAATCTTAAATTAAATAAAATTGTGTGGTACACAATTTTATTTGGAGAGTTGGTTATTTCCTCCCATGGAGAAGTTATTGGTGGGTCCCACACCCACATAACTTCCCATGTGTGGATATTTGTGAGGTGGGGCCCACACGATCCCCAACCTTTCATCTCCCTATAACTCTTTTCAACTCCCTTAAACCCCTTGTTTAATTATTCACAACTCCCTCATTTAATTGGGTGGAGCCTATTCACATTCCACCTCCCACACTCCATTTAATTTTTTCCAACCCATCTCAATTAATTAAACAACTCTTCAATTAATTAATTAAAGAGTTTGAATTAATTTGAATTCATGTCAAGTTTATTAAAATAAGGTAAAGACTTATTTTAATTTTGGCTTGGAAAATATTGTGTTGGGAAATCCTTGGAGAATTAAAAGAGAGCTTTAACCTTCCATGAAGAATGACATCTTCTTCGATGAAGAATGCCGACTCCATGAAGAATGGTAAGGTGCCTTTCTTTCTCTTCTCCTAAACAAGTGAGGAGACGCCGCTTCCTCCTTGGACGCACCCCGGCGTCATCTACAAATCCTCTTTACACGACTCCGCTCTTGAAACCGAGGTAGGGGTTTGTTTCAATTTTAATTGAATAAAATTGTTCTTCATCCCACATTGAAATCATGTTTTACCTTTGGCCATTTAATACCGTCTAACGCGGAGGGCGCGGGCCAAACGAACATGGCCCTGATGACCCTCTGATTGTTCTTGGATACTTTGGTGGTGGAAACAAGAGGCAGTGGCGACGAACGGAAGCGGCGGCCATGCACCGGCCACATGCGGAAGAAATGCGGCCCGCAATCGCGGGCCGCTCAGCTGAAAAAGAACCGGCAGGATAAATCCAGCCGGGATGAAGGAGGACCACAGCGCCACAAGGGGCGTCGCGCTGTGGAAAACCGCGGCCCGCGTTCCGTGGGCTTCTCGGCAGGAAAATCGGCCGGCAGGCGGCCGACCGGGATGAGGAGAACCGCAGCGCCAGGAGGGTGCCGTGCTGGACTAACCATGGCCCGCCTGAGTGGT
Source organism: Viscum album (assembly GCA_963277665.1). NCBI lineage: Eukaryota > Viridiplantae > Streptophyta > Magnoliopsida > Santalales > Viscaceae > Viscum > Viscum album. The sequence continues at coordinate 1,060,708,262 of OY728162.1, read as the reverse complement.
CCGCTTGCACCGATAAGGCCGTCCAGCTTCGGTCGGCCGGTTTGGGAGGGCGGCGCCGCCGGTTCGGGTAGTCCCCCCCCCCCCTCGAACCGCTCTGCCCCTTCGGGCCGGGCCGGGCCGCGCCTGCCACCGATTCGGGCCGTGTTTCTTTAGGCCAGGCCAATACCCCATGCAGGGTTGAACCCGCCGAACCAGGTCGGGCCGACCCGCCATCCCACTGGTCCTAACGGGCCAGGCCCGTACGCTTAAATGCGAATATCTTCACGACCGTGCATCCGATCGATGCACCGTCTGTGGCATTGGGACCCTCTTGTTGTGGCGGTCCTTTTGTGATACTCTATGTTAGTTTTGGAAAACTTTGGAAAATGGACAGGTTTGGAATGATCGTATTTCCAACCGGGCCCCCAGAGCAAAAATGCTAATAACTCACAGACCGGGTGTCTGGTTGACGCACCGTCTGTCGTGTTGGGTACCTTTTGACGAGACGGAACTTCCGAATACATCCACTTTGGACTTCGTGACAGTTGATGTATCGACCCCTTGGCTCGAGGAGTGGACTCTCTCGGAATTCAGTGTGCTGTGTGTGGAAACCCTAGAGCTGGCTGCGACTGCAACGACTACCGTACTGGAATCCTTCGTGGGTTCGACGATGATGGAAAATGTACTAGAATCCTCCATGGGTTCAACGACGATGACAACTGTACTGTAATCCTCCGTGGCTTCGAAAGTGATGACTACCGTACTTGAATCCTCAGTGGTTCTGACAGTTTGACTTCTGTTATAGTATCCTACGTGGGTCCGACAGAGTAGCTGGTCTAGTATCCTACGTGGGTCTGACAGCTTAGCTGGACTAGTATCCTACGTGGGTCCGCCATCTTAGATGAATCAGTGACTACATCTGATCATCTCTATCACCTTATGAAAGCTGTATACCTGTGTGAGCTGAGTCTAGACTTTCAATCAATATCATCGATGTGATTGACTTCTTTCCTATGTGGATTGGGTTGTTCTTGGGATCGAGAGTTGGAGCCAAACTGGGATTGATAACTTAGGTATATGTATGGGAATATACCTAATTAGAGTTGGTTAATACTTCGTGATTGTATCTTTTATTTTTGGTTTATCCTTCGTGGATTCTGGGAGACCTTCGGGGGTCTTGGGGTCTCTACTGAGTATTTTTATACTCACCCCTGCACGGGCTATGCCCACACTATGTTGTGTTGGATGCAGACGACGGACAGCACTGATCGTGGTAGAGACTTGCGGAGCTGGACGGTACCCGGAGGTGGACCACTTGGCGGGATGTACACGGAGCAGACGGATGGACACGAGGTACTAAGGAGACCATATGTACCCACCCTTCAGGTGGGATTCCCGGAGGATGACTAGTGGTTGATGTTTTAATTTTCTATTGTTGTACTAGGCTTTCATTTGTACTGTACTTTTCAGCTGGGTTTGTATTCTGGCCCATTTACCTTTCAGCACTTACCTTGTATTCAGTGTTACTTTTTTCTTACTTCAGCATGCATACTCTTTTGTGTTTGTTTACTATCATAAAGGCAATTTCTTCCCTTTTTATTGGGATTTACTCCTTTGGTGCTAGTCTCCAGCCCCTGGCCTATGGAAGGCGGGCTTGAGGTAGTCATGGAAAGGGCCCCGGGGACGGGTCGTGACAACCTAGGATCCCTAGGAACAGTCTATAATAAAACTAATTGATAACTAATATGGTGAATACCAGAATTAGATATCAAAGAAAAATTCCCAACAATTGTTAACACCCTACCTAACCTAATCGAGGGGGAAATCACTTAAGTAGAGAAAATCCTAAACTCAGGGCCACTATCTAGAGAGTGATTAAAAACTAGTGCAGTGTGTGTCCCTTTATTTCCTATCTTACTACCCATGACTTCCCATGACATATAAATAAAGGTATTTATATCATTTATAACATAAGAATATAATCATAACAATCAACATATAAACTATCCCTCACCAATGAACGGGATTTAGTGAAACAAACCCTTTATATCAAGAGTAAATAAGAAAATATAAATACCTCCCTCTATAGGGTAGGCATCACACATCTTAAAACATTCCAATTTTCACACAATAAATATTTCAAGGGTTTATAATAACATTTAAAGTACCCAATCACACTCTTAATTGAGAAAGTAGGCATTTTTTTTAGCTAAAAACCAAATAAATTTCCATGATTTAGAGAATAAATCGTAAAAATATAATTGGTTATTTACATGAACACTTAGTGTGCATGGTTTTTTTTAAATACATTTTCACTTTAAAAAAAAATCCCTTTCATATCTGATGAAATAAAAGAGAAACTAATTTCTTTTAGTAAAAAGTACTAAGTATACTTGATTTCATTTATTAAAAACTTAAATTATTCATTAAAAAACAAAAATAAATCATGGATTTAAATTTATAGAAACATTCATGGGGAAATCTTCCTTAAATCTATCACTTCAATTAACCATGGTTCCAAATCACCTCAAGAAGGTAAGAATATCCCAAGGGGGAAAGAGAAATCCTAAAACATGGAGAACGCCCCCATAAAAATTCATGTAACTCAGAACTCTAGGTCACCATAACCTTACTGAGGTGAGAAAAATGAGAGGATAAGGGAGGATAAGAGGAGATGAGATGGTTTTGATGGAATTACCTCAAGAAATCAACCTCAAAATATAAGTAATCACCATGAAATCACTATATAAGGGAGGATAAATTATGGGTACGTGAACTAGGGGTTGAAGGAATTGAATGGGGAAAAGGGGAGACCCTAAATGGTCTTGATTCAAAAGATTCAAGCCTGAAATTTCAAAAAACAAAATAAGTGTTTACCCAGGATACATCGTGGTGTGACACATTTCACCGTGATGTGATAGTTCCCCAATAGAACACATCGTAACTCAACACATTTGTCATGGCGTGAAGGTTTCCCATAATTGGGGAAACAATTTGTTCATAGTGTGACCAATGTGGTCATATATATGACCACCTATAATTATAACTTGTAGGTTTTTAAAAACACTAGGAACTCCTGAAAAAATGTGAAATTGAGAAAATAAGGATAAAATCTAATAAATAAATTAAATAATAAGGAAAATAATGGTCGAGGTGTGACAATTATCCCCACCATAACACTTTATACCCAAAAAAGTCTAAAGTTAAAATGGTTGATCAAGAAAATAATTATATTCACCCATCTTATTAAAGGAACAATTCAAGTTATTGAGAAATGAAAACCAATATAAATTACAATTAATAACCCAATCACCAATAAAAAATTTAAATACTCTACAAGAACCATATATTCAACCCATAGTAACTATATAAAACTCCAAATAAGGTCATATAATATTTTTATATAATGAGACAACAATTTAAAGAAATAAAAGTAAAAGTTTTCAATTCACTCAATATGATCCCAAAACCAAATAACGCCATGGACTAGTGATCAAATAAATAAAGGTAACTGATAAAGACAAACTCACCTTCCTTAAAAACATTCGAATCATATTTGATAAGAAAATACCAGCAATAATTCAATGGTAGATCTAGGTTTAGGTAAAACCCAAAGGATAGGTCTAACCATGAAACATCATTACTTATTTACAAGATAATGAAACAAATTCAAGATAAAAGGAAACCATAATTCTACCCAAGGCTCACTAGGTTGCATGAACCAATATTCTAAGGAGAGGCATCTTAATAATGTAAGATTTTTTTATCTGGTGGTTACCCCACTACATTAAATACTCTCCTTATACTCAATCCTTAAAAATTAAAACTACACCAAAATCCATCAAAATCTAAGGACTCGTAATGAGAATAACTTGATATGAAAATTAATCAAATTATATTTCTATGCCACAAAAGTGAAATATATTATAATATCCTAGACTATAGGGCCTATTACTTTATGATAATTCAATGGTATATGTGTTCATGGGAAGTCCCATGAATTTTGGAGTGTAAAAAAGAGAGTTTGGAGTTGAGATTTCAGCTAAAGAGAGTCTTACAACATGGATTTTGGGGCTACACCATAGTACTCTAAAGGGTGGTTTGGACATTTTTATCAAAATGGTACCCCCTTGTGGCATGGATAGAAGTTTCATCATGGATGTGAGTTAGTTCAGGAGGTTGTGACGTAGATTTGGTGGGGGGTTTTGGAATAACTTTCCTATCGATAGTTGGGGGCTACTATGTAGTGTCTCCTCCTACATCATGGTATCCCCCCTATATGATCTACAGCATAAGGATAGATGCAAATCCTAGAGGGTCTTTGAACAGTAGGGATATGGTGTGGTGAGGGGTCCTACATCATAGTCCCTTTGGTTTTTAAATAGGATATGGTGTGATATGTGTGGTTGTGCCATGGTTCTATGTTTTTCAGGCTGGGTATAAATTCTTAAATCCCATCAGACCTGGACACTTTTCCAACTTTTCTCTCATTTATTGGGCAACCCAAGTGCATACCAAGGATCTATTCCATCCCCTAATTAGTGTCTTTCAACCCTATCCATTATATATCAATCATTTATGTTTTTAGGTAAGTTACCTTCCTTCCCTTATTGTTTTCTTCCATGTTTTCTTCCAATTTCTCATCTGGGGAAGGAATATATCAAGGTAAACCTTTTTTGTGCCTTTTTGGTAAGAATGTGTGATGGGATATTGTGTTAGGTTGATCTCGATGTTCTCTTCCATTATGGTGTTTAGTGGTTGTCTCCCTCTCTATCCAACCTTACGCATTGTATCAGAAATCTTATTTTGAGGTAGGGGGTCCTTCATTTCACACCTAGTGTATTATACATGATGGTTTATTCTTTTATTTACCTTTGGGAAGATGTTTTTCATCTATATTAATGAATATAATGAACCAATTAAATTTAAATTGAAGGGGGGAAGGATTGAATCACATTTTTTTACTGCCTTTGATATTATTTGATGTTGAATTGTATGGGATCGATGCCCCACTAAAAATCATGTCCGTTTTGGGATTTGTTTGTGAATTAGTTGATAATTTGTGAAACCATGTTGAGTTATTTTTTTATCACCTTGATTAAAATGGATAATTACTTATATCTGAATATTGAATTGGTTGCACATGTAAAATATAGATTGTGTGAGAATTCCCCTAAAATAAATAAGTGAAAGTGATGAAAATATCCCCTTATTAAATCTGAAAATTGATATGTAAAGGTGATGTGAAAAGTTTTGTTATGTATTTTTATATGTGGGGAAGCGATGTGTTTTTGAGATGTGGTTGGTATGTGGTGGGTGTGTTGGGATGTAGTTGGTACATGGAGGTTGTGATGTAGAAAATGGTTGTGTTATAGAGAGTGGTTGTGGCTATGAAAAGGAGGATATATGTTGGTTTTCGGCTTGATAAATATGGTTGTGGTGATGTGTTGTGTTGTGTTAGATTCCTGGGTACTAATGGAATTAAATGAAAATTTTAAATTGATATGGCAGGGTATGTAATGGTTAATATAGTCTTGAACTAATATGGGTTTTGAGGTTAAATTTGGTTGATATAAATGTGAAATAGGAGCATGAAATAATAAAATAGATGGGCTGGAAATAATGGAATGAATGGTCCATTTTACCTAAATTGGTTGATAATGGAAATATAGAAAATGGATTAATCTATAACGTAAGTTGTAATGTGGATTTTGTATTTTGTTTTGTTGTGTGATGTGTTGAATTTAGTGGTTGCAGCAAAGGTGGTGATGTTGTGAGTTGGATAGTGATTTGTTGTGAACCCATATGTTGGGATTGTGTGTGTATTTATAAATATAACTTGTATTTTCCTTATTATTTTTATACACACCCCACCCATTTCAATCACCATGTGATGACAACCAAATGTTTTGGGGGTGTTTTACCAACATCCTCATGATGAGGATGGATGGATGGATACCCTCCCTTCCCTAATCTCTCTTCTAAGAGATGTTGACATGCACAGGTTTTGATTTCCAAAATTCAAAAGTTCATTGTAGTGATGTGATTTTATAGACTAGGTGTTTTTATTGATATGTGATGTGATGATATGGATTATGTTCGGGGTCGTGCATGGTAGGAGGAGGGCATAAATTTGATTTCCTTCATGTTCATGATACCCTGATACTATGGTTGTGGATGTGATGATTTGTGATGTGATGGCCCGAGTTTCTTTGGGTGAGATGTGATGTGATGTGATGTGATATCCCAGGTGTGTTCGGATGAGATTTGATGTTATGTGATGTGATGGCCCAAGTGTGTTCGGGAAGGGTTGTTATATAGAATAGATGGGAGCACCCTGATGTACAACATTTGGGTGTGAGACCAACAAATTAGTGGGAAAGTAGTGTGAATTACCCTTATCAATATGATTCTCATTATGTTATTATACTTGGATTCATTATTTGGTGAGAATTTCATGGTGGGAATGGGATTGGTTTGTTGACTTGCTTAGGTGATGTTAGTTCTGATTTTTTATCATGGTTGAATTTGTGCGGTCTTTTTCATGTGTGCATGGGAGAATTTGGTATGACCCTAATGAGTATACTTGTATTCTCACCCTATATTTATAAAAATAGTTTTTCAAGTTTCTAGGAGGACTTTTTGGACCATGATGGGAATTACTATCTTGTAATTTTGGGTTGTTTCTGTGTTTCTACCTTACCTTTTCTTTTGAGTATTTATTTGGAGACTTTTATCTGTATTTGTTTTACTTATACATTCATTGTGAAATGTTTTTGGTATCCTTTTTATATTATTTCATGGAGTTTCTTTTGGTTTATTTATCATATCTCATGGTCCTATTATTATAGATGGTAATAACGCATGCCTGCAGTAAACCCAGCAGTGGTACTAATGCATGCCTGCAGTAAATCATGGAAAAAAACAAATTTTATTATTTTTCCTAGTGTAGCATAGTGGATGACTAGGGTTATCTCACTTGAAGAGCTTCAAAAATATTTACTTATTTATTCTAATTCACCTAAGAACTAATTATTTTTTGTTGTTTTTATTTTTTTTCATAAAATAATGAAATATGTGTGGGTTTTGATTACTCTTTAAAATATTGAAATGAAAAGCAATTATACATTACCATGCAATGATAAAATGAATGAAATTATAAAGAATGAACTTGGTCCTAAGTTCAGTTTTGAGTTCTATCATTATTCTCTTTTATTTGTTTAATTTTAGTTTGATAATCTAGTTATGAGATATCATGCATGAATTACTATCATTTTATTTAGTGTTAAGAAATATCAAATTCCTTAAGAAATCTAAATTCCACCTCCTCCTATAATCAAGGTTGATGGTACACCTCAACCGAGAGTGTGACATCTTCTAGAAACCTACTCCATCATATTTTTTTTCATCCATTGATCAACTCAACTTCATTATGTGAAGAGATTATGATCAATGTAGGAGAGGGAAAAGATAAAAGTAAAATAATGGAAATAGAATTGAGTTTCATGTCATGGTATATAATCTCCACACTCGTTCATGCCACTCACATCTACCAAAAACACAAAATAAACTTTAATAAATAATTAAAGAAAACCTAACCTCCCTCAGGCCAAGCCTTGGGTCAGCCTTCCAATATTAGAAGTAAGTGATCACTTTGTGGATAGAGATAATAGAATGAGAAGAAGATAAAAATAAAATAATAAGGATAAGGATAAGATAAAGATAGAATAATAAAATAAAATATGGAGAAAACACATAAAATAATAAAAAAGAATAAAAGAATAAGAAAGATAGAAATAAAGAAAAAATAAATAAAATAAAATATAAGGAGAAATAAATTTAAAATAAATCAATATAATTTTAAAAGAAGAAAAAGAAGAAGAAGAATTAATATGGATAGATCAAAAAATTTAGAACAAAATGAATTAATTATTTTTATAAAATAAATTAAATGAAATTTACATAAAGAAAAATACTAAACCAAAGGAAAATAAAAAAGTAGAAGAAAACTAAGTAGTAGATTCTCAACAGTGGACTCTCCCTTCATTGATCATCCTCCCTCTAGGCAGTGGCCAAGGATCGTCTTTTATAGGAAGGGAGAAGTACCTCAGACTTCAAAGAATCTGAATCTTTTTACCTCAATATATATTTTTAATATGAATATATATATATATATATATAAACTCCTATGAGACTTGTAGTGAATAATTTATAAATAGACTAATATTTCAAGTTATCAAACTTTATCGCATGGACCAGGTTTTGGTGGGGAAGTGCCTTTTTCATGCACATAGTGTGCATGGACTTTCATGGTTCCATCATGGCAGTGGTTCTTGTTAGTGGTGAGGGCAGCAGTAGCAATCTTCATTAATCCCTTTAGGTCATCTGGCCTTCTTAGTGGCCATATGAATCCTTCATGGGGGTTGTATAAGGGTTTGGGGGTGATGAAAGGTGATCCCAAGATTGGGCATGTAAAAAGAGCTCAATCTCAATATTTTCCATCAGCAGCTGTGGGGGTTCTTCAATGAGTAGAGGTGGTGGTGATAAAAGATGATTTCAACAGTGGTGGAGGATGATGAAATCGTGTCTTAGGAAATTTCTAATTGTGAGGTGTTGGATAATGAAACAGGATGATTTCATTCGCTTAAATGATGAAAAGTACCATGAGGAATCATCCCACATCGAAATAGAGACATGTCTATGTGATAGTTTTAATATAAAAGTGTCGCATCTCAGTGGTACTGAATTTGAATAGGGGTCGGAGGACCCCCCCACCCCCCCCCCCCCCCCCACCCCCCACCATCTTCATGGACCACCTCGTCCTAGTGATACCCTCCTGCCATCATTTCATAGGCTTCACCTCCATGTGTCGGCACTCACACGGGCCTCGGACCAACTATTAACCATTGTATTCTCCCCACAGGCTCATGTATCTTCACAAATCAGGCAAGACCTCCTTGTGAGTTGTATGTCTGGCCGACCCTCTTGGTACTGGATAAAAGGAATGTGGACCACTAGTTGAAGGCTAGCCTTGATCTGACCCGTCTTTTTAACACATGAAAATATTAAACACTTAGAAATTTTTCAAATACTTATAACATATCATTCAATATTTCATAAAATAATATTTAATAAAATAAATAATTAAAAACTAATATTCAAATTAATTTTCATTCTTTATTTGAGAATCCTCTTATTTTAAATAAACATTGAAATATATGGGAATATTCAATGAAATATATTGAAAAATACTTAAATTATATTTAAAAATATGCGTGAAATATGAGAGTTTCAAATACCATCACACTTAAACTATGCTTTTCCTCAAGCATAAAATCTCAACATTGAATTCATAGGGAACCAATGTTACCATTATTCAAATTTCAAAGTAATAAAATTAATTAATTATCGATGATAAATAAAAATTTCAAAAAAATACACATAAAATATCAATTTAATTTATTAGTTTTCAAAGAAACAATAAACTAAAGTATTTTACTTTTTTTCATTAATAATGATGGAACATCGCCACTTGTTTATTCAAGATCCTTAATTTATTATTGTTAAACATACCAAGTCATGATTTAATACTCTTTTGAATCTTTCCTCTAATCACTCATGATAAAAATTTATATAAATTTATGCTCGTATCATGAATACATGCTCATTATCCATAGGCTTTAAAATGAAATACCTTCTCAACTTTGTGAATAAAAAAGAAACATGAAATCATGAGGACTTGAAATAAGGGTTAATATGACTCTGAGATAAAGGTTGGTAGGAATTGATGTTAAAAATTAAAGCTTAATGAGGAAGTTTCTCTCTAAAGTACAATGCATGATATCAAAATTAAAAGTTCAATAAAATTATCTACTTCAAAATGTGACAACCCCAACTTCCCAATATCAAAGTAAAGGTCATGATATATAAAAAGCATAATGAAATATGTTCACCTTCTTGAATTTTCCCTACTTTTATACTTTTTTAGAGTAATTTTTTATATTTTTTTCATTTTCGAAATTCATGCTTGGAATAAACCTCATATACACCACCTAACCACATATGATAAAAATCATAGGTTTGTTGATGGTGATTTTTTATTCTTTCAAGTCACAATAAGTTATAAAAAATTTTCTTTTTTTCAAGAAGGGAAAACAATAAAAGTTCAATGTATGAATCCAAAACCTTTCTTAACACCCAAAATTAGCACCCCATTATTTTTCCTTATAATTTATTTCATTCCTTTCACCATGAATCCCTTCATCCCCACACTTCAACTTTAAAATATCATGCAAATACTAAGAGGAGAGTAGGAATGGATAAAAATGGATTGAATCACAGATCATTCCTAACAACGTCATTCATGGTCTATATGGGATAAACAAGGATTAATGTAATACATGGTATTAAGGATAAGGTTTTCTCAATAAAAATGCCTCGGTCACTTTAAATTTTATTTTATAAAGTCGTAACTTTAACAATTTCAAATGAGAATTCTAACAGGCTAAATGTCCCACGATCAGTCAATAAATATGATTAAGAATAAATAGGAAGTAATTGGTTTAGAAATACTCTCAAAAATGGAATATAAAATTGGAAACCCACTCATATAATGAATTATAAAAACAAATCAATTCACATGAATTTTAGAAATTTAAAGCATGAAAATGATATGGAAATTTCATTTACATGAATCAACTAATTCCCTCAAATCATGATTCATCATTTCAATATTCTTGTTTCACTCTAATAATTAAATTCCCCATTTTATTAATTCAATCTCATTAAAATTGAAATCTAAAACATGTAATCACAGGGTTACTAATAAACTCATGTCTTCTAGATAAGTCAATTAAAGTAAGAATTCAAGTGCAGGTATGAAATTTTCAGTTTAAATCTCAAAAAATGTCTCATAAAAAATGTAGGGAGATTAAAAATAGTAAATTAAGGAATTAAATCCTTGTCACACGAAGCTTAGTCCTTTTTCCTCCTTTCATTTTTGGGAGTACCATGTGTTATTATAGTCTTACAAAATTAAATCAATCAATTAAGCATAAGGATCATTTCATTTAATCTCAAAAAGAATAGGGGGAATGAGATGCATGCTAAACTAGTCCTAAGAATTAAATTGAAATTTAAATTCCTAGAAAGAAAATACAAAGATAAGATTTGGTTTATTCCCCAAAGTGGACCCTAGATTTTTACTACCTCTAGATGGGTATTACCAGTTGTTATCCAAAGTCTGATGGTGGGTGAAGCTTCTTAGACTTGAACCACCACATGTGGTTTTTCCTAGATTTCACTTCTTCTTTGTTGGTGGTGAGGAATAATCCATGGATAGAGTATATCAAATCCATCCTCTTCATAATTAATTATAGCTTGCATTGCGTGGGTAGGATAAATTATGGATCATCCTCCTTCTTAGTTGATATTTTTGAAACCTCCTCCTTCTTTTCCAATGCTTACTCAATATGGGATGCATGAATTGAATTTTCAAAGGTGAGTTTAGAATGTATTTTAAATTCAACAGAATTTAAACATTCAGAATTAAAATATGAATTATCCCTTTCAACATGAGAATCCTCTATCTTAGTTTCCTCGGGATAATTTACTTGGACTTCCTCATGGGTATCCTCTAATGTATGTTCATAAAAATCAGAGAGTTCCATGTGTTCCATAGCAGTTTCATGTTCAGTTTCTTCATCTTCCTCTAAGGAAAATCATGAATTGACTGAATCTGAAAATTTAAAAAAAAAAATAAGAAATGATACTCAAATCATATTGAATAAAGTCAATAAATAAATAGTTCAAAATAATATCATCTCCATGATTTTTTTCTAGTTCAATATCTTTCTCAATGATGAGTTACTCTTCAATTTGGATCTTAGTGGATAGAGGTAGGTATTCAGGCTAGTCCATCTTCTCTTGGATTTCTATAGTAAAATTAGGAAATTCCTTTGGTGTTTCCTCCTTGGTCTCTGCTTCAGTTTCAGGATTCTCTATATACTCACAAGTTATTTTCTCCATTGGGCTTCTCACTAAATGAATCATTTCTTCAATCATTTTAAACCGATCATTTAAATTGGTGTTAAAAAATTCTTGTTCTTGTTTCACCTGTGAGTAATTGCCCCATGTAGAATTACAGTAGTTCAGATACTTTATTGATAGGGATTTTTTTAGGTTTTATTATTATTTATAAAATAATTAAAAACTATCTACAATGTGAAAATAGAAAAAGATAAGTAAACTACTGATTGGATCCCCAACAATGGTGATAGTTTTGATGCACACTTATCGCGGGGCATGGAAAAAGAAAATTTTATTATTTTTCCTAGTGCGGTACAGTGGTTGACTAGGTTCATCTCACTTGATAAGCTTCATAAATGGTTACTTACTTATTCTAGTTCACCTAATAACAACTTATTATTTTTATTTTTATTATTTTCTTAAAATAATGAAATATGTGTGGGTTTTGATAACACTCTAAAATATTTAAATGGAAAGAAATTATACTATACCATGAAATTATAAACAGAATGAAATTAGAAATAAGGAACTTAGTCCAAAGTTTAGTTTTGAGTTATATCATTATTATCCTTTATTTTTTAAATTTTAGTTTTATAATCAATTTATGAGATTTCATTCATGAATTACTATCCTTGTATTTAGTATTGTGAAATCTTGAATGCCTTAATAAATCTAAATTCCACATCTTCCTATAATCAAGTTTGTTGACACACCTCAATTTAGAGTGTGGAATCTTCTAGGAATCAGCTCTATCGTATGTTGTTTCATCCATTGATCAACTCAACTCCATCGTGTGAACATCTTATGATCAATGGAAGGGATGGGAAAGATAAAAATAAAATAATAGAAATAGAATTGAGTTGTATGTCATGGTGGACAATTTCCACACTCATTCATGCCACTCACATATACCACAAACACAAAATAAACTTTAATAAAGAATTCAATAACACATATCCTCCCTCGAGTCAAGCCTAGGATTAGCCTCCTATTATCTGGAGTAAAATATCATTTGGTGGAAAAAGAGAAAATAATGAGAGGAAGATAAAAATGAAATAAAAAATAAGGATTATATAAAGGTAGAATAATAAAATAAAATAAAATAGGGAGGAGAAAACACATAAAATAATATAAAATAATAAAATAAATAGAAAACGAGAAATAAATAAAACAAAATAAAATAAAATAAAAGGAGAAATAAATTTAAAATTAATCGATAGAATATTCCAAAATAAATAAGAAGAAGAAGAATTTGGATGGATGTATTAAAAATATTAAAACAAAATGAATGAATTATTTTTATAAAATAAATTAAATAAAAATTATATAAATAACATGATTAAACCAAATGAAAATAAAAAGAATAATAAAAATAAGCAGCAGCTTCTCGATAGTGGCCTCTCCCTTTGGTGATCAGCCTCCCCCTTGGTAGTGGCCAAGGCTCTTATTTTATAGGAAAGGAGAAGTGAATTGGCCTTCAAATATTCTGAATCTTATTTATCCCATTTTTTTAATATGAATATAGATATATTTTTAAACTCATGTGAGACCCACAGTGAATAATTTTGAAACACTCAAATATTTTGAGTGTTCAAATTTATAGTATAGATTGGGCCTTTGTGGGGCAGTGTCTTCTTCATGCACATAGTGTGCATGGACTTGCATAGTAGTAGTGTGGAAGTGGTGCCCGTCAGTGGAAAGGGTTGAAGTAGCAGTATTTATCGATTTCTCCAAGTCATCCATCCTTTGAAGTGGATGAATTAAACCTTCATGGTATGTCACGACCCGTCCTCGGGGCCCGTGTCGTGACTACCCCAAGCCCGCCTTCCATAGGCCAGGGGCTGGTGACTAGCACCAAGGCGTAAATCCAAAAAAAAAAGGAAGGCATTGCCTTTGAAAAGTAAACAAGCACCACAGAGTAAGCAAGCGGAAAAGTAAACACTAAGTAAAAATGGTACAAGCTGTGCTGAAAGTAAAAAGGGGCCGGAAATACAAGCCCAACTGTAAAGTACAACTGAAAGGAAAAACAGCAACTGAAAGGGAAAACTGCAGCGTCGAGCCGTCCTCTGGAAGTCCCACCTGAAGGGTGGGTACAGATAGCCTCCACAGCTCCTCGGTCCAGTCGTCCGCTCCGAGTACGTCCCGCCCAGCGGTCCACCTCAAGGTACCGTCCTGCTCCGTACGCCTCCACCTCGATCAGCGCTGCCCGTCGTCTGCAACCAACACCACGAAGTGCGGGCATAGCCCGTGCAGGGGTGAGTATAAGCTACTCAGTAGGGACCCCGAGACCCCCGAAGGTCTCCCGAAATCCACAAAGGATAATCCACGAAGGAAAGATATAATCACGAAGTAACATCTGACACGGCTTAGGTATATGCCCATACATATACCTAAGTCATCAATTCCCGCTTGGCCCCAACGTCCGCGCCCAAGCACAACCCAGTCCACACAGAAAAGCAAAATGTATACCCACACAGGATAGCTAAACACAATCCACAAAGGAGAGTAAACAGTAAATCCACACAGGATAGCTCAACACAATCCACAAAGGAGAGTAAACATTAAATCCACACAGGATAGCTCAACACAATCCACAAAGGAGAGTATTACAAGATTCATCTCACACAGGTATACTTCTTCGGATGACGATAAAGATGATCACTGATCCATCTAAGTCGTCGGACCCACGAAGGATCGATAGGTAACTAACCCCCGCAATGACCCACACAGGATCGGGCCCACACAGGACCTGTAGGCGCTGGCTCACACAGAACCGCTGAGCACTGACCCACACAGGATCGGACCCACATAGGATCGGGCCCACACAGGACCTGTAGCACTGATCCATGTAGGATCGCTGAGTGCTGTAGTCGTCGCAATCCACTGAGGATCTCTGCACAGTCGTCGTCGCAGTCCACTGAGGATCTCTGCACGGTCGTCGCCGCAGTCCACTGAGGATCTCTGCACGGTCGTCGCTGTCGAAGTAGCGGTCGCAGCCAGCACTAGGGTTCCCGCACACAGCAAGCTCGTTCGGGAGGGTCCGCTCCACGAGCCGAGAGGCTGATACATCAACTGACACAATGTCCGAAGTTGATGTATCCAAAAGTTCCGTATCATCAACAGGAACTCAACGTCGCAGACGGCGCGTCGATCGGACGCTCGGTCTGAGAGTTATTGGCTTTTTCGTCCCAGGGGCCCGGTTGGTTTTTAAGGCAAAACCAACCCGATCGTACTCCACCTGCGTCCAAACCTCGGGCGGAGTGTTCCAAAAGATCCGTCTCACTTAGAGGAATTCAACGAAGCTGACGGCACGTCAATCGGACGTCTGTAGCTCAAGATATGAGTGTTTCCGCTCCGAAGGCCCGGTTGGTTTCGTGTACGAACCAACCCGGCCGAACTCAAAGTATTATGAAACCTTGAGTGCGATATACCGAAACGACCGTCTCGATCCAAGGATCGCGTTTCCGCTGACGGCGAGTCGTTTGGAGGCCCGTATCTCAGGATACGTCCATTTGAACGAAAACCATCTGAAGACGGGGGGTCCGGGCCCGGGTCGACCCGGCCCGACCCCCCCTGGGTCGGCCGAACCCGGTCCGACCCGGTCGGACCGGTCTGGCTCGGCCAGCCCGGCCCGGCTCGGCCGAGCGGCCGAGTGACCGACGCGGGGGGAGCCGCCGCCCCGCGTGACACCCCCGCGGCACCCGTGGGGTGTCGGCCAGACAACCGGACGCGGCTGAAGCCGCGTCCCGAGTGACGCGGGGGGGGAGCCGCTGCCCCTGCGTGACACCCAGCGACACCCGCGGGGTGTCTCCCTGGTGGCCGGAGGCGGCTTTAGCCGCGTCCCGCGAGCGCCGCCGCCGCGGCCGGTGCCGCGGCGGTCTCGTCCGGCGGCGCGCCGGGAGTCGCCGCCTCCGGGCGCCGCCGCCGGCTTCCACGGGCCACCGGAGTCGCTCCGGTGGCCCTATTTTCTTCCCGTCTGCGCCGTTGCTCCTCCCGGGACTCGTTCTTTACTGCGGAATCATCAAACCTCTATTGCGGCACATTTCATCTTCGCCCGTCAATCCGCACAAGAACGAAGAACGGCGGAGGGTCCTCGGGCCGTGTTCGTTTGGCCCGCACCCTCCGCGTTAGATATAAACAACGGGAGAATTTTTATTCCACACAGGAAACAACAATTTTAATAAATTTAAAATTGTTCACAAATCCGGTTCTTTAACTTTTTAAAGAAACATTTACGGGAATAATAAAAAGGGGTAATTCCAAAAATAAAATCCCTACTTCGTAGTCGTCGCGCGTGAGCATTCTTCGCGGAATTGCTCGTCGCGGAAGGTGGAGATCATCGCGTCGTCGCGGAAGGGAGTCGCATCGTCGCAGAATCCGGCGTAGCGTCGACGAACTCGACGGACCAAGAAACAACAGATTTTAATTATAAAAATTTAAATCCGTGTTTCGTTTTAAACCACAAAGAACCTTTAGAAGAAACCCGAAATCACTCACCTCAAACGGTTGGTGATCGGAGATCGGGGCGGGGAAGAACGTCTCGAATTAGAGCGTCGTCGATTTCCGCGGATGACGGAGTTCTTCGCGTTCTTCGCGTTCTTCGCGTTCTTCGCGAAGGAGAAAGAAGATACAGGGATTTTGTCAAATCCTCTCAACGTGCAAACTTTCAAAAGACTGGTTGGTCTTATTTTATTATTATGCCAACACACGAAAAAGGGGAAGTAACGACCCATCAATTCGTTGAATTAATTCAAAGAAAGTAACAGCTCATTTAATTTACGAGATAAACTGCCCAATTAAATGGTCTGTTAAGAAATTAAGAAAACGCGTCAGTTGACTTTCATAACGATGGGTTTTCGCGGGTGCGTTACTTAGCGGAAAGAAACAGCGGGGCTCGTGCGGGCCCCACCTCACAAATATCCTACCGAGGGGGTAGGATATTTTCTGGATAGCATCCTATCCGGATCAACTCAGTTTAAGCCGCTTTTAAGTGGCATCAAGTGGCTTCCAAGTGGCTTAAGTGAAATAAAATAAAGTTGTCGAAAAATTATTTTATTTCTTAACTTTAAGCCCGAAAATTAAAAACCACACCCGAGCAAATGAAACTCCGGAAGAGGCATTTCTAGGAAAATACCGGCACTGCAATTTCATTGGTGCCCTCAGAATTTGATTCCGGGCATCGGTTCAAAAGTTAGAAAAACTCGCTCATCCGTTCACTGAACGTACCCGAGCCAAACTTCAGAAAATGATTCCGGGCACACCGGGCCTCGGAATCAGGTGCCGTCAGAAACTGCACTCTTGTAAAATTCCAAAGAAAATTAAGAAAAAAAATTCCTTGAAATTTACAGGTCTTTACATTACTCCCACCTCAGGGCTTTACGTCCCCGTAAAGTTACATCATAAACTAGGGAAACAAATGTGGGTACTGAGCACGCATCTGAGCCTCCCGCTCCCATGTGCTCTCCTGGAGGTTCCCGTGCTGCCATCTGATGCGCACAAGAGGAATCGATCGCCCACGTAGGACCCGCTCCTGTCGATCCTCTATCTCCACCGGGACCTCCGCAAAATTCTCCCCATCATCCACGTCTAGCTCCCCATAGCAATGATGTGCGTCGGGTCGTGCATGTATCTCCTCAGCTGGGATACGTGGAAGACGTCATGCACCCGGTGCAACTGAGGTGGCAAAGCCAGGCGATAAGCCACCTCGCCAACCCTGCAGAGGACCTGGAAAGGCACGATGAAGCGTGGAGACAACTTGCCGCCTCGGCCAAATCTCCGCAAACCACGTCGAGGTGAGACCCGCAAGAAGACGTGGTCGCCATCCTCGAACTCTAGTGGCCTCCGCCTCCTGCCAGCATATGACTTCTGCCGGCTCTGTTCTGTCCTCATTCGCTCCTGGATGACCTGGACCTTCTCTGTCATGGACCGGACCATCTCTAGTCCCACAAGTGCTGACTCCCCAGGGTCTGTCCAGCACAAAGGAGATCTGCAAGGCCTGTCGTACAACGCCTCTTAGGGTGCCATCCCGATGGTGGAGTGGTAGCTGTTGTTGTACGCGAACTCCACCAAGGGTAGGTGGTCCTCCCAGCTGCGACCAAAGTCGAGGACACATGTGCGGAGCATGTCCTCCAGAGTCTGAATGGTCCTCTCCGTCTGACCATCCGTCTGAGGGTGAAAGGTGGTGCTCAGACGTAGCTGCGTCCCGAACGCCTCCTGCAACCCCTTCCAAAGATGGGAAGTAAAGCGAGCGTCCCGATCGGAGACGATAGTCGATGGCACACCATGAAGTCGTACAATCTCCTGAACGTAGAGATGCCCCAAGCTCTCCACTGAGCCCTGCTCTCAGATGGGTAAGAAGTGTGCCGACTTGGTGAGTTGGTCAACAACCACCCAAATGGAGTCGTGACCTCTGGAAGTGCGTGGAAGTCCAGTCACGAAGTCCATAGATATCCCATCCCACTTCCACTCCGGGACCTCCAAGGGTTGTACCAAGCCTGCTGGTACCTGATGCTCTGCCTTCACCTGTTGGCAGGTGAGGCACCGTGAAACGAACTCTGCCATAGCCTTCTTCATGCCCGGCCACCAGTTCTATCGTCTGAGATCCTGGTACATCTTCGCCACTCCAGGATGTACCGCCAAGGGAGAAGTGTGAAACTCTCTCAGCACCTCCTCTCGTAAAGCAACTGGTACCAAGGTACGTCCTCTGAAAAGGAAGTCGTGCTCTGCTCCAAGGGAGAAACCATCAGGTGCCTGTCCCGAGGATATCTGTGCACGCCGTGTCTCACAGTCAGCGTCCCCACGCTGAGCCTCTCTGACCCGCTGTAGAAGTGGAGGAGAGACTGTGAGAGACTGAAGGAAGGCTGCTCTGTCTCTATCCACGAAGGATATCTGCAAGGTGGCTAGCTGCTCTGTCGCCTCCTCAAGTAGCTGGATGCCCGTCCTCCTGTTGAGGGCATCGGCTACCACATTCCCCTTCCCAGGAGTATAGACTATCTCAAAGTCATAGTCCTGGAGGAACTCGAGCCATCGCCGCTGTCTCAGGTTCAGGTCCTTCTGAGAGAATATGTACCTGAGACTCTGATGGTCAGAAAAGACTGTAAAGCGCTCACCCATCAGATAGTGCCGCCAAGTCTACAGAGCAAAGACCACTGCTACTAACTCCAGGTCATGGGTAGCATATTTTTGCTCATGCGGCCTCAAATGACATGATCCATAGGCAATCACGGTCTGCTCCTGCATCAGGACACACCCGAGTCCGGTCCCTGATGCATCGCAGTAGACTACGTATCCAACTCCCTCCTCAGGAAACCTCAAGATAGGTGCGCTGTTCAATCTCTGCCTCAGCTCCTGAAAGCTCTGCTGACATCTTTCTGACCACATAAAGGGTTTCCCCTTATTCGCCAACGCTGAGAGTGGGGCCGCAACTCTGGAGATGTCCGGCACAAATCTCTGATAGTATCCGGCTAGACCCAAGAAACTTCGTACCTCTGTCACGCTCTTGGGTGGCTCCCAAGCTAGCACTGCCTCGATCTTCGCGGGATCCACTGCAACTCCCGCCTCAGAAATGACGTTCCCCAAGAAGTGGACCTCACGTAACCAGAACTGGCACTTCGAGAGCTTTCCATAAAGCTGGTGCTCTCGGAGTGTGTCTAGTACAACCCGCAAGTGGTAGGCGTGCTCCTCCTCCGTCGTCGAGTATACCAAGATGTCTTCGATGAAGACCACGAAAAATCGATCGAGGTATGGCTGGAAGATCCTGTTCATGAGGCTCATGAACACTGCTGGAGCATTGGTTATGCCGAAAGGCATAACCAAGAACTCATAGTGGTCATACCGACACCTGAAGGCTGTCTTCTGCACATCCTCGTCTCGAACTCTGAGCTGATGATAGCCTGATCTGAGGTCTATCTTCGAGAACCACCGTGCTCCCTGCAGTCGGGGCGGGCCTCCTGGTGGTGGTGGTGGCAGAGCCTCAAAGCGTCGCCCACCACCTGCTGCTCGGCCAGCTCCTCTGCCTCGTCCGCCTCCTCCCTGCGGACCGCCATGGTCGACCCTCTGCCTCTGCCTGGGTGGCCCCTCCACCATCTACTGCTCCTCGGTACGACGGGTCGGGCAGTCACGAGCCATGTGGCCCTGCCCGCCGCATGAGTAGCACTGTCTGCCTCTCGGAAGGCTGGCTCCGCGCTGTGTGCCCCGCACTGCTGAGCCACTGTCCCGAGGTCGTCTGCCGGAAGGCCTGGTCTGCCTGTAACCATGAGTCATCCGTCGGCTACCAGCTGCTGAAGACTCTGCTACCTGCCGCCCTGCGGTAGGTCTCGCTGTGGACTCAGCCAGGAAGCTCTCGATCAGAAGGGATCGCTCCAGCACTCCTGCCTGGGTCGGGATGCTAAGGGAGATCAGCAATGCCCTGATCTCGTGTCTCAATCCCTGCTCGAAGGTCCGGGCCCGGAAGAAGGGGTCTCGTACCATGTCGGTCGAGTAGCGAGAAAGATCGGTGAACCTCGCCGCGTACTGGGCGACCATCAAGCTTCCCTACCGCAGCTGAAGAAGATCCTGAATGCGCACTGCACGGAGGGTGGCCGGGATGAACTCTGAGCGGAAGAGGCTCTCGAAGTCCATCCAGATGAGGGTGGCCTCATCGTGTACCTGGAGCATCAAGCTCCACCATCTTCCTGCTGCTACGTGCAGTAGGCTCGCCGCGAGGATAACCATGAGGTCTGCTGGTGTCCTCACTAGCCTGAAAACTCGAACGACCACCTCCAACCAGTCCTCGGCTGCCTGGGGGTCTGTCTCCCCACGGAACCTGGGTGGTCGCTAGCGCTGGAACTCGTGCAAAGCTCCGAGGCATCGTGCATCGTCAGCTGCCAGTGCTGGAAGCATCGGGGGCTCGGTGGGTAAATGTACCGCCGGTGCCTCTACTGTCAACGGGCCCTATACCGAGGCCTCGTCACTCGGCGGGCTATCGTCGCGCTCTACTCTCGGAACCCTAGCTGGCTGCTGTCGTCAGGCCATCCTGAAAAGGAAACAAGTGTGCCACGGTCAGAACAGTATACCTGGTGAGCTGACACAAGTAATCACAAAGAAAACTTGAAACACACATGCAATCAATGTTTTCGTGCATTAAGTCGGGAATCAGAAGTCAGGGTCCTGGTGTATGGATACGTCGGTCGCTGCACTAACACTGGACTCCCTGGACTGATAACCACACCCAATACACTAAACACTATTGCTTCACATAGAAGAAAGATCAGAGTCTGCGGTAGAACCGACCACCTCTGATACCAATTTGTCACGACCCGTCCTCGGGGCCCGTGTCGTGACTACCCCAAGCTCGCCTTCCATAGGCCAGGGGCTGGCGACTAGCACCAAGGCGTAAATCCAAAAAAAAAGGGAAGGCATTGCCTTTGAAAAGTAAACAAGCACCACAGAGTAAGCAAGCGGAAAAGTAAACACTAAGTAAAAACGGTACAAGCTGTGCTGAAAGTAAAAAGGGGTCGGAAATACAAGCCCAACTATAAAGTACAACTGAAAAGAAAAACAGCAACTGAAAGGGAAAACTGCAGCGTCGAGCCGTCATCTGGAAGTCCCACCTGAAGGGTGGGTACAGATAGCCTCCATAGCTCCTCGGTCCAGCCGTCCGCTCCGAGTACGTCCTGCCCAGCAGTCCACCTCCAGGTACCGTCCTGCTCCGTACGCCTCCACCTCGATCAGCGCTGCCCGTCGTCTGCAACCAACACCACGAAGTGCGGGCATAGCCCGTGCAGGGGTGAGTATAAGCTACTCAGTAGGGACCCCGAGACCCCCGAAGGTCTCCCGAAATCCACAAAGGATAATCCAAAAAGGAAAGATACAATCACGAAGTAACATCTGACACGGCTTAGGTATATGCCCATACATATACCTAAGTCATCAATTCCCGCTCGGCCCCAACATCCGCGCCCAAGCACAACCCAGTCCACACAAGAAAGCAAAATGTATACCCACACAGGATAGCTCAACACAATCCACAAAGGAGAGTAAACAGTAAATCCACACAGGATAGCTCAACACAATCCACAAAGGAAAGTAACACAAGATTCAGCTCACACAGGTATACTTCTTCGGATGACGATAAAGATGATCACTGATTCATCTAAGTCGTCAGACCCACGAAGGATCGATAGGTAACTAACCCCCGCAATGACCCACACAGGATCGGGCCCACACAGGACCTGTAGGCACTGGCTCACACAGAACCGCTGAGCGCTGACCCACACAGGATCGGACCCACACAGGATCGGGCCCACACAGGACCTGTAGCACTGATCCACGTAGGATCGCTGAGTGCTATAGTCGTCGCGGTCCACTGAGGATCTCTGCATGGTCGTCACCGCAGTCCACTGAGGATCTCTTCACGGTCGTCGCTGTCGAAGTAGCGGTCGCAGCCAGCACTAGGGTTCCCACACACAGCAAGCTCGTTCGGGAGGGTCTGCTCCACGAGCCGAGAGGCTGATACATCAACTGACACAAAGTCCGAAGTTGATGTATCCAAAAGTTCTGTATCGTCAACAGGAACTCAACGTCACAGACGGAGCGTCGATCGGACGCCCCGTCTGAGAGTTATTGGCTTTTTCGTCCCAGGGGCCCGGTTGGTTTTTAAGGAAAAACCAACCTGACCGTACTCCACCTACGTCCAAACCTCGGGCGGAATGTGCCAAAAGATTTTTCTCACTTAGATGAATTCAACGAAGCTGACGGCACGTCAATCGGACGTTCGTAGCTCAAGATATGAGTGTTTCCGCTCCGAAGGCCCGGTTGGTTTCGTGTACGAACCAACCCGGTCGAACTCAAAGTATTCCGAAACCTTGAGTGCGATATACCGAAACGACCGTCTCGATCCAAGGATCGCGTTTCTGCTGATGGCGAGTCGTTTGGAGGCTCGTATCTCAAGATTCCGCCATTTGAACGAAAACCGTCTGAAGACGGGGGGTCCGGGCCCGGGTCGACCCGGCCCGACCCCCCCTGGGTAGGTCGAACCCGGTCCGACCCGGTCTGACCCGGTCTGACCCCGTCCGACCCCGTCCGACCCAGTCCGACCCGGTCCGACCCGGTCCGACCGGTCTGGCTCGGCCAGCCCGGCCCGGCTCGTCCGAGCGGCCGAGTGGCCGACGCGGGGGGAGCCGCCGCCCCGCGTGACACCCCCGCGGCACCCGCGGGGTGTCGGCCAGACAACCGGACGCGGCTGAAGCCGCATCCCGAGTGACACGGGGGGGAGCCGCCGCCCCCGCGTGACACCCCCGCGACACCCGCGGGGTGTCTCCCTGGTGGCCGGACGCGGCTTCAGCCGCGTCCCGCGAGCGCCGCCGCCGCGGCCGGTGTCGTGGCGGTCTCGTCCGACGGCGCGCCGGGCGCCGCCGCCGGCTTCCGCGGGCCGCCGGAGTCGCTCCGGTGGCCCGATTTTCTTCCCGTCTGCGTTGTTGCTCCTCCCGGGACTCCTTCTTCACTGCGGAATCATCAAACCTCCGTTGCGGCACGTTCCGTCGTCGCCCGTCAATCCGCACAAGAACGAAGAACAGCGGAGGGTCGTCGGGCCGTGTTCGTTTGGCCCGCACCCTCCGCGTTAGATATAAACAACGGGAGAATTTTTATTCCACACAGGAAACAACAATTTTAATAAATTTAAAATTGTTCACAAATCCGGTTCTTTAACTTTTTAAAGAAACATTTACGGGAATAATAAAAAGGGGTAATTCCAAAAATAAAATCCCTACCTCGTAGTCGTCGCGCGTGAGCGTTCTTCGCGGAATTTCTCGTCGCGGAAGGTGGAGATCGTCGCGTCGTCGCAGAAGGGCGTCGCGTCGTCGCAGAATCCGGCGTAGCGTCGACGAACTCGATGGACCAAGAAACAACAGATTTTAATTATAAATAATTAAATCTATGTTTTGTTTTAAACCACAAAGAACCTTTAGAAGAAACCCGAAATCACTCACCTCAAACGGTTGGTGATCGGAGATCGGGGCGGGGAAGAACGTCTCGGATTAGAGCATCGTCGATTTCCGTAGATGACGGCGTTCTTCACGTTCTCCGCGTTCTTCGCATTCTTCGCGAAGCAGAAAGAAGATACAAGGATTTTGTCAAATCCTCTCAACGCGCAAACTTTCAAAAGACTGGTTGGTCTTATTTTATTATTATGCCAACACACAAAAAAGGGGAAGTAACGACCCATCAATTCGTTGAATTAATTCAACGAAAGTAACAGCTCATTTAATTTACGAAATAAACCGCCCAATTAAATGGCCTGTTAAGAAATTAAGAAAACGTGTCAGTTGACTTTCATAATGACGGGTTTTCGCGGGTGCGTTACTTAGCGGAAAGAAACGGCGGGGCTCGTGCGGGCCCCACCTCACAAATATCCTACCGATGGGGTAGGATATTTTCTGGATAGCATCCTATCTGGATCAACTCAGTTTAAACCGCTTTTAAGTGGCTTCAAGTGGCTTCCAAGTGGCTTAAGTGAAATAAAATAAAGTTGTCGAAAAATTATTTTATTTCTTAACTTTAAGCCCGAAAATTAAAAAACACACCCGAGAAAACGCAACTCTGGAAGAGGCGTTTCTAGGAGAATACCGGCGCTGCGATTTCATCGGTGCCCTCAGAATTCGATTCCGGGCACCGGTTCAAAAGTTAGAAAAACCCGCTCGTCCGTTCACTGAACGTACCCGAGCCAAACTTCGGAAAATGATTCCGGGCACACCGGGCCTTGGAATCAGGTGCCGTCAGAAACTGCGCTCTTTTAAAATTCTAAATAAAATTAAGAAAAAAATTTCCTTGAAATTTACGGGTCTTTACATGGTAGTCGTATGAGGGTCCGAGAGTGATCAAATTTGATCTTGATCTTCGGCATGGAGAAATATCTTGAGATCAATCTTGTCCACTGGCATCCATGGTGTTCTTAAGGGGGTACAGGCAGCGGTGGGTGAAGATGAGATTGATAGTGGTGGATTATGGTAGCATCATGGCTTGATAAATGTCTAAGCATGAGGCATCGGTGAATGGGATGAGAAAACATTGTTCGCTTAAATAATGAACAGTACCATGAGGAACCATCCCACATTGAAACAAAGACATGGCTATGTGACAGTTTAAATATCAAAGTTCCACATCTTAGTGGAAGTGAAGTTGGATGGGGTTTAAAGGTTCCCCACCGCCATTGTGGAATTCCATGTTCTGACGAGATGCTCTTTCCTTTACTGTGTGGAATTCACCACCATGTGTTGTTGCTCACACGGGCCTCATACCAACTATACACCATTTTATTCTCCCTATGGACTCATTTTTTTTCTCCTCTTGGGTGGGTCCACTTGGTGGGTTGTATAATGAGATGGCCCACTTGGTCTTGGATAAGAGGTGTGTAGAACACTAGTTGAAGGCTATCCTTGAGCTAGCCCATCTTTTTAATGCCTAAAAATCTTAATAACTTAACGAAATTTCAAATACTTATAACATACCATTAAAAATTTTCATAACATAATATTTAATAAAATAAATTATTAAAAACCAACATTTATATTCATTTTCATTCTATATTTTCAAATCCCCTTATTTTAAATAAACATTGAAATATAAGGGAATATTCATTTAAAACAATTAAAAATTCCTTAAATTGTGTTTAAAAGTATTCATGAAATATGAGAGTGTTGGGTACATTTGGAGGGAGGGGGTTATGATAGAGTGGTATCAAAGGTTTTGGTTAAGGGATAGGATTGAGTTTGAAGTTTGGAACAATAAGGATTACATGGTTTCGTAGGTAAATGGTGTCAATTGATCATAGTGTGTGATATAGCCTAGGGAAGATTGATTAGTACATAAGATTTTAGGTCCCCTCATGATTTGATACAAGGACTCTAAGCCTGCTGAATGATCAAGTGAGGTGGCGCCTCTTGGAGGGTAGAGACCTAAGAGAGGTACATGAATCATGATTAATCTTTCTTGATTGAATTGAGAAGTTTTGGGAAAGTTAAAATAAGTTAAAATAAATTAAATAAATCAGAAAATAAAATTCCACATTACTGAGATTATGAAATCTTTGTTTCCCTTTCATTTATAGATCATGGTCATCGTATATGTGTGGTTCAGGTAGTGGAGGTTCAGTAGGAATATCTAGTTGATGACTGGAGGGTTGATCTGATTGAGGAGGATGAGTAGTGCTTGAAAACATTAAAAATTTTTCAGTGGTAGGATTTTAGGAATTATGATGGTGGTGTTTCTAATATAGATATAGAGAGTTGGTTGGAGGAGCTTAAGATCACCTTCAGTTTTGAACTAGGGACCATTAGAGTACTCGATCCCATTGAAATTTAGTCTGATATGAGGATTTATTCATTATTAGTGGATATTGTATCTTGGTGAGTGGAAGGAGATAGATGTTTCGTGGTTGACTTTAAAAAGGAGTTCTGATTAGAGTTCCTCTCATAGATTCTAAAGGCAGTGAAGAGGCAAGATATTCTTTATATTTAGTAGGGGAGTTTGTCTGTATGGGAGCTTGGGATCAAGTTCAAGGATATATTGTTTTTTTCCCAGATCTCTTTCTAGAGTTGTATTGATCATTTCATATTGGGGTGGCACTATGTCCTTCAATCTATTATATAGTTACTTATTTTACATTTCTAATGTATTTGGAGGTTTAGAAGAAGGGGGAGGTGATCTTGAGGATTCACTCATGGGGATGTTTTTCATAAGAGTAGAGCCAGTAGGGTTTCTTGAGAATCAAAGTTTTTAGTGACAGGTTTGAAGCTTCGGGTCCTTTAAGTTTTCGACCAGTAGATAGTCAACCTTAGTAGTTTTTTATCCTGATTTCTTGGGCCATTGGTTTTTGTGATTTTCCTAAAGGACTTGTACTAGTGTGTTTTACCTATGGAGGTTGTGACCATTTTCAGGATCAGTGCCTAGTATTTTTTTCAAGATTATTATAGTGTAGGTGGTTATTTTCAATTTCAACCTCAATAAAATTTTCTAGTGATGTTGTTTTAGTAGTAGGGAAGGAAGGATTATGCTCTATTTATAGAATATTAAGTAGGTATAGGTTGGCCTCATGATTTTTCTCATGTTTAGGGACCTTAGACTAAGTGTGTCCATGGAGTTGGCTATTATCATAGAGGTAGAGGAGCTGGGCATGGCTAGTTTCATGTGGTGTAGGAGGCAGTGCTAGAGGGGGAAGAGATTGTTCAAGGTGAAATCAGTTTATCATATACCCTTTTTTGTTCTTTGTTTGATTCATGATATTTACACTCCTTTTTTTACCCACTCTAGTTTTTACTTTGGGACTATTGTATAGAGTATTATCATGCCCCTAGTGTTTACACCACTATTTGGAGGCCATAATATATTGTTTGGTGTGTTTTAGGAGTGTAGATTGATAATGGGGCCACATCACTCCTATGGGGATCTTTTCTCTCTACAAATTTAGTCATGAAATTTCATTCTTAGCATCAACTGGTAGTTTTATTTACAATTTATTATCAAATTCTTCTATAGTAGAGTCATGTTATTGGATATAGATGGATAGTATGTAGTTTTTGTTATTGAATGAAGTTACCAATTGGGAAGTAGACATGTGGAGACCCTTATTTATTTTATGGTTGGGTTGTTTGTGGAATCAGTAGATGCTGGGATAGAAGGGGATCTCTGGTTTTTTAGGGATTTTATGTATGTTTTTTCTAAGGAGGTTGTGATGCTACCCCTTGACATGATGTTGAGTTCTGGATAGGCTTGCAGCCTAATGATTCTTCAATTTTGATGGATACTTACCGAATGAAGTCTTCTAAGATGTGGGAGTTAAGTATTCAGATAGATTATCTAATGTAGAAGGGTTTCATTCAGCCTAGTGTGTCATCATGGGGTGCTTCAGTGTTATTCTCCAAGAAGGATGAAAGTAGTTTGAGGCCGTTTATAGACTACAAAAGTTTGAATCTAGTGATGATCAAGAATTGATACCCTCTTCCAAGAATTGATGATCTTTTCGACTAGTTGAGAGGGGCTATATAATTTTCTAGTATTAATTTGTGGTTTAGATATCACCAGTTATGGTGAAGGGGGTAATATTATGAATATTTCCCTTAGATGTAGATATAGGAACTTCGAGATTGCGGTCATGTTATTCAGTGTCACAAACATAGTAGCTATATTCATGGGGATCATGAACTCCATGTTCCAAGGATTCCTAGACCAGTTTGAATCCATGTTCATTGAAGAAATTTTGATCTACTAAAGATCATAGGAGGATCATGTAGATCATATTGGAGCTATCTTAAAAGTTCTTTGATGTCACCATCTATATGGAAAGTTTTCCAAATGTAATTTTTGGACATTAGAGGTTCATTTCTTCTGGAATGTGGTGTCTCAATAGGGTGTGGTCATGGACCCATTGAAGGTTGAGGTAGTTTTTTCTTAGGAAGCACCCAAGAATGTGGAATATTTTTGTTGTTTCCTTGGTCTTGAGGAGTATTATTGGAGGTTCATGCAAAATTTATCATGTATTGTAGCCCCATTGATATCTTTGACCATGAAGGACCATGATTTTATCTGGAATGATTAGTTTCATATAATATTTGACTACCTGAATGGGAAATTGGTCAGTTCTCTAGTACTTTAATTGCTAGAGGAGGGTATCATGTTTAAGGTGTTATATAATGATTCTCATCTAGTCTTGGGATGTGTATTTATGTAGAAGGGAGAGGTGATCTCTTATGGGACTAGGAATTTATGTTCCCATGAGTATAACTATGACACCCATGATCAGAGCTAGCAGTGGTTATGTTTTCACTAAAGTAGTGGCGGCATTGCATCATTGGGGAGCGCTTTTTGATCTTCACGGATTATAAGAGCTTGAGGTATATCTTTTTTTAGTATGATATGAATCTATAGTATAAGACATGGATGGAGTTTCTCCGGGACTATAAATTTGAGATCTCCTACACCTCAGGAAAAGAGAATAGTATGGCTGATATTTTGAGTAGGAAGTCATATAAGGATGATGTTTGAGATTTTGGAGATGTTTGGGGGGTGATTGAGGAGTTGGAAATCCCACATGAAGATTAAAGGGTTATTGATAGTGTAGGTTTATTAATTCAAATTATGGCGTAATCTTATATGATGCAGTGGGTAGAGGCGTCTTAATGGGGAAACTTGGATTCATAGCTGAAGCGTGATCAAGTTGGTAATAGCGATGCTCTGGAGGGATGGTTAGAGGGTGGTCAAAATCGAATTTTACTTCAAGGGAGGTAGTTTTTTATGGTAGTGATACATGATTAATTCCTTCATGAGTTTCATAGATCACCTTTATCAATACACTTTGGAGTGTACAAGATATATCATTGCTTGAGGATACATTTTTGGTGGTCTAGGATGAAATGGGAAATGGTGGAGTTTGTGGCTTGGTGTTTGGTTTTGCAGTAATTAAAGGTTGAGAATAGTTCTCCTGGTGGTTTGTTTCAGCCCTTTTATTTTCTCAAGTGGAAATGGGATGACATATTTATGGATCTCATCACAATTTTACCCTAAGATCATGGAGGTTTTGATTCTATCTAGGTATTCATGATTGGTTGAAAAAATTCGACCACTTCTTATAAGTCAAGGAGTTAGGAACCATGGATGATTTGGTGAGGAAGTATATAGACGAAATAGTGTGGTTTCATGGAGTTCCAAGGTCCATTTTCTCAGATCGAGATGCATGTTTTACCTTACAAGTCTGGAGGGGATTGCAGTATGCTTTTGTAACTCAGTTGTGCCTCAGCACTAGTTTCCACCCTTAGATGGATGAGCAGATAGAGAATACTATCCAGACACTAGAGTTTATGTTATGGTCATGCATCTTGGAATTTAGTGGATATTGGTAAAATCACTTTTCATTGGTTAAGTTTTTATATAATAACAAATAATCACTCAACCATTGACATGACCCCATTTGAGTCTTTTTATTGGAGGTCACATAACTCTTCATTGTGCTAGGCCAAGGTTAGAGAGTCGTCGGTTCTCAGTCCTGATGTGGTGCAAAACATGACATAGAAGGTTCAAGTTGTTTGTGAGAGGGTGAAGGCAACAAAGGACTTGAATAAGTCATATTCCAATCATATTAGAAGGCCTTTAGAGTTTAATTGTGGATACCATATGTTCTTGAAGGTTTCCCCTCGATGTGGGTAATAGAGGTTTGGTATGGGAGTAAGCTCACACCCTAGATTTTTGGGCCTTTTGTGGTGTTAGTGAATAGTGGAGAAGTGTCTTATCAATTGTAAATCATGTCATAGATTAACTAGATCAAATATTTCTTCCATGTCTCTCGTCTCTATAGGTATCTTCATAATGACTCTCATGTCATTTTCTATGGAGATTTGGATATCAAGGATGACACAACATTTATGGAGTGTCCAGGGGAGATATGGTATCATTGAGAGAAGGTATTATGAGTATAGACTATTCCTTTTGTTCATGTGTGGTGGAGGTATGGTGTCTTAGATAATATTACTTGGGGGAGATAGATGTGGATGTGTAACTAGTACCCTGAGTTGTTCTAATCTTATCTTATTTTGCCTTTTTTTCTTAATGATGTGATATTTGAATTTTTCTAGTTTATGAGATGTGTTTCTTCATTGTTGATGTGATGTGTGTTTTAAATATTAAATCATATGAAGAGGGGACGACCCGATTCCTAATCCATACATGTTATACTTTTACACAATTAAAACCATGCTGACAAGTTATTTCCATCCAAATCAGATAATATCATGACATAAAAGATGAAATTCCTTAAATTGTGTGCTTGGGGCTCTATTGTTTCATGGTTGTGGTGATCATTGGCTTGGGCTGTGTAAGGGGGGAGGTTTTTGGATGGTATGAAATGGTGTGGTGTTGTTCCTAGTAGGGTGGATGGTAAATTGGTGTAGTGGTGTGTTTATGTGAACTATTTGGTGAGAATTTTCAGCTAGGTTTGGTGTATTTGGTATGTAATGGGGTTTCAATTGTAACGAGATCCTTGAGAGGTATCTCGATGGATGGTTTTTTGGACCTTTTCTCACTTTCCTTTTGGGTTGGTTTTTATTCTCATGGCTGAGAATAGTTTGATAGGTATCTTATGTAATGGTTTAGACCTTCTGACCCATTGATTTTTAGGAATTTAGTTGGTGGCGGTTTCTGGAGTAATTATCAAGAAGTTTGGAGGGTAAAATAGAGAGGTTGGAAGTGTGATTTCAGATGGAGGGAGTCTTATGGTGTGGAGCTCAGGGCTATGTTGTAAGGGCTAGTGGTTGTGGTGTTGTAGGATCAGGATGTACCATAGTGCTCTAAGGTGTGGTTTGTCTGGTTCTCCCAAAATAGTACCCCCCAAGGCCATGGATATCGGTTGCGATGTGGAGTTAAGTTTTTTTAGGAGGCTACGACATGGATATGGGGGGTGCAGCATAGATTTCCTCTTAGTAGATAGGGAATGAAATGTAGTTCCTCCTCATGCTCCATGTTCTCACCCCTATAGGATCTTCAGTGCAATGATATCTATAGATCCTGGAGGATCTTTGACCCATAGGGTTGCAGTGTGGTGAGGGGTCCTGCACTATAGTCCCTCCAATTTTTAAGCAGGTTGTGGCATGGTATGGGTGGTTGTTCCATGGTCCTGTGTTTTTCAAGATGGGTATAAATTCTTAAATTCCCTCATACTTGAACACTTTTTAACTTTTTCTATCATTTATTGGGTGACCCAAGTGCATCCCAAGGATCTCTTTTATCCCTTAATCATTGGATTTCAATTCTGGCCCTTGGAGATCGATTGTTGTGGTTTTTAGTAAAGTTACCTTCCTTCCCTTATTATTTTCCTCCATGTTTTCTTCCAGTTTCTCATCCAAGGAAATATGATATCAAGCTGAACCTTTGATTTTGGTGTTGTTTTGGTGAAGGTGTTATAGGATGTTTTTTTAGGTTGATCATGGTGTTCTCTTCCATTGTGGTTTTTGGTGGTTATCTCCCTCTCAATCCAACCTTGTGTAGTAGATCAGAAATTTTTATTTGAGGTAGGGGATCCTTCATTTATCACCTAGTGTATCATACATGATTTTTTGTGCTTTTTTTACCATTGTTAATATGGTTTTCATTCATATTAATAAAAATAATTAATTGTTTTTATTGAAATTGAATATGGAAAGGATTTAATCACAGGTTTTTATTTAATTTGATATTATTTTATATTTAAATGTATGGGAACAATTCCCCGACTGAAAATTGTGTCCATTGGAGGATTTGTTTGTACATTAGTTGATAAGTTTTGGAACCATCGCTACTATAAATTCATGATATAGTTGTGGTTTATAACTGTGATTATAGGTCAAGAAACTATGGATATGGGTAATAGCCATAGTTTGGTGGACTATGGATCCTATTAGTATGGAAATAAGGCCACAGCTATAGCCATAGTTGGAAACCATGGCTATAGGTATACTTCCATGGTGGTAATTGTGGCTATATCCCTATATCCATGGTTTTCACTTTGACATTAGACCTATATCTATGGTTTCCAACCATTCTTGTAGATTATTCCATGTTAGATTATAGCCACGGTTCAAAACTATGGCTATAGGTCTACTGATAAAGCTCAAAACCATGGTTGTAGGTCTACTACCATGGTTTATAACTATGTATATAGCCTATATATACTGTAAAAAATAGTTATTATATAATTTTAATACAAGGATAATACTAAAAATAGTTATCCCATGCCTCTACTACCCGACATGAAATTATAATACAAGGTTAATACTAAAACTTTGTATTGTTGAATGATTGTACATTATTAATACAATATTAAAAAACCACCATAAAAATGAACTTATACTACCTACAAACACAGTACTCTAACCATAAGGCATCAATAAAATTACCTAATTGAAGGCTGAATGAAACTCTAAACGATGGGTATTAAATGAAAGTAGAGAGGATGTTCTTCTTAAGAGAAAAATCATCTACTTTAGCTAGGCTAATCGAATTCCCAAGTATGAATTCTTCACCTTTTTCCAAGTTGTTCTTTTTAGACTTCAGATAGATCTTTCCATGTCTAGCAGTAGAGACCTCCATCTTCACTACTTCCTCTTTCATCCGACCCAACACAGCCCTCTTCTCATCATCACTATCACTTGAAAACTCCTTGTTCAACTTCTCTGGGCTCTCCAAAATGTCATCCTTTGAAGTGATATATCCCTTTTTATCATGGCTCAATCAGAACTTATAGGTACCTATAAGACATACCACAGAACTATATATATACTAGAGTACACCTGTAGAGTTTTATCATATAATACTCATTAGAAAATAACCATGTTTTTAATATATATGAAATACATCTAGATGTATGATTTTGATCAATTTACTCATTTACATGAATATAGATGAAAACAACTTTATATCTAGTTATCAATTAAATCATATTAAAAGTAGATAATGAAATACCTTGAAGCTCAATATCAACTATAAATCAAAACTTCTTATATTAAAAGGATCTATACCTTACATACCATCTTCGATCCTAACACTTTGAACACAATATGAATAGGATAAGGCAATGAGGATTCCCTCTCCAATGAGATAACCACATAATATTTTATTTAATGGTTGATTCATAGGTAAAACCCCATCTCATAGAAATGGGAAGGTGTATATGATAATTGGGTCTATAACTAACCAATGGAAAGTAGAAAGGGTCATACACAAACATGTTTCAATAAACCATCCCATGTGAAATGCCTGTATATAATTTATACAATATCAAAATACCCCTACCAAGATACTCATTTTCTATCAAAGCAGTATCCATGATCAAAGAAACCAGACACTGTATGAAAATCATTATGATCAGTATAATAAATAATGACATGTTGGACATCTCAAAGCTATATTCATGTTTGGGAAATAATTTTTCATAATAATTTATACACTTAATGAATTAAAAAGTATACCTACCATATTATTCCATATAATTAATCATACACCAAAAATAATTTACATTTTATACAATTATAACATAAGAATATGTAATACATGTACATATCGATCATTATTTTTAATTCCAATCCATACTTTGTTTTTCATGTTAATGTAATGTGTACAGGTTATCAATCAATTAAAACATACCTTTTCTTAAACAAAAAAATAAAACATTAACACAAACCTTTAATACATGCGTTCTTGTTTCCTCATGGCCTTCCATCAATCAATGATAAATGAAACAACCTCCTTCAGAGTATCCACCCTTCCTTCTATATGATTCCATTGTTCTATAAAAACATATCTTCCACTTTCATTTTATTCATTTACTTCCAACAAAGCTGTAGCAACCACTTTGTATGCTCCATTTCCCAAGTCATCTCTTAAAAATATAATCCTTTCATCATTATCATTTATCACTTCATGAATTAAAATGTTTTAAAGAATACAAAATAGCATTTTTAACCAAAGAAACAAACAATAACATTTTTAAGTCAAAATCATGCCTTGGGATTATCTTCCCAATCAACCTCGATAATTTTAAAAGGGTTCCATCCAAAATCTTTAAGGTACTCTTCCCAAAGTGAGTAAACCAATAGAGTATGTTCTTATACATCATAATTAGGAAACTTCCTTTGGATTTCCTCATGAAATGGATTCTTTTTTAATTCTCCCATGCACTTCAAACCAATATTTTTATGTCTTAATATGTCTTGTAATCCCTACAAATCAAATAAGAAAAAGAAAAAGTCATGAAAAACCCAAGCATCCATGTCATTTCAAGTAAATGATTAGATGAAATCATAGGTTCACCCATTAAGAGGCATAAAAATAATCTAAATTCAAACATTTACATTAAAAATAGAACACTCACCACTTATAATAATAAAAAACACTTATGGTTAGATTACATATGAAAACCACTTAAATTCCTCACATAAAATTAATTTTTTTCAATGATTTTCTCATTAGGACTCAAAGACCATGTCTTGAAAAATTGAGATCCCTAATTATAATAATAAAAAAGTTCTATTAAGAAAAATTAATTATTTAAAGAAGTTTAAAATTCAAGATATTACATTAACTAATTCTTTACAAGAATCTTGCATATCAACATTTCTCATTCGTTATTTCATGACCAAGGTTTGGTTCAATGATTCTAAATCTTCAAGGTATTCTTCCTTTTCTCTCGAGAGATTTAGAGTTCCCTCCACCTTTTTCATAACATCAACATCATCATAACCTTCCATATGCTTCATAACATTAAACAACTTGTTTAGTCTCTCAATTTCCAAATCTAGTTCCTATTTTTTATCTAGTAGGTTTTCTAATTGAAATATCTTTTGTTGAATCCTCTCTCTTTATTTATTTTGATCTTCATCTAATTTTAATATATTTTCATCAGCCTTCTCTTGCTTCAGATATTCCAACTAAAGTGGCCTATTTCTCAAGACATTCTAGACTTCATCCTTCATATTGCATCTTCTCACAAAATATTTCACAAAAATGAAACTGTATGTTCCCTTTTTTAGTCGAAATAGAGAAAATAATGAGTCAATAGTTGTAGAAAAAATTCCAATCGTGAAAGATAAATTGGGAATTTCCTTCACATGTACATCGCATTATGGTTTCTAAAACGGTAAACAATCATTAAGAGAAATATAACATAGTTTATAAAACATAATTATTTTCTAGATACATTAGAGATACCTAAAACCACTTCTATGTTATGTGGGATGAGCATTTTATTGGTTTTATAATACCTATCCAAACAAGTCTCTAACTATTTCATGGGTAGTAACTAGGTAGTATTGATAAAATTCTAGGTAAAAGACTATTTATAGTATTTTTCATAGCCCATACATACCCAAAACATCTTGAATAAAGATTTAATGGTGGTGTAATTGATGAATTTAGGATACCCATTTTAAACTCCTCAGTAATTGGAATAATATATTAAAATATCCATATATTTCACTTGGTAATTGGCCTCTTTATGGTGGGTAATAAAGCAATTCTATTTAGGGGTGATTACAAACCTATGTCTTGTGAGGAAAACTCCAATGTGAAGGTTTAAATATTGATTAGTTAGGATTTATATACTCTTTATAGCACCTAACTCCTTCAATAAAACCAAAAATTCCACCCAATATTAAATATTTTCTACTTATTTTAAAAAAAATAATGGTTTCCTCCCTCAGGGGTGTTAGGTTGTTGGTATCCTTTTGAAATGGTTCTTGTATTCATCAATTTTTAGGTTATGTTTATAGGTTGTCTTCTTGAAAAAAAATATATGATTTTCCAGATGAATGTCCCCATGAATATTATATTTAGATAATATAATTCTAGGTCTATACGTAGTGAATAAATAATCTTATTAAAACTTTAATGTCTTATATTATGATCATAATATGTGTATCCTCATGAAAAGGTATAAACCAAAATGGGCACACAACCATTGTATATTTTTCATTGTAGACATCATCATAGAGTGATAGGTTAAACTTCTATAAATGCATTAATTACCCATAAAACCAGTATGGGGGAATGTGGTTCCCAAATGATAACCCCATCAATACATATTAAGATTTATATATCCTAGAATGATGTCATGCAATACCATTCCTCATAACTACCACCTATATTGTCCATAATTATTTTATTGTGTATTCAATAGGAAACAAACATAAATCTAGAGTAGTACCCCAATATAATGAAAATATCAATCTAATTTATTATCATCAGTCATATTATTTTAATGATTTACATCATTTATTTAAATCTAGAGAAAGGAAATGATTAATTATTTGGAAACGTACATCCTTTAAGGTAAGACACAACCCAACCATATAGAATTTAAATTAGACTATATATATCTAATGTAGGGCCTCCCCTCTATTGATGTGAAAAAATACATGATATATTTTGGCTAATAAAACCATTGTGATGTTGATCAAATTTCCTTATGTCCATTGTGTGACTAAATTAATGTACCCATACTAACATCCATCTTGGAGCCCCACACTGGTGCCAGCCATCAATTGAGAATCTTAGCCAAAAACCCTATTAGGTTGAAATAATTATCCATTAAATCTTAATCTAGGACCCCCATTATATATACTCACCATCCTCTTATAGTGTCATGTATATTTGGTTAAATATACGGGTGTGTTGGATCAAACAACTCGTTTTCCCCTTTAGTATTATCTTCTCCCCATGGGAATATAGGAATACGTCAATATATTTACAAAAGTAAAATTTTAGACAAAGAATGATCTCCTTATTTAGTGTTTATTTAAATTCCATTTACAAAACATTCTTTAGGACAACAATCTATTCATAGTTATCAGATGCATAATTTTTTTCTTGGTGGATTCCATCATACATGTCACTGATTTTTGGGATTCCACTATCTTGTATACATTCCAAGGAATGAACCCAACCCTTTCATGTACATTATGGATGATATTTAACTCTAGGAAAGAGTGGATGATCAAATATATAATGTGATCAGCATGACTATAGATCATAAACTATGAGTTCTAACTAGCTCATAAAGCCTATCCACTCTTAGTAGAGGCTCAAAATATATGCAACTATTCTAGACCTATAAATCTCTTTTCTATCCATCCATAAAGTTTCATTTTTTGTGTGAAGAACCCACATAAAACTCTACTTTTTCCTCTGATCGATTATCTTGGATCTAAAAATATTTGATTCACTGTGAATGGATAGTTTATATACATAGTTTTGATTTTTTGTCCATAGTAGAGAGTACCACAAGGTGTATACATCCATATCATGTTCCTCATATATTAAAATACATGAAAATATATATTTTATTATGTATGGTTTTATGAGGACTTGAACTTAAACAGTTATAAGTTATGGATGAAACTAGAGTTCATACATAATTCCAGATGTTTTTTCTAAATAAAGTTATCAAATCTAGTGATCAATAATTTTAGATCTGTAGTCCAAGAAGACCTGACAGAGTTCAGTGGTTGGGTGAGATTAATTAGTGTGGGTTGTATTTCATACTATCAGTCATAGAATTCTTTATTGTGGTTTTATTAAAGAGATTTTTTCCAGAATAATGTAAAATCATTTTTTATAAAAGAAGAAAAAATATAGATCAACCATTATAATTAGAAAAGTAAGGGAGAAAATTGAAGATATTTTTCAAATAATAGTAATGTTAAGACATGTACATAACTAAAAGTTTCATGTAAGTGAATTTTAAATTCAATGTACATTTTATATAGTTTTATTACACTTAATTTGTTTTTTGTATTGGTTAAATTGTTTTAGTTTCAAAAAGAACCACCGGGCAGAAGGTTAACTATTATAAATAGAGGTATTTTTCTTCAAGGGTTCAAAAAAGGCATGTTGGTCAACCAATTTTCACAAAACCCCTTATATAAATAATAATTTTCTTTTTAAAATCCATTTATATGCAGAAGTGGAATTAAGAATGATGGTCATCCATTTTACCATATAATTAATCTCTTTTCAAGACAAAAGAATCTAATTATAAGCATATAAATTTTTATATATTGAAAAAGATTTTAACACCCCTATGTAAAGATTTAAAAGATGTTCATTAATGTTATGGATAAAATGAGTCTATATATAGAACCATTATTCTATATGATGAAAAAAAATTCTAAATTATCCTAACCACACACAAAAATCCAAAGATTGAAGTTCAAGATTCACTATTTATATTTTTTTTATAAATGCTCAAAATATACCATATTTATATGACCATAAATAAAATTTCATGGTCATTGTTATGGAATAATACTATTGTTTTACAAGAATGAATTGATAAATTCTTGAAGATACTTGACTAGATGTTGTAGATTCTAAATAGTCGTTGAATCTCATGCACATTTTCTGTAAATAGCTCTAGAAGTAAACTAACAAACATAGGTGAATAACTTAAACAAAATAGCATGTCACTCTTTTGATAGTACACATAATATAATTCTTATAAATGGGAATTTTTCTTTAGGAATCCATATGTAAATTTAAAATTCTTACATACAACCAGGATAATTATATATATACATAACATACATAAGTTTTGTATAATTCAAATTCTCTAAAATATCATAGGAAAGAGTAGTAAAAACCTCATAAAAGAAAATTATATCATATTGAGGTTTCCAAACAAACTAATTCTTATGTTTAATAGAATATCAAGAGAATATTACCAGTTGACTCAAAGATGTTGATTGATGATTCTCTAGGGGGTCACTTCAACTTCCCTCAATGAGAAATCTCTCGTTATGGTTATATACAACCCAACTTCATAATCTAATTTTACAATAGATTGAGATAACATAGGAATGGTCATTTTTCATACCTAAAATTATAGAATAATAATTACATAAGTTAAAAAAATAATAGAATAAGTGAAATAATAAAAATGACAATTAGAAATACATTCGTTAAGGGAAACTCACTTTTTATACCTGAAACCAAGTAGAAGTAGTTTTGTTTCTTGTGAATGTATAATGGCTTAAAAATTTATATCCTTTCTAAATTTTCTGAAGGTGAAATAATTAGTTGAGAGAAACTCATACAAAAATAAAATAATATTAAAGATGTGAAGATGATGTATACCTGTCGGGGGGCATGGAAAATTTGTATTTTTATGTTTTTTTAGAGCAGCATAAAGGCTGACTAGGGTCTTCTCACTTGAAGAGCATTCTCAGTTGTTCACTTACTTTAAAAAATCACCTAAAATAATTATTTTTGTTGTTTTTATTATTTCTATAAATGAAATTGGATTTATGAAAATAAATTAAATTCAAAAAATTCAATTCTAATTAATATGAAATGTTAAAAATGGAATTGGTGAAGAAATGAAGTTCTCCCGATAGAACTTTCAGGGAGAACCTTCATTGACCAACTTCAAATATTCTTAGTGAACACACTCCATTGTATGTGTGTACACCTTATTCTACCCCTATTATGAATGAAAAGTCTACTTATTGATTTCCAAGCACACCCCCCATCCACCTCCTCAATCGAGGGAAAATGGTTGTAGTTTAAAAAGTTAAACTTTAGACAACCAGAGTGAGGATTACACCCACTAAAAATTATCTTTATAATTAACTCAAAGAATATTAAAAAAATGGTATTGGGTTAAAGAACCTGATTATACCTTAAGATATTCCTCAAATCAGTTACTCATGATCATGAGTATTATAGTTCACGATGGTAAGATGAGAATAAGAAAAGATGGTGTATGGGTGGACACATAAATAAAAACAATGCATGAATTTATTAGAAATCTAAATTAAAAATGAAAACTAAAATAAAAATAAAGAAAATAAATAAATAAAAAATAAAGGGGGAATATTTGAGGCCATACTCCCTTGGTGTAGATCTTCTCCTTAGTTCCTTGAAGGAATGAGATGGAAAATAGAATGATTTGAGAGGTAGGGGCTCCTCTTCTTTTATAGGAAGATTCATGTCCTCCATAAGTTGATGCATTTTGGACCCATTAAATAGACAATTTACGAGCATCCCCCTTCATGAAAATTGTTCTACAATGTATTCTTCGTCCCTTATCCAAATTTTAGCTCATTTGGGCATCGGATGTATGAGTTATGATTTTTTAATTAACAATTTTTTTTTATGGATGAAGGTTCTAGGAAACTTCATTCAAAAATATGTCATTCAATGGCAACCTTAATGGATTAAAATCTCCCAAAAAATAATTTTAGAAATGATTCAATGTTTCCCAGTTCTATTCCATGATGAATAACCTCAATTGGAGTTGTGTAGGCTGAGATGGACTTCCGTTATGGTAGTGGGGTCCACGCTGTCTACCCGGAAAAGTCTTCAACTTCATTGATTTTTTAAGAACTGTAGATTCTCAAATCAACCCATATTCCAGAAGACAAAGTTGTAGGAAATTAAATAATGATTTTAAAAAAATAATCAATAAATTTTAAATTATATTTTTCAATAAATGACTAAAATATCCTTGACGTATAAATCTGTCAAAAATCCAGAATTAAGCACTTTTCAACATTTTTATCAAAACACATCATAAATAAAAAATTGTTTCATATAAGATCAAATAGATAATTTTGGAAGGTTAAAAAAAATTAAATGAATATAAAAAATGTGGAAAATATTAGATCTATTAATTCCCCCACACTTAAACCATGCTTGTCCTCAAGCATAAAATCTCAACATGGAAATTATAGGACACAAATGTTACCAATATTCAAATTCCAATGAAATAAAATCAAGAAAAATTAAATATAAAATAAAACATTCAAAAATCCACATAAAATATCAATTTAATTTCTCATTTATCAAAAAAAACAATCAATTATGTATTTTACTTTTTCCCTTTGAAAAATGATGGAACTTCTTCTTTCATTCATTCAAGCTCCTCAATTCATTATTATTAAACATGCCAAGTAATGATTTGCCTCACTTTTTATTCTTTTATCTCATAACTCATGATACAATTCAAGTATATTTATGCTCATATCATGAGAAAATGAACCTTATCCATAATCTTGTAAAATAACTACTTTATCCACTTTGTAAAGGCAAAAGGCACATAAAATCATGAGGACATTTTAATAAATGTTAAAATGACTCCGAGGTTAAGGTTGGTAGGATTTGATGTTTTAAAAATTAAGGCTTAAGGAGGAGGTTTATCTCTTAAGTACAATTCATGATATTAAAAAGTGTAATGAAATTCTCTCCTTTAATGTAGCAACACCAACTTACCTCAAAACTCAAAGTAAGGTCATGATCAAAGTAAAGCATAATGAATGATTAATGCACCCTCTTGGTTTTTTTTGTATTTTTTTATTTTATTTTTTTCAAAAGTTATGATTAGATAAAACCTCACAACCATAACCTAAC
Source organism: Viscum album (assembly GCA_963277665.1). Lineage (NCBI taxonomy): Eukaryota > Viridiplantae > Streptophyta > Magnoliopsida > Santalales > Viscaceae > Viscum > Viscum album. The sequence goes on along the minus strand of OY728162.1, from coordinate 1,060,666,355 downwards.
CGCATACTATTAGAAGATAGTTGGTCTGAAAATGGTGATTTTTTGTTCTGCCAAATCACATCCCATTTTTCTCTTTTTTTGTTCTTTTTTTCATTTTTTCATTTTTTTAATTCAATAGGGGTAAATAATAAAGTACAATGAATGATTCCACAACATTTTACAATTACCAAAATATCACCCCCACATTTTTTCCTTACAAAGTAAATCATCCCTTCCACCATGAATCCCTTCACCCCCACACTTTATCTTTAAAATATCATGCAAATACCAAGAGTAGGGTAGGAATGGATAAAAATGTCTTGAAACATGGATCATCCCTATAAAAGTAATTCATGGTATCTATGGTAAAAAAAATAAGATTTATGTAAAGGTGGTATTTAAGGATAAGGTATTTTAAAAATATGCCTCAATCATTTTAAATGTGTTTTTGTACACTTGTAGATTTTAGAAGTTCAAATGCAAGTTCTGACAGGGGATATGTCCCAATATCACTCAAGAAATATGCTCAAGAATAAATAAGAAGTACTTGGTCTATAAATCCTCTTGGGAATGAGACATATGATATTGGACAATCACTCAAGGAATTATTTATAAAAACAAATCAATTCACATGAATTTCAGAAATTCAAAGCATGAAAAATGGTAGGGAAATTTCATTTACATGAATAAACTAATTCATTTAAATCATGAGTCCTCCTTTTAATATATATGCTTCATTTAAATCATTTGATTCTCCATTTTACTTATTCAATATCATTAAAATTGAAATCTAAAACATGGAATCACTGGATTCCTAAGAAACTCATGTCGCCTAGATATGTCAAGTTAAGAATTAATTTAAGTGTGGGCATGCAATTCTCATAATTAAAGCTCAAAACATGTTTTACACCAAAAAAATGTAAGGAGTTTAAAATATAATCATAAAAAAGTGAACTCTAGTTTGAAATAAATCTTTGTTCCTCTTCCTCCAATGCTTGGGGATTCCTTCTACCATCATGATCCTACAAAATAAAAAATTACTCAATTAATAACAAGGATCATTTCATTTAAGCTCAAAATGAAAAGAGGGAGTGGGCCGCATGCTGGAATAATTCCTAATACTGAATTTAAAATCTAAATTCCTAATATTGAAAATTAAAGTACTAAAAATAAATTAAATCATAAATCTTGGTACAGTCCCCCAAGTGGACCATGAATTTTTACTTCCTCTAGAAGGCAGTACCAGTTGTTATCAAAAATCAGAGGGTGTATGATGCTTCTTTTATTTGAACCACCACATGTGGATTTTCCTAGATTATGATTCATCCTTTCTCTTAAGGTAATATCCATATATATATTACATCATATCCTCCCTCTTCACAATGAGGTATAGCTTGCATGGAGGGGGTAGGATGAAGTATGGACCATCCTCTTCCTTGGTTTCTACTTGTGAAACCTTCTTCTCTTATAGTGTTAGATTTATAGGGGAATTAATAAGAGCGGCATCTATTTTGTTTTCCTCAGGCTCAGATACCTATATCTTCTGATGGGGCTCCTCAAATTCATGTTCAATAATGTCAGGGAGATTTATGTGTTCCTCAAAAGATGAAATCTATTTTTCATCATCTTCCTCCAGGGCAATGCAAGGATTGACCAGATCTGAAAATTCAAAATCATAAGGAGTGATACTAAAATTATATTGAATGAAATTAGAAAATATATAGTTCATGAAAGTTCCATCTCCATGATTTGGTTCTCATTTAATCACTTTTTTAGTGATAAGTGCCTCTTGGAGTTTAGCAATAGTAGATGGAGGCAGGTAGTCGGGCTCCTCCATTTCATGGATCTCCTTGGGAAAATTAGGGAAGACTAAGGAGGGATCTTCTAGGACCTTCTCCACTTGATAAAATTCTATAAAGTAATGGGATAACTCTAATAGCTCCTGATCTATTACTTTAAAAATTTGTTGGTTCATGTCATCCCTCAAGCCATCTGTGAATTCTTAAAATTCCACATTCCCATTATTCGATTTCCAAAATGAACTCATCGGTCTAATAAGAAAAGAAACGCCATCCTCCATAGACAAGGGTGAGTCAATAATTGTTTATTTTACCAGTGGGTAATTTTTCCACAATTTGAAAAAAATAGTTGTTTGAAAACATCATAGAAAAATATTATTATTTTTAGATTTTTTTAAACAAAATATTTACAAAAATGTGAATTTTGAAAAGGTGATTTAAATAACTAATTAGATCCCTAGAAACGGCACCAATTTTGATGAATTCCTATTGAGGGGTGTGGAAAATGTGTATTTTTATGTTTTCCTAGTGTAATATAGAGGCTGACCAGGGTCATCTTACTTGAGGAACGTTCTCAGTTGTTCACTCACTTAAAAAAATTCACCTAAACTAATTATTTTTATTGTTTTTATTATTTATATGAATGAAATGGAATTTATGAAAATAAATGAAATGAAAAAATTCTATTCTAATTAATATGAAATGCTAAATAAAATGGAATTAGTGAAGAAAAGAAGTTCTCCTGAGAGAACTTTCAGGGAGCACCTTCATTGACCAGCTTCAAATATTCTTAGTGAACACACTTCATCATATTTGTGCACACCTTAGTCTACCCCGATTATGAATGAAAATTCCACTTAGCGATCGCCAAGCACACCCTCCACCCATATCCTCAATCGAGATAAAATTGTTGTATATTAAGAAGTTAAACTTTAGACAACCACAATGAGGATTACACCCACTATAAATTATCCTTATAATTAACTCAAAGAATATTAAAAACATGTTCTTGGGTTAAAGAACCTGATTATCCCTTAGGATATTCCTTGAATCAGTTACTCATGATCATGAGTATTATAGTTCATGATGGTAATATGAGAATAAGAAAATAGGGTGGATGGGTGGACACATAAATAAAAAAATGCATGAATTTATTAGAAATATAAATTACAAATGAAAACTAAAATAAAAATAAATAAATTAAAAATAAAGGGGGAAGATTTGTGGCCGGACTCCCTCGATGGAGATCTCCTCCGTGGTGACTTGAAGGAATGGGATGGAAAATGGGATGATTTGAGAGGTTGGAGCTCCTCTCCTTTTATAAGCAGATTTCTCTCCATCGAAGGTTGATGCATTTTGGACCCATTAAATGGAAAATTCACGTGTGTCCCCCTTCATGAAATTTGTTCCCCATTGTCTTTTGCATCCTCTATCCAAATTTTAACACATTTTTTCACCAGATGTATGAGTTATGGTTTTTTAATTAATGGTTTATTTTTCTAGATGAAGGTTCCAGGAAGATTCCTTCAAAAATATGTCGTTAAATGGCCACCTTAATGGATTCAAAACTCTCTAAAATTAATTTTATAAATGAGAAAACGTGTCCTCATTATATTACAGGTGTAATAATTTCAATTGGAGGTGTTTAAGACGAGATGGACTTCCATTAAGGTGGTGGGGTCCATGTTGTACGCTCGGAAAAGTCTTCAACTTCATTGATTTTTAAGACATGTAGATGCTCAAATTAGCCCCTAGTCCAGAAGACAAATTAGTGGTAAATTAAATAATGATTTAAAAATAATAATAAATTGATTTTAAATTATAATTTTCAATAAATGACTAAAATACCCTTGACGTATAAATCTATCAAAAAATCAGAATTAAGCACTTTCCAACATTTTGCTCAAAACACATCATAAATCCAAAACTTTTTCATATAAGCTCAAATTGATAATTTTGGAAGGTTAAAAAAATTAAATGAATATAAAAAATGTGTAAAATATTATCTCTATCATAATACTACTATATTAGTGTGTTATTGCATTACCATTTTCTCAAGTCCTTCTAAAGTGATGTAAAATTAATTCTTCAAATCAAATGAGTAGGTAAGCACAAGTAGAAAATTCAACATGAAAAGTAATTCCCAAAACCAAAATAACCTATAATTATGGTTATATATAACCCAACATACCAATATAATTTTACTATAGAATAATCTTACATAGGAATAGTCATTTTTCATACCTAAAATTATAGAATAATAATTACATAAGTTCAAAAATGAAGATAATAGGAGAAAGAATAAAAAATAATGATATTTAGAAATAAATTTGTTAAGGGAAACTCAATTTTCATACCTAAAACCAAATATAAGTAGTTTCACTTCTTTTGAATGCATAATGGACTAAGAAAATTTCACATTACAATCTTGAGGTTAATTCACAAAAGTAGGATTGACATGATTATCCCTCTTAAACACTAATTTCCACATGCATAAATGACCATTTTAGTATCAAATGTACCCCTTACAACTACCAAGTTATGTTTAACTTATCATGATGAAATAATAGAACTTATAATTCCACTATATGAAATTAAAAAACACTTCCTGACACCTAATATACCATTATTCTCATTCTTTATTAATTTTTTAGCCTTTACCTATCTAAAATCATCACATTATTGTCCATTTGTCTTATTCATTTCATATTAACATTTCCCCTACCAACTCATTAAGTTAAAAATTTCCAAACTGAATTCAAATCCTTTATCACCATTTTAGGGTCATGATCATCATTCAACAAATCAAAACAGATTTATTTTTTACCAATTAGACTAATTACCTATCAAAGAATCACATAAAATCAATTTGAATCAATAATCAGTCCATAATTCACATATAAACACATACCAAGCTCATGAGAAAGTGATAGTTCATCTAACTCAAAGAGGACAAGTAATCCTCTTATAGTATAGACCAATAGCTTCTATAAGAGAATAAGGATTAAATAATCTTAATAAATTAAAATAGAATTATAAATATATAATTGTCAAGTCCCCTATAATTTAAAAACATATCGGAAGAAAAGAGTTAAAATAAAATTGCCTAAGTGATAATTTTGAAATTTGTGTCACCTAGTGATCATTGATTGAATTTTTGTTTCCTATAAAAATTCATGAAACCTAATTAGTCAAGTAATAATTTTAAAACATGTTGGAACAACATAAGAAAAAAATAATAAAATTCATTTTGGAATTATATGTTAAAGAACATTTCATGTAACCTAATTTCTTATCAATTAATCTATTGATTTAAGGAAATCAATTTACTATTCAAAACATGGAAATTCAAAGGGTTCGGATATCCAAGAAAATTATAATGAATAATTTTTTAAAGTTTCCAAACACATAATAGAATAATGGAAGTTATAAACTATAAGAAATTATATTATAAGAATATAAATATAAATTAGAACCTAAATAAAATAATGTAATAAATATACTGCAAGGAATGGTGTCAGGGGTTTGAGGTAAGGCCTTGGTTCGGGTGTAATTCACATGGGTGGGGTATGGGTAATGGTTGGTAGGTAGGGGAATCATCAAAAAGTAGATGTCAAAGGCCAGGAGGAGTTATATGAGGAGTTGGTAATGGATTCATTTGGAGGATGAGGAAGATGGGTCGGGTCGCATAGAGTATCGGGCATTGGGGGTGGTGTTTGGGAGGGAAGCAGCGAATGGGGAATCATCAGCATTATTAGAGGTGTTGAGGGTGGTGGGTGGGGATTCGTTGGGGGTGGCATCAAAGAGGGCACTGGGGAGCAGTGACGGGAATGTGTAGAGGAGGGCTTCAAGGGAGGAGGGTCGTGGAGAGAGTGTTGATAGTGTCTGGGGAGGATGGTATTGCGAGGGTAATGGGAAGAGGGTCACAGGGAGGAGGGAGTCACCTGATGGTATTGGAAAAAATTGAACCCTATTTCCATGGGGTTTTTAAAACCATGGATTTAAGTCTACATATAGCCACAACACTAATTAAACCATGGATATAAATAAATCTATATCCATGGACCTATAAAACTATGGTTATATGTCTATGGCTATAGATTATTTTTCTAGTAGTGTATGTTGAGTGATTTTTTGCTATCACCTTGACTAAAATGGATAATTAATCCTATCCGGCTATTGAATTGGTTCCACATGGAAAATATGACTTGTGTGAGAATTCCCTTAAAATAAATAAGTTTAAGTGATGAAAACCCCTTGAAAAATATGAAAATTGATATGTTAAGGTGATGTGAAAAGCTTTGTGGTGTGTGTTGTGATGTGGGGTAGTGATGTGTGTTTGATATGTGGTTGGTATGTGGCAGATGTGTTGGGATGTTGTTGTTACATGGTGGTTTTGATATGGAAAATGATTATGTTATGGAGAGTGGTTGTGTATATTAAAGGGATGTGACTTATTAGTTTTTGTCTTGATAAATATGGATGTGGTGATGTGTTGTGTTGTGTTAGATTCCCAGGTAGTAATGGAATTAAATGAAAATGTTAAATTGAAATGGCATGAGATGGAATGGTTAATATAATCTTGACCTAATATGGGTTGTGCGGTTAAATGTTCTTGATGTAAAATGTGAAATAATAGGTTGAAATAATGAAATTGATGGTCTTGAAATAATTAATGGTATATTTTAATTAAATTGGTTGATAATGGAAATCTGGAAAATAGATTAATATATAATGTAATGTGGAACATGGATAATTTCTTAAGGTTTGTTGTGTGATGTGGTGCATGTTGTTGTGGCAGTGAAGGTGGAAGTGTTGTGAGGTTGAGTGGTGATGTTGTGGGTTGGTTAGTACTTTGTTTTGAACCCATAGTTTGGGCTTGTGTTTGGATTTATAAATATACCTTTTATGTTCCGTGTGATTTCTATATGCACCCCACTCATGTCGAGCACCATGTGCCAACAACCAAATGTTTTGGGGGTGATTTTTCTAATATACTAGTGGTGATGATGGATGGATGGATACCCACTCTTCCATGCTCTCTCTTCCAGAAAATGTTGACATGCAAGTACTGTTATGGTCAAAAGTCAAAAGTGCATTATGGTGATGTGATGTGATGGACCGGGTGTGTTATAGACAAAAGTGGTGTGATAAGATAGCTTATGGTGGGGGTCATTCATGGTAGGAGGGGGTAATGAGGTTTATGTCCTTCATGTTCATGATACCCTACTACTTTGGTTATGGTTTTGATGAGTTATGATGTGATGTCCTGGGTATCTTTGGGTGAGATGTGATATGATGTGATGTGATGTGATGTGATGTGATGTGATGTGATGTGATGTGATGTGATGTGATGTGATGTGATGTGATGTGATGTGATGTGATGTGATGTGATGTGATGTGATGTGATGTGATGTGATGTGATGTGATGTGATGTGATGTGATGTGATGTGATGTGATGTGATGTGATGTGATGTGATGTGATGTGATGTGATGTGATGTAATGTGATGTGATGTGATGTGATGTGATGTGATGTGATGTGATGTGATGTGATGTGATGGGAGTGTTAGGATGTATGAAGTTGGGCTGTGAGAGCAGAAAATGAGTGGGAAAATAGTTTGGGGTACCCTTATCGATATACTTATCATTATATTATTATACTTGGATGCATTATTTGGTGATCATTCCATGGTGAGGATGGTATTGGTTGGTTGACCTACTTAGGTTCTGTTGGTTCTACTATTTTCTCAAAGATGAATTAGTATAATCTTTTCTACATGTGCACAAGAGACTTTGGTATGACTCTACTGAGTATAATTGTATGCTCACCCTATATATATACAAAATATTTTCAAGTTTCTAAGAGTAATTTGTGGACCATGTTGGACATTATTAGCTTAGACCTTTGGGATGTTGCTATGTTTCTATATTAGCTTTTCGTTTGGGTATTTATTTGGAGACATTTATGTGTTTTATTTTACTTATACATGAATTTTGAGATGGTTTTGGTTTATTTTTTATATTATTTCATGGAGTTTTTTTAGTTTATTTATCCTCTCTCCCAATCCTACTATTATATAGGGTAATGCCTCCCATTTGTGAGATTTTTATACCTTTGGTGCTAGTCACCAACCCAAGGCCTACTGGAGGTGGGACTTGGGGTTCATTATCTCTCTTCCTTCATTGTTGGCCCAGGAGGGGTATCTTTGTGGGGAGGGTCATTAAATATATGAAATAACATTGATAATTCCCAAGCATTGTCATCAAAATTCAAAGTTAAGCATAATAAAAATCCATCATCACAAGTTCAACAAGAGGAAATAAAATACATCAATAGAAACCTCAAATAGTTTCCACATCGACATTAGGTTTAGAAGGTTGAACCTAAGGATCTTTTATAAGAATATATCTAGATCTATATTTTTTTAAAGATGATTCCTTGGCCCAAAATGACCAAGGCACAATTATTATAAAATAAATAGGTTGCAAAATTCTAAAATACGGGGTCATATTACAATCTCTTTCATGAAAAGGAAGTAAAATAGTAGGGAGGTCTTCGAACCAGGTAATGTCTTGATTTAAACCCATGTTTGTCAGGCCATATGCCACCATGTTTGCTTCTTAATAAACATTTGTGATGATATAGTTCAGATCGATAAGAGAACGGGTTCAGTCCATCCAACGGGTAGTAATCGGCCATGCAAGATGTATTATGCCATTCCAAAACTCCTACACGATGATAGTCAAATCACTTTCAATCCAGAGATTGTTCCAAACAAGGAGTTTGGAGAAGTAAATAGCATGTATTAAACTCATCATCTTGGCTTCAAGAGAGGTGGCGATGCCGCAACTACCCATGAAGCATCCAAGTATCTGACTGAGGTGATTCCTGTAGATAGCACCGCAACCCGTAGGGCCCAGATTGCCTTTAGAGGCACCATAAATATTAACTTTAATCCATATAGGGAGAGGATATTTCCAAAACACTTCCAGAGTGCAATGAGGTTGACAATAATTTCCATTAATCCGAAGATTTTATAGGATTTAAAAGTCATTCACACTATTGTAGCAATGTCCATTTTACATCAAAGCGGATTTCTGTATGCCAATGAGGATCTGCATTTGAGCTGCATTTTGATTGAGTAAGTAATTGTTATGAAAAATAGCATTCTGATCATACCATATCACATGATGGAGCTTATTAATTGTAGCTAGAAAGAGGTTCTTGATTTTCTGAGAGTTTTCCATTTCTGCACATTTTTTTAGTTGAGTCTTAACGGAGTCAAGAACCAACCATCTGCAACCAAAAATGTCAAGAATATAGTTCCAAAGTGAATAAGCAATAGCATGGGAAAGAAAGATATGATTAGAATCTTCTCTATGTTGATTACAGAATTTTCATTTTTAATAGAGTTGGATTCTAAAAGATTGAAGACAATTCTCTGTGGGAACTCTATTATGCACAAGCCACCATATGAGATTAAATCATGAAGGCTTTTTCCAAGGCTTGTTAAGATGCTTTATCCAACTAAAGTCACTTTATGAGTTAAAAAAGTAATGATTGTAAAAAAAATTAGAGTTAAGCATGCCATTATGGGAAGGTTCCCAAATTAAGAAATCATTAGTATTTGAAAAAGGGTAGTTTTCAATGACATTCGGAATATTTTTAGGGAGATGATCATGTTGATAGTTTAGAATATCTCTAATAGAGCGGTTAGTACTCTCAAGGGTTTGATCGGGAGAAATCATAGTAATTAAGTTCATGCCAGTCCAGTTATCCAACCAGAAATTCATGGAGGAGTCCTTGGAGACCATATATCTGGAATTATTCATAATATTTGAGAAAGAATGTCTGATGGATGACAAAATAGAGGAATTAATGAAATTTTAGCTTCATGTCTTAAGTTTTTTAAGAAATAAATTTTTTAGGAAAGTAATAGATTCAGAATTATTATGTAGAATGTTCCAAGTGAGTCTGGCTTAAAGAGCTTCATTAAAGTACTTAATATTTTTTATGTCGATACCACCTTTTTCAATAGGCTTGCAATAAGTTAACTAGGTAATAGTCACAAGAATTCTCTCAAGAGTTCTTCCAATACAAATAAATTTTTTTAAAGCAGTGTTCATTTTTTTATAAGACCAACCGTCCATTTATAGACCATAATGGAGTACACCAACTTGGAAACAATAGTGGATTTGACCAGGCATATCCTGCCCATCATAGAGAGAGATTTACCTTTCTAAGAAGATAGCTGGGTTAGGACTTGGTCAACTATAGTAGAAAAGTGGAAAGATTTGGGTCTACCCCAAAAATGGGAACACCAAGATATGTAAAGGGTAGAGTACCTTCTTTTAGACCTAAGTCACTAATAATGTTAGATTTTCTATTTAGTGGAAAGTTCTTCCCAAGGAAGATACAAGATTTATTCCAACTAATGGTTTGTCTAGAAACATTTTCATAGTGAGAGAGAGTTTGTTTGAGGTTTAGAATGTTTCTTTTATTACCTTGAAGGAAAAGGATGATGTCATTAGCATAAAACAGGTGAGTGGGGGCATTCATGTTCCTAGTGACATGGATGGGTTTCAGTTTATTCTGGTCCACTATATGATTAAGCAAGCAGCTAAGATAGTCTTCCGCTATCAAGAAGAGAATGGAAGATAGAGGGTCGCCTTTTCTGAAACCTTTGGTTTATTTGAAATATCCCTTGGGAGAACCATTGATTAAAATGGAGATAGATTCCAAGTTGAACAAAGTTTTTGATTGTAGTAATAAATGAAACACTAAATCTAAAACCTTGAAGAACATTGAAGATAAAGCTCCATTCCATGGTGTCAAAATCTTTTTTGTTGTCTAGTTTAATAGCAATATTACCTCCTATGTTAGTTTTATTCAAGTTATTGACACACTCAGAGGCAAGACAAATACAGTGTTGAAATTATCTACACTTAATAAAACCAAATTGTTTCCCAGAGATGATTTTATCTGTGATAGTTGAGAGTCTATTGGAAATTATTTTTGTGATTATTTTATAAAGGGTATTGATAAGGGCAATGGGTGTAAAAAATTAATCTCAGAGGCATTTTCCACTTTTGAGATAAAGGAGGGGAATTAAGAATTAAGATCATGAGGAAGTACACCATTGGAAAAAATGGATTTGAAAAGTTTGCAAACATCAACATGAATCACATCCCAATAGTGTTGGAAAAAACTGTTATTGAAACCATCAGGACCCGGATCACTATCGGGATTCAAACTAAATACAGTGTCTTTAATTTCATGATTCATCGGAGTGTTGAGAAGTAAAGTGTTTTCCTTATCAGTGACCATAATCAGAATGACCTCAGGAAGGAGGTATTTTTTGATATCAGGACCATTGAAGATAGATTTATAGTAAGAGATAATGTAATGATAAATGTCATATTTATTGTCAAGAAGTTTGTCCCTATATTTTAAAAAGGTTATCATTCTCCAATCCTTTTTGATTCTTTGAAGAGAATTACAAAACTTGGTATTTTTTCCAACATATGACAACCATTTAACTTTAAATGCCTATTTCCTCATGTTTTCTTTTTAATTGATCAAAGATTTAATCTTAATCGCAGGGTTTATTTCTTTATTCGGTTCAATATTGAAATTAGATCTAGTGCCATTGTTTTGTAATTCATTTAGATATTTCTCAAGAAGAATGATTTCATTGTTAATTTGTTTGGATTTGGAGCTATACCAACTTTTCAGGGTCTGTTTGAGGTGATTTAATTTAACAGAATGGGAAAAGGCATCATTGTTGTGTGATATTGAGGACCAATGGTTTTTTATGGTATTAGTGCATTAATAATTAAAGAACCATGCATTGTTAAATTGTAAAGATGGAATTTTCATTCCATTACTCATCTCGTAAAAATTGGACTATTTTCCTTTTCATTTTCCATATTTTCCCTCACTTCCTCCAAATATAGGAGAAACATCAACCATCTTGGGCATTCCAGCCATACTAGCCTCAATTTTGATGGCCTACTTCATCACTTCATCATAGGTTTCTAGGAAAATCAAATACACTTCCAATAAAATATCTAAGTGAAGATCTATCTCAATATATTATTCTTTCAATTAATCATCCATGGTTAGATCATATAGATACATAATCATATCAAAAAAATGGTGGACATACTCTAGCACTGATTGGTCACATTTTTTGGAGGCCATACAATTCCATTTTGCTTGGTACTTTTACCACTTTGGGGAAATACTGCTAGATAAATAATTCGTTGAAATAATCCCATAAATGGTATTTATGAGGCTTATTTCAAATAATATACTTACAACATTTCAAACTCATACCTTCCAATATGAAGGTTGTAAACTTGAGTTTAAGTGGATAAGGGAGCTCAAACTGGATAAAACTATTCTCAATATCTCGTAACTTTACCACTACTTCCTGAGACTCTTACTTCTTAAATAAATGAGGAGGTTTCATGGTATAAAAATATTGAAAAAAAATTATGTTGGATTATAAGAGGATGATTAATAGGATCTATAACTAGAGAAGATGGACCAATAAACTTGGATGAATCATGATCAACCAAAGGATGCACAAGTGAGGAACCACTCATAGATCTCTCACAAGAATCCATAGAGACTTGGTGGGGGCATGATCTAAAAATAAATAAACACAAACTAAATCAAGAAAATACTCAAATATAAAACTTCATAAAATAAATAATTCAATATAAAAATACCCAAAATAAATAATTTTTTTAATTCCACTCACAACTCAAATTTCATTATTTCCATGAAGACCATTTTTAATATTCATAACTTTCAAAAACACCCTTTTAAAGACTTTCATGATTTAAACCCATTTTCAACATACTTTATAAAATATTTGTAAGTCACTTTTAGTATTAAAAACTTTTAGAATATCCTTTTTTTAAAATGATCATAATTTAAAACCTTTTTTAAGATCTTGAATAAAATTTCTCCAACCCCAAATAATGTCTTTAAAACATTAAAAATATTTGAAAATAATTTTAAATCCATGATGTTTTAAAAATATATATATATCTGTTTATGAGATTCCATTCTATTTTAGGAATAATAATAAATATTTAATCACAAATTTTAATTAAAATCACCCTAAATAACATTAAAAATAATTATAAAACACCTTAATTTATCACAAACCAATAATGAAAAATAATAAAATCTTTTTAGAACCTCAAGGAACCAAAATTAAAAAATATAGAAAATTCAAAATTGTGAATGGTTTAGATGCACAGTCTATAAAACTATGTGCTAACTATTTGAGTCTCTTTGGAAGATATTCAAATGGGTATGCATGTTCTATCCATGTTCTTATATATAGACCATGCACAGTAAACCATGTAACTCTGTACCTCTTCCGAATTCTACTTCAAATCAATAAATTTCTCAAAAATAACTTATAAAACCTCAATACAAGTTAAAAATACTCAAATATGAATTGAAGAAATCGAAAATAATCGATATCAAAATGAAAACACATCCTATAAAATCCTAAAAACCTAATATTTCAATGAGAAAATTGTTATTCAGAAACTCATTCTCATTTATTCCTTGAGTTTTGATAGTTCTAGATACTATCAACAATATCTCACAAGAAAAAACTAGGCTCTAATACCATTTTTTCATAAACCAGCCTGGGTGTCCCCTAAACCAAGCACCTAATTCAAATTCCCAAGGCATGTTACTGATCACCTTGGGTTGATGATAAGCGCCATGGTATTAATCATTAATCAGTGGGAATGATTTTTTTCCCAATAAATCAATAGAAAATGAAGGATTTCCACCAAGATATCAAACATTACCATTTTTTGTGTCAAAGGGGCATATAATAAAATAATCAATTTCAAAATAAATCATAAACCAAATGAGACATGGGAGAAATATACAAAACATAAAATAATGAAAGTAAACATAAATAAATAAATAATGAACGAATATCCCAAGAGGTCAAATTAAAATGCAAAACTAATATAATCTCAAATATATATTAGGGAAAAGAGGACTAACTGTTTGAGTACAATGTTAGAATAAGGAAAAATAAAATAAGAATCACTGAGTGCTCATCTCCATGTGCAAGTGATATGTCATAATTTTCACCCTCCAACAAACTAAACTCGGAATCCACTAAAAGACCACTATATCCAAGTTTAACTCAATATATACCTATAATTTGATATGTGTGAGCAATAAATCTCAATAGGTATCCTCCCCATTCCCCATCCACAAACTATTAAAAAAATAAAACCATTTTGTCCATATTGAAATACATATATAAAGTAAAGTTTGTTAGAGTTGGTTCCCTATAACCAACTTCTATATACTTTATGATAACATATATTCATTTTTTTTAATATTAATAAACTCATTATCACATCATGGTTGTTATTATGCATGACATAGTATGTGATAATGTCCTAAGAGTGTATTTTTCACTAAAAGGTTATAGTAGTTCCCTACTATGATAAGAACCCATATGTATCATGATAGTATTCTTAAATGTATATTCTATATTCAGATGAAATAATTTTAGGGACACAAATGATATAGATTGTCGGGGGTGGAGACTCATAGTACTTTGAGCCACCTTCTCATGGTGTAGGCCCTTAATAATTTCTAGTGTAGAAAATTATGAGAATAGGACCCGCCAGTAGGAAATCTTCATTTATATGTGTCATTAGATGTTCCTATCTGTATATGTGCGTATTGGTCCTTATAATATAATATTATTATTAATGTATGTTATGATTCACATAATTTGATGTATTGATGAAAACCATGGCGACATATGTTCACAACGAAGTATGATACATTGGGTGTGTCACAAGTAATATTTCATTAATGAATAATACAAGAAAGGATTTGTATCTTGTATTCTTTAATGGATGTTGATATCTTAGTACCATTAATGAAAATTATATAGCCTAAATAAATCCATATCCATGTTATTTTTTATGCAAGTTCAGTTTATGAAAAGTCAAAGAAAGTGGCATCAAGAACATAGGTTGATGGCACCAGCATACAACCTCTTTGATTAGAGATATTGAGATAAATGGATTATATTACATGGTAAGCATCAGTATATGGTTTTATGTCATTTCGATATTAAATTTTTTCTCTATGGGTTCCTTATCATGCTTCTAGATATTAACCTTGGACTTTGGGCTGCTTTGTCTAATGCTTCTGAGAAAGAGGCCTAGAGGGTCACATGATAAGTGTCTCTAAAACCTTAGTTAAATAATATTACTAGTTATTATTTAAAATGTTTAATAAATATTATTCCTTCACATGGTTTAATAATTCTTAATATTTTATTAATCACATATATTATGTCACTAGTTATTTGATAGAATATTTTTGTGAGTAGAATATTTAATAAATAGTTATTTTCTATTTAGTAAATATAATATTTATTAATTTATTGGTGAATAATAAAGTGATATTTATTTATTAAATAAATAGTCATTATTCAAATTCTGATAAATATTTTGGAGGAATGGAAATATGAGATTAATGGTTTGGTGAGAAATAATATATATTGAATATTATTTGAATAAATAGTATTTAATTTAATTCACGAGTTTAGCTTATGTCAAGAAATATTATTATTATTATTATTATTATTGACATGAGGTTTTATAGGAATTAATAAAAATAATAAGGAAATATTCACAATTATTATGTTCTAACCCCAATGGTATATAAACCTAATTATATTATTTTATTTAGGGGTTTCCAATTCCCTTTGGTTGTGCACAGTGACATCGAGAGAGAATTCTCTCGAAACTCTAGAGAGATCTCTCTCCAAGAGTGCTCTCAAGAATAGAGAATGATCCTCCTCCTCCACCACTCTAAGGTCTAGATATATCAAATAGGGTCCTTTAATTGATTTTCATGGTTATCAAAGGTGAACGACACAAGCTTCAAGATCTACTGCACTAGAACCCATAGATTTTTATGACGATGTTCAGAGGTTTATAGAACACATGTGGATAGCCGCCAGAGGGAATCTACTCTTGATTACTACAACTCAATGAAAATATAATTTAGATACATTATTAGAACCATAAAATAATAAATAATTAATCATAATTTAATTATTTAATTGTTTAAATTAATTATAAATAATATGTGATGATCCTGCATGTTGTTTCTTGTGTTCAATCATCAGTTATTTTTTTGATTCATTTTTATTGATCATAGCATTTATCATTGTGTAAATCTTGGATTAATCATTGACATCAACAAAAATATGAATTAGACATGCCCCATCAGGTGGTTTCACTGTGATTGGAACCTACAAGTGGTATTATAGGGGTCACATAATTATTTATAATTATTTATAGATCATTGATTGATTTATACATTTCATGTTAGTTTTCAATTCAAATTAATCATTATTTAATATAAATCATGAGATATAATATTCTTATTCTTCATTATCATAAATATAATAAAATAAATTAATTTTATGAATAAAATACATTTTACTAACTCATTAGGAGGTGCTGAGGATTCTGGTCAGATAGCACAAGACTACACGCCATGTATCCTATTGGTACACGCCGTGTACCTGTGTTCAATGCACCAAGAATTCATTCAGAATTAATTCAAGTCATGTGAATTTATTACATGTGGTGTGTATTTAAATAAACCATTTTTTTATTGTTCTATCCTGGTACATGATCAGCTAGACTACATGATGTGTAACATCCATACACGATGTGTAGTCAATTAGTTGAAGATGGGCCATGTATTTCCATACACATCCAACATGACTGGTAACCGTGTAACTCTGAGACCACATGACATGTATCCTATGTTCACACAATGTAATATATTATTTTTCATGACATTGTTACACACCAAGTCCCTAGGCATGTGCCACTTAAAAATAGTGAGAAAAATACACGTCATGTAACTATATTGTACACATCGTGTATATTACCAAATTACACAAAATTAAAATTAATTTATTATAATGATTAAAACTTATCAACATGTGTTATGTGTGGTCATTAATTTGATACTATATTCCATGTAATGGGTTGTGTGTGTGTGTGTGTCTATATATATATTAAATTTCTAATTATTTTTCATGTAATGTTCAAAACTGTATA
Source organism: Viscum album (assembly GCA_963277665.1). Lineage (NCBI taxonomy): Eukaryota > Viridiplantae > Streptophyta > Magnoliopsida > Santalales > Viscaceae > Viscum > Viscum album. The sequence continues at coordinate 1,060,649,417 of OY728162.1, read as the reverse complement.
TTGTGTATAAGTCGTAATAAAGTCATTACTCTATGTGCATTAAATCATAACATGCTACATAAATAACATGTGTTATGTGTGGTAATTAAGTTTATAGTACATGCCCTGAAATTACATGTTAATATGTGTATTCCACATGTCGCATGAATAAATAGTATACGAATATAATACACGTTGGGTAGTTTGGATGGGTACTCATTGTGTTACTCCATGGTAAATTTTTGTACATAATTAATTTTTAATAAATTTATTTAATTTTTTAATTTATAATTTTAAGAAAAATTAAGATAAAATAATTGATTAATTAAATAAGATAATTAATTGATTTGAACATGATTTATCCTAAATACTAATGAATATAACTGAATGATATTTTTATTAAATGTGTAATTTATTGCATGTATGTGGCTGATCATGAGAATAGACCAAAATTTTTTATTGATTTGTTTCCTTTTAATTTATTATTAAATTAAATTGATGGTATTCATTTTATCCCTCCTCTCATTATGTAATGTTATGTAATCCCATAGTTTCTTTTATGTAAACCACTTAACCAATCTTTTGGTTCCCATAACCTGTGTGTGAGTAAAAGATTATGTAATGGATGGAGCTCTCAAGCTAGTGGAGGCAGTTCAAGTTTGGATTCGAGGAAAAACCAATCCAAGAGGTACATGGGTGGATAGGTGGAAAGCTACAACATGAACCATAAAATTGTTCAAGATATTTTTCTTCTAGGTTGAGGGTAAGTTTATCATCCTATAGATAAACTAACCATTAGTAAAATATCATTATAATGATACTTTATTATTTTATTTCTATCAAGTTGCATGGTTATTTCATTATGGATATTTTCCTTCAATCATATGAATTAATGAATTAATTAACATGAAAGATAGAACTAAAATAAATCAGCTTATGCATTAATTTTATCTAAGACATGGTTAATCACTTAAGTAAATACACTTATATTAACAAGAATGTAATAAAGATAAAATGGTAAATTAACACATAAAGATAAAATCCCTCAATTATATATATTAAGTTGACACTGAATTCCACTACTTAATTTGAAATCAAACCATAGTTCAAAGTTCTTAACCGACCAAAGTCATGGTGCTTTCAATTATTTAGGAATTCTAAATTTAAGTTTTAGGTTGACTTAGCTGATTTCACATCAAGGGTTGACTGCCAAAGCAGGACTTGGTGTAACTAAGAGGCAAAGGTTGAGGAAATACAATTTAAGGATTTTAGTATTAGGGAGTCCAGTTAATAAATTAAGGAACTATGAGTTGATGCATATGGAATTTGGAATGCCTACCTAAAACCCTTCAAATTACTTGACCGGACAAATTTGGGATGATGAAAAGGGAATATGAATCCTTGCCACTAGAATATCAAAGTAATAAGATATTTCAAATCCAATTGTGAGGGATATTGGGTTTTGATAAAATGGTGGGAGATTAATAAATATAATATTTATTTATTTGTCTAATTTTATCAGATAAAGTGATAAAATTACATTTTTCTTATTTATAAAAATGGAAATAAATATGAATTCAAATATATCAGTATGATCCATACTTGAGAAGGATAACCTTCTCACAGGCACAAATTTCCAAGAGTGGAAAAGGTGCTTACGCATTATCCTATGCCATGAAAGAAAATTGTATGTTCTTTAAGAACCTATTCTATAAGATCTAGGTAAAGAGTCTAGTGGGGAAGAGTTATCTCTCTGTGATAAATATTTGAACATTGTCATATATGTTTATTGTTTCATGATATCATCCATGACCAATGGTCTTTTGAAGTAACCTGACTACATGGATGTGTATAGCATAATGTATCACCTTTGGTATCTCTATCAAGATAAGGTGAGACAAGATGGATACGAGATCTCTGATGCTTAATTAATAACTAATCTTATAGATTCAGTGCCAAAAGGGCCTCATTTAGTCAATATTATTGGATAAATTGAATTCTTAGGCATCTTAGGGATTAAATTACCAAATTAGTTGTGCACAGATCTCATACTTTCCTCACTACCCTAGTCCTTCTCCTATTTTTTGTCAATTATAATATGATAAATAATTAGAAGAGTCTTTTGGAACTTCTTACTCTGATTATATAAGTGGAAAAGGACTTGGTAAGTGAAAAACATGTAGTCCTTATAGTGAATAATAAAAGGGAAGAACAGGGTAAAGGGGCCCAAGACTCATAAAAATTCTAAATCTCTCGAGCATCATATCTTCAAGAAGAAGAAGATCTAGAGGTAGGGAAAAGAAGAGGAAGTAATATGGTTTTAATGTGATAAAAAGGTTGTTGGAAGATGAGCTTCACCCAAAAGTAATGGGAAGCTAAAGGTGCCTTCATTATCGAGTGTAATGTTTCAATATCTACACATTAGGTATTAAATACATCTTTTGGTTCTCACATCTGTATCCAAGTATAAAAACCAAGTATATTCTAAAATATTTCTAGAGGATAGGTGGATTTGTGAGATTCCAATGGTGCATGGATGTATTCTCTAGCCATTGGAGATTACCAACTTTCATTACCAATGGGGGTGATACTAGTTTTAAGAGATTATTATTATTTACCAACTATTACCAAGAACATGATTTTTGTATCCTTCCTAGATATAGATGGTTTTATTTTCAAATTGGGAAATAAAAGTTTTTTATTTTATAAATATGGCATATGTTATGGTATTAGACATTTAAATAATGGTCTTTATGTATTATATTAAAAAAGGTATTGGAAATTGATAATGAATCACATTTAGATGACTCATATAACACCTAGCTATGACATTGGTCATGTAAATGAGAAGTGTTTGAAAAATATCTATCAAGGTGGTTATTTAGAATATTTTGAGCTAAAACCACTTGAAATATTTCATGCTTGTTTACAAAGAAAAATTAACAACCCACTATTTGGTGGATAGGGTGAAAGTTCCACATAGTTTCTAGGATTGGTATGTATTGATGTGTGTGGATCATTTCTAGAAGAAGCTAGAGGTGGGTATTCTTACTTCATAACTTTTAATGATAACATTAGTAAATACATATGTGTCTACTTACTGAGGTATGACCTTTTAGTAATTCAAAGAATTTAAGAATGAAGTAGAGAATCAACTTTGAAACAAAATAAATAAGCTTCAATCAGATTGAGGTGGTGAATATCTTAACCCATATTTTATCAACTTTCTATGAGAGTTTAGAATTCTATCTCAACTAAATACACTTTAAACACCATATTGTCATGTTGTTAGTGAAAATAGGAACTATAAATTTCTATAAATGGAAAGGTTGATGATGAGTCGTGTATATCTTACATTATCCTTTTGGGGATATGAATTACAAACTATGTAATGCACAATAAACTGAGTACCAACTAAAGAAACTAATAGAATTCCCTTTGAGTTATGGAGTTGAAAGAAACTTGTTTTATCACATACAAATGTATAGGGTTGTGAGGTATTTTTTAAGGCCTTCTCATGAAAAAAAACTAGCACCCTAGGGAATAACATGTATCTTTATAGGGTATCCTAAAGAAAAAAATCATACTACCTATACAACCCCTTAGACAAGAAAATTACAATCACCAGACAAGTTGTCTTTCTTGAGAGGGAGAACATCCTCAAGAATGATAGTAGGAGCAAGATTTGTTTTGATGAAGTTTATGCTCATGATACACAAGATTTGATACAGGAATATATTTTATAAGTCCATATGGAAGAATTTTTTTATGAAACACAAGCACTGTGTAGAAGCACTAAATAGGTGAGAAAACCATAGAGATATGGTTCTCTAGTCACTGAAGATGGTGACTCATTATTGGTTGAAACTAATAAAACTCTCACCTAAAAATAGGTAGTAGAGATCTAAGAGGCTATAGGATGGAAAGATTCCATGAATTCTAAAATGGATTCCATGTATTATAACCAAGTTTTGGTTCTAGTCAATCTTCCAATTGATGCAAATACTATTAGGTAAAAATGGGTATTCAAGAAAAAATTGTACATGGAAGGTAGACTAAATACCTATAAAGAAAGGCTAGTGCATAAAGGGTTTAAACAATGTCCAAGTATTGACTATGATGAAATTTTGAAGATGGATGTCAAAACATATTTCCTTAATGGGAACCTTCAGGAATATGTATACATAACACCACTAGAATGGTTTTTGATTCCAGGTGATTCTAAAAAGATATAAAAGTTGTAGAGATCTATTTATGGATTGAAGAAAGAATCAACGTTTTTAAACATTTTATTTGATGAATCTATAAAATATTTTGGTTTCATTAATAATGAATGTGATCCATGTGTTTATAAGATTTTTAATTGGAATGCATTCGTTATCCTAGTAATATATGTTTATGGCATATTACTTATTGGAAATGACATAGTGGTCTTAAATTTTGTTAAATACTAGTTAAACAAGTATCTAAATGAAGGACTTAGATGAATTATCCCACATTTTAGGGATCAAGATCATTTGTGATAGATATAATAAGTTTCTTGAACTAATTCAAGGTACATACATTAACCAAATAATAAAGATATTTAGTATGGAACAATCTAATAGGGGATTGGTTTGAGTGTCACATGGTATAAATCTTTCTAAGAAAATGTATCCTAATAAACAATAGGAGAAAGATAGAATGAGTAAGATCCCATAAGATTCATCAATATGATCAATAATTTAGGCCTTGTTATATACTAAATGTGATTTATCCTATGCATTGATCATGGTAGGTAGATATCAAGTTGATCCAGTAGAACAACATTGGACTACTATTAAGGATATCCTTAAGTATATGAGAAGAACTAATGATATGTTCCTAGTGTATGGAGGAGATGGGTAGTTAGTCATTAGGGGTTATATTGATTATAGTTTTAAAATAGATCAAAATGACCTGAAGTCATAGTTAGGATATGTTTTTTATCTTAGCAAATGAGTTGTGAGTTGTAAGAGTTCAAAGTATCCAATTGTCGTCGATTCTATAGTGGCATTTAAATGTATAGTTGCTTTTGATGAATCCAAAGAATATGTTTGGATATAAAACATTGTCAAGGAGATAGATTCAATACATATAATTAAATAACCTATCATATTGTATTGTAATAATACTACAATGGTGTCTCTTGAAAAAGAGCCAAGGTCACATCGACAGACAAAGCATATACTCTAGAAGTGTCACCTCTTGAGGGATTTTTTTCAGAGGGGTGAAGTTGCATTAATCAGATTTTCCATAGAAGAAACATGGTGGACCCCTTGACTAAATTCCAGTCTCATTAGAATCATGAGTATCATGTGAGAGCAAGTGGACTGAAGGTTGTTAGCAGTTGGCTCTAGTGAAAGTGGGAGTTTGTAGGAGTTGGTTCCCTTGAACCAACTTTTGTGTACTTTATGTTAACCTATATTCATTATTTTGAATATTAATAAACTTATTATCACGTCATGATTGTTCTTCCTCATGACACAATATGTAATGTCCTACGAGTAGATATCACATTGAAAGGTCATAGTAGTTCCCCACTATAATGAGAATCTAGAAGTGTCACAATAGTAGTATTAAATATATATTATATATCTTAATGAAGTCATTTGATGGAAAAAAATTATATAGGCTATCAAGGGTTGAGACTCATGGGACTTTGAGGTACCTTCTCATGGTGTACGCCCTTGGTAATTTCTAGTGTAGGAAATTATGATAATGGGACCCACCAGTAGGAAATATTTATTTATGATTCATTGGATGTTCCTATATGAAGATGTTTGTATTGGTACTTTTACTTAAAAGATTATTATTAATGGATGTTATGAGTCATGTACTTTGATGTATTGATAAAAACTAGTAAGGGATATATTCGTAGCAAAGTAGGATACACTGGGTGCGTCATGAGTAATATTTAATTAATGAATAATGCTAGAAATAATTTTTCTTTTCTATTATTTAATGTAAGTTTATATCTCATGCCCTTTGATAGAAATGATATATCCTAAATAAATCTATGGCCATGGTGGTATATATGCAAGTTTAATTTCTGAAAAGTCAAAGAAAGAGACATCGAGCACATAGGTTGATTGAACCAACATGAAACCTACTTGATAGAGATATCGAGATAAAGGGATTATATTACACAATAAGCATCTATATGTGCTTTTATTTCATTATGATATTAACTTCTTTCTATATGGGTGTCTTAGCATGTTTTTAGATGCTAACCTTGTACTTTGGGATACTTTTCCTAATGTCACTGGGAAAGAGGCCTAGAGGGTCACACACTAAGTGTATCTAGAACCTCAGTTAAATAATATTATTATTTATTATTTAACAAGTTGGATAAATATTATTACTACACGAGATTAGATAATTATTCATGTTTACTTGATCACATATATTTTTTCACTAATTATTCAAGATAATATTTTGTTATCATAATATTTAATAAATAGTTACTTTCTATTTAGTGAATATAATATTTATTTATTTATTGGTGAATAATTCAGTTATATTTATTTATTAAATAAATATTCATTTTTTAAGGCCTGGTAAATATTGTGGAGGAATGGTGGACCGAGATTAATGGTTCGGTGAGAAATAATATATATTGAATATTATTTGAATAAATAATATTTAATTTAATTCATGAGTTTAGTTCATATCAAGAAATAATATTATTATTATTATTATTAACATTGGGTTTAACAAGAATTAAGAAAAATAATAAGGGTTTATGTGTAATTATTATTTTATAACCCTATCAGTATATAAACCTAGTTATATTATTTTCTTTAGGGTTTTTCGATTCCTTTTGGTTGTGCACAACAACATCCGAAGAGAATTATCTCAAAGACCAAGAGATCACCATCTCCAAGAACGCTCTCAATAATAGAGAGTGATCCTCCTCCACTACCACTCTTAAGTATAGAGAGATCAAAGAGAACCCTTCTTCAAGCAATTTTTAGGGTGATCAAAGGGAATGATGCAAACATCGGGATCTATTGTGCTAGCACCCAAAGATTACTACGGTGACATTCAAAAGTTTTTGGAATATATTTGGATCACCACTAGAGGGATTATATAATTGATTCAGAAAATTAAATTATGGTACGATGTAGATATGTTGTTAGATCCATCAACGAAGAAAGAATTAATCATAAGGTAGTTCTTTAATTTTTTAAATTAATTATAAATAATATGTGATGATCATGAATCTTGGTTCCAACGTTCAATTGTCAATTATTCTTTGATTCATTTATGTTGATCACAGCATTTATTATCATGTAAATCTCATATCTGATTTGGGAATTCCCCATTTGGTGCTTCCTCTATGCCCATAACTTACAAACTTTAAATTTTTTCATTTGAAAACAAACATCAAGTTTCACACCATTAAAACATACTTTACATATTTGAACAAAATTATTTTCAAAATAAATAACTATTTAAGACCTTTTTGAAAATAAAAAAGATAAATTATATTATAGGAAAATGGTTTCAAACCTTATTCTAGTGATATCCATGAAAAAAAAAGATAAATATACCACTTTTCTTAAAATACTGAGTGAAATAAAATTTAAAACCAAAATAAAATATCAAGATCAATAAATATAGGTACAACATAATAAAAAGTATCATGGGAACCTAAGATACTTGGTAAAAATATTGAACAAATATAATAGAGAACTAATATAGTGAATATAAACATTGGATATCAAACAACTTTCCCTAAGATTCAATTATACCCTACCTGACCTAATTGAGGGGGAAATCCCATAAGTAGATCAAAGTTTAAACATAGTGCCACTAAACAAAGCATAATCATATTCTAGTTTAGTATGTTTCCTAATATTTCCCACCTGGCCACCCACAGCTTCCCATGACATGTAAATAAATGTGATTTTATTAATTGTAACATAATCAACCACTTTCCATCAAGAGTAAATAACCAAATATAAATACTTATCTCTATGGGGAAAGCATCACACAACTTAAAACATTCAAATTTCCACACATTTCCACAATACACTAAGGGACTTGTTCAAAGGGTAATATATTTTGAAAACCATTTTAAAATGTGTTAACCATTGAAGTATTCTTTAGGTAAACAAGTTATACAAATATATTTTGAAAGATAAACATATAAACACCATAAATAACTTAAATATTTAAAGGGTTTATAATAACCTTTAAAATACCCAATCACACAATTAAGTAAATAATCCTTTTTTTGGTTGAAAACTAAAATACATTTTATTATTTAGATAATCAATCTTAAAAAACCAATTAGGCATTTTCATGAACACTAGGTGCGCATGGGTTTTTGAAAAGTGGATTTATATTTTGAAAACAAAAAAAAAATCTCTTTATATCCAATGAAATCCAAGGGAAACTACTTTCTTTTAACTAAACTTTTTAAGTATACTTGATATCATTTATTAAACACTTAAAATATTCAATAAAAATAAATAATCAATCATGGGTTTAAATATAGAGAAACATGCATGGGGAAACCTAACTTAAATCTATCGCTTCAATTAACCACAGGGAAAAACAACCTCAAGGAGGTAAGAATATACCAAGTGGCTAAGATAAGCCTTAAAAAAAGAATAATACTTGATGAAAATTCAAGTAACTAGAAACCCCAAGTTTCCATGACCTTACTTAGGAAAGAAATAGGAGAGAATAAGGGAGGATGAGAGGAGGGGAGAAGGTTTTAATGGAATTGACTTAATAAATCAACCTCAAAATGCAAGTAAACCTTATGAAATCACCATGAGAGGGAGGGAAAATGAAGGATAGGTGCCTTGGGAGTTGAGGATGTTGAATGGGGAAAAGGGATACCCAAAAGGGTCTTGATTTGTAAGGGGAAAACAGAAATTTAAAAAATTAAGAGTCTGGCTAGGACACATTCTGGTGTGACATCTTTCATCATAGTGTGATGGTACCACCAAGAAGAACACATCATGGTGTGATGAATTATCATGGATTGAAGTTCCCCCAGTAGAACACATAACGGTGTGATGAATCATTTCATGACATGGAGGAATATAGTTCACAACTATAGACTTGGGGGAAAGCTCGATTGCAGCATGACCACCTTGGTTGCAACTGCAAATACCTAAATTTATAAACTTCAGGTTTCTAAAAAAATGAACTAAAAAAACCAAAAAATGAGGAAAAAATGATAAAACCCCAATAAATAAAGTAAATAATAAGGAAAATATTAGTGAGGGTGTGACAACACCCTTAAAAACCATTCCAAATAACCCTGATGCATAACCCTTACATAGGGAGTATAAAAACCATGTTACCCTTATGCATGGTATAAAAAAACCAGGTTACCTTTACACACCATTCCAAATGACCTTTACTCATAGGCTTAGAAAAATTTACAAACACTAATACCTTCATGCAAGGACCTTTATATAGGGCCACCCGCATGTACTGAGGTATCCATATAGGAAGGTCAATAAACAAAATTTTCAAAAAAAATTAAAATTAAAAAATATTACAATTTAACCTAAAATTCACTTAGGTCCTCGTTTAGTATTAGAACATTCCCAAAATCACTCCAAAAATACATAATTTATTTAAAAACCACTTGAAAATTTATTTTGTAAAATCTAAACCCTTGGGCTCGAGCCAACTCTCGAGACTCATTCCTTATCCTATACTGACACTATTAACACCTCTATTAGGCAACGCCACACTTGCTTAGACCCATAATTAAACCCAAAACCATTTTTGATTGTAAATCCTTAAATAATAGTTCCATACACATATAAATTCATATTTCAATCTAAATTTCATATTTAATACAAATTTAAACAAGCTCGGGTTTTTAGCCAAAACTCAAGCAAATCCACATACATAGTCCATTGTATTGAACCTTCTCTAATATTTACCTAAGAACTTGAAGAATCTCTTGGGCCTCTGACTATATCCAAAAAAAACATTACCTAAAGGTGTTCTAACTCTTTAATTCCTGATTTAGGTCCCAATTCTCAAAATAAACCCCTCTTTAGGGAAAAAAATTCAAAAATTAAAATTCCCCCTGATTTTACTAACCAAAAATAGTGTGATTCATTACAATGGAGGAGAAAGAGCATAGATAGTGTGTGTTGGTGTTGATCAAGAGTAGTGTGGGTTTGTTCTATGTGGGATCATAAAGCAGTGGTCATGGTGCGGGGTGGAACCATAGTTAGAAAATGACTAATTATTATATACCTTGTATTATCAATAAGCCACCAAATCTGCAAAATTATGATGTGGAAAAAATGGAACATGTGTAAATGTTCATGTAAAATTAATAACACAAGTAAATGAATGAAATGACATCTCTCACCGCTCGTCTTCCTCCTCATGGTAGGGTCTATATGTGGGGTGTTGTGTCGTGCCTATAATTCTCATGTTGTGACTGTTGATTATGAGATACATAGAAGATATGAGAGGAGCTATATGCCTCCTTGTGTGAATATAAATAACTTTAACACTAAGTTCTAAAAGAAAAACCTATAATAGACAAGGTTGAAGCAAGCATTCCTTAAGAAATATATGCACCACATCCAAGGGTGTCGTGATGTGGTGCATAGTGGAAGAGTACTTGTGTAAGATAAAGCCCCATGTGTCATATTTCACACTTCACTAAAAAATAAAAGATGGGGAATACATAAGATCCTATCATGTCTCAGTCAGTTTTCATGTGTCAGTTATCAATAAGCATATATGTGTGATATTTCAAGTAATTACTCATACAATGATGACCATTTTTCATGATCGTGAAGGTGAATGGATATGAGGATAGTGAAGAAGTTTAGATTTTTGGGATTCCCATCACACTAAAACTAGAGTTGTGTTGATATGATGGAAGTGGAATGGATACATAGGGTTGTGTTGTGACTATATAGGGTTAGAGGAGATGTTTTTTTGATGGACATGATTGAATAAGTTCACAGCATGCATACATGTGCATGAATTGAGTGCATGTATAAATAGTATAGGGTTCTTGTGGGAAGTTTACATGTCTCTGTGTGTAATATGGGTTGCAATATGACCATGAAAAATAATTTTTAAAGGATTAGAGTGTCACACTATGGTGACTACTATCATGTCGTGAGTTGGATATCAGCAACATATATAGTTCTATACTCACTCTCTTTCTGTGTGATATTTTTGAGATATAATTTTGGGATTTTAAGGTAATTTTTTACTCAGTTTTGGGACCTGTATAAATGTAATTAGAGTTGGAGTTGAAGTGATATAAACATACTAGAGATATATTGAGATATTCAGTGGTGAATTTTTTTTATAAAATGATCTTGACACTACTACTTCGAGATTCAAATTTTAGAGGAGGATCATCTTTGACTGGAGCTTGTCTACTGCTAGGGATGGTTAGTCTAGGGGATTGGTTTCAACCTATCATGGACAGTATGATGGGTTATTTTTTCATGTATTTATAATGAAAGGGGTATGGATTTATAAAGTAGTTTTATTTTTAATTATAATTCATGATAGGTTTTTTTATTCATTCTATTTTTATAAATTTCTTTCTTCTTTATTGAGCATGATCACTATCTTTGAAGTGATTGAATGCATTAACTAGTGTATATTTTTCTCTTTGAACATTGGGAGAGTTACATACTATGTTTAAATATGGTTTCAGATTACCCAATTTCTAAGAAAACCAAAGTATCTGACCATGAGAAAATCATAGAATAGTGATTGGAGAATGATTATATAGACTAAGGGAGTTGGTTAGACCTTATTTAGACAACTTCGTGAGTATCTATTTTTTTTATGCTTAATTTCTCTATACTGTAGATTTTAAATTACCTAGTATATTATTTATCATTCATAGTTACTCTAAACTAGTTGGAGTTTCCTTTTTTATTGTTAATTTTTCATATTAACTATTGAGTTGGAGTGTTTCCCATGCCTTGTCTATGTGGGTTCAACCTCAGTACTTTTATTTCATATATCATTCCTTATTATCTTTAGTGATTTTATAATGTGTTTATAAATTTATAAACTTGATATCTTAAAAGAATTAATGATGCCCAATAGGTAGTCAGATATGGTTTAAACACATTTAGAATATATCTATCCAACATAACTTTTTTCTAATGAATAATAGTGACTAAATATGTTTTTCTAATGGTTATTTAAGATGGATTGATTTTCCATAATAAATTACCAACACCAAGAAACATTGTTGCGATAGATAATAGTGATATAAAATTTTTTGGCAATGGGTGTGTGTGTTGAACAACCAATTTTTCAAAAATACCTACCATCCTTTTTGAGTTAATAAATAATCACATGACCTTTATTATGATGCCAATTACGATGTACATTGTGTGTCTCAATTAATCATCACCTTGTTTATATGATATATCTTCAGTTAATTGTGATTGAATACATTTACCATCTAAAAATATTAATTTTAGAAATACCATTAACATGGTCCATTGAAAAAACTATAAGTTCATGATAGTGTAAAGAAGTGATTTAAAACTTATAGTAAAAAAAATTAGTTGTAAATACTCTATGTTATTAAATATTTTTTGGGTGGATTATATTTTATTGTAATAAATAGCCATTTGAATTATTATTTATGATGATTACTTTATCCATCTCTAATACATCATCATAAAAAACCTTTTTCCTATTATGATTTCATTTTAGGGAGTTTCACTTGATGAATCAAGGTAAATCCTACCCTTCAATAAGGATCTTGATTTATGATTCCCTCAGAGCATGGTGAGATCAGTGTCAATTGATAGGGATTTCATGTATCATTATTAGATGAAGTTGTAGAAGGTTGAACACATATCATAGATAATTTTTTGGTGTCGAAAAGTTGGTTTGTGGACTTCCCTAGTTATTTATTTGATTTTAATATAAATTAAGGGTTTTTTAGGCTATGAAATTTGGGTGGTTTATGAGTAGTGGTGTCATAAGTACTTCTTGAGTCATGTACATGTATTTTTGTTTCATATTTTTTGTTATTCATATATAGATTTTGATTCTTTGGGTAATATTGATGATAGATTATGAATTATAAATTACAAGGAGATTCTTTGTAGTGTCTAGAGTATGAACAGATCACCAATGGATTATAATGGTGGGTGGTCTAAATCCCACTTTGGTATAATTAGAATTTTTTCTATGATTCCTTTTCTACTTTGTTTTCAAAACCTTAATAAAAACCTAATTAATAGTTTTGGAAATCTAAATGGTAGATTTTTTTTATAAGTTGATTTCCATGATAAATTAATCTTTGATTATTGTTATGTTTTCAATCATGTTTATTTGATTTTTTATGACTATTTCTTTTGATGGACTTATAATTTTATCACATTAATTTTTAGTTCATTGATAAACCTATGTTATTATGAATTATGTATTTAATTTTAATTGAAATGTTTATTTATTAATTTTGATATAAATGTAAAGTTAATTAATCATTTTTATGGTCATGTTATATTATATACCCATGTTATTTACATTGGTTCTAACATGATTTAACATCAGTTATTTAATCAAGTATTTTAATATATACACTTGTAATTTGTTTCCAAGAATTATCTCTTAGGTTATTAGTTGTGATATAAAGGGTAAATAATTCTTTTCCATATGAAACCAAAATGAATTACAAGTCAAAAAACAATACCTAACCATTGGTTAAGTGGTTTCATTGGTGGAGAGTTAATGGATGGGTTTAGTGGATTGTAAAGGGGTGGTTTATTATCATGATATTTGAAGTCTTTTCATTAAATTTTCAATGGTTTAAAATTAAAAAAAATGATGTTCCAACCCTCTTATTTATTATATGTGTTAATGGGGTATCCACTAAAGTATGGAAGTTTGTTTCAAAGGGTTATCCTACCAGATTAGTTAGGTTAATAAATTGTAGAATGGTCCTTTAAAAGTGTGGTTTTCTAATTGATTCTATTTCTTTCCCACTCTTATTTCTCTTTATAAATAGTTGTTTAATCTATCATGCCCAAGGATATTATTTCTCACCTTTTCATTATTTCCTTATTGGAGATTTATTTGGTTAGTAGGTTGGGTTGATTTATTTTTCACCCTTATTAATTTTCTTATTATAGGAGTTTTAACCATTCTTTTAGAAATTTCATAATGGTCATTAATGAGTTTCCTTAAGTTGACGGATTAGTGTTACTTGGGAATTTCTCCTTTATTATTCTTTGGTTCCAAGATATAGATCCTCATTGTACCTCCTTGACATGTTAATAGTCATTAGGTGTGAAATTTGTATTGTGATGAGTGTGTTTATGGGGTGATTGGGCTAATGATCTTGAGTATTATATAGAGTGTAATGTTGGAGTGGTGATAGGGATTGAGGAAATACCATGATGTTTTAATTGGTTATTTGAGGTGTATGTTTCTAGTTTCTCATTTTATATATGGATGAAAGTAACGGTTAGTGATTATGGAGTTATTATATATTTTGATATATGATTCTAGGAGTTGGTTTGGATAACTAAAAGGGGTTTTTCATGTAAGTTTTCATAACTAAAAGGGTTTCATTCTAAAACTTTTTCTTAAACTACCGCTTTTCCAAATAAACTTAATTAAAGCTTATGGATTATCATGTTATAGATTATATATATTATTTTGGTGTGACTATTTGAGTTGTATCATTTCTTAGTGATGTTTTTTTAACTGTTTATACCATGTTTCATATAAAATTAGAGGTTCTCCATATTTATTAGTAATATCCTAATTATGCATGTATCATCCTAGAATGTTAAAGATTATGTAGGTACCCAGGCCATGGATTATAGTGCCCATGGGTTGTTGGTTATTGTTATTATTATTATATATATTTATGTTTGTATGTGTGTGTATGTTTGTATATATATATATATATATATATATATATTGTTGTAATATTTTAAGTAGGTGCCTCATAAATAGTGAATGTACCTTAAATCAGTAATGATAAATGGAATGGGCATATAGTTTCCCTAACTCTTATTCAGAAATTCAATTTTCCCATGGGATGGGCACATAGGTTCCCTAAATCTTGTGTATTCCCCTTTCCCTAAATTAATGTTCATTTTCCCTATTAATTTAACCATTGTGGATTTAGTCCTTCTTTTTGAATTCTGAGTTATGCTCAAAGTAGGTATGGATCCTCCTGGTAGTGTGGGATTTTTCTATTTTTATTTAGTGATATATACTCTGGGTGATCTCTAGAATTATTTATTATTTATATTTTATTTCTAACTTATTAAATGATATATATATATATAAGTAAATTCTACATAAAAATTGCATGCATTCACTTGATTATTCACTTAAAGGAGTTGAGGTCTCCTAGTGGTTCCTATTGAGTTTTTGTACTCACACCTTGCATATGCCCCTCAATGGATATGTAACTTCACTATTAGCATTTCGGGTACAGGAAAGAAAATGGATAAATTTTTGGGTGGTTAGTGGACTATTTAGATATTAATGTCACATTAGCATGTCATGTCTTCATAAGCTGTTGAAGCATGGGAGGCCATCATTAACAAGGTAATTCTTTAGAATATCACTATATATGTATATTTTTATTATTTAGAGTCTGTATGTTGTATTCCATGTATTTCATGCTCCTTCCCTGGAATTTGTTTTATATACATATAGATGGTCTTTATATTATTATGCATGTATAAAAAGTACTCCCTGACATATAAGTTATTATTTTATTTTTGGAAAATTTCCAATATATGGATGGTTCATGCAATATTATTGGTATGAAATTGAATTTATTGGTCACTAAACGGGTGAAAATCATTACCATGTGACTAACATAGACCCTCAGTGTTGGTCTCCAACCCTTGAAAATTAGAAAATGTGCTTGGGGTATGTGGCAGTCCGAATCAGATTGATAAAACATCTAAGTCAGGTCATTACACACACTTTTAATTAGTCTGTTCATATGTTATACTTGATTAAAAGTCTAGTTGATAGTGAAAAATGATACGTGATTTGACTCCATTGTTTTTTTATAGACAAGTTATTTAGTTTATAACTAAAGATGTATTTGATACTAAGGAAGCCTTGAATTAAGTGTATAATATGTACTGATTCATTATCTCTACATTTTCTATAAAATAAAATATATTTAATCAATATATATATATATTTCAAGATAATGATGTGTTTGGGTTCTTAGTAGAGTTTACTATATTTAAATTAAATACACATATAATAAATTTGGAAATTTCTCACTAAAACATTCAAAATCATCATCTTAACTCTGAAAAAATAGACTCGAGGTTTTATTCATCACAAAAAATGACTACAAAATCAAAGAATTCAAAAAAAACATTTTCCCAAAATTGAGGTATTGTTATCATGTCAATTTTAAATATCAGGATCGGTAACATTTATTTACCTTTTTCCTTAAATAAAATGAATTTTCAATTGATAAATCAATGATTTTATAAAATTATTTAATTATATTTTGTTACACATGACTTTTTTTATATGTGAATTCAAAATACAATGTTTTCATAAAGTGATTGGATCCATGTAGCTTCTCTAAAAATAAGGCATACATAACATAATTCTTTTTTTTAATATTTTAATAATATTGAAAATGATAACTGATTTTTTCATTTCCTAAAATTTTATTATAAGACTTACAATATTGAACTTGAGAAAATTTAATCTCTAGATTTGGGTACTAAAATATCAAAAATAATTTACATACAATATCACATGAAGATACATAAAACTCATTGATATCATTGATGATTATGTTTATTTCTTTTTTTCAAGTTGTTTCACAAGTGTCTTTTAGAAATAACTATAAATTTACCATGTGATGATTTTTCAATTATATTTCTATATTTTATTCATGTTTATTTGTATATAATTTGGTGATAATTTTTTAGAAACCTCGCAATTTTGACTTTAGTGCTTTTCCCTATGTATAAAAGTGGAACTCACTTTTCGCTAATTTACAAAATTAGAACCTTGCAAATGATTGAAATCAAATTTCTAAAGCATAGAAAAACTGTTTAACCATAAGATGAATTGAATAAATTTTTTCCTAATTAATATAATATTTTCTAAATTTTGAAAACATGTATTTTAGTTTCTTATGTTATGAGAAGCATGTTTGATATTTAAACTGAAAATTATTTTCAAAAAAAATAAATCTGAAAAGATGTTTGCTAAATTTTTTTTACATCCAAAAACTTTTTAGTTTTTTAGTAGAGGAAAAAAATTCTATTTTGAGTTTAACTTTTAACATTTTTTTAGATTCAAGTTTTACATATATTCATCAATACATATTCATGCATATTTTTATTAAGTAACTTTTTATTAACCTACTTTATTAGTTTATTTCATTTATAAAGGTGTATAAAGTTTTGGATAGAATTATGTTGTTCCAACATATCTCAGTCTTTATGTGTTTTAATGATTCACAAAATACCTATTTTTATTCTAATGATTTTATCTTAAGTGTTTCAGAATTTATTTTATTATAAGTGGTGAGATATTTTTTTCAAAGAAATTTATCTTACACTGAGTAAAGTGTTTAATTTGTGTAAAAGTATTTTATCTTATGGAAATCTAATTTTGAACTTTTATCTTCCATTTTCTCAAAGTTAGTAAACTAAATGTTGAAATTTTATCTTACTACATAAGATATTATCTTACAAAGATATTATATTAGTTACTGCATGCTCAAAGATGGATATTTCACTCAGAAATTAGTTATGGAAAGTATTTATATAATTAAAAGGATATTCACAAAAGGTTATATTACGATCACCAAGGTAAGTTGTGAAAGGTAAGTATCACACTTTAGTAACATAATTATCTTATGCAGAGGAATTATTTTATGCAACATTGAATTCAGTTTATCTTGTGCACCGTAGAAGTCAAAGATATGTTTTATCTTACGAGGCTAGTTAGAAATTTATTTTACAAGAATAATGTTATCAGTTGGTTATATTACAAAGAAAATTTTATTGTGCATATTTTCATGATTAATTTTTATAATGTTAGAATAATATATAGATAAGTCATTTCATACTTTCAAGTGTATTGGAAAATGAGTTTTCTAATTAAGAAAATATCGATTTGTATAAATTGTCATTTTTTCAGGAATGGGGAAAGATGTGAAGAAGAATATATATGACATCACCGTTGAAAATTTTCTATTACATATTTGGAAGGAATGGACACATGACATTAACAGCCTCTCTCATAAACTTTTCAATATATTATTCACTCAACTATTGTGATTATCTCATATTCTTAAGTTCAAAATCAAATAGGATATATAAACGAGGGGAGTTAGCCAACACATAAAAAGAGACAAAAATGCACACATACATAAGAATACTTAGATAATGAAAAGGAAAAAATTCATGTACATAGAATAAATCCCATAAAAAATTGTGCGATTTTATTAAAAGTTTATTTATTAAAATCAAAGAACATGCAAAGCTTTTCTTTGAATATCATCATCTTCTCTGGACATATCTTTATTTGTTGTCAGTTACTCCTTACAACTGTGTGCTACAATAATTATTTAAATTTCATTCATATTTATTTCATCTACACTTGTTTTAAGTGAGTGTGATAAGACTATGGATAGTTCTTGTAAAGGGAGAGCCTATTATAAATCTCCTGAACCTTTGTAACAAGTAAAAGTTTCTTTTATTCAACTTGGATCCTTGTAAAAAGGGTTTTCATAGTGAAAATTATTAAACTCATGGAGTAGAGTTTTAGTGGACTAGACTAGGGGGTTTAAATTCCTTGAGCCACTATAAATCTATTTCGTTCAATCTCTTTCCACTATGATTTTATATTTCCAATGATTTTTTATTAAGGAAAATATTGGAACTCACATACCTTGAAGAGGGTGTTTTTAAAGTAAAGAAAATTTTAGGAACACAATTCACCCCCCCCCCCCACCCATGTTTTTTCATTTATCCATTATCAATTGGTATCAGAGCTTGTGATTCTTGAGTTTATAGTTGTCAAAGGTGGAATTACAAATATTTTCTTTAAAACAGTTATTATGTCTGATAACAGAGAAGTTATGTCAAGGGTTAGAGCTCCTTATTTTAATGGTGAAAATTATAGTTTCTAGAAGACATGAATGGACATATATTTGAAGAACCTTGGCTTAAAGGTTTGTCTTAAAGCACTAAATCCTTATAAAATTCCAAATACATAACCAGAAACTTGGGATGTTGATACTGAATTAAGTTATGATCTGAATTCTAAATCTATGAATGTTATAATATGTGGACAAGGTCCAAATGAGTTTAATATAGTTTTTTAATGTCAAATAGCTCATGAAATGTGGACTAATATAATAATTACTTATGAAGGTATAGATAATGTGAAGGCCCTTATATATAATACTATCAAACATAAGTTTGACACCATCAAAATGGATGAAGGGGAAATCATTACTCTATGAACACAAATTACTGGGCCCAAGAAATTATTGAAAGTTATTAGGTTTTTACCACCTAAGTGGATTGGAATATCATCTACCATTAGACAATATACAGAGTTCAATAATTTTAAAATAAAATATCTCATTCAAACTCTTATGATGTAAGAAGTATAAATGGAAGATGAAGCTAGATATAAAATGGTTAAGAAATAAAATACGTCTTTGAAGGTTTCTACTTCAAAAGATGAAACAAAGAACAAGGTTATATATATCTAAAAAAACTGAAGAATAATATTTCTCAAGAAATTCTAGATCAAATTATGAACTTAAACAATTTTCCTAGAAGTTTAAAAAGTTCTATAACAAGAGAAGAGGTTTCAGAAGAACCTTCAACAAGTACAAGAAGTAGGGTGAAAAATCTAAAGAAGTAAGATTATATGAGTGTAAGAATATTGAACATATCAATTCACATTGTCTATAATTAAAATAAAATAAAAATATTGAAAAAAAAATATTCAAGAAGATAGGATATAAGAAGAAATTCAAGAAGGTTATGAAGGCCACATTGAGTACCTATGAAGACTCTAGTAAATGAACATATTCAGAATTAGAAGCTGAAGAATTTATTCAAAATGTCAATGTAACAACCTGAGATTTTATGATATATATTCTTTTTAATTTCTTTGATGTCTTGTGTTGTACGCTACACCAAGATTAGCTTGTGTTATACGCAACATCGTATTATCTTGCAGTATACGCAACACTATTCTTGACTTATGTTACACACAATTTCAAGTTCTTTTTATAGAATTAATTTCATGAAAAACTGAGTATAAGTGATAACTAAATATTATAACCTAGTCATTATAATGGCGGGTATGAATAGAATTAACTTCCTTCTAAAAAACTATTTAAATGAAAATAAGTGAGTCTATAAAATAATAAAATCACTATTATGGATTTTATTAGTGAAATATATATGTAATATATTATATATAATGTTTCAAATTCATCTTATATGTTTTCTAGACATGATATAAGAGCAAATTCAATTTTATGGATAAAATGAGTGTTTTCTAAAAAAACAGTTTTACCGCCTTTTGATGGGGAACCCTTTTTAAATATAGTTTTTGACAATTTTATAATTTATATTTTACATAATAAACTTATTCTTTGGAATATGGACATAAAAATTTACCTTGTTTGAAATTTTGGTATTTTTATGACAAAATTCATATTTTAATGAATAATGAAAATAGTGCATTTTAATTCAAAACTGCCTTTTCATCTAATTTATTTATATAGTTAGATTATATTTTTAATTGCTTTTAAAGTGTAAATGGATTATATTTTTATAATTTAATAAAAAAAAAATCATTTTAAGTAATTTTACATTTAAATTGGATATAAATACATGTCAATATTTTGATAGTTTTTACTTCTTAAAAACCCGCTTTCAGGTTTTAACAACGGGAATTAATTTTAAATTAATTACTGAAACTTTTCTATTTTGAATTTTGAAAAATAGATTCCATATTTTTAATTAGTGCATCCAAATTATGTTAATAGTTTACTTTTATTTTTTGTATATTATGAATAGTAACAACGGTAATTTTTATTTACCACGGTTAAAGGAAAATCGGGTAAATTAAGGTAACAAACAATATGATAAAGATAATAAAATTACCCTAACACCTGCCAAAATCTTATTGGATGAATTAAATTATACCAATATCACCTAAGGGTTGTAATTGATTCATTTAATTGACTTTTTTCTATGAATGTGATGTAATTATAATTAAAACAAAAGAAAGTGACAACATGTCACTTTCATATATCTTATAAGTATAATAATTTTAATATAGTGATAAAATTGATAAAACTTAGAAAATATATAGTATGAAAAAATATAATGAAATTATCTACATCATGTGAATTTATTTAGAATTTTTACAGATTAAATAATTACCATTAATGGTGACACAATAGTGATGTAGAAATTATTTTATTAATAGAAATATCAAATAAATGGTTTTAAAAATATTAAAAGAAATATAATATGAACTAATTAATGTTTTTCACGGATTTTATAGGTGAATATGACATTTTAGGAGTGTATTAAATTTTTTGGTTCTAATTTATCTTCTGTTTGTATTTTATTTAAAGTCAAATAAATGAATAGTGTCAAATATTGATATTTTATAAAAATAACATATTATTAAATTATTTAAAAATTACAAAAAAAATTAAAAATAACAAATTTAAAATTATAAGGTCAAAAATTTTATAAATTATCCAATTATGGACAATTTAAAATACATAATTAAATATCTATAACTATTTAATATTTAGAATATTATTACCACAATTGAAATTAAATAGATTAAATAAGGATAAATCAAAATGATAAGGTTCAAAATAAAATAAAAACAAGTCTAAATTTTATTGGTTGAGATGATTTCGACCCATAATCATCTTATCTTCTAAATAATCCACTTTTAATGAGTTTTAATAAAAAAATATATTAATTTAATAGTTTTGGTATTTCTAATGGTGCCCCTCCCCTCTCTTATAAAAGGGAACCTCTCGTTATCTTTTAATAAAAACTTTAAAGCCATTTTTCTCAGCCAAAACCTACCCATTTCCTCACATAACTTTCCTCAATTCATCATATATGCCACAATTTGGGCAGAAATCCATCCTAGGGAGACCTTTTGTGCAAATCAAAAGGAGATACTCAAAAAAGAGGTAATTGTTTTATCACCTCTTTCAAAATTATTTTCTTCTTCTACTTCCTATTCTTATGTTGATATCATAATAAATTAATTAATCCAGTATATTATACATTATGATATGTTATTATAATTATGGTACAACCTTACACCTTCTTTTAGCCATCCTACGAATAATAATATCACTATCCGGGTGTGCGTACGAATTATCGTCTTCACTCCATGGTGTAATTTTTTATTCAACAATACTTAATTTGGATGGGTATAATGATGATTATAATGGATTTAATTAATTAATATAACATTATAATTATTATTTATAATTAATATACCATCCAATTTCATACTATTTAACCATTAAGTAAATGATATCGTCGCTCGTGCGTACATACGGCCTACCGTCTCCACGATGTGATGTGATTCATTCTACATGATCTTCATTAAACCACAATTATATACATGAATTGAATGAATAAATATGATATATATTATACTAATATCATTATTTAAATGATATAACTATTACTGAATAAGTGGAACATGAACTTGTCTGACAAAACATGCATAAGAACATAAAGTAGTTAATATCCGAATAATGGGTGACAATGAAATGTTACTAACAAACGGATTATAATATGATCATATATGATATCATAAAAATGACTATGATTATGTAATAATTCAATATCATTTTTTAAATCATTATACATGAGATTTAGATACATACAAATCATATCGTACCTAAGGTAAGGAATAATTTTGCAATCTCATTATTATCCGAGATTGTTTATTCGAAAGTATTTATTGAGGTATATTTATCATTCGCGCCCTTGTTTAATAAATATATAATATTATTTTTATTATTAAACTATTTTTTAAATTCAATTTTACCCATTGGTGAATTCTTATTAAACGGTATGGAAGGAATCTTCTTTCATTTTCCATACGAGGTACTTTTTTACTTTTCCAACAAGAGTACGAGACGAATGTTTTTTTAACTTATATGGCATTAATGGATTCTTATTCTTTCATAAAACCTTATTTCCAGGAATATTACTTTAAAATATTTCAAGTATATTTTCAATTAAAATTATTTTCTTTTAAAATTTCACGGCATTTTGACAAAAGAAAATTTTTTTGAAGAAGAAATGATATTTTCTTCAAGAATTAAGTTCAAGTGTTTTATCAAAATTATTTTCTATATAAGATGACACTATTTAAATAGGGTTATGTTTCTATCCATATTATTACTATGATTTGATTGTGTTAATTATAGAATAATATTTTATATGGATTGTGTTTTGATGGAATTATGTTTAAAAAGCCTATTTTATTTCTTGGTTTATGCTATGATGAATGATTTATGATTTTGTGAAACATTTAAGAATGATTTAATTATAATATGGGTGGGAACTATATCTCCCACCAATGAATTGGGTAAAGATTTATATCTCATGAGACAGACATGACTGGAATGACAAGTAAATATGGTTTAGTAATGCAGGGCTGGAACGGCAAATTAATCTGATTCAGTAATACATGGTTGGAATGACAAGTAAACTCGGTTCAGTAATGGACGTTGTCCACTATTATGGTCTTGAAAGCAATTCATTGGCTACTATGGAAATCATATTATGTGATTATTTTTTTTCCAAAATTCCATGTTTTATGCCAATTTTATTTTATCATGGTTAATGTTCCTTTATGATCCATGTCTTATGTATTACCAAGATTTATTTCATGAATCAAGATTTTGATATTTAAACTTTATGTTTATGTTTTTACATTTTTATGTTTATGGTTTTGTTTTATGTTCTCCATGATTACCCTTACTGAGCATTTGAGCTCACTATTTTTATGTTTTCTTTTACCTAGGACATAAAGAAAGGTTTTAGGTGGGAAAACAAAAAGGGGAAGATAATTATGGGAGATGTTTAAGATCTTTCACCAAGCTAGAAGAATGTGTTCTGAGTTTCCAAAGACACTAAATTAATATGGTTTTTGGGCGTCTAATTTTGTAATGTATTAAGTCTTCCACAAAAGAAATGTAATTTCCATGTACATCAATCTTGGGTCTTTATAGTAAACATGTGTTTCATGGAACATTTGGATGAGGTATATTCTTATTATTATTTTGAGAAAGAGTGTGAATCAAAAAATGAAAATTTCTCATGTGAAGAATTACATTAATATCATACCATGTTAGAGACTAAGTATTAAATATTAAAAAAGAAAAAAAATCTCTTAGAAATTAATATAAAAAAATTTTTAATTCAGATGAGGACTTAAACAAACTAATTTTAGATTTGAAACATCAGTTAGAAAAGTATTATGCATCATATACTGAATAGATTAGCACAATTGAGAACCTATAGAAGGAGGTTCAAAACTTAAAATATATTAAAAGTGTTTTTACTAAGGGTTAGATTACCTAAACAAAATTCTTGTTCAAAACAAACTTAAAAAATAAAAATTTGTAATATGAAGTCAAGGTGAAAGGCCTAAATTTTATAAAAACTATTTTGTGTCTAGTTCTAAAAACAAAAACTACTCTAAGTTTACTTGTTTTCACTATAGAGAAATAGGAAATTATGCCAATATTTTTAATCTTAAAAATCTTTAATTTTGTGGAATTATAAATTCTTTTCTTACAAAAAGTTTCTCAAAATTTTCTACTGATTTTTATGGAAAACACAAATAGATTTGGATCCTCAAGTATTTTTTAGCTAAAATTGCTGAACCCAAGAACATTTGGGTGACAAAAATCTTGTTGTTTAATTTTTTATATAGGGAATAAACCACATGAACAAAAATGTATAATGGTTTGTAGAAAATGGTTTTTCAATGAATATGAGTGGTGATTTCTCAAAATTTAACTCACTACCCAAGATTGATGGAGGTTATGTCACATTTAGTGATAATGAAAAAGGAAAAATTGTTGGCATTAGATCATTTGGAAATCCACAATCTATCCTCGTCAACAAAGTATTTTATGTTGAAGTCTTAAAGCACAAACTGATAGGTATTTCTTGGTATTATAATGATAGTTATTCATTTTATTTTTCTAATAATGTGTGCGTGGTTTTTAAAGAAAAAACAATTAAGTTTAAAGTACCAAGAATATATAATGTCTATACTTTAGATCATAATTATTTGTGTACACAAAAAGTAAATTGTTTAAATACTTAAATTTATGAATGATAGATTTTTTATAGAAGGCTTATACATTGTAATGTTCATTATTTGAAAAATTTATCTAAAAGAAATTTAATTTTTGATTTGTATTATCTTAAATTGGATAAAAATAAACTATGTGATTCATGTCAAATGGGAAATCAACATAAGTCATATTTAAAAATAATTAAAGAAGTTCATATATCTAGACCTTTATATCTTATCTATATGGATCTATTTGGACCTACTAGAATAGCAAGTCTTGCTGGAAAATCATTTGTTTATGTGTTGGTTGATTATTTCTCAAGATTTACATGGGTTTACTTTTTGAGACTTAAAAGTGAATCATGTTCTCTTTTTATTAATTTTTGTAAACTTTTTCAAAATGAAAAATATTCCAAAATTATACCTTTGAGAAGTGATCATAGAGTAGAATTTGAGAATTGTGAATTTAATTCATATTTATCAAAACAAGGTATTAAACATACTTTTTCTACCCCTTCGACACCTCAGCTGAATGGTTTTGTTAAAAAAAGGAATATTACATTGAAAGAAATTGTTAGAACAATGTTATGTGAATATAAAATGCCCACTTATTTTTGGGATGGATCAATTAATACAGCATGTTATGTCATTAATAGAGTTTTAATAAGGCCTATATTAAACAAAACACCCTATGAGTTATAGAATAATAGAAAACCAAAGGTGGGTACTTTAAAGTATTTTGATGCAAGGTTTATATCTTAAACACTAAGTAAAACCTTGGTATCCTGGGTTATACTACTACTTACAAATCTTATAGAGTTTTCAACAATATGTAAAAGATTTTTGAAGAATCAACACATGTGAAGTTTGATAAAAGTGGTCCTTTTGATCACAAAATGACTCAAAATGATGAGATGAGTGATTATTTTAAGGACATGATACCCAAACTTATTTATAATAATAAAAAGGTTGATGGTTTAGAAATTGATTATTTTAAAAAAAAATCTGTAAGGGTTGATACTAGTGAACCAGAAAGTGTGTTTCCTAAAAAACCTAGATTCCTTAAAGACCATACTCTAGAAATAGTTATAAGAAGTTTAGATGAAGGATTTAGGGATAGAAGAAATATAGGAAATCTAGTATAATTCTCAGCCTTTTTATTATAGTTATAACTTAGAACTGTCTAAGAAGATTTAGCTGATGAAAGTTGGGTGTTAGCTATGCAAGAAGAATTAAACCAGTTCAAGAGGAACAAGGTATGGGAATTAGTTGATAGACCCTCTAACTATCCTATTATTTGAACTAAATTGATATTTAGAAGAAGAAGAAATAGTGTGATCAAGGTGTGATAACTATTAATAAAGCTAGATTAGTTGTAAAAGATTACAATCAAGAAGAATGAATAGATTATGAAGAGACATTTTCCCTTGTATCTAGGTTAGAATCAATTAGAATCCTTATAGAATATAAATATCATATGAATTTTAAATTATATCAGATGGATGTTAAATCTTCATTTCTAAATGGATTTTTAATGGAGGACATTTATTTTGAACAACCTCCTATTTTTGAAGACCCTCACTTTCAAAATTATATTTTTAAACTTACCAAAGCTTTTTATGGACTTAAATAAGAACCTAGAGAATGGTATGAGAGATTAAGTTATTTTATTTTATAAAATGGTATTTTATTAGGAAAGGAATATCCTACATTATTTAAGAAAATTTCATTTTCAAATATTTTTTTAGTGAAAATATATGTTGATGATGTTATTTTCAGGTCAAAAACCAAAAATTGTGTAATTATTTTTCAAAACTTATGAAAAAATAATTTTAAATGAGTGTGATGGGTGGGTTAAACTACTTTCTTAGATTTAAAATTTATCAAAAAAAAATTGTAAATGTATTTTTTGTTCATAGTGAGTAACTCAAGAGGGGGTGAATTGAGTACCAAATAAAATCTCTGTTAAAAAAAGTTTAAATAAAATCCTCCAATTAAAACAAATTCACTCAGTTAATCAAAAGATTGGTTTAATATAATTTAGATATTTTAAAAGATTCCTCAAATATTGATAAGTTATCAATTAAAACAATATGAAAATTGCTCTAAATTTTGAAATCAATTTACTCAATCAAATCCTTATATAAACACTAGTTAATATTAACCGTCAAATTGCTAGTTTTGTTTGCAGCTTAAACACAAATAAAGTTTAAAGATTTGAAAAGAATGGAACAAAAAATAATTCAATGAAATAAGATAGTGGGTTCAGTATCAAGATAAAACATAATACCCTCCACTTTAAAATCACCTGCTGCCAAGAATATTATATAACTATAATATGATCCACAACCTAGATTGGGTAAACACACAATAGCTTACAAGATGTCTAGGCCACGTAGAAAACTCTTCCAAAATAACTGTGGGAAGAAAATAACTAAGGCTGCATAAGGAACTCTTCCACAAACATCATGGGCAAGTAGATAAAAAGAGATAAAATATAATATCTATTATTCTACAATTCTAGCACTGGAGTCGGTTTGTGTTGATAAATAGAGAAAACAACACACTGGTCAAATGTAAATGTAAATAACATAAAGAGAAATCAAAAATATATAGAAAAGGTAAAGTATCTTGGTTTGAAGTGATTCAAATTATTTAGTGTCCTTATATATGTCTTGGTTAGGAGCTTGAGATATTTCTATAAAATTAGCAGTAAAAATCATCACAAAGATTTATTTGTTATGACTATAGGAAAGGATGTGGATGTTTGGTGCATTCCACTCTTTCACAGTCAAATGAAAGTAATCATGTAGAGTGTAATATCTTGATTGATGATCTTATTTTTATTCATAAAGTAACATGATTTATCATATGTTTGCATGTTCAGTCCACATCCACGATGGAGTCTTCTGAGAGTATATATCACTGCATGAAGAAGTGTCCATTTGAATAATAATCATCCAAATCTTATTCATCCTCATATTGAGCTATAACATTTCCTTTAATGAATCCCTGCAATAGTTAAGAATATAATCATAAAATGATACTTTTCATTAACTTGCATAATATATTCATTAGGAGTACTTAATTTAAAGTAGGTAGAACAGGGACATCGGCTCTTCTAGAGAGAAGACTTCTCTAGCAGTGAGACTTCTCTAGCGGCGAGACTTCTCTGGCCACTAGACTTCTATGGCTGTGAGAATTATCTAGCTATGAGACTTCTCCAGCGGTGATACTTCTCTGACAAAGATACTTCTATGGTGGTGAGACTTTTCTAGGGTTGAGAAATCTCTGGCAGCAAGACATTCTGGTAATCAGACTGGCGGTGAGACATCTCTGGTGGTAAGACATTCTGGCAGCGAGTCAGTTTGGTGGTGAATCATTTGAACTAATAGTCGCTCAAGCTGGCAGTGACTCATATGGAGATGAGATGTTTTAAACTAACAGTGAGAAATTTATGGTAGCATCTCAACTCCAGCAGTCAGACATTCTTATGGAGAGACATTTGTACTAACAGTGACTCATGCTGGTAGTGAGTCATGTCTGGTTGTGATTCATTTTGAACAAACAATGAAACATGTCTGGTGGCAAATCAACTCTGGTATCTAGACATTATGGAGGTGAGACATTTTTACTAATGGTGACTCATGTTAGCACTGATTCATTTCTGGTGATGATTCGTTTTGAACTAATGGTGACTCATCCCAACACTTAGCCAAATTTTCATCAGATTGACTTATTTTATAAAATTCCATCATAAAAATAGTAAACTCATTAGAAACATAATAAACATGATTTGTGATCATTAAAATAAGGAGCTCATAATACTCTCCCCCTTTTTTATGATCACAAATCAAGGAATTTTTATAAACCATGTATAAGATAAAATTAGATATACATAAATGTATTTAAAGTATTTTAGTCTGCTGAAAATTTCAAATATCAATTATGAGATAAAAATAAATTTTATCAAAGATATATAAATTTGGTATCAAAGATAAGTGTACTAGAAGTGTAGCATATGTATGATATCAAATGATAAAAGATATACAAATAATATTCAAATAAATATGGTATCAAAGAAACAAGTAGGATAAGGAAATCCAAAGAAGTAAAAAAATAAAGATAAACTTGGTGGTAAAGGTAACATATCAAAGGTAACTTAATCCAGTATCAAAAATCTAAGAATTATAGTATCAAAGGAAAAATAAATGATAAGGGTTATTAAATGTCATAAACATTATCACCATTTTGTGATTATCAAAAAGGTAAAATAATAAACAAGAAATATAGATATATGAATAAAAAATATTATAGATAAATATAGTACCAAAGGATAACTAATAAAAGATAATAAGAGAGACATAATTAATCACAAAGAGTTATGATATTACAGTACAAAAAGAAGATACAGGGAAAATACAACTAAAAGAAAATCACTATCAAAGACTATTGTTAGTTAGAGTCACTCTCAACCCGGGATATAGGATCAGCAGGGCCCTTGCCCTTATCATAGGCAGGAGGGATAGAGGTAGAGGTTGAGGGTACGGTTGTAATGGATGGACGTACTGAAGGTATATAAGGAAGAGACAAATCTATGATAATGACTGGATTGAGATGTTGGATAGATTCACTGGGAGTCTTGTTGAATGGTTGATATTGTGGAGGTCAAGGTTCGAAAGAAAGAGAAGCTATGAAGGATGTCATAGGAATCGCCTCAGGAGAAACAATAGTAGAGCCAAACACAAACAGATACAGCTTCATAAGTTTGAAAAAAAATCCATGATAATATTTCCCCATCTCTCCATAGCACTAAAAAATTATTTCTTTTTCTCCATGAATATCTTAAGCATAGGTGTTAAAGAATTTAATTGGTTGGCATACTCCTTGAAATCCTAGGTGACAGGTGGCATCCTAAGATTCCCAGCCAAAAACTTGAAAAGGGAATTTAGCTCATGTTTGGTATACACCCTGAAAATGTAATATTTAATTATCTTTATGATGGTTTCCCAATCACTTAGATCTTCATTTAAACATTCTCTTACTATTTTTTATATATTATCATCATGTTTATGAATCTGTCTCAGATCCTCCTAGTGAGTAGCATGAATATCACCCAAAGCAGCATGAAGTTCCTCTTGAACTATAGACTGAACCAACTCGGCATCAATGGAAACTGAGAGAGGTATAGTAGAAGATGTAGAATATATTGAAGAAAATATCTCTAATATCTTTTTCAAGGTAGCCTGACTATCATCAAAGGAGGCTCTCATTTCCTCTATCATTGATCTCAAATACTCCATCTCACTTTTCAACCTACAGTTATAAATTTCAACCTCCTGAATGTGATGAAACATCTTCAGTTGAATATTACATACTACAAGCTCAAACAAGTGTCTTACGTTAGTCTCACTCAGCTGAGTGACTGGAGGTACCCGATACCACAGAATTCTATCAAACTCACCAAGGAGCCTCTGTCTGAAAGACTCTAAATTTGTCCTAGAAATAGGATCAGTAATCACTGGAGCAGTAGGTAGTGAAGAAGAAGTAAGCCTCTCAGCACTAGGAACAACAACATCTGTGTGCTCTGATCTATCAGGAGGTGCATCTAAAGAAAAATCCTGATCGAACTACTCTACCAAAGATCACTTAGGATATATCTCAACTCTGGTAGGTAAAAAAGTTCCACCATCATCATCTGAATCATCATATGATAACCCAAGAAACTTTGAACATGGGTAAGTCTCCCCCTTAGAGGATACCCCACCCTCTGCCTGAGCATCTTCATGATCCTCAACAACTTTAGCAATATCCTTAGACTCTGAATAGTCCAAACCAAGATGTATATAACCTGGGAATTTCTCCCATTCATCATGTTTATTAGTAAATCTTATATAACTAGGGGATTTCTCTAACTCGGAAGGTACTCGGGTCTCTCATCTGGTAAAATCAACATCATTAACTAGTAGCTCTAGAACTGATATCTCTAAAGAAATTGATCTCTCAACATGTGAAGGACTAGGTGAGCTAGGTCTCTCTATAGATATAACAGTAGAAACTATAGGTGATGGATGAAGTTTCTGAATCCTAACAACATCAGCATCATGATCGGTTCCTCCTCTATCACTGTTGTTATCCTCATAGTAATCACCATTCTCTCCATTTTTATCTTCTCCATTTACATTATCATTGTCACTTCCATATTTCTCACTTTCCTCGTCAAAAACTTCCACAACATCTTTAGAATATTTGGAAGAATAGCTTATAATCCTCTCATCACCTTAAACCTTTATCTCATCATCACCATTATCCATTTCACTTAACAAACTCTATCTGGTAGGGAGAGAAGTAGGTGGACTCACGGGTCCAAAAGTCACAACAGGTCTCCTTGGGTTGTTAGGGTCACTGCCCTCTTCCACTGAGGTAGCCACCTCCTCATCAATTCCTCTTCTTCATCATCAAAGTACTCAACTAACTCATCTCTCTCCAATCTATGATCCACTAAATCATTGGGTCTGGTAGAGAGATCTATGGGATTGAAATCCTCATAGATCTTGTCATTATCTTTAACTTGTTTCTTCATCCAAGGGTTCCAACTTACCCTCATACTTTTACAAATGACCTTAGTCAAATAGAAACTACCATATTTAACCATATATTATTCTTCTTCTTCTATCACAAACTTTGTTTCTAACATATCAGAAATAAACTTAGGATAAATCATATATTTGGATCTGGAGGATGACTTACACATCTCCATCATGTGTACCATAAATAATCTGCACAGATTAATCTTGTCCCCTCATTTCATAAGGAACAAGAGTTACACAACTTGATATCTCAGGGTATTGAAGTCCCCTTTCCTAGGACACAATAAATTCTGAACAAATTTAAATAGAATATTACATTCCCCATCAAACTCAGTAGAATTAGGTCTCCTTAGAGTTATATCTCCAGTCATATCTAGTAAAGAATCCTCATATCTGAATGACCCAGAATCGCTGGGTATTATACCCTAATAATATTCAAATGCTTCTTGATGAGATATATTCAAACATCTTTCCCATTTACCAGAAATCAACCAATCGACATCTACTTCCTTTTCCACAACCACTACACAATTTTCCAGATGTAGGTTCCTCAGTTATACAGTATCTTGTCTTGGTTCTCCTTTTGATCTCTTAGCAAGTCCCAATTCCTTAGGAGATGACTCGATAGGGTGTTTAACTCATACCATTTTAGT
This sequence comes from Viscum album, assembly GCA_963277665.1. Classification (NCBI taxonomy): domain Eukaryota; kingdom Viridiplantae; phylum Streptophyta; class Magnoliopsida; order Santalales; family Viscaceae; genus Viscum; species Viscum album. Next base: position 1,060,616,824 of record OY728162.1, on the reverse strand, counting down.
AGAACAAAGGAGAATCAAGGGAACATTAAGGCTGGAGGTTGGGAGAGAAGTAAGGTGAAGTGGTTCGGGAGAAAGCGTGCAATAGAGAGAGTGACTCATATTCAAACTCAAAGGCATGATATTTCATTTAGAGATTCTAAAACATATAATAAAAATAAATGAAAAAATTTAATAGGAATTTAAAAATGAAAAATTAGTAATGGCAGAACACTTGAAATAGAGACTGATGACTCATCCAATGGTGACTCATCCAATAGTAACTTTCCAATGAAATCTCTTCCAATGGTGACTTACCAATGGTGCCTCACCAATGGTAGATTTCCTAATAGTGACTTGATAATAGTGAATCTCTTAACACTTAGAGTCTAACCAAAACTAATCATACTTAATTCATGTTTGATTTAGTTCAATCTCCCAAAATTCAATGGTTTTGTGAAAATATTAGCAAATTGATGTTTAGTTCATGTGAATTCAAGAGTTACACCATCATTTTGAAAATAATCCCTCAAAAAGTGATGTCTTTCATAAATATGTTTTTCCCTAGAATGAGACATAGGATTATTAGAAATATTTATCACACTTGTGTTGACATAATTTATAGGGACATGTCTGAATTGATATGAATAGTTTGGAAGAGTGTGTTTCATCTACAAGATTTTAGAACAGCAACTACCTATAGATATGTATTCATATTTATCATTAGATAGTGAAATTTAATTTTGTTTCTTACTACACCAATATACTAGAGACTTTCCCAAAACATGATGTGTTCTAGAGGTTCTTTTTCTATCTAACTTACAACCACAAAAATCAACATCATAATAACTCACTAAGTCAAATGCTTGTCCTCTAGGATGGAACAATCCTAAATTGGTTATATACTTTAATTATTTGAAAATCCTTTTAACAAAAATTAAATGTGAATCTTTAGGGTTTTCCTGAAATCGAACACACATACACACACTAAACATAATATTGGTTCGTCTAAAAGTTAAATATAGAAGACTTCCAATCATACCTTAGTAACTAGTTTGATTCATTGATTTTCTAACTTCATCAAAATTAAACTTATAGGTGGTACTCATGGGAGTGTCACTACTTTTACTATTATCCAAACCAAAAAATTTTAAAATATTTTTAGTGTACTTGCTTTGATTTAAGATAATTCCTTCTTTATTTTCAAAAAATTGAAAACCAGGGAAGAATTTAAGTTCACCCATTAAAATCATTTAAAATTAATTTTGTATAATTTTTGAAAAATCAATATAAAACAAAAATTTAGAAGATCTAAAAATAATATCATCAACATATATTTGGACAACTAAAATATATTTTGAATTTTTTTATAAAAAGGGTAGAATCAGCAATACCTTTTAAAAAACCTTTGGAAATAATAAAAGAGTTGAGCCTATAATACCAAGATCTATGATCCTGTTTTAAACTATATAAATCTTTTTTTAATTTGAAAAAATGATTTTGAAAATTAAGATTTTGAAATCCATGGGTTTTTCAAAAAAAACATCCTTAACTATGTAACAATTTAAGAATAGCATTTTGAAATCCATTTGATATAGTTTGAAATCCAAATATAATGCATAGGCAAGTAGTATTCTAATGGATTTAAGTCTATTAACTAGTGAAAATGCTTTCTCATAGTCAATACCCTCTTCTTAACTATACCATTTTGCAACCAACCTAGCTTTATTTCTTACTATAGTGCCAGATTCATCAACCTTGTTTCTAAACACCCATTTATTATCAATATTGAGAGTATCTTTAGGTCTAAATACAAGTTCTAAAACTTTATTAATTTCAAACTAATTTAGTTCCTCTTACATAAACATCATCCAAAATTCATCATTAATTGCATCATTGATGTTCTTAGGTTCAAGTTGTGATAATAATGCTTTATGTTCAACCAGATTTCTAAGAGAATCTCTAGTTTGTGTGCCTCTACCTAGGTCTCCAACTATATAATCTACTGGATGGTATCTATGAGTCCTAACAGATCTTTGAAAATAAGGGATAGGTATTTCATGGTCTTCTATAGATTCAGGTTCAGGTTGATAATGTTTCTCAGAACTAGATGATTTTTTTACTTATTTCACAGAAGTTCCAAAAGGTTTTGAATTTATGTTCTAAGTTTACAGGTTATCCTTATGGTTTTATACAAGGGTTTTAGGCTCATGTGGACCTATCTCATCAAATTTTACATGAACAGACTCTTTCTCAGTCTTGGACCTTTTGTTAAACACTCTATATGATTTAAAATAATTTGAATAACTAATGAAAATTCCATCATCACTATTGAAAGAAATTTTTTCAATATTATCCTTAGTGTTAAGAATAAAGAATTTGTCACCAAAAATATAAAGTAATTAACCTTTGTATTTCTACTATTCCATAATTCATAAGGATTTTAATTTAATATAGGTCTAATTAAAACTTTAGTGATTATACAACATTTTGTATTCACAACCTCAGCCTAAAAGTAAATAAAAAGGTCATATTCATTAAGCATAGTCTAGGCAGTTTCTTGAAGTGTTTTATTTATTATTTATACAACACCATTCTATTGTGGGGTCCTAAGAGAAAAAAAGTTATGATTATAGCCATTTTGTGAGAAAAAATATTCAATTCTTGATTCTCAAACTCACATCCATGATCACTTCTTAAGGTCTTAATCTTTAGTCTACTAAGATTTTTTACAGATTTAGTATACTTGGTAAAGTAAGAGCAGGCTTTAATTTTGTGAGCTAGAAATAATACTCAATTATATAAAGAAAATTCATCTACAATGACATAAACATAGTCTTCCCATTTAAAATAGAAACTCTAGATAGTCCAAACAAATCTATAAGAACCAATTCTAAGGGTTGAGAAGTTAAAACTTATTTCTTTGATTTGAAAGATATCTTGTATTTTTTCCATTTTTGATATGGGTTACAGACTTTGTCATTTGTGAATTCAAGTTTAGGTAGATCTTTGACTAACCCCTTCCTAGTAAGATTTATAAGTGAGTGAATATTGAAATGGCCTAGTCTCTTATGCCAAAGCCAAGATTCTTTATGAAAGACACTTAGACAAGAAACATTTTTAGAAAATAAAAAATATAGATTAACAGCATAAACATTTTAATTTCTTAAAGTAGTAAAAACTAAAGCATTCTTAGAATCAAAAAAATTTCAAGAATTATTTTCAAATGTAACATAAAAACCATTATCACATAACTATGAGATGCTAAGATGGTTATAATTTAAACCATCAACAAATAATACTTTATAAATTAAAACTGAGTTAGAATTATCAACTTCACCAAGGCTAATTATTTTCCCTTTAGCATTGTCACCAAATATGACATATCCACCATCCACTTTTATCATATTCTTGAAACTTGAGTAATCTTTAGCCATGTTTCTAGAATAGTTGTTTTCTGGGTACCATAGATTCTTACTATATCTCTTTAAGTAGGTTCCCTACAAAACAAGTTTTACACCAAGAATGAGTTTAGTGCCCAAATATTCTTAGGTCCAAAAATGTTAGTTATTAAGGCTTTAGGAACCCATATTTTATTAATGGTTTTTCTATAAGAATATTGTAAAACTTTTGGAAATAAAAACTTTGTTGGGTCCAAATGAGTAAAAACTAGTAACGAAACTTGAACTAGGAATGAAACTATTTTTAACAATTATCTTCCATTCTAGTTGATACCCAATACCAATTGTGTATTTCAGTGCAGTTTGTTTTCCCAAAATTTGAGTGAGAATGTTTCCCCCATTAGTAAATATTTATAAATCCTTTTTCATTTTCTCATTAGAAAATTTTAATTCAGTTTTTCCTTTAATAGTTGAGCATTTTCCTCCTTTTCTACAGTAAGATCAGATTTAAAATTAACAGTCAAATGATGTTTTTTCTTTAGATTTTTATACTTATATTTAATCTCATTGAAGGTATCTTCTAATATGTTATCGAAGGAACCTAGACCACCCTGGGAGGGGGTGAATCGGGTTGTAAACTTTTCTTCTTCTTTACTAGATCTTGTTTCCAAGTTGGTAGGAACTTGTTTAATCCTGTATGATGGATATGTGTAGTAATTAAAACATTCACATGCAGACAGACATCACAAAACTTTTACTTGGTTCACCACTAAGGGCTACATCCAAGGAGCATACACCAATAGGTTGTTGATAGTACCTAATTCCACTAATCTTCACTAGCTTTAGATTATAAAGATTCAGGCATAGTCACTTTTTCTCAAGCTCAATGCCTAAAGGTTCATGGATAGCTCACTAATTCTCTCATATCACTTCTATAGACTCCCTCTAGCTCACTACTTTGGAGAGGTATTCACTCAATTTATCGACTTGAAGGTCGCTTCAACAGATTGGCATGAAAGTATTTGTCTCTGTTCAACTCAAGACACTTCTTTCATCAAAGTCCTTAATTGATGCTCTTTTATATTCGGTTTTCTCCCTTAGTGAAATTACTGAATGCACTAAAACTTATTATTATTTTTGCTAGAATCACAAATTGCCTTTATGATGTTTCTGCTTCTGTGAACTATCCCTGATTCTACAGACTGTATCTGATCTATATATCACACTTGCTCTGTGTACCGTGCCTGCTCCGTGTACTGTGTCTGCTCCGTGTACCGTGCCTACTCCGCGTACCACACCTGCTCTGCGCACCATGCCTGCTCCGTGTACCATACCTACTCCGCGTATCACGCTTGCTCTGTATACTGTGCCTACTCCGCATACTACCTCCCCTTACCGCCTCTGTGTGCCGCCTCCTCATACCGCCTCCACATACTGCCTCCACATACTGCCTCTGCGTACTACCTCCACATACCCCCTCTGTGTACCACCTCCACATATCTCCTCTACGTATTGCCTTAGCATACCGTTTCTTCCTTCTGTGGACTTCTTCTTCAAATTTGGTGAATTATTTCATCTCCCTCGTACCACTTTTTCCTACACAGAATCTATTCTGTGGACTGCTCCTTCCAATTTCAAGAACCGCTTTGTCTTTCACGTACTACTTCATCCTACGTGGAATCTCTCCCATGTACCACTTTTCAACCTAGCTGAGTTCTTCTATAGTAATGATATTTTCTTATCGAATTCACTCTACCTTAATGGTGGGATTAGCACTCCTTATATAGGCAAATAACTCCAAAAATTTCACTAATCCATTTTAACCAAATTTTTAATGTGGGACAAATTTCACCGCATATTGAACTTTATCCACGTACTGTAAGCCTCCACCATGTACTGTGATCCTTTACCATGTATTGTTAACCTTATTCATACCGTAAGTATGCTGATCCACATACTACATCTCTTCCACCAATGACGAGCCATATCATGTACTGTAACTCCCTCCACTACGAACCATTTTCGATACTGTGACATATTCAATGAATGGTCCTACGTACCTTTCCTGCTACATGATACGCAGTCGTGAACCCTTCCCAGACATGGTACACAGCCCATGTTTTGAGGTACATAGTTTTCTTGCTTTGCTGATTTTCTTCTCCATTCCACATACCGTTTACTCATATGCAAAAATCCTTCCATTTTCAAAAACAAAAACCTAATTTAGAGGTCCAAAAATTTGTAAAACATTGGGAAATGGCACTACCATAAATATCTGCTTCGACAAGAGCACCCATTCTTCTTCACTGTCATCTGGCTTCTTCAATAATCAATGTATTTCATCACAAAATCATTCCACTGTGATATATACTCTTTCAAAAATCAATTTCAGTGTCATCAGATTCTCCAAGGAAAGTACTACAACTTCCCAACTTCTCTATCTTCTAGCAGCATCAGTCTTTCCAGTCAACATTGAATATGACTGACATCATCTTCTCATATTTATATGATCATTCTTAAATCTTAAAATCTTCACATGATCCCTCATGAAATAATTCATGTCTCTTCAAGTAGGCTCTTGCATGGTCTCTTTAAACAATGAGATGTTTCGTGATCACTTTATAACTTCAAGACCTTCAATACTATTTGATATGGTTTCATTGTTGTAGACAATGTATCACCTTTGATACATTTACTTTGAACTTAAGATTAGTTCAACAATCATCTAAATTCCATTCTCCATCGACTTTGGAGTTCCTATTTATCTCCTTCTTTATTTTGACCTATATTGACAACTATTAACAAAAAATACAATCTTCATACATGAATATGGTTCCAACAATCTCCCCCTTCTTATTTTGTTGTCAATACCTTAAAGTTCTCCTCAAATTAATGTGTCAATGTCAAAATGACAAACTTCACTCTCCCTTTTTCTTATTCTTCTTTCTCTCCACCTTTAGAACTTTTATTTCACTTTATCTCCCCCTTATTGACAAGAAATACAAAGTACATGGGAAAAGGGTATTATTACTTTCTTAAGCAATGTTCCATAAATCATTTCACTCTGAGTCTAATTGAGAAATTCTCAGTGTAAAAAACATGAGGATTGGATTTAGACAACAAAGTTGTCCATTATCCATATATCATGATACCTTATAAGATGAGAACTCATATTCTTGTCTTCAAGGGATTTCCACTTACATTCTAAGTTTAAGTTATTGAATTTGATAGGAAATAATCAACCTAAAACTCATGCACTCACTTTAACAAATAGATCAAAAACATTCAAGTGAAATTGACAAGATAAGTGACCTTGGGGAACTTCTATTCTTCTTATGTCACTGATTAATTCAGTTACTCCCCCATTTGTAAAGTGATCTTCGTGTTGAGTAACTAAGGATGAGAGATTGGGAAATGACATACCTTTGTCAATGAAATGTTCTTAAAGTAATTTACAGAGTAATTGAATTTGATACCAACTGAATTTGATACTGATTAAGATAATAACTCTGGCAGCTTCTTCATTTGTATCCCCATCAAGGGAAACACTCCTCATCATCTTCATCAAGGGTGATCCTTCATCATTTTAATCTTTGAATATCAATTGAAGAATCTTCCAAGGATGGAAAATTCTTCATCTTAGCTATCAAGAGTTGACATCATTCACTACTTCTTAGGTTCTTCCCCTGAGATCATGATTCACCTTCAATTCCCTGTATTATCAGCACAAATAGAATACACAAATGATTCTCCTCATTTCTTCTTTAATGTGAGCAGGAAGGCTGAGATGGTTTCCTCAACCAAGATTCTCCAATATTCATGCTTGCATGTCTGAACATATTTTCTGATCCATACTGATGTGACATGGATCTCTTCACATTCTCTTCTACTTTGTGTGGAGAGTTGGTCTTCTTAACACCCATCATGAATGATACATTCTTAATCCAATTAAGGAATGATTCTTGCTCTGGTATTAAGGTTAGACAACCTTTTGCAATGTGACCATATTTCATACATCTCTCACGCGAAATTTCTTTAACATGTGTGTTTCCTTTGGTTATCACTCTCTCATGCACTTTATCTTCATCATGTAAAAGTTTTTGTTTTCCTTTAGCAGCAGTCTTGTCCTTTTCATCTTCAAATTTCATCATTCTTTCCAAATCTTCTGGACAGATGACCAATATGTCATTTGGAACTATTGCAGTAGGTTTGGATCTTTGACACGGGTTCATCTGAGTGTCATCCCTCTTAGTTTTTCTTTTGGATGAATTTCCCTTCAATTTCATGGATCTAAAATCCAGGGTCTTCTCAAATTCTCTACTTGAGATCTTCTTGGGGAAATTTGTATTTGCAATATTCTTCTGTCTTCTTACCAAGGAAGGTGCTTCATACTTAGCCAGTGTCAAAGGAATTATTTTCTTATCAATGATGAATGCATGTTGAGATGGGCATGTACCTACCTTGTGACCACTTCCATTGCATACATCACAGATGTTATCAAGCATTCCAAATATGTTTGTAGTAAACAGATGCTTTTGGACCTGCGGAAGTTGCTTCTTATTCTTTGGCTTTCTTCCCCATGAGGTAGGCTTCCTTTGTGCTTTTACATTATGAGGATTGTACCAATAGTTTATTTCACAGTTCCCAAATCTGTTGTAGCACCAACATTCACTACAAGAAAATCGCCGCTAAACGGAAAAAAAATTATTTTTTTTTATTTTTTTTTTATTTTTTTTTTAATTTTATTCGAGGATTAGCGGCGGTTTTTTAAAAAACCACCGCGAAATGAAATGAAAAAATAAAAAAACACGAGAAACCCCGAAATCACTAAAACGACCATAACTTTTGATATGGGCGTCCGTTGAAGCGCCACGACCAGTCAAATCGAAGCTCATGAAGAGATCTAGAGGCACATATAATCAAAACCATGAGACGGTCTAAGGTGCGGAAGATATTAGAGTTATAAGAAAGTTGAAAAAAGTTCTCCAACTTCAAACGGCCATAACTTTCGCTTCGGGTATCCGTTTGGGCTCTACCACATATCAAATCGAAGCCAGCAAAGAGAGCTATGCACTAATTTGACACAAGAAAGCTTCTGTTATGTTTTTTGACCCCAAAAACCCCTCCGAAGGCCTCCAAAACTCTGTTTCCGTCACCAGTGTCCTGTCGAACTTGTCTTCAAACGGACCTAACTTTTGATCCACGTGTCAGTTCGGCCTCCTCCACCTGCCAGATCATAGCTCGTTCCATGAGCTTCAGTTTGACTGGTCGCGGCGCCCACATGCACTCCTAGATCATATGTTATGGCCTTTTTAGTGGGTATCGGGTTTGTTATGTTTTTCAATGCCTCGTTTCTAGCACTCATTCCCTGTCAGCTTTTTTTTAAATGGTCATAACTTCCGATCCGCCTGTCCATTCGGACTCTTTCACCTTTCAGGTCGAAGATCGTTTCAGGATCTTTGATTTGACAGGTCGCGGATCTAAAACGGACTCTCGGATCATAAGTTATCTCTGTTAATGTGAGTCCAATGTTTTTGTCTCTTTATGACCATTTTGACGGGTT